>CM051236.1:497100436-497700436 GCA_027917425.1 Gastrophryne carolinensis
AACAGGGGGTTTCACACAGCAGGGGCATCCCAAATCAGGATGCCCCAAGCGCATGTCCCAAAACTCAGGATATTACCTATTTGGTCCAGAATGAGTAAACCCCCATGGTTCGTCGGGTATACTTACCTCGCTGTTGACCACATGCGCATGAGTGGGCTATCGTTCAATAAGCGCTCTATGCTGTACCTATGAATGAGCAGCATGGAATGCTGGCACAGAGAACTGGGGATGCTGTTGAGGCCCACACACAAGTAGACACAGGAAGCCGGGGGGTTTCAAAAAGTGGGGCATCCCAAATAGGGACAGGAAAGCAGCCAGCCATGTAGTCTTTTAGAGTCCTACAGGATTTGGTTCTCCTTATATCACTCAAATGGACCAAAACTCAAACATATGAGATATGGGATGCCCCGCAGTGTGAACCCCCCTGCTTTACCCATATACTCATCTTGATCCTCAATCCCACGGCTAAGCTTAGCTGCACTCTGCAGCATCCCCACTCCCTCAGACAAGCATTCGTTGGACGAACGTCGTTTCGTTTTTGCCCCTTCCCCCAGGCTGGTTTGCCTTGGGGAACAATTCACACTAGGGGCCAAGCCTTGTGGGGAAAATGCCATAGAGCTTATATTGTGTCTGGGCCCCTCATAGCCTATAATGTGATAGCTGGGCCCCTAGTCTGATATTCAGTTTCCTTTATGGCCTGAATAATAAGGTAACCCTGGCTGCTTAGGGGACAGAGAGTGGGCCCCCTGTAACATATAATGTGAATGCTGGGCCCCTATAGTTTTTGTTTCCAATATGGTCTCTCTGGATTTTGAGGCAAGCCTGTTTGCCTTGGGGTCAGAGGCTCAGCTTAAACTAGGGACCAAGCCATCACAAATTATGAGGGGGACATTGTTGCTGTACGGGGCCTGATAATTCCAGATGGCGACCCTGATGGTCATCTCTTGCCAGGGTCACCCCCACCCCCCCCCCCCAAGCCCGAGGTGAGAAGACCTTCTAGGTCTAGGTGAGCTGGTTTCTGTGTATTTAGAGGCAGGTCATTGTTAAGGTGGAGCGCCCTTTGTAGTGCTAAGCGAGCATTACAATGTGAATAGCGTGCAAATCTCCCTCAGCCGCCGCTATTCACATGCCAACGAGGGATTGCCCGGCCCGTATAGGTGAGGTGAGAAGAACAGCAGGGTGCAGTGTGCGCATATCCCCCACCAGCCCCAGGAGTTCTAGTAAACAATAGAAAAAAAACTGAATACCGGAGTGTTTGTTAGAATCGAGGTGTTTTTGGGGTTAAAGCGTTAATTGGCTCAAAGTATGTGGACACTGGCCAGATCGCACAAAGGGTATTCCTAAAACTTGAATGAAGGTAGACCCGTGAATATTTAGGGCCACTCAGTTATTTAACCCACTACCTACAACGGAAAGTAGTTTCAAGTACCCCTTTAATTTTTTATATTCCAGGGTGGCTGTGGGTGGTTTTTGTTCCACTTTAACCTAACCCTTCACACCATTAATGAGACCTGTGCTAGTAAGATACATTTTCCAGTGGAGCTCAAAGTGTACCAAAACCCTCAATATTTTTGACTAGCCTGGGTTTCGGTCCTTTCCCTGGGGGTGCCCCGCTGTGTGAAACCCCCCAGGACGCCAAGCCCAGCTCACCTCTTCCCGGTCCCATGGCGCGTCTAAGAGCAGCGGCTCTGACGGTCGCCTCCTCCGCCTCCCACTAATAGGGGCCGGCCATTAACAAATGCCTTGCGCAGGCACGCGCACTGCTAGAGGGAGGCGGAGGATGCGGTGGTCAGAACCTCTGCTCTTAGAGGCGCCGTGGGACCAGGAAGAGGTGAGCCGGGTTTGGGCATCCTGGGGGGGTTTCACATATTGGGGCACCCCCACTCCCGCTCTTTTATGCGGGGCTCTTTGTGGAATCAGGGCCATGTGCCAGTCATTAATATTCACGGGACACAGCACTGATTGGAGCCCCAGCATGCAGCGTGGGACTGAGGAAAAAGTGAGTTTTCGCAAGAAACTGGGGGGGGGGGGGGGGGGGTCACAATTGGGATGCTCCCAGGGCAAGGACCAAAATTCAGGATAGTAAAAATACTCGCCTTTGGTCCAATTTAAGCAGAACACCCACCCAAAACCTGTTACCCTTGAATCTTCTTTCTTCCAGTAAAAGGAAGCCCTCTTTGATGGATGTTTTTTTGATGTGATTGATGTATAGGTGACACCTCCTCATCTAGAACATGGGGGGACCAAAACCCGGAATTTTTCCTATCCTGGATTTTGGTCCATCCCCTGGGGCACCCCGGTTTGGGATGTGTGAAACCACGCCGTTTGCCCAGTAAAGTCAACTATCCTCGGGCCAAGGGCGCAGACGCGGCCTCTCATAAAATCAGCTTCTCTTGCCATGAATATTAATGTGCGGCTGGAGAAGTTGAATGGCACCACTCGCTTCCTCCAGGCCTGGCGACTCACAGCCATCGGACAGGTAAGGATATCGGGCGACTGGAGGGGGTTTCACAGAGGGGCAACCCAGTTCGGGATGCCCTAAGCAGAGGGAATCAACCAGACCTTAGAGTCTCATAGACTCCGGGGCTGAGTTTGGTTCACTTAAAGTGGACTAAAACCCAGGATTTTGACTATCCTGGGTTTTGGTCCAGGCCTCCGGTCCTACGACGCATGTGCAGCTGCTCGTCTAATCAGCCTGCTTGGATCCGCTCAAGCCTCTTCTTCCTGGAGCTTGTCTAATACGAACGAATCCGAGCTGGGCGCATCCCCCGCTACCCTCTAACAGGGAGCGTGCCCGCGCCAGGCATTCACAAATGCGCCTTGCTAGCGGGAAAGCGGGGATGCAGCTGCGGTTGACGCTCGTGCCGTTGAACCGGAAAAGAAGGTGAGTTTATTGGCGACCTTTTGGATTCCCAGAGGGGAGGGAATCAATCGGCCAAGGAATCTTATAGATTCCTGGGACGATCTCTGTGGGTTTTGGTCCACTTTAAAAGTGGAAACTCCTTTTAGTTTAAAGTGGACCTCTAGTCAAAAATGACTTGAGGTCCCATTTAACAACTGTCTCCCCCTCCAGTTAAAGATCCTTTGGAAGCCAAAACCAGTTACGGCAGTTTTAAGATTCCCGGGCCAATCAATTCCTTCCCCCTGTGGCATCCATAATCGGGCTGCTCCTCTGTGTGAAACCCCCCAGGTCGCCTCATTCACTTACCTTGCTTCCCGTTCCAACGGCGCATACGCAAGCCGCGGCCGCATCCCGCTATCCCTCTAGCAGTCAACGTGCCTTAAGGCCAGCGTGGGTACGCTACGTTAGAGGGAAGCGGGGGATGCGGCCGCCAGTACGCACAGAGTCGCTGGCCTTAAGACGCAGGCGGCTCCGAGCACGTTGATTGGACGAGCGGCCGCGCATGCGCCGTAGGACTGGGAAGAGGTGGGTTGTACTCAGCGATCTGGGGGATTTCAGATAGCAGGACACCCCTGATTGGGGTGCCCAGGTGGAAAGGACCAAAACCCAGGACAGTCAAAATCCTGTGTTTTGGTCCACTTTAAAGAAGGGGCCAGAGTCTAGAGCAGTGATACTCAACTGGCGGACCGGGGTCCGAATGCGGACCTCGGCACCAGATTTCCGGACCCCTGCCCTGACAGCCCTGCACTCAATATGTAGCTCCTATTCTTCCCAGTGCCCTGTAGGATGTTTGGGTTGGGGGCAAACAGCCCTTTTTAGTTTTGCCTGGGGAATCTATAGGCCCTCCCCAGTGTGTTGATTTCTAACTATCCACCCCCCTCAACAAAAGCTCTCCGCCCGGACCTTCACCTCTAACTGGATGCCTTTAAATGGACCTTTACAAGAATTGGTTGAGTACCCCTGGTCTAGAGCTTATATTGTATCTGGGCCCCTCATAACATATAATGTGGCTGGACCCCTAGAGCTTTTGTTTCTTATATGGTCTGTCTGGATTTTGAAGTAAGCTTGGCTGGCTTGGGGCCAGAGGCTCAGTTTAAACTAGGGGCCAAGCCATCTCACAACTTGGTTATTAGGAGTGCTCAGACATTGCTGCTGTATGGGACCCAGAAATTCCAGATGGCGGCCCTGGCTAGGTTAGTTTAGTGTCCCTGTGGAACAGGATCCTCTCTGGTACATTTATTAGGCAGCCCGGAGGTCCACTTTAAGGTTATGTCTGTGGCTAAAGAGGAGCAGTTGCCGGATTAGATTCTATAAGACTTTAGAATTGTCTCCCTTCTTGTTGGGGCTTCTGGAATTTGTAATGCCCCGTTATGTGAATCTCCGAGGACCGGCAATCCCATGGCACCTTCCTGGGTCAAGACGGCATCCCAAAGTGGAGGTTGGGAGGCACCCTGGCAACCCATTTATTCAGACATATTTATACACTGCAATCTATTTTGATTGACTGGAAGTTCACAAATGCTCAATGTGGGAAGAAAGACAAGTAATCCGAGAAACCTCACAGGGTTTTACTCACAGGGGCATCCCAAATTGGACCAAAACACAGTGGAGCTGTGAGCTTAACTCAAAGTAGACATAGACCATCCCTTGGTATTCTGTAAAAGGGAGGTTCTAGGTCCACAGCGAGATTAAGTTAAAGCAGAACAAAACCTGTGAATTTTTTTGTTCTGTTCCACAGTGTATCACGAATTGTCATGCCCCGCTGTGTGAAACCCCCGAGAAAGCCAGTATTCACTTACCTTTCCCTGGTCCAATGGTGCATGCGCGGCCTCTCGCCCAATGAGAGCTGTCTGCCGTGACTCTTGCCTTTAAACCGGACCAACAGCCTGGCACAATTGGAAAAGAAAGGTAGCGGACATTTAGGAGCTTCCTCTCCCAGCACCTCAGCCATGCTGCTGCCTGGATTCAACAGACATAACTGACAATGCACAGTAACAGGAAGCCCAGCAGCACTTCCTGTTTGCAGGAGGTCTGCAAATGCATGAGCCGCCATTTTGTTTCTAAAATTTACTATGTGCTGCAATTTAAATTGCCCTGGGGGACGATGCATATGAGCACTGTTTGTTGACCTGGTTTAAAGTGGACCAACACCCAGGATTTTGACTATCCTGGGTCTTGGTCCACTTCTGTGGGGCACCCCCGATCGGGGTGCCCCGCTGTGTGAAACCCCCCCGATCACCCGAAAAACTCACCTCTCCCCGCGCCGACAGACAAGCGATTTGACAGCCGCGGACAAGCGGCTCCTCCGCGTCACTCTTGACAGGCGCGCGCACGTCTAGAGGGGCGCGAGGGAAGACAAGGTAAGGGGATTTGGGGTGTTTGGGGGGGGTTTCACCCCGCGGGACATCCCGATCTCAGATGTCCCGCGGGGAGGGAAGGTGATGGTCCACTTTAAGTAATTTTTGACTGTTGGTCCTCTTTAAGTTTTCTCCTAAAAACACAGTTTGAAGTGGTACCAGGAACTATTTAGAATCAAAGTGTCAAGGTCCATTTTTATCAATAGATAAACCAATCGTATGTTGATCGAGCAAACGAATGTGCAACTCGTACAGCAGCGGGCAATTTGCGATTGGACACAGAAGATTTGTCGGCTAATTGTTCATTGGAGCAACTGTTTGTGGTTGTTTCTAGTTGCCACATAGCATCAGTCATGCAACGAACGGGACATTTTATATCAGCCAAACATCGATACGCCACACGTCCAACGAATCAGTTATCCACATATCTGTTCTTGTCTGAATGTGGTTGACTCAAAAATCGATTTGTGCAAAATGAGCCATAGGAGTCAGGGGCCACACTGACACCAAGGTCCAGGCCCGGCGTTAGCACCTGGCAAGGTGGGGCAGCTGCCGGGGCCCCCACTCTCCAGGGGGCCCACTGAGAGGTCCGCCCTGGGATGTGCGACAACGCTTGACCAGCGGCGGACTGGGAGGGCACCGGCACAGCTGGTGCCCACATCTCCTCGTATAGTGGGGTTCCACACAACGGGGCATCTCGATTTAGATTCCAGGGAAGGAAGTGCTGGGTTTTGTTCTGCTTTTAAAGTTGCCCATTCCAGCTGATCCCTGGAGCATCCCAATTTGTGATGCCCTACTGTGTAGTGCACTATTCAAGCACTTCCACCTCTGAGTTTTGGTCCGCTTTACAGGGGCATCTCAATTTGGGATGCCCCTCTTTTGTGAAAGAACCCCCCTGGTTTGGCCGTTAACTCAAACTGGTGATCCCACAGTGTATTCACCAGTTCCAGGAAAGTAATGAACAAAGGGGGGGGGGGGGGTCACACACAGGGGCATCCAAAATCAGTAGAATCTAGATTTGTTTAGACTCCGAGGGTTTAAAGAGGTTTGGTGCGCTTCAAAGTAGACCAAAACTAGAGTTTTAGCCCAAATAGCATGATCCTTAGGGGGCATCCAGATTTGGGACGTCCCTCTGTGATGTGACGCGACTCTCCACAAAGGGGCCCACTGAGACCATGCCGCCCAAGGGCCCACATAAACCTGAAACCGGCCCTGCCAAGGTCACTGCCCCAGCCTGGTCATGTGACCCTGGACTTGGTGCTTGTGCCCCTCATTTCAGACGTGTATTCCGAGCTCCAGACTAGATAAATAAAACTTCCCTCCCAACTCTCGCCTGGTGCCGAATTAGATTACAGCAACATTTGTTGAGGGCCCGGCCAAGCTGCAGCTCAATTATTGTGCTAATCACCCTGAAACAAAAGAGCGGGAGCAGTCCCCAGTACTGGGCCTTAATTATAGCTCCATGGGGAGGTGACAGACTAATGGCCGAGATGATAATGGCCGTTTGTCCTAGGGGCCTGGGACAAACTGACCAGTGCTGGGAACTTCTGTTGCTGCTGTATATAATACATGTGCGATAGATTATCAGGGTATAAGCCTTGATAAATCTTCCCAAATCAGAGAATTAAAGTGGACCAAAAGCCACTTTAACCCAAAAGACTCTAGGGCTGGGTGACCGCTTGCCCTGGGGCATCCTGTTCCACTGTTATTCATTTCGATCCTGTAATTCCACTGCACACGCGTGAGCCACTGCGCACTCTAAAAGTCTATGCTCACCCTTTGTCCCCCGCAACTTCGGTCTTTGTCCATCCAGCACTGGAGACTTCGTACTTACTGATCCTCCGGCGACGGTGGACTCGCATCGCGGGTTCAGCCATGTCTCGTTTACAACCCAACACGCCTACTCCATTCATTGCGAAGGAGTGGGCTTGCCAAGGTGGCTTTGGAATGCCTCCTCCATTGCAAGGAATGGAACAGACGTGTTAAAGGGGTGCCCCGCTGTGTGAGACCCCCCAGGTCGCCGAAGCCAACTCACCTCTTCCCGGTCCTACGGCGCATGCGCGGCCGCTCGGCCAATCAGCACTCTGGGAGCCATTGTCAGCCTTCATCTATGGCCAACGGCTCTGAGCACACTGGCGGCCACATCCCCCACTTCCCTCTAACAGGGAGGTGCCCCCGACGGCCATTCACAAATCATGCCTCCCAACTGTCCCGATTTTCCCGGGATTGTCCCGATTTTCGCAAAGAATCCCGCGGTCCCGGAACATTAACAAATGTCCCGGGACGCCCTGCGCCGTGGCAGTGTGCCCAGGGCCGCAACGACGCCGGCGCGAAGATACTAATCCTGGTGTGTGGGGTGAGAGAGTGGGGCGGGCACACGGGGGGCGGGCGCACGGGGGTGGGTGGGCGGTATGCTGGGTTGGGGATAAAAAAACTTACGCATGCAGGGGTGAAGGCAGCCGACATTGCTGGAGCTGGAGAGCGTGACAGGGGTGTGGCCGGGGCGTGACGGGGGTGTGGCCGGGGCGTGACGGGGTGTGGTCGGGGCGTGACAGGGGTGTGGTCGGGGCGTGACTGGGTGTGGCCGGGGCGTGACGGGGGTGTGGCCGGGGGCATTGCTTGTCCCGCTTTGACATTTTCAGAAGTTGGGAGGTATGCACAAATGCCTGGCGCAGGAACGCGCCCTGCTAGAGGGCTAGCGGGGATGTGGCCACGGTCGGGTTTTGGTTCTTGTCCCGGGGGATCCAGATTTGGGATTCCCCTGCTATTTGAAACCCCCAAATGGCCCCTAAAATTAACCTTTCCCCGGTCACAGGGTGCATGCGCGGAGTCTTGTCCAAACAGCACCGTATGCTGTGCATATTAATGCCCGTCATAAGGCTTCGTTTAGACACAGAGCTCGGCAATAGAGAGTGGGAGCAGCCACTAGTCCACTGGGAGCCCTGGTAAAGGGAAGTTTCATAGCGTATCCTTGACTATCCTGGGGTTTGTTCCCTGCCACCCAGATTTGGGATGCCCCGCTGTGTGAAAACCCCCAGATCACCCAGTGAAACGCACTTCTTCTCAGTCCTAGAGTGCATGCACAGGCTTTCATCCAATCAGAACCTTTTCGTGCATATTAAATATTTGGCAAATGGCTTTGTTTGCATCAAACAGGATCTCAATCAGCCACGTCCCTAGCAGTGGAATCTGAATGGCTGGGAACAGGACCGTGCTCACAGATGCAGGGATGTGGCCACACAAGGTTTACATTGGAGAGGGAGCCTGGAAGGAGTTGTTTTGTGGCAACCTGGGGGGGGCTTGCTCAGGGCCAGAGGCTGGACCTAAAATCTTTAGTCTAGTCTAGGTCTATAGTGGACTATAACCCACAAGACTCCAGGATAGGCTTACTCCCTCCGTCTGGGGCATCCTGAAATGGGATACCCCACTTTGTGAAAACCCCAGGGGGGGCTATTGGATAATAAGGCATCAAATGCTGAGCTGGGTTTTTTTATAGAGAGCTGAGTAACCCAAGTATCCAAAGCCCTGCAGCCCTCGGCCTGTTATATGAAGCTGGGCGAGGGTTCGGCTGAGGAGGTCCTCAGAGGAGCACGGCGACAGGTTTCTGAAGAACATAAAACGCATGCAGCATAAAGCACAGTGATTCCTCCGTGTTACCACTCGTTACTGTCCCTGTGGTATAAAATGAAAGCTTCTGGATAACGATGCCAAGAGTTTTCCCCCATGAAATCCCGAACTAAGTTACCTTGGAAATAAATTGGTCTCATTATATTACAGCAAGTGTGCAGCGCGCGGCCGCTGGATTTTAGAAGATTGCTTTTGTGTCTCTCCAGACGGGCGCTAAAAGGTCATTTCCAACATGCAGCTCCATAACCAAATTATTTTCAGTGTTACAGGATTTGTAAGGGGGGGTTACTACAAGAGACCCCTTATGAGACCCTCCAGAGACCTCACATGGTCGCATTGTCACAGGGCTCTGATGCTGCTCTGACTGTAGGTGGAGCTTTTTAATTTTTAAAGGGGCAGTCCAGACAATGGCAATCATAAGGCAGCAAGGAGCTCACCTGAAGTCTGTCCCATGTGCCTCTCTTCCATTTCCTGCAAAACCTGAAGAAGCTGTAGCAGGGCAGGGGCAGTCCAGGCAATGGCAATCATAAGGCAGCAAGGAGCTCACCTGAAGCCCGTCCCATGTGCCTCTCTTCCATTTCCGGCAAAACCTGAAGAAGCTGTAGCAGGGCAGGGGCAGTCCAGGCAATGGCAATCATGAGGCAGCAAGGAGCTCACCTGAAGCCCGTCCCATGTGCCTCTCCTCCATTTCCGACAAAACCTGAAGAAGCTGTAGCAGGGCTCCAACGTCTGCCCCTCCTTTCCTATTAAAGCGGACCTTCACTCTGAATAAGAGTCTATCTTATATGTTTCCCACACCCTGTACATACAGATTGCTCACATTAAAAATCATCCTACCTGAATCTACTGCATGTTATGAGCCTTTAAACATCCAAGATGGCGGCTTATGGAAGCCGCCATCTTATCAGGCAGCCTGCAAACAGGAAGTGCCTCCTGACTGTGCTGCTCTGCATTCTGGGTTTGCTGACCTTTACCTGACCCCAGCTCTGCTCTGTCTGAGCAAAGCACAGTTATAACCTGCCCCCCTGTACCTTATCCCACTCTCCTCTCCTCAGTAAGTGTGATGCTTCTGAGTCAAGATGGCGGCGCCCGTATCCTAAAGTCCTGAACAGAGTTGCAGCCCAATGGGGGAAAGAATAATAAGTTAGTGACTAAAAACGTAAAATATATTAATTTTAGATGCTGGGGAACTGTTTTTTAAGAGTTTGGGCTTTTCATTAAATCACGCTGAAGGTCTGGTTTAAATTTGATCAAAACCATGCTCCAAATGTGGCCATACGGTTGCCACTATCCCTCAGTAATACTAACGTGACTAAAGCTGGCAATCCACAGTGGCCGCTCTTGCCGGGCTCTCTTTCTCTGGAAATACTGAGGGACAGGAGCAGCCATTTGATCACATTTAAAGAGTGTTCGTGCAGAAAAAGAAGGGAAAGTAAGGACAAAGTTTGGGGCCCTGCTACAGCGCACTGCAGGAAATGGAGGAGAGGTACACAGGACAGGCTGCAGGTGAGCTGCTTGCTGCCTTACTATTGCTATTGCCAGGACTGTCCCTTTAAGTTTACAGAAAGACTTTCTATCGACATTGCGCGTCTACTGATGAACTGACCCTGCTGGATCTTACATCCCCGCTCCTTCTGCTCAGCCCGGGGACGTTACACACTGCAGGGCAGCTCAATTTTGGATACCACCTAAGACAAATTTCACCAGTTCGAGTTCAAGGTTCCTCAACCTGTAGCTCAGATCCACATGTTGCTTGTGGACCCCTCCTGTGTGGTTCATAGGCTATATGCTAGACCAGAACACTATAGGTAACACTATAGACACTAGAAGTCTATGACACGCTTAAGTATGGGGAACTACATAGCACCCAGGGCCGAGCATTGTCAGCTCCATGCATCGGGTAATACAGGGCATTAGATTCTGCCATGCAACCTCTTTGGGGCAGGGAGATCTGCTCATATTGGGACACGTATTTTGTGGAACAGGGGGATCCACATATTAAAGTGGACCAAAACCCAGCATGATCATTGAGCACCGATTGATTCCCTTCCCCCTGGGCATCTATAATCGGGATGCCCCCCTGTGTGAAACTCCCCAAGTCGCCCTATTCACTTAACTTTCTTCCCATTCCATCCCCGCTATCCCTTGACGCGGACACGCTCCCTGTTAAGAGGGGATGCAGCCGCCAACACGCTCGGAGCCGCTGGCTTTAGACGCCGTCTTAGATGGCGTGACGGCAACTTCTCCGAGCCCGCTGATTGGATGAGCGGCCACACATGCGCCGTAGGACCGGGATGAGGTGAGTTTCTTTGGGCAATCTGGGGGTTTTCACACAGCCCCGGGGGGAAAGGACCAAAACCCAGGATAGTTCAAATCCTGGGTTTTGGTCCACTCTAAAGGGGCCCAAAAGCTGGTCAATTCCCTCTCCCCAGAACATTCCGATTTGGGAAGCCCCACTCTGTGACACTCCCTGGGATCACTGGTATATTCACCTTGCTGGCCATCCAATGGTGCATGTGCGGGCCAGATCCTTGGCTTGCCTCGGCTGGTGCACGCTCTGGTGCCCAGCCATTCAGATAGGCTGGGCACGGGAGTGCACATTGTCAGCCAGCGGGAAACTCGGGGTGCTCCCTGCACTCTATAGACAAATATATGCCATCCATGATTATACCTGGCAAAAGTGTCAGGTCAAGAGCCTGTGCATCAACCGCGGGATCACCGGTGAGTATAGCGGCTATCCCAGGGGGTTTCACACAATGGGGCACCCCAAACCAAATAAAAGAAAGCAAACAGACACTGTCTGTGGCATTACCGAGGGTTTTCAGCTTGTCGGTCATCTTGTTGATCTTGCGCTCCAGTCTGGCGTATCTGGCAAACTCGTCCATCATGCTGATGCTGGAGAGCTCCTGCCTCATACTTTGGATTTCGGACCTCATCTGACACTCTTGATCAGCATCCTTCTGCAGCAGCCGGGACACCTGAGCGGAGCGAGAGGAAAACTCATCACATAGCTGCTCACCTTCATACATGGGAAAGCGCGGGTGAGTCAGTGAGAAGGAGAGCATATACTATATAGGTGAGTTTTGAGGGCAGTCTGTGGGGGTTCACACTACAAAAATCGGGCCGTCCCAGGAAAACAGACCACAACCCGAGATATTCATGACAGGAGACAGGGGTACCTAGGAGCCAACTGGGTAGCGTGCCCCTGCATCCTCATGACAATCCTAAAAGCCATTAAAAACATAAAATATATTATTGCAGAATTGTTGAGTGGTGCGGCGGTTTGTTTCTGGCATAATTAAGGGGGTTTCTGGGCCGCCCCATCTCTTTTGGTATGTTTTATAAAGCACCATCATCTTCCATGACACTGTACAAGGTAATACTACCAATAATATAGGCTGAATGATACTACACATTGTGACAGATCAATGACTGCTGGTGTGTGACCTACCGATAGTCGGCGTGTGCATTTTATATCGTACAATCAAACCTGGGGACCCAGAAACCGATCAAAGCAAAGGGCAGAAAATATAGTCACAAAAAAATTGTCTAAATATTGACTAGGCCTCTCATTTGTGTATTTTTCATTAAACAGTAACACAAAACAGCGCAAATGCAACGGCTGGGTTACATAAGGGCGGTATTGCAGTCTGCTTCTAGGAAGGGGACATTCCACCATATTTCTATGTAAGGATAAAAAGAAAATAAAAAAAAAAAAAAAAAACAAGGGTGGGACTTAGGAGCCAGGAATGGACAGGGATGCAGGGGAAGAGGCCACCAGCGCGCTCAGATCCACTTGCATTAGACGAGCTCCTGGACACCAGCGGATCCGAGCGTGCTGATTGGACGAGCCTGATCAGAGTGTCCTGGGGCAAGGACCAAAACCCAGGATAGTCAAAATCATGTGCATTTTATATCGTACAATCAAACCTGGGGACCCAGAAACCGATCAGAGCAACGGGCAGAAAATATTGTCACAAAAAATTGTCTAAATATTGACAATAAAACAATAACACAAAAACCAGCGCAAATGTAACGGCTGGAGTTACATAAGGGCGGCACTGCCGTCTGCTTCTAGGAAGGGGACATTCCACCATATTTCTATGTAAGGATAAAAAAAAAAAAACAAGGATGGGACTTAGGGGCTGGGAATGGACTGGGATGTAGGGGATGCGGCCACCAGCGGATCCGAGCGTGCTGATTGGACGAGCCTGATCAGAGTGTCCTGGGGCAAGGACCAAAACCCAGGATAGTCAAAATCATGTGCATTTTTTATCGTACAATCAAACCTGGCGACACAGAAACTGATCAGAGCAAAGGGCAGGAAGTATTGTCACCAAAAAAAATGTCTCAATATTGACTAGGCCTCTCATTTGTGTATTTTTCATTAAACAGTAACACAAAAAACAGCGCAAATGCAACGGCTGGGTTATATAAGGGCGGCATTGCCGTCTGCTTCTGGGAAGGGGACATTCCACCATATTTCTATGTAAGGATAAAAAAAAAAACAAGGATGGGACTTAGGAGCCGGGAATGGACTCTTTGTGACCTTCGCAGATGGCCTGACCCTCTACATTCGGATGGAGGATTACGCCTAATATGTCAGCCACCGCTTTTCTGATTTGAAGTTACAGCGCAGTGGATTTATCGTCCACACGGAGCAGGAGAGGTTATGTAAGGTAAAAAGCAGGGGAAAAAAAAAGGGACTCTTGGAGGAAAGCGGGAGGAGGGGCAGTACACCGCCATCTCAGGCACAATAGGCGACCCTTACTGTTGTGTTACATTTCTATTTCATACAACGCAATGAGCCGGATTGTGGAGCAGACGCTACAATCAGCCGGAGGAGGAGGAGGAAAAAAATGGCTCGTGCGCGACCTGTCTGACGGATGGGAGAGCCGCCTTGCTTCCCGGCTGGGAGGGGGGGGGGGGGGGATGAGATTTAGAGCGTAGGAAAATGGGGACTAGGGACAGGATTGTGTCCACCAGATGCTACAAGCAGCTTAGATTGTCGCACACAATGGACCGAGTGCAAAGATGCCTCCGCACCCGATACATTTATAGAAGAGGAATTCAGGTTGACAAAGAGAGATGGCACTTGCAACCCTGTTTAAAAAATAAAAAATGAGGTGATCTGACAAGGTAACTTCCGAAAACATGGACATAAAAAGGGCTGATTCAGAATTGCATTCTTTTTTTTTTTTTTTTTTGTGAGAAAAAAACTTTTTAGAATAATTATTTCCTTAGTGTAATTTAGAACTATTTATAGCTGTCAATTATTGAAGCATTTGCGCAGCTAAATATGGTTTTGAATTGGAATAAGAAAAAATTACCTCACAAAAAATGTGACAGAAAAAAAAACTCATTGGCCTCGATTCAATAAAGGTAGAAAAAAATTCTCATGGTAGTAAAAAATTCAATTCATGAGAAAAAAGCCTGAGAATGTCACTGTTACTGAATCACCAGATAGGAAGACAATGAAAACCAATGGCAGCTCTTACTACAGTGTAGAAAGGAGGAAACAGTTCTCTACTTTTCTTAGTAGTAAAAAAGTACCATTGACTTTCATTGTTTTCTTAGCTGGTGATTCAGCAACAGTGACATTCTCAGGCTTTTTTCTCATGAAATGAATCTTTTACTACCATGAGAATATTTTGCTACCTTTATTGCATCGAGGCTCTATGTGGAATTTGAATGCCCCGGGGGGAGGGAATCAATCGGCCCGGGAATCTTAAAGATCGGGCCGATCGGGGATGCCCCGCTGTGTGAAACTCCCCAGGTTGCCCAATCTGACTCACCCTTCTGGGGGATTTCACAAAGCGGGCCCTCCTGATTCTGGATGCACCCAGGGAAGGGAATTCAGCATCCCTGAAATCTTATAGATTTCAGGGCCACTGGCGTGGGATACGAGCCACTTTAAAGTGGACCAAAATCCACCCCAATCTTTAAGATTCCTGGCCAATCGATTCCCTCCCCCGGGCATCCAGAATCGGGATGCTCCGCTGTGTGAAACCCCCCAGGTCGCCCCATATACTTACCTTGTTTCCCGGTCCAACGGTGCATGCGCAAGCTGTGGCCACATCCCCGCTATCCCTCTAGCAGGGCACGTGCCTGCGCCAGACATTTGTGAATGGCCACAAGGGCAAGCTCCCTGTTAGAGGGAAGCGGGGCATGCGCCCGCCAGTGCGCCCTGAGCTGCTGGCCTTAGACGAAGTGACGTCAGCGGCTCCGGGCGCGCTGATTGGACGAGCGGCCGCGCATGTGCCATAGGACTGATAAGAGGTGAGTTGGTTTCGGCGACCTGGGGGGGTTTCACACAGACTTTTACACAACCACCCTTTAAAGCTGGCCCGATAGTCAAAATCCTGGGTTTTGGTCCACTTTAAACAACAACAAAACTCATATAAAGAAGAACAAAACCCATGATTTTCACTTTCTTGGGTTTTGATACTCCTAGTGGGGGCATCCCGATTCGGCTGTATGTATCCCCTGGAATTGCCCATAAACTGCCCTTTACCTTGTTCTCACGGCGCATGTGCCGGCAGCCAATCAGTGATACTCATTCCAATCAGATTTCCTGGAACGAGCACCGCCGGCTGCATTTAGCTGCATTCCCACATTGGCCATTCAGAAAGGCCTGGCGCAGTGTGTACGCCTAGCTTAAGGTAGACTGGGGATGCGCCTGCAGCATGGGGTCATAGAAGACTTAAAGCGGACCTTCACTCTGAATAAGAGTCTACCTTATATGTTTCCCACACCCTGTACATACAGATTGCCCACATTAAAATTCATCCTACCTGCATCTACTGCATGTTATGAGCCTTTAAACATCCAAGATGGCGGCTTATGGAAGCCGCCATCTTATCAGGCAGCCTGCAAACAGGAAGTGCCTCCTGACTGTGCTGCTCTGCATTCTGGGATTGCTGACCTTTTCCTGACCCCAGCTCTGCTATGTCTGAGCAAAGCACAGCTATAACCCGCCCCCCTGTACCTTATCCCACTCTCCTCTTCTCAGTAAGTGTGATGCTTCTGAGTCAAGATGGTGGCGCCCGTATCCTAAATTCCTGAACAGAGTTGCAGCCCAGTGGGGGAAAGAATAATAAGTTAGTGACTAAAAACGTAAAATATATTAATTTTAGATGCTGGGGAACCGTTTAAGAGTTTGGGCTTTTCATTAAATCACGCTGAAGGTCCGGTTTAAAGTGGACCAACACCCAGGATTTTGACTATCCTGGGTTTTGGTCCACTTCGGCGGGGCACCCCGATCGGGGGTGCCCCGCTGTGTGAAACCCCCCAGAAACCCCAAAAAACTCACCTCTCAACGCTCCCACGTGAGCGCCGCAGCCAATCCCCGCCAACGTCCAGGCGGGGATCAGGAACGTCCAGGCCGCTTCCGCCGCCGCCGCCTCCCGCGCGTCACTCTCGGCGCGCGCGCGCCCCCGCCGGCCATCCACAGAGGGCCGGCGCGGGCGCGCGCACGTCTGGAGGGGTGCGCGGGAGGCGGCGGCGGCGGAAGCGGCGGCGGATCAGGTAAGGTGTTTTGGGGGTTTCTGGGGGGTTTCACCCCGCGGGACATCCCGATCTCGGATGTCCCGCGGGGTGGGGGGTGATCGGCCCGGGAATCTTATAGATTTCCGGGCCGATCACCCCTGGGTGTTGGTCCACTTTAAGCGTATTGGGCAATCTGCGGGGTTTCAAACAGCAGGGCATCTCAATTCATGGATACTGTATAAGAAGATAGACCAGCGACCAAAGAGTCTTAAACTGGACCTTCACCATAATTTATAGAAAAGCCCAAACCATTAAAAAACGATTCCCCAGCATCTAAAATGAATACATTTTAAGTTTTTAGTCACTTACTTATTATTCTTTCCGCCACTGGGCTGCAACTCTGTTAAGAACTCTAGGATACGGGCGCCGCCATCTTGACCTAGAAGCATCACACTTACTGAGGAGAGGAGAGTGGGATAAAGTACAGGGGGCGGGTTATAGTTGTGCTTTGCTCAGACAGTGCAGAGCTGGGTTTAGGAAAAGGACAGCAATCCCAGAATGCAGAGCAGCAGAGTCAGAAGGCACTTCCTGTTTGCAGGCTGCCTGATGTTCCATAAGCCGCCACCTTGGATGTTTAAAGGCTCATAACATGCAGTAGATGCAGGTAAGATGATTTTTAATGTGGGCAATCTGTATGTACAGGGTGTGGGAAACATATAAGATAGACTCTTATTCAGGGTGAAGGTCTGGATTAATGTGAGCAATCTGTATGTACAGGGTGTAGGAAACAAATAATATAGACTCTTATTCAGAGTGAAGGACCGCTTTAAAGACGCGAGGAAGGCAGTTGTTACCTTAAAGAGGCCCAACCACCCTTTGAAGGCAGCCCTTGAGTCTAAAAGATTCCATGGCTGCCCTCTTCCCTACTCCCAGATCGGGATGCCCCGCTGTTAAACCCCTCCCCCAGGATTACCCACAAGACTTTGATTGTTCTATGCTTAATTTGCTTCTGCATCCTACCCATCTCGTGGCTGAGATGGCCTCCCACTCCCAGCTATTCAGATAGGCTGAGGGCAGGAACGTTCCACAGAGAGACTGGGATGTGCCCGCACCGCTCTCGCTATCCGGGCTCGGCCTGACTGGACGAGAATCCGCGCGTACGTTTTGGGACCGCTGTGGAGGTACGTGTTTCAGGCGGTTTCACTTTGTGTTTCATCCCAAATGGGGATGCCCCCAAGAAAAAGACCCAAAACCTATGATATCATAAGTTTCACTCCATTTTTAAAGATTTTCCTAGGGACACTAATTTGGGATGCCCCGCAATGTGAACCCTTTGGTTTCCATGTGAACTCCACCCAAACATTGATTCATGCTGGCGGGGATGCTCCATAGCCCCTTGCAGTATCCCCGCCGACAGGTATCGAGGGTGGGTTCACACCAGCGCAATGCTTTTACAAACGTGGCTGCGATTTTCAGGCGTTTTGCAAGTAGCATTGCGTGTGACAGCCATTGAATGGAGTGCGACCACCAGTGCTGTCCCCACAGAAACATGGTGGGTGATTGTAATTGGTACTATGGTTATATGGTGTAATAGGTTACTATGGGCAGAGCTTACACATTGATTTTGGGGTGACCGGAAGCAGATTGTGTCAGCTTTACACTTATGGCTACAAACAGTCCCTACTTTCCAGGAAAATTTATTTCTGCTTAAAGTGGACCAGGATTTTGACTATCCTGAGTTTTGGTCCACTCCCCCCGACCGGGGTGCCCCGCTATGTGAAACCCCCCAGATCAACTCACTGCGGTCCTACGGCGCATGTGCGGCCGCTCGTCCAATCAGCGCGTTTGGAGACGCTGAGCTATTCATGTCACAAATGGCCGGGAGGGCACGCACCCTGCTAGAGAGAAGCGCGAGATGTGGCCGGCACATGCGGCGTTGGACCGGGATTAAGGTAAGTGTAGCGGGCGTCCTGGGGGATTTCACACAGCGGGGCATCCCGATTTTGGATGCCCCGAGGGGAGGGAATGGATCGGCCCGGGAGTCTTATAGATTCCCGGGCCGATCCAGGTGGGTTTTGGTCCACTTTAAAAAAAAAAAGAAGGGCATCCCAAAATGCAGCTTTTTTTTTTAGTAATGATCAAGGCCGATCCCTCAGTTTGGTGCATCCTGTATCCCATGATAGTTGCTCTTGATAGTTCCTAAAAATAGGAGCTCCATGTCAGGCATTAAAGAGGACCAAAACCCATGCTGACGTCTATGAGACTCCAGGGCAGGCATACTCGCCTCCCCCGGTTGATGGTGCCCCACTGGGTGAAAACCCCCAGGTCGCCCATAAACTCACCTTCTTTTGCGATCCAACGGCGTATGCGCAAGCCGTGCCCACATCCCCGCTATCCCTCTAGCAAGGCGTTTGTGAATGGCCGGTGCGGGCACGCTCCCTGTTGGAGGGTAGCAGGGGATGCGGCCCCCAGTGCGCTCGGATCCGCTTGAATTTGACGAGCTCCTGGATGCAGGGGCTCGAGCAGATCTGAGCGCGCTGATTGGACGAGCCCAATCGGGGTGCCCCCGGGGCAAGGACCAAAACCCAGGATAGTCAATATCCTGAGTTTTTGACCACTTTAAAGAAGAACACCACCCAAGAAATTGACGTTCCTGGGTTTTGTTTCTCTCTAGCTGTGTGTATCCCCCCTCGTTCCGACGGTGCATGCAGGGCCACGCTCGGCCAATCAGCTGGGCTCACTTCATTCAGATTTCCTTTGCAGCGCGGAGGTCAGTTCGGCAGGATAATGTGAATGGAGCGAATGCCACCAGCCGCATCTTCAGCCCCGCCTCGTGCGGACGTGCCTGCGTCGGCCAATCAGAAAGGCCTAGCTAGAGGTGTGCTGGAGATGCAGCCGCGGAGCAGAGATGTGGCACGAGGTCGTGGAAGAGGTGAGTGGATCGCGTGATCCAGGGGGGTTTCACACAGCAGGGCATCCCAATTGGAATGCCACATAAGGAGGCAGACCAACTCCCCTCCTCTACCCCAAGAGTCTTATAGACTAGAGAGAGGTGTTGCTCTTTCTTAAAGTGGACCAAAACCTTCTAAACCACTCACCACACCCACTACCCATCCTCGCCCCCCCCCCCCCCACCTTGGCTCGGCGGCTAAGTTTTTCCCCTACATGGCCGTGTCCACCCAGCAGATTTGATATTGTTGATTGACTGATGTGCACAAGCCCGCTGGCCGCATCCTCAGCTTCCCTGTGGTTTGAGGCTCACTGCAACCCCAAGTTTATCTGAATAACTGGATGCTGGAGCATTCCTCAGCTAAAGGGAAGCACCTGCGAGCTAGCACATGGAAAAAAGTTAAAATCCTCTCAAATCTGAAAGATTCCAGGGCCGGCCGCTGGCCTTTCCCCGAGGCATCCCAAATGGGTTGGGACTTCCACTCCAGTCATTCAGACAGCCTGGAACGGAAGAAGTCACCAGGGATACAGTAGTGCGTGCTGCCCATTCCCCATAGTCACGCCAGGCGGCTCTCATTGGTCGAAAGCCTGCGCATGAGCCATTGGAACCAGGAAAAGGTGAGTGAAAATTGGTTTCTTGGGGGGGGGTTCACACAGCAGGGCATCCTGAATTCCAGGGGACTAGAACAAAACCCTGGAAAGTCAAATTCCCGGGTTTTATTCTGCTTAAAAATGGGGATCGCTTCAACCCTCTCACAGGTTTCCAGGATTTCTCCTGAGCTGCACCTATTCTATGGACCCACACTATGGAATGCACTAACTCCAGCAATTAGATCAACTCACAACATCAATAGTTTTACATATCTCCCAACATTTCAGGGTAGGAAGGAGGGACAATTGTTAGAATTTAAAGCGGAACAAAACCTACCTGGCCTGGCCCTGGTTCTAAAAGATTCCAGGGCCGACTGATGGCCTTCCCCTGGGGCATCCCAAATTGAGATACCCCACTGTGTGAAACCCCCAGGGTGCTGGTAATTACTCACCTCTTCCCAGTCCAATGGCGCACAATCAGGGCCGCCCGCTGAACTGACATAATTTGGCAAGGCGGCTCTGATTGTTACGAATGGGGAGCGAGAACAGACGCATCCCCGCATCCTTGGGCTTTGTGCGCGCTCCCCCCCCCCCCCCCCAGCCATTCAGATGGGACGCTCGCGCTCCACATTCACACTAATCAGAGCCTCTCACTGAATTACGTCACTTCAGCGGGCAGTTGTGATTGGACAAGAGCCTGCGCATGTGCCATTGGAGCGGGAAGAGGCGACTCTGCACACACCAATCTGTGGGATGCTGAGATCGGCCGATTCATAAGCAGGGGAACTAAAGTGGGGACCGCTCCAACTCCCAATATTAGCTATAGCTGTGGGTTTTGGTCTACTTTGAAGTGCATTTGTGAATGGCTGATGCGGGCACGCACTCTTAGAAGGTAGCGGGGATGCGACCGCTAGCGCACACTCGGATGCTTTTGGCTACAACCAGCCCGATATTGACGAACGCACTGATTGGACGAGAGCCAAAGGACTAGGGAAAGGTGAGTTTTACTGGGTGACCCGGAGGTGATCACGCAGCAGTGCATCACAAATAGGGATGCCCTGGGGGCATGGAGCAAAACCCTGGGATAGTCAAAATCCTGGGTTTTGTTCCTCTTTAAAGCAGAACAAAACCTGGGATTTTGACTCTCTCAGGTTATGTTCCGTGCCCCTGAGGCATCCCAAATTGTGATTCCTCGCCGTGTGAACCCCCCCCCCAAAAAAAAAACTCACCTCTCCAGGCTCCAAAGGCACATGGGCAGTCTCTCCTCCAATGAGAGATGCTTGCTGTGACTACGTCACTCAGCAGGCAATGAGAGCCGCCTGTGGCATGACGTAGTCACAGCAAGCGTCTATCATTGAACGTTGGAGCGGGGAAAGGTGAGTTTTTAATGGGTGAACAAGGGGGTTTCACACAGCGGGGCATCCCGAGTCAGAAAAGCCAATGGCCGAGCTTAAATTTTTTTAGCCACATCGCCACCACCCTCTAACAGCACCATTCACAAATGCCTGGCACGACCGGCACGCACCCTGCTAATGGTATAGTAGATGGCGGCGGTGACGGCTCCCGCATGCGCCGTTGAATCAGGGAGGTGGTAACTTTTGCAGGGACATACTTTCCAACTTTTCAGCGTGGGGAAGAGGGACATTTGTTAAATTAGACCACACCCCCTCATTGAGGGATGGATAGGAGATAGGTTGTAATAGTCACAATATAAATACTTTGACTAGGCAAATGAATCATTTATTGGTGCAGATCTGCATGTTACACCTCAAAGAAGGACAAATGAGAACAACGAGGGACATGAACTCAAAAGAGGGACAGTCCCTCCAAATCGGGAACACTTGGGAGGTATGCAGGGGACTTAGGGGCTTCACACATCCAGATTTGGGATGCCCCGGGAGGAGGCAATCAAGCAGCCCTAGAGTTCAGGGTCATTTTTGGTCCACTTTGAAGTGTACCAAAACCCAGGATTTTGACTATCCTGGGTTTTGGTCCTTTCACGATGGGGATGCCCCGCTGTGTAAAACCCCCCAGAGCAACTCACCTCTACCCGATCCTATGGCACATTGCACGGCTGCTCGTCCGATCAGCCCGCTTGGAACTGCTGACGTCTACTGCTGATCGTCTAAGGCCAGCGACTCCGAGTGTGCTGGCGGACGCATCCCCCTAACAGGGAGCGTGCCTGTGCCGGCCATTCACAAATACCTGCCGCAGGGGTGCGCCCTGCTAGAGGGATAGTGCCATTGGACCGGGAAGCAAGGTAAGTGTATAGGGCGTCCTGGGGGGTTCACACAGCGGGCAATCCAATTTGGGATGCCCCAGGGGGAGGGAATTGATCAGCCAGGAAATCTTATAGATTCCTGGGCCGATCTCCGTGGGTTTTGGTCTACTTCAAAGTGGCTCAAATATCACATCCTATAAGATTCCAGGGCAACTGAATTCCCTACCCCCTGAGGCATCCAGGATTGGGATGCCCCGCTGTGTGAAACCCCCTAGGTCTCCCAGAAACTCACCTTGTTTCCCAGTGCAACGGCGCATGCGCAAGATGCGGTCACATCCCCACTATCCTGCTAGCAGGGTGCGTGCCCGGCGTTTGCGAATGGCCAGCGCGGGGACGCTCCCTGTTTGAGGGTAGCGGGCATGTGGCCGCCAGCTTGCTCGGATACGCTCGCCTTAGACGAAGGGGCGGGAGCAGATCAGAGTGTGCTGATTGGACGAGGGCTGCGAGTGCGCCTTAGAACCAGGGAAGGGTGAGTGAGATTGGGCGACCTGGGGGGTTTCACACAGCAGGAGCAAGCACCAAACAGTATAGTCAAAATCTTGGGATTTGGTTCACTTTAAATTAGGCCACGCCCCCTCATTGAGGGATGGATAGGAGATAGTTTGTAATAGTTATAACAATATGAATGATTTAAATGTGCAAATGAATCATTTATTGCTGCAGATATGCATGTTAAACTTTAAAGAGGGACAAATGCGAACAAGGGACAGGGGGACATGGACTTAAAAGAAGGACAATTCCTCCAAATCAGAGACACTTGGGAGATATGCAGGGGACTCAGGGGCTTCACACATCCAGATTCGGGATGCCCCGGGAGGAGGCTATCAAGCAGCCCTAGAGTCCAGGGCCATTGGACTATCCTGGGTTTTGGTCCTTTCCCGATGGGGATGCCCTGCTGTGTGAAACCCCCCAGATTGCTGAGAGCAACTCACCTCTACCCGACCCTATGGCGCATGCACGGCTGCTCGTCCAATCAGCCCGCTTGGAACTGCTGACGTCTACTTCTGATCGTCTAAGGCCATCGGCTCAGAGTGCACTGGCGGCCGCATCCCCCTAACAGGGAGCGTGCCTGCGCCGGCCATTCACAAATACCTGGCACGGAGGTGCACCCTGCTAGAGGGATAGCGCCGTTGGACAGGGAAGCAAGGTAAGTGTATGGGGCGACCTGGGGGATTCACACAGTGGGCATCCCGATTTGGGATGACCCGGAGGGAGGGAATCTATCTCTGCGGGTTTTGGTCCACTTCAAAGTGGCTCAAATATCACATCCTATAAGATTCCAGGGCCACTGAATTCCCTACCCCCGAGGCATCCAGGATCGGGGATGCCCTGCTGTGTGAAACCTCCCAGGTCGCCCAGAAACTCACCTTTTTTACCAGTCCAAAGGCGCATGCGCAAGATGCGGTCACACCCCCACTATCCCGCTAGCAGGGCGCGTACCTCACCCCGAGGCATCCAGGATCGGGGATGCCCTGCTGTGTGAAACCTCCCAGGTCGCCCAGAAACTCATCTTTTTTACCAGTCCAAAGGCGCATGCGCAAGATACGGTCACACCCCCACTATCCCGCTAGCAGGGCGCGTGCCCGGCATTTGAGAATGGTTGGCGCAGGCACGCTCCCTGTTTGAGGGTAGCGGGGGATGTGGCCGCCAGTGCGCTCGGATCCGCTCGCCTTAGACGAAGGGGTGGGAGCAGATCCGAGTGTGCTGATTGGACGAGGGCTGCGCGTGCGCCTTAGAACCGGGGAAGGGTGAGTGAGATTGGGCGACCTGGGGGGTTTCACACAGCAGGGGCAAGGACCAAAACCCAGGACAGTCAAAATCATGGGATTTGGTTCACTTTAAATTAGGCCACGCCCCCTCATTGAGGGATGATAGGAGATAGATTGTAATAGTTACAACAATATGAATGATTTAAAGTGGACCAACACCCACGGGTGATCGGCCCGGGAATCTATAAGATTCCCGGGCCGATCACCCCCCACCCCGCGGGACATCCGAGATCGGGATGTCCCGCGGGGTGAAACCCCCCCAAACACCCCAAACTCCTTACCTTATCTTCGGCGGCGGCCGGCCGCCGCCGCCTCCCTCGCGCTCCTGTAGGCGTGCGCGTGCCCGCGCCGGCCGTCTGCGAATGGCCGGCGGGGGCGCGCGCGCGCCGAAAGTGACGCGAGGGAGGCGGCGGCTGCCGCTTAGACGTTCCTGGACCTGGCTTGTACGTCGGCGCTGGGAGCGGGGAGAGGTGAGTTTTTCGGGGGGTTAGGGGGGGTTTCACACAGCGGGGCACCCCGATCGGGGGTGCCCCACCGAAGTGGACCAAGACCCAGGATAGTCAAAATCCTGGGTGTTGGTCCACTTTAAATGTGCAAATGAATCATTTATTGCTGCACATCTGCATGCTAAACTTTAACCCGGACCTTCACCATGATCTATTGAAAAGCCCAAACCCTTAAAAAACGATTCCCCAGCCTCTAAAGCTAATATATTTTAAGTTTTTAGTCACTTACTTATTATTCTTTCCCCCACTGGGCTGCAACTCTGTTCAGGACTTTAGGATACGGGCGCCGCCATCTTGACTCAGAAGCATCACACTTACTGAGGAGAGGAGAGTGGGATAAAGTGCAGGGGGGTGGGTTATACCTGTGCTTTGCTCAGATAGAGCAGAGCTGGGGTCAGGAAAAGGACAGGAATCCCAGAATGCAGAGCAGCACAGTCAGAAGGCACTTCATGTTTGCAGGCTGCCTGATGTTCCATGAGCTGCCATCTTGGATGTTTAAAGGCTCATAACATGCATTAGATGCAGGTAGGATGATTTTTAATGTGAGCAATCTGTATGTACAGAGTGTGGGAAACATATAAGATAGGCTCTTATTCAGGGTGAAGGTCCGGATTAATGTGGGCAATCTGTATGTACAGAGTGTGGGAAACATGTAAGATAGGCTCTTATTCAGGGTGAAGGTCCGGATTAATGTGGGCAATCTGTATGTACAGAGTGTGGGAAACATATAAGATAGGCTCTTATTCAGGGTGAGGGTTCGGATTAATGTGAGCAATCTGTATGTACAGGGTGGGGGAAACATATAAGATAGGCTCTTATTCAGGGTGAATGTCCGGATTAATGTGGGCAATCTGTATGTACAGGGTGGGAGAACATATAAGATAGGCTCTTATTCAGGGTGAAGGTCCGGATTAAAGTGGGCAATCTGTATGTACAGGGTGGGGGGAAATATAAGATAGGCTCTTATTCAGGGTGAAGGTCCGGATTAATGTGGGTAATCCGTATGTACAGGGTGTGGGAAACATATAAGATAGGCTCTTATTCAGGGTGAAGGTCTGGATTAATGTGGGCAATCTGTATGTACAGGGTGTGGGAAACATATAAGATAGACTCCTATTCAGGGTGAAGGGCCGGATTAATGTGGGCAATCTGTATGTACAGGGTGTGGGAAACATATAAGATAGGCTCTTATTCAGGTTGAGGGTCTGGATTAATGTGAGCAATCTATATGTACAGGGTGTGGGAAACATATAAGATAGGCTCTTATTCAGGGTGAGGGTCCGGATTAATGTGGGCAATCTGTATGTACAGTGTGTGGGAAACATATAAGATAGACTCTTATTCAGAGTGAAGGTCCGCTTTAAGCAATTCTCTACATCCTCCCCCTTTGTCTCCCCACCTTATCCCTGAGCCTGCAAAGGACAGAGCCCCCTCCCATTGTATTTATGGTGAACACTACTTTGTACAGCGCTACGGAAGAGGATGGCGCTTTCTAAACCGCTAATACTAATAAGCAGCTCTGCCACGAGGGTCTCTCTGTACAGCAGACGCCGCAATGAGCTGGCATTAGGTCTAAATACTTTGTACTTTGCCACAGACTATGACGGCGCTTAATAAATAATGAGCCAATCAGCTGGAGCCCTCGGTCGGGCGATGCAGCCCCGTTACTTACTATGGAGGCCAAGGCGGCGAGCTGCGCCTTGCAGAGGTTGCACACGAGCACGGTGCAGATGACAAGCAGCCACGCACAGCTCTCCGCCATGTTTCCCAGCCCCGCGATCCGCTTCCCCTCCCCCTTATCCTCCTCCATTACACACACAATGGCCACCAGCAAACCCCACCTCGCTGGGGGCGGCTGAGGAGAGACTCGGGATGAACAACCGGGGCCCAGTCATAATAAATCGGCCGATTTTTACTACATTTTATTAATTTTACCACAGAAGCAGAAGAAATAAGCCGCCATTGAACGAGCCAGGCCGCGCCCACTAGAACGTTGAGGCGGCTGACGCCGGCCAATCAGCACGCCTCGTATATTGGGGCTGCTGACGCTGACCAATCCGCGCTCTTCGTACGTTGAGGCGGCTAACGCCGACCAATCGGCTCGCGCTCTTCTATTTACCACCAGCGATTCAAACAAACGTGAAGCGAAGGGAGGAGGGGAAAAAACTCCAATGGAGGGAAAAGAAAAAACAACACCTAAAGCCGATTTACAATCCCTCCGCCCATTAAAAAAAGGCGGGTGTATGTGTGTGTGAGAGAGGAGGAGGAGGAGGCGGGGGGTGCGGCTTTGATTGACAGCACGACCTATCCAGACAGGTGCCCGTGTTATGGTTTGAAAGGCGCTCTCTAGCCGCCGCCGGCCAATCAGCGACGAGAAGAGGCGGGGCGAGATACCAGCGAGAAGGACACGCCCCCGGGAGCCGTGACTAGATAAGAGGCGGAGGGATCCTATCCGGTTTGAACTAGTTTCTGCGGCTGGCTTATTAACCAGTGGCGAGCGCCGGGTTCCGTGTTAGTCTTTGTGAGGACTCCATCTGCAGGAGGTGACGGGAAAGCTGCCGCGCTCTGTCCGACGCCATTTTTTTTTAAACAAATAATTTTATAGTTAATTTTTATTCCTGTTACGAAAAGCCGCCGCCATGCCCAAGAGAAAGGTAAGCTTGCGCCGAAAAGGGGGCTCTTTAGTTTTAATGCATTTTGGCGCCATATTTTTTTTTTTATTCTGAGGTAAAATGTCTGCACGGTTCTTCGGTATTTACAAAGGGGGAGGATGGGAACGAGAATAACGGCGCGTTCGGGCTCCTCGCAGCGGCGCCGCGGTCCAGACGTTCTAGAACGTTCAGGGCCAATAGGAGAGCGCGCGGGAGCGCTGAGCATTGTGACGTCACGGCTCGGGCAGGTTCTCCTATGGCTGACCTGGTGCTGCTTCTCTATAGCGAGGGTTTTAATGGGGGGCGGGGGCTCTGGCCGCCGCCATCGTAGCGCTGCCTCGTATTTGTTTATAAAGCTGCTGCTCTCACATTGTGGCAGAGCGCGCGCGAACTCCTCCGCCCCCCTCCGGCGATCCTAATTTTTACCTCACGGCATCACTATGGTGGAGGCCTCCGTTTCGGCCTTGTGTTCCTTGCAGCGCACTCTACCGGCCGGCGGTGTTGCCGGAGGACTCGCTGCTGGATTACAATGGGGAATCGCCTCCCAAGGTCAGCTTGGCGCGTCTGATGCGTGTTAACCCTTCACGTGCTGTCGATCTTTTTAACGCCTTCCTTTTGTTTTTCAGGTGAACGCTGCTGATGCTGGAGATGCCACCAAGGATGAGGTAATTAATCATCGGACCGCGTAATTGTGACTTTGTGCCTGCACCTGCTAAGCCGTGCTTTAAATCTATTTTTAGAGCGCTGTCCACGTTGCCCTGGATACTTTTTGGTTATATTTACCCTTGCTATCTAGCAATAGATCAGTAGAGATTTCAGTGCTGGAAGTTGAGGACTCACGTGTTGTAGTTGCTGATTTCTACAGATGTTTCCCATGGGCCCTTTAAATAGTTGTGACTAGTTTTCTTAGTTGGATGACTAGTTGATTTAAAGTACTCTAAAACCCAGGATTTCGAACCTGGTCCTAGGTTGGCCACCAAAAACTCATTTCCGCGGTCCTATGGCGCCCAACAGCAGTAATGTCAAAATGCCGTAAGATTTTATGCAGGCATCACAGGGACTGCATCCCAGATACCCCATTATTTATATAGCGCCATCTTCTGTAGTGCTTTACAAAGTAGTAATTACAGACAGGGTAGAAACATACAGTACATATACTATTTCAAATGCAGTTTTACAGAGTTGACAATGGATATTCTGAGTACAAGATACAATAGGGGCGAGAGCCCTGCCCTTGCGAGCTTACAGTCTAAAGGAATACCCCATAACAGGAAGTGTCTGCTATGGCCTTTCACAAATGTCTGCTGTAGGCCCTGCTAGAGATATAGCAGTGGATGCCTGCTATACATTGTGCATGCACTGATGGCTTAGGGAGGAGTATACTGGGTGACTTTAGTGGTGCATCTAGATCTTGTTGAACCCAGGGTGGGTTTTGGTCCACTTTAAAGTGCAACTATACCCAGAAAGGAAACTTGTCACCTTTATCTCTAGCCCTTGGTCCCCAAAATGGTCTTTTTGAATAAAAGCCTTTGACCAGTATTACTAATCAGATGCAGTTGGCTGTATTGCTACCTGGCCAAGCTGCCC
Source organism: Gastrophryne carolinensis (assembly GCA_027917425.1). NCBI lineage: Eukaryota > Metazoa > Chordata > Amphibia > Anura > Microhylidae > Gastrophryne > Gastrophryne carolinensis. The sequence continues at coordinate 497,129,145 of CM051236.1, forward strand.
TGTCCCCTGCTTTCCAGCGTTGGTACCCAGAACCAGACCAACAGCCTGGCAGTTTGAGAAAGGTAGCAGCCATTTTGGAGCTTCGAAGTGTCTCAGCCATGCTGCTGCCTGGATTCAACTGACAATGCACAGCAACAGGAAGCCCAGCAGCACTTCCTGTTTGCAGGCAGCCTGCAAATGCATGAAGTGTTAGATAATGTTAAATTGCCACGGGGAGGGATGCATATGGGCATTGTTAGTTATGGTGGTCTCGTTTGTCATTTTTGACTGTTGGTCCACTTTAAGTTAGAGCCCCAGCTCTGCATTGGGTTTTAGCTGTATTGGTTATAATTGCCTTTATGCAAAAGCTTGCTTTAGTAGAAACACAAGCTGTCTTGGGGGATTGGGCTGTGGATAGGTGATATAAACGCATTCCGGGTCAATGATCACTTTAACCCTGTTACATTATGGTTGAAGTGCTCCCCAATGCTGAGGTGTGTGCACTGTAACTGAATGCAACATCTCATGTGTGGCTTGGCTGCTGAGCATTATGGCCCGCTGCATCCGGTTCATGTTATGAATATTAAGCAAAGGCTTTGGTAAAAGGACTGCTTTGGTTTGCTTGTGATAGGTGACAGCATAAACTTGCTATCATTAGAAACTTTCTTAAAATGTTAGTTATATGACTTTAGGTGGGACTTTTCACAAATATCCTTTCCTACTGTTTTTTTTTCTCACTTATCTTAAGTCTCGTATCTTGCCCATTCAGCAGTCATGTCATTGCTATAAATGGCATCTAAAGAACTGGCACTTATGACTGAGGGATTGTGATCTGTCTGATATAGCACTGTGCTTGAAATCTTTGAGCAGAGGCTTGCTGCATGCAATCCTGTCAGGCCTGACTATAAATGCAGTGTCATGCTTGTTATGCCTGACAGAAACAGCATGGGCTGTTTGCTCAGTGCTGCATCTTCAGGTGCACCTCGTAATCCCTCAAGTCCTAAGCCTGTTCTGTTCATAAGTGATTTCTGCTGACCTTTCTTGACTTTCAAGAGGGGTTGGAGTACAGACTTTTAAATTATCTAGGTTAAATGTTTTTTGAAATATCTAGAACATAACATTTTCAGTAGTTTCCAATGATTAGCATTGGCATCTCACCAGTGGGGTTCTGTATACAGTCATTAAGGGCATCACAATTTGCCTTTGTTTACTGCTGGGTTCTGAATGTTCTCCATGTGTCTAACTTTGTTTATGTTCTTATTTTAGCCCAAGAGGAGGTCGGCACGGTTGTCAGCTGTAAGTGTATTTACTTATCTTTAGTCACAAGTCCAATGGCACTGTAATGTTGTAGCCAGATCTGTAATAACTTCCCATTGGCATCACTAGACAGAATGTGGTTAAACCTGTAGGCAAGTGAAGCACTATCACTCTGTGTAGGAATTGTTGAGGCTATACACCTTAATGTGGTGGTTTGTGTGTAAGTGAAACTTGCCCAATGTAGTAGTAAGTACAGCAAAAATACACATCTAATGAAATAGTTTCGCAACATCTGTTGCGAAACTAACTTTCAGGCATATGATGCTGCACAATCAAGCGATTGATAAAACCCACGTGGCAGCCTCTAAAAATTTTCCAAGATGGAAAGTGTGTGCCTAACTGACCTATTTTTTTAGCTTTAATTATGCTTAACTGACCTGTTTTCACATCAACAGAAGCCAGCGCCTCCAAAGGCTGAACCAAAGCCCAAGAAAGAAAAGGCTCCCGCAAAGGTAAGACAATGACTGGAGTCAATCTATAAGACCATTTATATGGCAGACCTGCTTATTAGTTTGAAAGTGGGGGATGTACATTCTGCCAGTTACCCCCACATAGCAATAGTAGAAAATTGTGGAACACTCAGCAAAAGCCCTGCCAGCAGCATCCTTGGTGTATCGCTAGCGATCGCCTTCCATGTGAGTGGAAAGCTCACAGAACTCCCTCCACAATCGCTAGTGTGAAACCAGTTACTGCTGTCCCCTGGAGTTTGGGGGGGGGGTCCAGATGAGCTCTTCATTTTATTGGGCTGCCTATTGAGATTTGAGGGGCAATGCAATTTCCTGAGCTTCATATGGGGGTATACTAAACTAGCTGCAGTTGGAATAGATGTTACCCATGTAGCAAGGGGCTTCCATGACTGATGCTTAACACTTGTCTGCTCTTTAGGAAAAGTCTGAAGAAAAGAAAGTTCCAGCAAAGGGAAAGAAGGGTGCTAAGGGCAAACAGACTGAAGAGGCTAACAAAGAGGAGACTAAAGAAGACGTGCCATCTGAAAACGGAGAGACAAAGGGTGATGAGGTTGGTAAATTCATGCACACAATTGAGCCTTGGACTGCTGGTATTTAATGGAATGGTTGCTTGAGCAGTAGCCATTCTAGCAATACTTCCTATTGTGTGTTTTGATGAACAAAACCCAAGATTTTCACTACCCTGGGTATCATTTTGTCTGTGGAAAGGCTGGCTCCTTTTGTGGCTTATTTGAGACTTGTAGCTGCTACTTGTCCCTACTGCAGTTTAGCTTGCTCCTAACATTAGCAAGTTGACTGTTGTGCTTCTAACTTTGGTGCCAAGATTTTGCCTTGCCCTTTTTTACAAGGACTAGATGTATGGTCTTAAGTTGCCTGGGCAGTCTCTGGACTGCCACCACTTAAAAGTGCAGTGACTTAGTAGATGCATTAATCGGCTTACAATTGTTTAGGCTGAGACCTTAAGTCAAATTGCTGGCTGTCATTGTAATTTGTTTTATGGTTTCAATCTATCTAAAACGGGTTCCAAACAATTAGGATCTGAAGTACCACCAGTGGTACCAGTACCGAAAGGTGGTACCTATCGAAGCTGTGGACCTGGCCAAAAAGGTGGTGGGAGCTCATGGACCTTAAATGGTGGTTTAATACACCTAGCAATTTGCATTGGTACTGCATGCTGCATTTCCAGCATAAACACCGCTCCATAGAATTCTCGGCATCTTGCTCTGTGGGGATGTTTGGCAACTGAAGCATATTACGTATAGTGCTTCTGATGCTGCATTTTCAATACAAGGGCAAGAAATAAGCAGAATCTCTAGCCTGTGGTGTTGAAATGGTAAAACTGAGATAGATTTGGTTAATTTACACCTTTGAGCTAGTTTGATATGCAGGAGTGAGTTTTAATGTCTAACTTGCATAGCTTTGACCTTCGTAGACGTGTGGTTATTCCTGCATAATCCACATATGCCCAACACACGGTGAGGGCTTAGCATGTGTGGCTTATTCACGGTCTCAAGATTGGCATAGTTTATCAAGTTTCCCCCAGAATGCATATCTGGTTCCATCAAACCTGTGCAGTTTGCCAGCAGGCTGACATGCAGCCTAGGTCTGTAATTGACAATTCAATGCTATAATTCAGGCCTGTCTAGTGGACATGCAGCTTTCAGAGAGCTGGAATTTGTTAAATGGGTATGTTTATATGGCTTGGACTACTAGTCAACCTTTTAACTTGTATAAACTTGCCAGTCGTGACCCCAAATCTTTGATTTACAACCCCAATCCAATTGGCAGCTAAACAATGAAATAGGTAGGATTAAGCAAACTTTTAGTTACATCCAGCTGCCAAAATAAGAGCTTGCCCTGAAGGCCCAACATGTCCTGTGGGTGCTGACATGCTTAAAACCCCCTTCGCCCATGTTAGCAGTCTCCACCCTTGATTAGCAGACTATTTTGCCCAGAAGCCCTGGTAAGTTTGCACACATTGGTTATGTACCAAGCATGCCTGATCACTGCATACCACAGTTGTTGAGGAACCATGCCTAAGCCCAGGGGCTGTAAAAGTTTAACTTTAAGGAGCCCCTGAACACACATGCCAACAGCGATTCCCATGACCAGTTAAATAGTTGCAGTCACCTCAGTGTAGTCTGCTTTAATCTGAGGTTAATTTACATCCATAAATGACAATAGATGGATCGAGATCCACTTTACCCTCATTGCTTCTGTATTAGTGCTGCACATAACATGTTTAAATGTTTTCATGCCTGTGTTCATAAGTGACCTGAGTTTTTTTTTTTCCAGGCCCCAGCATCTGACGGAGAGAAGGATGACAAGTCTGACTAACCTACATCTTGTTCCAAGTCTTTATCAGTGGTTCCTGTACCTCCCTTGTACAATTCAGAGGAATATTTTTATCAACTATTTTGTAAATGCAAGTTTTTTAGTAGTTTAATTCTAGAAGACACATTTTTAAAATAGGAGGGAATCCCACCACGTCTTTTTTGTTCCGAATTTTTATTTGTTAATTTTATTACTTTCTTGGATGCAAAGCCCATCTTAAAATAACTGTTAAAATACTGAACTAAATGGTTATTTCATGCATATGTTGTGGTGATATGAATTTAAAGCCTACCTACACAGTGACTTGTGGCTGCTGCTTTCTACACACCCCTTGGGCTTCCCTTATAGGAGCCTTTTTGGTGAAGTGGCCCCTGGATTTTAAAATTGTGCTCAATATTCTTGCCTCAATCACTCAGCCATTACCATATGATCGGCCAGCAACCGATAGGGTTTGCCATATGCACAAGCTGTCTAGCTGATAAACCTGTAGGTTGTTGGAAGGTCAGATGGCTGGCTTGGGTGCAACAAGGAGATGGTATTGAGCCTAATTTTTGGGGAGATATAGGTCTGCTTAAAGCAAAGCTTTTTCGGTCCTCTGATTAATTGCAGACGGCCAGACACAATTTTCTGGTCCAGATCACGGTTTTCAAAGCTTGTCTTAACAATTGTTGGTTGTTCCCATATTGTCTTGCGTACAATTTTTACATCCTAATAAACAGTCCCCAGGTGACGGATTTCCCTCTGAAAATTGTGTACTTATCTGTGATGTTACCATTTTTCCTATTTTTTGGTGTAGTGGTATTTTATTTTCAGTAACTATGTAAAAGTGCTGTGAATCTTTTTTGGAAAAACTGAGTGTAGTGAGTGTGATGTTAAAAGTACTGGGAAGCTTAAAACTGTCAACCACTTTATTCCCAGGGCGACTGCATCTTCATTTTTGGTATCTGTCCCATCATCTCCTTTTTACAGAGAATGGGCTTAAGCTAAATGCACATCAGAGGTAACTGGTACGAGAGGTGCTCTGTCTTTATTTTTTACAAAAACACCAACTTGTTTTTTTTGAACTTCAAGTTGGGAAGCCGCTAGGGTTTGTTTGGATTTGCTGACTATAATTTTGACTACATGTTTTTTCCTAGATTTCCAATCTACTAGAACTAAAGCAAAACAATGTACAGATTGTTCATAGTGTCTGTGTACTGATCACCAAACCAATAAAACCTGGTTGAAAAAGTTCAATCCCTCTTCCGTTGTGAATTCTGCTTTACTAAAAATCTGAAGTTGAGGATTTGGGTGTTTTTTTTTTTTGGAGTAGGAGTTTTGCAAAGGGCTTGTTTCATTTGTGACTGGGCAGTTAAAGTGGAACAAAACCCTCCAGCGCCATGCCAGTATTGGCTTGTCTTCCCCAGGTCCAACAGTGCTTGCTCTATTCCAATCAAAGCCCTTTGGCTTTCAATGGACACGTGCTGTATCCCTGGCAGTTTGCAATCGGAGCCCTTTGCCTTGACCAAGCCATTCTACAAAGGGCTCTGACTGGGCAAGAGCCACACATGCGGTTGAACAGACGAGTATTACTGGTGGGGGTTTCATGCTGGACATGCCAATATTCTAAGTGTGCCATACACTCCACTTCGATCTTCATGACATGTGGGTAATCTCCTGTAGAGGGTGAACTTCTGCAGAGATGAATATGCAAAAAGAGATCCCCTCCCAGTCCATATATACCTGGGACCTCCCACCAATTCCCCAGTTCTTCTCTGCAGGGAAGGTGACAAGACAGAAGATGAAGACTTCTTTACTTGCAGGTAGCCGGCCATCTATTGTCCCTATTACTGCCAGGACCTTTTCTAAATTGCCCCTATATTGAGCCTCCCAGCTTAGGCTGTGGGTCCTGGTGAAGGTAGGAGCACCCTATGGGTGCAGAAGGAGCGCTGCTCCACCATGAGACCTCACTATGGGTCCGGGTCCCTTATTCCCCTCCGGGGGGTTCCTGGCCGTTATATTCTTAGTATACAGTACATCCTGCTCCAGATATAATACTTACACTTGGGTTATCCTCCGCCAGATTGCACTGCAGAGACATGCAAAACGGGTTCCTCCCGGCCCTTCAAATACCCAGGGACCTCCCACAAATCCCCAGATTTCTCTGCAGTGCCGACTGTGAAGGCATGAAGTATCACTCTCTAGCAGGTGAGCGGGGCTATTAAAGCCTGTAGGCCCTGTTGTGGACTATTCCCACCCGTCCTCGTGATGTGCCTCCCAGCCTGGGCTGCGCTGGTCAGGTGAAGGTAGACAGCACCATGCGTGCTTATGGAGCCATGCTCCACCGCAGTCCCCCACCAAAGGGTAGGCGGTATAGGCTGATGGTGAGCCTCTAGGGGATGCCCCTCCCGCATTATTGCCCCATACCCTGGGTAGCGGTGGACCCTGTGCAAAGGGTCACCATCCTTGTCCCCCCCCCCCGTAGCTGGGGGGTCTCAGTGTATTGAGTTACACGTTTATGGCCTTACTATTGTCCTTGACCTTTATAGCTGGTGTCAGAGCCGCGCTGTTTGCATTTTATTGTGTCAGCCACCGCTGTGCAAGTCTTTTGCCCTTATCGGACGTGCATGCGGCGTCTTCATTGGCAAATCTTTTTTTCTAAGTGTCATACTCTCGCGTCTCTTGACTGCGTTGACTCTCAGAGCTTCGCACTCTTCGGGGGGGCGGGGACCTGGCTTGGCGCGCTCTGCGTCAGCCCACTCTGGCCCGCCCTTCGATGTTCGTCTGGCGCCATTTCGATGCTCGTCGTGCGCGGTAACGGTCCTCCCTCGGTCTGTAAGTGACCTCACGGGCGATTTTCATCCTTGCTTACTGCGCATGGCTCGGACATCCCTATTCCCATTATGTCTTTCAGACGGTCGAATCCAGTGGCTTCTCCCGGCCCGGTGTAATTGCCAGTTGGACCTAGTATAATTACTCCCACTTCCCTGCAGGTCTTTGGGGCATCCAGGGTAGTTTACAGCGTCAATCCCTACTGGCCTATTGTGCCATATTAATCACCATATGGAGGCATCCCAGGATATTGTGAACGGGTGTTCCCTCGGGACAAGCCCGGCTGTGTAGCTTGTGGGGTCTCGCCTATCAGTGGTGACAATGCACGGGTCTGCGTCCCTTGTGCACAGCAGGCGCTAATGGTACTTCCCGCCCCTCCTGTGGCTGGGCCTGCACCTCGCCTCACTTCACCTACCCCCCAAGCCTGAGTCTAACCCCCCAATACAAGCAGGGATTCTCATCCTGATGTGGCTACTAGACTTGCCAGTGTTGAAAAATTGCTTGCTAATACTCTAGCGCGCAAGGCCACAGCAAAAAAGCGGCACATAATCCCTGACTCTGCTCCTTTCCCTACGGAGTCTGAGTTTTTGCATCTATATGGCCATACCCCTTCGGACGAAGGGGAGCTGTTCTCTGACGAGAAGTCAAGGGGTCATGACTATTCTGGTTCTGATCACTGGACCCTGGATGATACTGATAAACTGCTGGTTCAGATTTTTGAGGTTTTGTCCATCTCTCCCCCTGTTGCGGCTCCCAGGCAAAGGGGTGAGCTATTTCATACTGCTAATGCTCGATTGGAATTTCCTGAGCAAACCCATTTCAATAACCTCGTGCTTAAGGAGTGGGAACATCCCAGTAGGCTTCCTGGGATCCCTAAGAGTCTGGACAGGAAGTATCCTTTTCCTGCTGATATGTTCAAGTGCTGGTCATCGCCTCCCGACGTTGATGCTCCTATTCTAGGGCTCTATTATGCACTCCCCTGACACTACTACGCTGTGGGATTCTGAGGACCGGCGCATTGACCAATTGGCATGCCATGCCTTTGCATTTGGAGGGGTGGCGCTGTGCCCAGTCTGCGATTTGGCCATTACTGCTGTGGCGCTCAGGACCATGGTCAGTAATGCACTTGACGGGCCAGACGAGTTGCCTACTGATACTATTAATGCACTGTCTAACTGTGATGTGTTTGAACTTTATCCTGTCTGCATCGGATGATGCTATTAGGATGTGTGCCAGATCTTCCGCCTTGGCGGTGGCTATACGCCGCGCGGTATGGCTGCGCCAGTGGGCTGCCGACAATGCTGCTAAGAGGGCCCTTACTGGGCTTCCATTTAAGGGGCTGCGCCTGTTTGGGGACCGCCTAGACCTTTTTGCTAAAGGAGGTAAGTTATCACAGCGCAGGCGGCAGCCTCGGCCCTTTCGTAGCCAGGGCTCCCTTTCAGTCCCCTACAGAAGTGCTAAGCAGGGGAAAGGGGTGTCCTTCGCGGGGGCTCGCGCAGACTCCTGGCATAGGAGCAGGGGGCAACATCCTGGCTCCTCCTGGGGGACAAAAGCCCCTCCCAAGACCCCTCAGGCATGATGGGGTGCCCTCGCCTGCCAGGGTAGGGGGACGGCTACAGCACTTCGCACATGTCTGGAGCCGCCAAGTCTCAGACCGGTGGATTCAGGAGATAGTTTCCTCTGGTTACCAGATAGTTTGCTGTGCGGCCCCCCTTAAGATTCATCAGGACCCGGTATCAGCTCAGGTCCTGATGCAGGCCGTGCAAGGACTTCTGAATCTGGGAGTTATTTGCAGGGTCCCCTTGAGAGAATTAAGGGAGAGGTTCTACTCCAACCTTTTCAGTGCCCAAAAGAGATCGGTCAGTCAGGCCCATTCTGGATTTAAAGATCCTCAACAAATTTGCCAAGAACAAGCGCTTTCACATGGAGACTGCGCTCGGCCGTTGGCTCTCTGCGCCCAGGGGGTTTTGACGTCTGTGGACATCAAAGATGCTTACCTTTACATCCCTGTGTTCCTGGGACATCAAAGGTTTCTCAGATTCGTGTTGAAAGATCAACATTACCAATTTGTGGCCCTACCATTTGGCCTCACTTCAGCTCCCAGAGTGTTCACCAAGGTGCTGGCGGGGGTGATGTCTCTGATAAGGTCAGGGGGCATTCGAGTGCTGCCCTACCTTGGACAACATCCTCATCACTTCACGGTCTCTACAGCAGACGGAGCTGGACACTCAGCTGGTGGTGTCTACCTTGGAGTTCTTCGGCTGGGTGATCAATCATCCCAAGTCCTCTGTCCCCTTCGTCAGTGACCCCATTCCTGGGGATGATTCTGGATACGGTTCAGTCACAAATATTCCTTCCCCAAGCTCTGACAGCGCAGGTGCGGTCCCTGCTCTTGTGCCCCCAGCCCTCCCTCAGGCAGGGAATGCAGCTGGTGGGCCTGATGGTGGTGAGCTTCGAGGCGGTGCTCTTTGCTCAGTTCCAGTTTGAGGCCTCTGCAGCTTCACCTCCTATCAGTATGGGACAAGGACCCTGCGTCCTTGGACGGGGTTTGTGTGCTCTCCCCATTGGTCAGAAGGTCCCTCTCGTGGTGGCTGGACCACAAGAACTTGCTAAAGGGCAGGTCCTTTCTAGCCCCCTCCTGGGAGACGGTCACCACGGATGCCAGTCTGTCAGGTTGGGGGGATTCTGGAAGTCCCTGAGGTTCCAGGGGAGGTGGGGCCCTCAGGAGGCCCATTTACCCATCAACATTCTGGAACTACGGGCTGTCAGGTTAGTACTGGAGCAGTTGACCGATCACCTGCAGGGACTGTCTGTACAGGTGTGCTCAGACAACAAGACGGAGGTTGCCTACATCAACCATCAGGGAGGGACCCGGAGCAAGGGTGCCCTCCAGGAAGTGTTGCGGATTCTGACATGGGCGGAGGCCAATGTTCAATGCATTTCGGCTGTTTATATCCCGGGGGTAGAGAATCTTCTAGCAGACTCTCTGAGCACGGGGTCTTCCCGTTAGGGGGAGTGGTCTCTCTGCAACAGGGTATTCCAGTCCTTGTGTTACCGGTGGGGCCTACCGGATGTGGATGTTTGCATCCCATCACAAGCTCCCGGCCTTTGTCTCCCTGTCTCAGGATCTTCTGGCCTTGGCCATGGTCGCTCTGTCAATGTCATGGAAGGAATTTCGGCTCCTGTATGTCTTTCCCCCGTTCCCCCTGCTGGGCAGGGTCCTGCGCAAGATTGCTCTGGAAAGGGTGCCAGTGATTCTGGTGGCCCCAAGGTGGCCAAGAAGAGTGTGATTCACAGACGTGGTACAAATGGCAGTAGACCAGTACGTCCTGCCAGAGGCGCCAGATCTGCTCACTCAGGGCTCCTTACGCCATCCCAGTTTACAAACTCTGGCTTTGACGGCCTGGCTGCTGAAACTTCCATCTTGATGGAGAGAGGCTTGTCTGCCTCGGTGGTGGATACCATGGTGCAGGCTAGGAAGAAAACTTCTTCTGCCATCTATTATAGGGTATGGCGTTCCTACATTGATTGGTGTGAGTCTAGGTCTCTTCCCTGTAGGGAGTTCTTAGTCCCTAGGATTCTGGAGTTTTTACAGCATGGATTGGAGTTGGGTCTAAAACTCAGTACTCTGAAGGGTCAGGTTTCTGCCCGGTCTTCTTTCAGAAGTCTTTTGCTCAGCATCCCTTGGTTAACACCTTCTTTCAGGGGGTCACTCATGTGCGTCCCCCACGTAAGCCTACGGTCCCTGTTTGGGACTTGAACTTGGTTTTGTCTGCCTTGCAGGGTGCTCCCTTTGAGCCTATTCAGGATGCTGCTCTGGCTGTACTTACCCTCAAGGTTGTCTTTCTGGTGGCTATTACTTCGGTCAGGCGTGTGTCTGAGCTGGCGGCTCTGTCTATTCAGCCCCCATACTATGAGAGACACCAGGACAAGGTGGTGTTCCGCTTTAAGCCAGACTTTCTGCCTAAGGTGGTGTCTGCCTTTCACTTGAATCAAGATATTGTTCTTCCTTCGTTGTGTCCTAATCCTAGCAACGCTAAGGAAAGGGTTCTGCACTCTTTGGATGTGGTCAGGTGTCTGACGTATTACCTGGTAGTCACTGCGGCTTTCAAGAAGACTGACACTTTTGTGGTCCCTTCTGGTCCTAGGAATGGTTTGGCTCCGGCCAAGTCTATTATTAGCAAATGGATTCGTCAGGCCTATTCTGCTAAGGGGAAGAGTCCTCCCTTCCGCCTTACTGCTCATTCTACTCGGGCTATTGGTGCCTCTTGGGCCTTAAAGCACCAGGCTTCTGTTGAACAAGTTTGCAAGGCCGCTACTTGGTCTTCTGTTCATACCTTTTCGAAGTTTTACAAGGTTGATGTTAGGGCCTCAGCTGATGCTGTTTTTGGCCGCAAGGTTTTGCAGGCGGCAGTGGTTTAAACTGTCTGCTGTCACCTTTTGTTGGGGGATCCCACCCTACTTTATGGACACTGCTATTGGATGTCCCAAGTGTAAGTATTATATCTGGAGCAGGACGTACTGTATACTAAGAATAATAAAATTCTGTGAAATACTCGCCTGTAGAATTGATATCATTTGTATACAGTACGTTCTGCTCCACCCCACCCTGGTTTTTGCATTATTCTGGATCCCCTGTATGGTGATTATCATTGTTATTATTCCAGTTGTTTTGGGTGGTTAAATTATCCCGGCTTCTTGTTCACTGCTTTTCAATGCTGGGGATTTGTGGGAGGTCCCTGGGTATTTCAAGGGCCGGGAGGAGCCTGTTTTGCATGTCTCTGCAGTGCAGCGCCATCTGGCGGAGGATAACCCAAGTGTAAGTATTATATCTGGAGCAGGACGTACTGTATACAAATAATATCAATTCTACAGGTGAGTATTTCACAGAATTGTATTTTCGTTTTTTCCACATATGCCCCTGTGTGTGTTGGTGTGTGATTCACTGTGCGTGTGGCAGACAGGGAGTGTTTTACTTGGGCCATGTTAGGGCTGTGATTATCCCCCTCAGACTGTGTTCGGGAAGGGGGTGTGGCTGTGGTAGCCCCACCCCTTTGGCTCGTTTCTAGGGGATCCGCGTTGCTGGGAGGGGGCGTGGCCTCGGTGAGCGCGTGTTCTGCGCTGGCCTGCTCTCCCCCTGCTCCCCCCCTTCATGCATGAGGCACTTCACGGGGGCCATTTTCAAACAGGATCTGAGCTGCGTTCCGTGTGGTAAGGGCCGGATGGCCACTTCCTTAGCTTGTATGGGGGCTCCTCTCTAGCGGGGGGCCCCCACTGGTTGCGGGCATGTGTGTTGGTTTCGCATGTCTGGCTGGGATACAGTTAGAGATATATATATATATATATATATATATATATATTATACATTTTTATATGCTTATACTTTTAGGTATGTGTTATTGCCATATTTATCTAGCATATTAAGGGGTTCCTCCAGATCCCAGTGTAAAATTGTTCACCTCAAATCCTCCCACCGGGACTTTTAAGGGGCATCCCGGGTTGCTTAGCCGTAAATTCCCTGTGGTCTTGCGACTGACCACAAAAATTCACCATATGGAGGCTCCGCAGGATACTGGGCTCGGGCTCCCTCTGGGACAATCCGGGCCATGTGTGGGGTATCCCTTACGGGGGAGAATGTGCTGATCTGTATACCATGCGCACAAAAGGCCATAACGTGGCAGTCTGCTACCCAGCCTTCTGGGTCGGCTCCTCCCGTCGGCCCAGCCCTTGTGGGATGTTGACGATTCCGCTGATTTGTCAGATTATTCCCCGTTAGAGGAGGGGGAATTGTATCAGGAAACAGAGGCTGACTATGTTCAGTCTGGGAATGCCAATGTCGGGCCGGTGCTGGGGGATGCCGTACATACGGCCACGGTTTTGTCACATTTATTGGAGGTGTTAGATATTGAACCGCCTGAGGCGCCCCCTTTTTTGGGGCCTACAAGCCCCGTCTGGAATTCCCTACCCAGGGTCACTTTGATGCGCTGATCCTTTGAGAATGGGAGAGGCCCAGTCGGTCTCCTTGGTGTTCCTCAGGGATGGGATAAGAAGTATCCTTTCCCGGTGGAGGCGGTTAAGCGGTGGTCTTCTCCTCCCGAGGTTGACGCGCCAGTTTTAGGTTTGACCAACTCTTCTGTGCTGAACACCCCTGACGCCACGTCCCTTAAGGATGGCGAGGATAAGCGCCTTGATCAGATGGCATGCCATGCATTTGCCAACGTGGGCTCGGCCCTGCGGCCTCTTAGTGCATCTGCCCTGGTGTCGCTTGCTACCAGGTCTCTTATCAGGGACTGGCTGAATAAAGCTCATTTTGATCCAGCTGGCGCTGAGTTCGCTATCCTTAAGAAATGCGAATGGTTCATGAATTTTGTCATGGCTGCGATGGAAGATTCTATTGTCGTGTGTAGTAGGACTTCAGACTTACTGGTGGCTATGCGCAGATTGGTCTTGCTTCGCCAGTGGACAGCGGACGTTGGGGCCAAAAAGTTGCTCACAGCTCTTCCCTTCTTGGGTTCGCGGCTGTTTGGAGATAAATTGGATGCTGTTGCTAAAGGAGGTAAGTTACCTCAGCGGAGGAAACAGCGCCGCCCCTTTCGGGGGGCGGGCTCGTTCCCTCCTTTTCGAGGGGCCAGAGCGGCTAGGGGTTTGGCCTTCTCGGGTGTCAGAGGCTCGTCCTGGAACAGAGGCAGAGGTCGGGCACGTCCCGCGCCTGCCTGGGGTTCCAAGCCCAAGCCTGCCGTTAAACCGGCTCAGTAATGGAGGGGCGCCCTCACCCGCAAGGGTGGGGGGACGGCTGCGGCTCTTCTTCCAGGTCTGGGCCCGGGAGGTCACAGACAATTGGATCTTGGAAGTGGTCTCCTCCGGGTACAAACTGGAGTTTGAGTACTGGCCGCCCCCAAGATTCTTAAGGTCTCAGGTGCCCTCGGACACTCAGGCTGCACAGGGGCTCCTGTTAGCAGTAAAAAACCTTCTGGACATGGGGGTTATATGTCCAGTGCCTCCATCGGAGAGAGGCAGGAGTTACTACTCCAACCTTTTCACGGTTCCCAAAAAGGAGGGTTCGATGAGACCCATTCTAGATCTCAAGGTTCTCAACAGGTTTATCAGAGCCAAAAGGTTCCGCATGGAGACTCTGCGTTCGGCTATCTATTCCCTTCGCCAAGGGGATTTTATGACATCCACAGACATCAAGGATGCGTATCTGCATGTTCCGATTTTTCAGGCACATCAGAGATTCCTCCGGTTTGCGGTGGAGGATTAACATCAGTTTGTAGCTCTTCCCTTCGGTCTGACCTCGGCGCCGAGGGTCTTCACCAAGGTTTTTGGTGGGAATAATGGCTCTGCTCAGGGCATTCACATTGTGCCTTATCTGGACGACCTGTTGATCTCAGCTTCTTCCCTCCGTCAGGCGGAGCTGGACACCCACAGGGTGGTGTCGATCCTGGAGAGGTTCGGGTGGGTGATCAACCGCACCAAGTCTTCTCTCTCCCCGTCTCGTGTGATTTCATTTCTGGGCATGAATCTGGATACCATTCGGGCCAGAGTGTTTCTGCCCCAGACCAAGGTGCAGGGGATTTAGGGCTTGATCCGCCTTTTGGCCAGTCCTTGTCCCTCAATCCGACAGGGGATGAAACTGGTGGGTTTGATGGTATCCTCCTTCGAGGCGGTACCGTTTGCACAGTTTCACATGAGATCTCTTCAACTTCACCTATTGACGCATTGGGACAGGTGCCCGCAGTCTTTGGATCAACCTTTCAGGATGTCTCCCAGGGTTCGGCAGTCCTTTCGGTGGTGGCTGGACTCGAGCAATCTGTTGAAGGGCAGATCCTTTCTGGTCCCTTGTTGGGAGACGGTTACCACGGGTGCCAACCTGTTGGGCTGGGGAGGTTATTGGAAGAGTCATCAGTTCAGTGGGGTGTTGGGTCCCCAGGAGGCTCACACCCCCATCAATGTCTTGGAGCTCAGAGCCATCCGACTGGTTCTGGCTCGGCTGACCTCACATTTACGGTGTCTACTGGTTCAGGTTCGTTCGGACAACCGAACGGCGGTAGCTTACATCAATCACCAAGGAGGGACTCTCAGCAGGAGTGCCCTCAGGGAAGTCTCTCTGATCCTGCACTGGGCGGAGAGCAATGTTCCTTGCATTTCGGCAGTCTACATTCCGGGAGTGGAGAACACAGAGGCGGATTACCTGAGCAGGGGATCCTCTCGCCACGGAGAGTGGTCTCTCAACCCCGAGGTTTTTCTGGATCTTTGCCGCAAGTGGGGGGACTCCGGAGGTGGATCTCTTTGCCTCGAGGCACAATCACAAACTTCCGGCCTTTGTGTCTCTTTCTCAGAATCCTCTGTCTCTGGCAGTGGATGCCTTGTCACTGGCTTGGAAGGAGTTGGGTTTTCTGTACCTGTTTCCACCCGTCTCCATGCTGGACAAGGTAGTTCGCAAACTTGGTTCTAGAAGGGGCACCAGCGATTCTGGTGGCTCCAAGGTGGCCAAGAAGGGTTTGGTACGCAGACGTCGTAAGGATGGCCGTAGATCAGTACCGGCTTCCCTTGTTGCCGGACCAGCTATCTCAGGGTCATCTACTTTACCCCAATTTACAAACGCTGGCTTTGACGGCTTGGCTGCTGAAACCTTCATCTTGAAAGAGGAAGGTTTGTCTGAGGCTGTTGTTCAGACCCTGATTAGGGCTAGGAAGCGGTCCTCTTCTGGCATTTACTATAGGACTTGGAGGTCCTATATTGATTGGTGTGAGGCTAGGGCATTGCCTTGCAGGGTTTTTTCGATACCCAGGATTTTGGAGTTTCTTCGGCATAATCTGGATCTTGGGTTCCAGCTTAGTACCTTGAAAGGACAGGTTTCTGCTCTGTCGGTTTTCTTCCAGAGGTCTTTTGCTGTACACCCGCTGGTTAAGACCTTTTTCCAAGGGGTCGCGCATGTGCGGCCCCCTCGGAAGGCTGTAGTTCCTGTTTGGGATTTGAATTTGGTTCTTTCGGCTCTGCAGGGTCCTCCTTTTGAGCCGTTACAGGATATTGCTCTTTCGGTTCTCACTCAGAAGGTTGCTTTCTTGGTGGCTATTACCTCGGCCTTGTCGACTCAGGCCCCTTACTTTGAGAGACACCAGGATAAGGTGGTTTTTCGTTTTAAGCCGGATTTCCTTCCTAAGGTTGTGTCTGCTTTCCACCTCAATCAGGATATTGCTATCCCTTCCTTGTGTCCTAAGCCTAACAATGACAACGAGAGGGTTCTGCACAATTTGGATGTTGTTCGCTGTGTGAAGTACTATTTGGTGACTACTTCTTCCTTCCGCAAGACGGACGCTTTTTTGGTGGTGCCCTGCGAGCCCAGGAAAGGTTTGGCGCCTGCTAAGTCTACGATTAGCAAATGGATTCGTCAGGCCATTGTTGGGGCCTATTCTGCTAAGGGGAGGACTCCCCCTTTTAGGGTCACTGCACACTTGTAAGGCTGCTACTTGGTCTTCCGTTCATACTTTTTCCATGTTTTACAAGGTTGATGTGCGGGCTTCAGCGGATGCTGTTTTTGACCGCAAGGTTCTGCAAGCTGCAGTGGTTTGAGTTGGTACATTCTTTACTGTTTCTGGTTCCCACCCACGACGGACACTGCTATTGGATGTCCCATATGTCATGAAGATCGAAGTGGAGTGTATGGCACACTTAGAATAATACCGTTTTGTGAGTACTCACCTTTAAAACGGGTATTATGAGTGTGCTATACGCTCCACTTCGCCCCACCCCTTTTTTTCCGGTATTCTGGGGCTTTTATATGGTGAACCATTGGTTTTGATTGTTAAGGTTATAAATTGTTCTTCCTGGTTCCTTTACTGCTTTTATACACTGGGGAATTGGTGGGAGGTCCCAGGTATATATGGACCGGGAGGGGCTTTCTTTTTTTGCATATTCATCTCTGAAGAAGTTCGCCCTCTACTGGAGATTACCCATATGTCATGAAGATCGAAGTAGAGTGTATGGCACACTCATAATACCCGTTTTAAAGGTGAGTACTCACAAAACGGTATTTTTGGATTCCCTGGGGGAACAAACCCTGGAAAGTCCCAGGTTTTGTTCTGCTTTAAGTATTTTGGAAGCTAAATATGTCAGCATAACAAAGTTGAGAATGTTTTGTTTTAATTGTGTGGGTACATGGCAGGAGCATCAAACTTAAAGCGGACCTTCACCCTGAATAAGATGTTTTCCCCATCCCCTATATACTGATTGCCCACATTAAAAATCCTCCTACCTGCACCTATTTAACGACAGCCCATAGAGACACAGGCTGCCTGCAGACAGGAAGTGACTTCTGACTATGCTGCTTTGCATTCTGGGATTGCTGTCCTATTCTTAGTATACAGTACGTCCTGCTCCAGATAAGAATTATTACACATGGGTATTACTCTGCCAGATGGCGCTGGACTGCAGAGACAGCGAAATTGGCTCCTCCCGGCACCTCAAATACCCGGGACCTCCCACAAATCCCCAGAATTTCTCTGCAGTCTGGACTGCGAAGTACAAGAAGATGGCTCTCTTCTCGCAGGTGAGCGGGGCTATTGGCCAGCGGCCCTGTAGGACTATTCCCACCCGTTCCATTCTTAATGTGCCTCCCAGCCTTGGCTGCGCTGGTCTGGGTGATGGTAGGCAGCACCGCTTTCAGGTGCTTAGGAACGCTGCTCCACCGCAATCCCCCACCAAAGGGTAGGCGGTATAGGCATATGGTGAGCCTCTATGGGATGCCCCTATTGCCCCTGTCTATCGGTGTGCCCTATGTTAAGTGGCCGCTGTCCTCCCTAGCTCTCCCTTGTAGCTCTCGGGGGGGGGGGTGTGTATATGCCTTGGTGCTTCACTGTATGTTTTGTCTGGTTGGTGTCAGTCGCCGCGCTGACTTGGTTGCACTGGTTGCGTATTCTTAGTATACAGTACGTCCTGCCCCAGATAGATTACTTACACTTGGGTTATCCTCCGCTAGATGGCGCTGCACTGCAGAGACATGTAAAAACAGGCTCCTCCCAGCCCCTCAAATACCCGGGGACCTCCCACAAATCCCCAGATTTCTCTGCAGTGCTTACTGCGAAAACATGAAATTATCACTCTCTCGCAGGTGAGCGGGGCTATTAGCCTGCGGCTCTGTTGGACTATTCCCACCCGGCCTTCGTGTGATGTGCCTCCCAGCCTGGGCTGCGCTGGTCGGGTGAAGGTAGGCGGCACCATGCGTGCATATGGAGCGCTGCTCCACCGCAGTCCCCCACCAAAGGGTAGGCGGTATAGGCTGATGGTGAGCCTTTATGGGATGCCCCTCCCGCATTATTGTCCCATGCCCCGGTAGCGGTGGGCCCTGTACAAAGGGCCGCCATCCTCCCTCATTCTCCCTGTAGCCTTCGGGGGGGAAAGAAGGGGGGGGGGGGGGTGAGCGTGTATCGTGATTCGTGCATAAGGCCTTTTGTCATTTTTTTTGGACTAGTATATGTGGTGTCAGCCGCCGCGCTGACTTGTCCTTTTACTATTGCAAATGCCGCTGCCGCGCATGCCTTTTCCTTCATTTGGATGTTCCGCGCCAGGCGGCGCCATTACCCCAGACGCTTCTGCGTTGGCTTCTCCCGGCCCGGTGTAATTGATAGTTGGGCCTTGTAAAATTACTCCCACTTCCCTAGCGGGTCATTGGGGCATCCAGGGTTGCTTTATAGCGTCAATCCCTACTGGCATATTGTGCCTAATAATCACCATATGGAGGCATCTCAGCATAATGTGACCGGGGTCCCTTTGGGACAAGATCGGCTGTGTACAGCGTGTGGACAGCCTCATGCTGACGCTGACAAGGCATGGGTCTGCGTACCGTGTGCTGAGCAAGCGCTGGCTTTGCAATCTGGCCTGCCAGTGGCTGCACCTCGTTTCATTACTCCCCCCAGCTTAAATCTCTCTCCTGTTGAGTTGCATACTTGTGGGGGTTCTCAGCCTGATGTGTCTTCTAGACTGCCTACTGCTGAACAGATTATTGCGAGGTCTTTAGCGCGTAAGGGCCCTGGTAAGAAGCGGCACTTGACGCCTAATGTTACTGTTTTCCCTATGGGATCTCAGGAGTTTATGAATCTGTGTGGCTATACCCCTTCCGATGAAGGAGAGCTCTTTTCTGACTCAGGCTCATCTGATGAGAGACCAAGGGGTCATGACGATTCTGGCTCTGACCCCTGGGCCCCGGATGACACTGACAGATTATTGACCCAGATCTTTGAGGTTCTGTCTATCTCTCTCCCTGGTGAGGCTCCCAGGCAAAAAAGGGGAGCATTTTCATCCAGCAACATCACGTTTGGAATTTCTAGAGCAGGCACATTTCCATACCCTTGTGGTCAAGGAATGGGAGTGCCCCAGTAAACTTTCCGGGGTTCCAAGGGATTGGGATAGGAAGTATCCTTTTCCCCCTGAGGTGGTTAAATGTTGGTCATCCTCCCCCCCCCCCCCCGAGGTGGATGTCCCGATCCTAGGGCTATCTAACACCCCTGTCATGCATTCCCCTGATTCTACTACCCTGCGGGATGCTGAGGAACGGCGCATTGACCTGCTGGCCTCCCATGCCTTTGCATGTGCGGGGACTGCGCTGCGCCCGGTCTGTGCCTCTGCCATTACTGCTGTGGCCACTAGAACCCTTATCAGAAATATGCTTGACAGTGCCCCTGATGATTTCCCTTGTGAGGTGTTTAATGCACTCTCCAGTTGTGATGTTTTTGTAAATTTTGTCCTATTAGCATTGGATGACACCATCAGAATGTGTGCAAGAACTTCTGCCCTCGTGGTGGCTATACGCCGCTTGGTTTGGCTGCGACAGTGGGGTGCTGACAATGCTGCGAAGAAGGCCCTCACTGGGCTTCCTTTTAAGGGGCTACGCCTGTTTGGGGCCCGTCTAGACCTGTTTGCTAAGAGAGGTAAGTTACCCCAGCGCAGACAGCTGTCTCGGCCCCTTTGGGGCCAGGGCCCCCCTTCACCCCCCTACCATGGTGTTAAACAAGAAACATGTGTCCTTCGCGGGGGCTCGCGCAGATTCCTGTCACAGGAGCAGAAGACAACGTCCTGGCTCCTCCGGGGGGGCTAAGCCCAAATCCAAGTCCCAAGTCCCCTCAGGCATGATGGGGCGCCCTCGCCTCCGGGGGGGGCTAAGCCCAAATCCAAGTCCCCTCAGGCATGATGGGACGCCCTCGCCCATCTGGGAGAGGGGACGGCTGCGGCACTTTGCTCAAGTCTGGAGGCATCACGCCTCAGACCGGTGGATTCCAGAGGTAGTGTCCTCCGGCTACAAGATAGAGTTTGCTGTGCGGCTTCCCCCAAGATTATCAGGTCCCGGATACTCCTGGTCCCTGCCTCTGCTCAGGTGTTGGCGCAGGCCGTGCAAGGCCTGCTGGGTCTGGGGGTCATTTGCAGATTTCCCTTAAAAGACAGAGGCAAGGGACTCTACACCAACCTTTTCACAGTTCCCAAAAAAGATGGGTCAGTCAGGCCCATTCTGGATTTACAGATCTTCAGCAAAATTGTCAAGAACAGGCGTTTTTTGCATGGAAACCCTGCGCTCGGCCATCAGCTCCTTGCGCCCCGGGGGTTTCATGACGTCTGTGGATATCATAGATGCGTACCTTCACATCCCTATGTTTTCAGGACACCAAGGTTCCTCAGATTCGCGTTGGAAGATCAACACTGCCAATTTGTGGCCTTTGCCATCTGGCCTCTCTTCAGCTCCCAGAGTGCTCACCACTGGCGGGTGCTGGCGGGGGTGATGTCTCTGAGGCCAAGGGGCATCCGCGTGCTGCCCTACCTGGACATCCTCATCATTTCCCAGTCTCTACATCAGGCAGAGTTGGATACTCAGCTGGTGGTGTCCATTCTGGAGTCATTTGGATGGGTGATCAACCACCCCAAGTCCTCACTGTCCCCTTCCTTGGTAACTCCATTCCTAGGAATGAATCTGGATACAGTTCAGGCAAGGATCTTCCTTCCTCAGCAGAAGGTGGACAATCTGCTTGCACAGGCTCAGTCCCTCCTATCTTGTCCCCATCCCTCCACCAGGCAGGGGATACAGCTGGTGGGCCTGATGGTGGCGTGCTTCGAAGCGGTCCCTTATGCTCAGTTCCACTTGGGGCTTCTGCAACTTCTCCTATTGTCTGTATGGGACATGGACCCAGCATCCCTGGACAGGGTCTGTGCTTTCCCCCCTGGTAAGGAGGTCCCTCTTGTGGTGGATGGACTCAAGGAACCTGTTGGGGGGCAGATCCTTTCGTGCCCCTTGCTGGGAGACGGTCACCACGGATGCCAGTCTATCAGGTTGGGGGGGGGGGTTTGGAAGTCCCTGCGGTTCCAGGGGAGGTGGGGCCCTCAGGAGGCCCACACACCTATCAATGTCTTGAAACTGTGAGAGGTCAGGTTAGTTCTGGCTCGCTTGACTACTCATCTTCAGGGCCTGCCTGTTCAGGGGCGCTCGGACAACCTGACGGCAGTTGCCTACATCAATCATCAGGGAGGGACCCGGAGCAAGAGGGCCCTCCAGGAAGTGTCTCTGATCCTGACCTGGGTGGAGGCCAATGTTCCCTGCATATCAGCGGTATACATCCTGGGGGGGGAATGGCGTACCTACTTTGACGGGTGTTTTCAGTCCCCAGGGTTCTGGAGTTCTTACAGCATGGGTTGGAGTCGGGACTCCAACTCAGTACTCTGAAGGGTCAGGCTTCTGCCCTGTCTGCTTTCTTTCAGAAGTCTTTTGCTCAGCATTCTCTGATTTAGACCTTTTTTCCAGGGGGTCGCTCATGTGCGTTCCCCACGTAAACCTGTGGTCCCTGTTTGGGATTTGAACTTGGTTTTGTCTGATTTGCAGGGTGCTCCCTTGGCACCTATGCAGGATTCTGCTCTGGCTGTTTTTACCTTCAGGGTTGTTTTTCTGGTAGCCATGACTTCGGTCAGGCGTGTGTCTGAGTTGGCGGCTTTTTCTATTCCGCCCCCATACCTTGGGAGACACCAGGACAAAGTGGTGTTCCGCGTTAAGTCAGATTTTCTGCCTAGGGTAGTGTCTGTGTAAGGGGTCGCTGGACACCCTTCTTTCCTAAGCCAAGCAATCCCCAATCTCCACCGCCTCTTCTGCCTTTAGACAAGCCCCCGCTCGCTGGAGACGCGGGTTATGCCTAGGGATGAGCGAATCGATCCGGACGAACCCGGATTCGATCCGAATTTCAGGAAAAATTCGATTCGGATCGAATCCGAATTTCCCCGCGATTCGATCGCTCGAAGTTTTCCTTTAACATCCATTCATTTACATTACAGGCATTCTAAGATGGCGGACGGGACATGTCCAGACATCAACCCCGCGCCAGTGCAAGCTGGGACAGTCACATGCAGCCTATCAGCAGCCAGCAAGCCCGGTGACGTCACAGCGATATTTAAGGCCGGCCATCTTGCTTTCCAGCATCATTTCTCTATTGCATTCGTGACAGACAGAACGCTGTGTAGCTGAGGGAGAGACAGACAGTTAGACAGGCAGGGACAGACAGGGACAGGCTGGAGACAGGCAGGAGACAGACAGGAGACAGACAGAAAGTAAGCGAAAAACAGGGAAAGGAAGGGAAAATCGGAGGCTGTCAGTTTTTTTTTTTTTTTTTTCATCCAGCCTGCTTTGTTAGCGTTTTCAGGCTGCTTACACTAACTAACAGTGCATATATACTGAACTGATCTTAAGTCTGCTGTGAGGCATCCCATTCTGTGACTACACCAGCCTCTATTTAATAGCATAATAACCATTTGCACTTATTCTCATAGAAATCAGGCCTGATAAAGACACTTTTGCTGGGCATAGCACTACTGGTTTTTGTGGCATCCCATTCTGTGACAACACCAGCCTCTATTTAATAGCATAATAACCATTTGCACTTATTCTCATAGAAATCAGGCCTGATAAAGACACTTTTGCTGGGCATAGTACTACTGGATATTTTTTGGGGGCATCCCATTCTGTGACAACACCAGCCTCTATTTAATAGCATAATAACCATTTGCACTTATTCTCATAGAAATCAGGCCTGATAAAGACACTTTTGCTGGGCATAGTACTACTGGATCTTTTTTGGGGGCATCCCATTCTGTGACAACACCAGCCTCTATTTAATAGCATAATAACCATTTGCACTTATTCTCATAGAAATTAGGCCTGATAAAGACACTTTTGCTGGGCATAGTACTACTGGATCTTTTTTGGGGGCATCCCATTCTGTGACAACACCAGCCTCTATTTAATAGCATAATAACCATTTGCACTTATTCTCATAGAAATCAGGCCTGATAAAGACACTTTTGCTGGGCATAGTACTACTGGATATTTTTTGGGGGCATCCCATTCTGTGACTAAAGCAGCCTCTGTTTAAGACCATATAAGCATTTGCTCTTATCATATTTGAAATTAGCCTGATAAAGACACTTTTGCTGGGCATAGTACTACTGGATATTTTTTGGGGGCATCCCATTCTGTGACTAAAGCAGCCTCTGTTTAAGACCATATAAGCATTTGCTCTTATCATATTTGAAATTAGCCTGATAAAGACACTTTTGCTGGGCATAGTACTACTGGATATTTTTGGGGGGCATCCCATTCTGTGACTAAAGCAGCCTCTGTTTAAGACCATATAAGCATTTGCTCTTATCATATTTGAAATTAGCCTGATAAAGACACTTTTGCTGGGCATAGTACTACTGGATCTTTTTTGGGGGCATCCCATTCTGTGACTAAAGCAGCCTCTGTTTAAGACCATATAAGCATTTGCTCTTATCATATTTGAAATTAAATAAATGGGGGGGAAGGGGGTATTTCGCTATAGAAGCCCCCTACAAGATTGAGTAGTTTGTAGGACAAACAGTCGTTGAAACTATTGTAGTGTTGTTAGATATTATTAGTCAATTTCTTTATTTGCATAATTACTTGTGCTTGGTGTAAAATTAATTGCACATTTCATATACATTTTTTTCACATATTTTCAATCCTGTATACATCGGTATAGTGTACCATTTACACAATTTTGTTCACATATTTTCCATACTCGAGGGGTAAACAGATAATAATGTCTTATCTGGTCTTCCTCATATGTTCTGTTGAACACAGTTTGTAGCAAGAGTCTGGTTGTTAGTGTACAGCAAGCGTGTCACCTTTACAGTATATACAGCAGAGTGTGCAGACGTTTCGCATTCACTGCTTCCTCAGTGCACTCTCTAATAAATGATATAAATATTACATCAGACATAATTGTACAGCAAATGTGGGAGGTGTATATATTGTGTATAAGTACAAACAAACAATAAATGGTACCTCTGTATTTAGAAGCGCTTGCTTTCCCTCATATAGATGTGAATCTTCTTTTCTAGTATCTATAAAAGGTAGTAATATTATGAGTGTGATCCAGAGTGTGTGGTAAGGGCATATAAATATATAGGCAGTGTCACCTTATTGCTCTTTTGTAGCTAGTGCTGGGCTGGCGTTATGGTGTATATATATTTCTCTTGCTGCGGAGTCAGGAAATGTCTGTAAACAATAATACTATTGTAACTTGCCGAACGTAGGCAGATTCTGAAGTCTCTGTTCCGCAGAGTAGTGTGTTACTCACCTCTATTCCAGAGCTGAAGACCCGTTCTGAGAGCGGGTGCCGTCTGTCGTCCTGCTCCCGCCTGCGTGTCGGTTGTGACTGCCGCACAGCGCTTTGATGGCTGTGCGCGCTTTTAAACCGGCCAGCAGAGCTTGAGGGGGGCGGAGCTACGACGGTCCAGGGCCGCCCGTACGTGTCAGTGGCGTCTGGCACGTAAGCCGTTGCTATAGCAACGGTTGCTGGAGTGACGCTAGGAGGCGCGTCACTTCCGGGCCGGGCGGCCCCTATCGGCTCCGGGAAATAGTAGAGGATTAGTTGTGGCGCCATTTTATTGTAGACTAGCCCCCTCGGGCCAGACATCTGTACATATTCGTAGTAGCGCCATTGTATTGTAGCCCTGAAGAGGGAAAGCAAGCGTTTCTGACTTATTCCATTTCTATACATTTTCTGCAAAATAAAAAATAAAATATAAAATGATCACATCTGTGCCAAGTTTAATACTTGATATATTGGAGATAATAATTTTGCAGGTATATCTTATAATCAATAGATATTCAGTGTAACTTTATTTGTGTTGTCTGGGGCCTATGTATTAATGGCAAATGTATATTTTATAAGTGTATACATGTGTACTTAAATGGCCAGTACGGGCTAAAGGTTGTATAGGACTCATTGTTACTGTGGGTTTCTTCTCATGTCGTGTCTTCTTTCCTCGGGTGGGGTATTGAGCAGAGTTTATTTCAGGAAAGGTACATAGCTACAGGTCTCATTGAGGCCAGGGGGGAGGTGGGCTTTAAGTTTAGAGATCCATTTTGTTTCTAATTGTAAGGTTTTCTTTCTAATGTCTCCTCCTCTAGGGTGGCTGTGTATCCTGTCTAGGACTTGAAAGGATATGTTTGTGATGTTTCCACTGTGATAGTCAGTCCAGTGTCTTCCCACTGGTGTCAATAGGTTTTAATACATAGGCCCCAGACAACACAAATAAAGTTACACTGAATATCTATTGATTATAAGATATACCTGCAAAATTATTATCTCCAATATATCAAGTATTAAACTTGGCACAGATGTGATCATTTTATATTTTATTTTTTATTTTGCAGAAAATGTATAGAAATGGAATAAGTCAGAAACGCTTGCTTTCCCTCTTCAGGGCTACAATACAATGGCGCTACTACGAATATGTACAGATGTCTGGCCCGAGGGGGCTAGTCTACAATAAAATGGCGCCACAACTAATCCTCTACTATTTCCCGGAGCCGATAGGGGCCGCCCGGCCCGGAAGTGACGCGCCTCCTAGCGTCACTCCAGCAACCGTTGCTATAGCAACGGCTTACGTGCCAGACGCCACTGACACGTACGGGCGGCCCTGGACCGTCGTAGCTCCGCCCCCCTCAAGCTCTGCTGGCCGGTTTAAAAGCGCGCACAGCCATCAAAGCGCTGTGCGGCAGTCACAACCGACACGCAGGCGGGAGCAGGACGACAGACGGCACCCGCTCTCAGAACGGGTCTTCAGCTCTGGAATAGAGGTGAGTAACACACTACTCTGCGGAACAGAGACCTCAGAATCTGCCTACGTTCGGCAAGTTACAATAGTATTATTGTTTACAGACATTTCCTGACTCCGCAGCAAGAGAAATATATATACACCATAACGCCAGCCCAGCACTAGCTACAAAAGAGCAATAAGGTGACACTGCCTATATATTTATATGCCCTTACCACACACTCTGGATCACACTCATAATATTACTACCTTTTATAGATACTAGAAAAGAAGATTCACATCTATATGAGGGAAAGCAAGCGCTTCTAAATACAGAGGTACCATTTATTGTTTGTTTGTACTTATACACAATATATACACCTCCCACATTTGCTGTACAATTATGTCTGATGTAATATTTATATCATTTATTAGAGAGTGCACTGAGGAAGCAGTGAATGCGAAACGTCTGCACACTCTGCTGTATATACTGTAAAGGTGACACGCTTGCTGTACACTAACAACCAGACTCTTGCTACAAACTGTGTTCAACAGAACATATGAGGAAGACCAGATAAGACATTATTATCTGTTTACCCCTCGAGTATGGAAAATATGTGAACAAAATTGTGTAAATGGTACACTATACCGATGTATACAGGATTGAAAATATGTGAAAAAAATGTATATGAAATGTGCAATTAATTTTACACCAAGCACAAGTAATTATGCAAATAAAGAAATTGACTAATAATATCTAACAACACTACAATAGTTTCAACGACTGTTTGTCCTACAAACTACTCAATCTTGTAGGGGGCTTCTATAGCGAAATACCCCCTTCCCCCCCATTTATTCGATTAACCAGAGTAGGGACATTACCTCCTGGACAAACTTTCCCTGCGGACACATCCTAAGAGAAGTATCCACAGGGACCCAGTATCCTAGAACCTAGTTAGACATTTGGGTTACCCCCAACAAATCAAGTCTGCCCAGGAGTATATTGACAGAAGGCCTAAGAATAAATACTACCCAGCACCAGCCAGTAAAGTAATGACACAATTATCTGGCCAAGAATGGGATCAGCTCTTTAAGGAGTTCTCACAAACCATTACAGTCAGTACAGATGTAGAAGGATCCCATGAATCAATACAAGAAAAATTCAGGTCATTAGAAGCAATACTACGGAAGAAAACCAAGGTCCATTGGAACATAGTTTACCTTCGTAAATATTTAGAAGAAGGTATAGTACCATTTGGCCTAAGGATTAAGATCTTTCCACAAATAGGTGAAATAGACCACACATTCAAAGAAAAATGGGAAAAGAATCTCCAAATCTGTTCCTTTAACATGTTAAAATTACTGATAGAACAACAAGAGGTTATCCTAAACAAGGTGGAAGATCAATATCAAAAACTGTGTGAAGACCTCAATAAACACAAAAACTGGAATAGCTTTGAAGAAAACAATTTAAAGATAAAAAAGAAAATAGAGATCCTTATCAAAGAAGTTTGGGAATATAAAAACACCAAACTAACCAGGGACAGAAGGGCGTATCAAGAACAGAGAGCAGAGAGCAGAGAGCATATAGGTGGAAAGTAAATATACCCAGACATACAGAAGGGAACATAGATCCATACACATCACAATATTCATCTTCTTCCTCCGACAGCTCGCTCACGGGGGACAAACCACGAAGGCAATACAAGCTCTTCTCCAAACAGAGAGGGGGAAGAACCGGCACACAGCAGGCCAGAGCAGACACTACATCCAAACCACTAACAAGGGGCGACAAACGGAAAAATTTCCCATCCCCAGACCCACAATACACTCCACAAGGGGCACATTTTTTAGGAGACATAGGAGACCCACCCACAGTGACACAACAGATGAAGAAGGGCACCCTTACACAACCAGACGCATAATCACCACTAACAAGAAACCCACTTGTGAGAACGACTCACTATACCAAGGTGACAACAGCATCATTAACCTAGCAGAATTACCACTGTCTAGAGCGCAGATAGAGATCCTACAGCTAGGCCTGAACTTCTGCCCTGAACATAACATGGATAAGTTTGAGACCATTAAAGACCTACATCTATATGTTAGAAAGATTCTACTCAAACAACAATACTCAACCAACAGATCACCACCAGATAGGGCAGAACTAACACAAGAAGACATACCCAGTCTTAGGATTCTGGAATCACTAAGTGATCAACCAGAGGAAACCGATAATATAGGGGAAGGAAAACAGATAGGACACACCAGAAATTTCAGAAAACCCTCAACATATTTCCCGCCCCTATCAATGAACTCAAGCATCAAAACATTCATTAACCTAGTATCCCAGGACATAGAAGAAATAGACATAAAGGGAATCAGGGCCACTAATTTTTCCCCAGCACAAAAACAAGCTCTGAAGGAACTAATGGACAACCCCGATATAGTAATTAAACCGGCAGATAAAGGGGGAAATACAGTGATCATGACGAAGGAACAATATGAGAAAATGTGTCACAGGATCCTTGAAAACAAGGAGTGGTATCTAAAAACATCCATACAAAAAATAAAGACAGACAAAGAAGAATATAACAGCATCATAACAAAGGCATACCTACATAAAGTTATCAACAAGACCACAATGGAATTTTTGACAGTAAAAGACCCAGTGACACAAACCTTCTACGCCCTCCCAAAAATACATAAAAATAAGACCAACCCCCCAGGCCGCCCCATAGTCGCAGGGATAGACTCTCTCACTAGTAGAGCTAGTGAATATGTAGATCATTTCCTCAGACCTTTCGTGGAATCACTTTCATCATATGTGAGAGACACCCCACACCTACTCAAAATCCTTAACGATATGTCAGTACCCCCAAACTCAAGATTAGTTACCCTTGATGTAGAAGCACTCTACTCCTGCATCCCCCATTCCCAGGGTCTAAAGGCAGTGAAGTACTACCTAGACCAATTAGAACTGTCCGAATACGATCATAATCAATTTTTATTAGAACTACTAAGATTTATCCTAACCCATAATACTTTCCTCTTTGGAAACCAACTGTATCACCAGCAGCAAGGAACGGCGATGGGCACAATCTGTGCACCCTCCTTCGCTAACCTATACTTGGGCTGGTGGGAGGGCAAAATCTGGGAAGAAGAGACCACCAGCAAATATATGGAACACATCATCACATGGCATCGATATATTGATGATATATTCATTATCTGGGATGGTACCACACCACTACTGGTAGAATTCGTCCAAACACTAAACAGAAACAACCTGAATCTAAAATTCACACTAGAACATCATCATCAAGAAGTGAGCTTCCTAGACCTTAAAATTAGGCAAGACCCGAAAGGCACCATCTCTACCAACTTTTTCAGAAAGCCCACGGCAGCAAATAACATCCTAAGGGCAACAAGCGCACACCCCGCATCCCTTAAGAAAAGTATCCCATACGGGGAGTACCTACGAGCCAAGAGAAACTGTACCACCCCAGAGGACTACAAGATAGCAGCAGATGGGATTAGATCTAGACTTAAACAGAGAGGATACTCTAATAGAACCTTAAAAAGGGCATACAACAAAGTACAAACTAGAGACCGGGCATCCCTTCTAGAGACAGGGCCACACCAGACAAAGATCAAGGAATTAGAACACACACCAGTCATCCTCACATACAATGCACAACACCAAACAATAAGAAAGGTCCTACTGAACCACTGGCATATCCTCCGTAGGGACCCAGACATTGGGACTTTCATCCCTGACACCCCAAAAATCACGTTTAGGAAAGGTAGATCAATTAAGGACCAACTTGTCACCAGTCATTTCACCAAAGAAGTGAAAAAGACGTGCTGCAAGGTAGTGGGCACATATAGGTGCGAGGGCTGTTCGACTTGTCAGTACATCAAAACAGGACCAAATATAGAATTGGGCAACGGTGAACTTATCAGACAACGGCACTACGCAAACTGCAACACCACTGACGTAGTCTATATTTTAACATGCACCTGCCCGAGATTTTACATAGGAAAGACAAATAGAAGGCTGCACACACGCATCTATGAACACACTAGGGACATCAAGAATAAAAACCTATTGACACCAGTGGGAAGACACTGGACTGACTATCACAGTGGAAACATCACAAACATATCCTTTCAAGTCCTAGACAGGATACACAGCCACCCTAGAGGAGGAGACATTAGAAAGAAAACCTTACAATTAGAAACAAAATGGATCTCTAAACTTAAAGCCCACCTCCCCCCTGGCCTCAATGAGACCTGTAGCTATGTACCTTTCCTGAAATAAACTCTGCTCAATACCCCACCCGAGGAAAGAAGACACGACATGAGAAGAAACCCACAGTAACAATGAGTCCTATACAACCTTTAGCCCGTACTGGCCATTTAAGTACACATGTATACACTTATAAAATATACATTTGCCATTAATACATAGGCCCCAGACAACACAAATAAAGTTACACTGAATATCTATTGATTATAAGATATACCTGCAAAATTATTATCTCCAATATATCAAGTATTAAACTTGGCACAGATGTGATCATTTTATATTTTATTTTTTATTTTGCAGAAAATGTATAGAAATGGAATAAGTCAGAAACGCTTGCTTTCCCTCTTCAGGGCTACAATACAATGGCGCTACTACGAATATGTACAGATGTCTGGCCCGAGGGGGCTAGTCTACAATAAAATGGCGCCACAACTAATCCTCTACTATTTCCCGGAGCCGATAGGGGCCGCCCGGCCCGGAAGTGACGCGCCTCCTAGCGTCACTCCAGCAACCGTTGCTATAGCAACGGCTTACGTGCCATACGCCACTGACACGTACGGGCGGCCCTGGACCGTCGTAGCTCCGCCCCCCTCAAGCTCTGCTGGCCGGTTTAAAAGCGCGCACAGCCATCAAAGCGCTGTGCGGCAGTCACAACCGACACGCAGGCGGGAGCAGGACGACAGACGGCACCCGCTCTCAGAACGGGTCTTCAGCTCTGGAATAGAGGTGAGTAACACACTACTCTGCGGAACAGAGACTTCAGAATCTGCCTACGTTCGGCAAGTTACAATAGTATTATTGTTTACAGACATTTCCTGACTCCGCAGCAAGAGAAATATATATACACCATAACGCCAGCCCAGCACTAGCTACAAAAGAGCAATAAGGTGACACTGCCTATATATTTATATGCCCTTACCACACACTCTGGATCACACTCATAATATTACTACCTTTTATAGATACTAGAAAAGAAGATTCACATCTATATGAGGGAAAGCAAGCGCTTCTAAATACAGAGGTACCATTTATTGTTTGTTTGTACTTATACACAATATATACACCTCCCACATTTGCTGTACAATTATGTCTGATGTAATATTTATATCATTTATTAGAGAGTGCACTGAGGAAGCAGTGAATGCGAAACGTCTGCACACTCTGCTGTATATACTGTAAAGGTGACACGCTTGCTGTACACTAACAACCAGACTCTTGCTACAAACTGTGTTCAACAGAACATATGAGGAAGACCAGATAAGACATTATTATCTGTTTACCCCTCGAGTATGGAAAATATGTGAACAAAATTGTGTAAATGGTACACTATACCGATGTATACAGGATTGAAAATATGTGAAAAAAATGTATATGAAATGTGCAATTAATTTTACACCAAGCACAAGTAATTATGCAAATAAAGAAATTGACTAATAATATCTAACAACACTACAATAGTTTCAACGACTGTTTGTCCTACAAACTACTCAATCTTGTAGGGGGCTTCTATAGCGAAATACCCCCTTCCCCCCCATTTATTCGATTAACCAGAGTAGGGACATTACCTCCTGGACAAACTTTCCCTGCGGACACATCCTAAGAGAAGTATCCACAGGGACCCAGTATCCTAGAACCATATTTGAAATTAGCCTGATAAAGACACTTTTGCTGGGCATAGTACTACTGGATCTTTTTTGGGGGCATCCCATTCTGTGACAACACCAGCCTCTATTTAATAGCATAATAACCATTTGCACTTATTCTCATAGAAATCAGGCCTGATAAAGACACTTTTGCTGTGCATGCTCTCTGGTTTTTGTGGCATCCCATTCTGTGACAACACCAGCCTCTATTTAATAGCATAATAACCATTTGCACTTATTCTCATAGAAATCAGGCCTGATAAGGCACTTTTGCTGGGCATAGTACTACTGGATCTTTTTTGGGGGCATCCCATTCTGTGACTAAAGCAGCCTCTATTTAATAGCATAATAACCATTTGCACCTATTCTCATAGAAATTAGGCCTGATAAAGACACTTTTGCTGGGCATAGTACTACTGGATCTTTTTTGGGGGCATCCCATTCTGTGACAACACCAGCCTCTATTTAATAGCATAATAACCATTTGCACTTATTCTCATAGAAATTAGGCCTGATAAAGACACTTTTGCTGGGCATAGTACTACTGGATCTTTTTTGGGGGCATCCCATTCTGTGACAACACCAGCCTCTATTTAATAGCATAATAACCATTTGCACTTATTCTCATAGAAATCAGGCCTGATAAAGACACTTTTGCTGGGCATAGTACTACTGGATATTTTTTGGGGGCATCCCATTCTGTGACTAAAGCATCCTCTGTTTAAGACCATATAAGCATTTGCTCTTATCATATTTGAAATTAGCCTGATAAAGACACTTTTGCTGGGCATAGTACTACTGGATATTTTTGGGGGGCATCCCATTCTGTGACTAAAGCAGCCTCTGTTTAAGACCATATAAGCATTTGCTCTTATCATATTTGAAATTAGCCTGATAAAGACACTTTTTGCTGGGCATAGTACTACTGGATATTTTTTGGGGGCATCCCATTCTGTGACTAAAGCAGCCTCTGTTTAAGACCATATAAGCATTTGCTCTTATCATATTTGAAATTAGCCTGATAAAGACACTTTTGCTGGGCATAGTACTACTGGATCTTTTTGGGGGGCATCCCATTCTGTGACAACACCAGCCTCTGTTTAAGACCATATAAGCATTTGCTCTTATCATATTTGAAATTAGCCTGATAAAGACACTTTTGCTGGGCATAGTACTACTGGATATTT
Source organism: Gastrophryne carolinensis (assembly GCA_027917425.1). Taxonomy (NCBI): domain Eukaryota; kingdom Metazoa; phylum Chordata; class Amphibia; order Anura; family Microhylidae; genus Gastrophryne; species Gastrophryne carolinensis. Next base: position 497,162,290 of record CM051236.1, read on the forward strand.
TTTGGGGGCATCCCATTCTGTGACTAAAGCAGCCTCTGTTTAAGACCATATAAGCATTTGCTCTTATCATATTTGAAATTAGCCTGATAAAGACACTTTTGCTGGGCATAGTACTACTGGATCTTTTTTGGGGGCATCCCATTCTGTGACAACACCAGCCTCTGTTTAAGACCATATAAGCATTTGCTCTTATCATATTTGAAATTAGCCTGATAAAGACACTTTTGCTGTGCATGCTCTCTGGTTTTTGTGGCATCCCATTCTGTGACAACACCAGCCTCTATTTAATAGCATAATAACCATTTGCACTTATTCTCATAGAAATCAGGCCTGATAAAGACACTTTTGCTGGGCATAGTACTACTGGATCTTTTTTTGGGGGCATCCCATTCTGTGACAACACCAGCCTCTATTTAATAGCATAATAACCATTTGCACTTATTCTCATAGAAATCAGGCCTGATAAAGACACTTTTGCTGGGCATAGTACTACTGGATATTTTTTGGGGGCATCCCATTCTGTGACAACACCAGCCTCTATTTAATAGCATAATAACCATTTGCACTTATTGTCATAGAAATCAGGCCTGATAAAGACACTTTTGCTGGGCATAGTACTACTGGATATTTTTTGGGGGCATCCCATTCTGTGACTAAAGCAGCCTCTGTTTAAGACCATATAAGCATTTGCTCTTATCATATTTGAAATTAGCCTGATAAAGACACTTTTGCTGGGCATAGTACTACTGGATATTTTTTGGGGGCATCCCATTCTGTGACTAAAGCAGCCTCTGTTTAAGACCATATAAGCATTTGCTCTTATCATATTTGAAATTAGCCTGATAAAGACACTTTTGCTGGGCATAGTACTACTGGATCTTTTTTGGGGGCATCCCATTCTGTGACAACACCAGCCTCTGTTTAAGACCATATAAGCATTTGCTCTTATCATATTTGAAATTAGCCTGATAAAGACACTTTTGCTGGGCATAGTACTACTGGATATTTTTTGGGGGCATCCCATTCTGTGACTAAAGCAGCCTCTGTTTAAGACCATATAAGCATTTGCTCTTATCATATTTGAAATTAGGCCTGATAAAGACACTTTTGCTGGGCATAGGCTTACTGCTGCCTGCCAGGTGCACTTCTGTTGAGGCATCCCATTCTGTAACATAGCATACCCCTCTTTATTTACACTAAGCAGCTCTCTTATTTACACTAAGCAGGCCTGTTGGAGGCTGAGTGTTACTGCTCACTTTTGGTGTGCATTATATTCTGTTTCATATAGACCCACCGCTGCCCGGGGGATCTTAAAATATCACCTACTACCACGCCAGTTAGACTATGTCGGGCAGACAAGTGCCTGGAAGTGAAAAGAGGAGTGGCAGAGGCCAAGATTCCGCAGGCAGAGCTCGCATCAGACTGGGGGCCAGTAGCAGCAGGAGTCACGCTGAGAGACCTAATCTGCCAGTATCTGCTAGCGGTCGGGTCTCCACCAGTAACACATCTGCCGTGGTAGATTGGTTGACGCGCTCATCAACAACATCATCACAACTTACGTCTGAGACCCCCAGTCTAGGGTCGGTAGGTTCCTCTGACACAACCCTGAGTTGGCATGCCCCGAGAGCAGTCCCTGTCCTCCCATTGCCTCTGTCCTACGCCGTTCCCTCCCCCAGTGACGTATCCTATGCTTTGGGTTCAGCTCCACTCTTTAGTGAGGAGGACCATCAGATAGAGGACAGTCAGCAGCTACTGCCCAGCCAAGAAATGGAGGTGGCTTCTCTAGCTAGGCAGACAAATAGTGATGTGGACAGTGTCGTGGGTGCTGCAAGCGTTCCAGCTCCTGCGCCAGACACTGTTGACGAATCCACGAACATCAGTGACGTACAGCCACAACTCGGTGATGATGATGATGATGACGATGAAGCCGATCGCACTTGGGAGCCGGGTGATGAAGGGGCTTCATCGTCATCATCAGGAGAAGAGGGGCGCAGGTTGCCCCGGAGTCAGCAGCTGAGGCAGCAAGGTGGTAGCAGTCAGCATGGGGGCACAATTCCAAAGGCTGGAGCCGGCCGGGGCCGGGGCCGGGGTAGAGCACCTGCTGTGCGGCAGTCTACCTTATCGGGAGGTAGTGGAGCAGGGGTTCCTGGAGTTGGCAACAGCAGCAGTGAATCAGTGAGGCCAGGGGGTGGGAAAAGTAGCTACTCGGCAGTGTGGCAGTTTTTCCTGAGGCATCCGCAGGAGGGTAACATGGCCACATGCAAGATATGTAGGCAAAAGGTGAAGCGTGGCCAGGGTCCAAATGTTGGCACCACGGCCCTGCGTCAACATATGATGCGTCACCATAAAACGACCTGGGAGAACCGAGGCTCCCAAGGGGTGGTCCAGTCTGCTTCCTCACCAAGTGAGCTCCCAATTTCTGCCAGCCAAGGCTCCAGCACCTCAGCCGAAGGCAGCTGTGCGTCATACCCATCCTCTGTCGCTCCTGCTCCTCCTCCTCCTCCTCCAAGTCATGCATCCCGCCAGCAATCCATCAGCGAAGCCATGTCCAAGAGACAGCAGTATGCGCCCACTCATCCTACGGCGCAGAAGCTGAATGTGCTCCTGTCCAAGTTGCTGGTGCTGCAGTCGCTCCCTTTTCAGGTGGTGGAATCTGCACCTTTCAGAGAACTGATGGCTTGTGCCGAGCCGAGGTGGAGAGTCCCAAGCCGTCATTTCTTTGCCAAGAAGGCAGTACCAGCGCTGCACACTTTTGTTGAACAGAAGGTGGGCCAGTCCTTGAGCCTGTCGGTGTGTAGCAAAATACATGGCAGCGCCGACATCTGGAGCTGTAACTACGGTCAGGGGCAGTACATGTCGTTTACGGCCCACTGGGTGAATGTGGTCCCTTTGCAGCAGCAACTTGGACAGGTCACGCCGCTTCGGCCTCCGCGCTCTCTGCCCATTGGGCCTGTGACACCGTGCGACTCGGCCTCCTCATCCTCCGCCATCTCCTCACCCTCCACTGTAGGCTCAAGTCTCAGTGCCCCTCCAGTCTACCATGTGTGCAGGGCACGGAGGTGTCACGCAGTGCTTCACATGGTTTGTCTTGGCGAACGGAGTCACACAGGGGAGGAACTGCTTAAATGTATTCATCAGGAAATCCAAACATGGCTTACTCCGAGAAAACTTAAAATGGGAATCATGGTTACCGACAATGGGAAGAACATTTTGTCTGCGCTGCGCCAAGGAAGCCTGACCCATGCCCCCTGCATGGCTCACGTCTTCAATCTGGTTGTCAAGCGGTTTCTGAAGTGTTCCCCCCATCTGCAGGACATCCTAACAACTTCAAGGAAACTTTGCATGCACTTCAGCCACTCCTACACCGCCAAACACACCCTTCTTGAGCTACAGCGTCAGAATGGTATCCCCCAACATAGTCTGATTTGCGATGTTTCCACCCGTTGGAATTCCACCCTTCACATGTTGGACCGATTATATGAACAGAGAAAAGCCATCACGGATTTCCTGATGATCCAAGCAGATAGGGGGACTCCCCTGTGTAACTTCAATGTCAACCAGTGGCAGCTCATACGTGACACCTGCCGTTTGCTCAGGCCCTTTGAGGAAGCCACTTTATTTGTCAGTCGGCAGGATTACGGGATGAACGACGTGATTCCACTGCTTCATGTACTACAGCACATGTTGGAAACCATGGCTGGTCAGGGCACTGGAGACATGGCGTTTACATCTTACGGCCACATGAACCCCGTTGGAGCTGAACTGGAGGAGGAGGAGGAAGAGGAGGAGGAGGAGTTGCCCAGCGAAACACAGTTTAGGCTTGGCGAAATGGCTGGTTTATCTAGTCAGCGGACAGGAGAGGAGGAGCAGGAGCAGCCAGAGGAGCTAGAGGTTTTTGAGGAAGGCGAGACAGAGGACCCGGGCACACCGTGGCAGTATGCAGTGGAGATGGAGACAGGTAGTCCATCCGAGTCACTTGCGCAAATGGCACGAAGCATGCTCACGTGCTTGCGTAGTGACCTCAGAATTGTTTCCATCTGTCGGCGGGATGACTTCTGGCTGTCCACCTTATTGGACCCTCGCTTCCGGCACAAAATGGGGGCATTTTTTAAACCCACCGAGAGGGAGGACAAACTCAACTACTACAAAGACATTCTACGTAGGCAGTTGGCCGATGCCTATCTGCGCCATGGTCCATACTCTCGCAGGTCTGACTCGAGGGGACCTCTGCGCTCACCTTCCACTGCCATGGCCGCTGGGGGGGTTGGCAGGAGCAGCAGCAGCAGCTCCATCAGCAGCAGCAGCCTCAGTCTTCAGTCGCTAATGAGTAGCTTTCTACACCCGCATAGTGAGGCTACTCATGAGCAGCAGGAAGACCTGGAGCAGGACCTCAACCAGCAGGTCATGTCATACTTTGACATGACCATGCCAACACACCTTGAGGATCCGCTGGACTTCTGGGCAGCCAAACTTGATTTGTGGCCGCAACTAGCAGAGTTTGCCCTGGAAAAGCTGTCCTGCCCGGCAAGTAGCGTGCCATCTGAGCGGGTGTTTAGTGCGGCGGGGGCCATAGTTACGGCGAGGAGAACTCGTCTGTCAACTAAAAATGTGGAGAGACTCACCTTTGTCAAAATGAATCAGGGATGGATCAGCCAGGATTTCCACCCACCAATGCCTGATGCATGCGACTAGATTCAGCATGGTGCCACGTTTTACACTTTCCAAATGGTGCAAAACATATTTATGTCTTTAGGCCATTTTTTGGGCTCCTGCTGCTGCTGCTGCCAACTCCAGGGTGTGATTCATCCAATTTTTGGGCTCCTGAGGCCAACCCCAGGGTCTCTTTAATGTAATATTTGGGCTCCTGCTGCTGCTACTGTCAACTCCTGCCAACTCCAGGGTGTGATTCATCCAATTTTTGGGCTCCTGAAGCCAACTCCAGTGTATATTTGGGCTCCTGCTGCTGCTGCTGCCAACTTCTGCCAACTCCAGGGTGTGATTCATCCAATTTTTGGGCTCCTGAAGCCAACTCCAGTGTATATTTGGGCTCCTGCTGCTGCTGCTGCTGCCAACTTCTGCCAACTCCAGGGTGTGATTCATCCAATTTTTGGGCTCCTGAAGCCAACTCCAGTGTATATTTGGGCTCCTGCTGCCAACTCCTGCCAACTCCAGGGTGTGATTCATCCAATTTTTGGGCTCCTGAAGCCAACTCCAGTGTATATTTGGGCTCCTGCTGCTGCTGCTGCCAACTTCTGCCAACTCCAGGGTGTGATTCATCCAATTTTTGGGCTCCTGAAGCCAACTCCAGTGTATATTTGGGCTCCTGCTGCTGCTGCTGCCAACTCCAGGGTGTGATTCATCCAATTTTTGGGCTCCTGAGGCCAACCCCAGGGTCTCTTTAATGTAATATTTGGGCTCCTGCTGCTGCTGTCAACTCCTGCCAACTGCAGGGTGTGATTCATCCAATTTTTGGGCTCCTGAAGCCAACTCCAGTGTATATTTGGGCTCCTGCTGCTGCTACTGTCAACTCCTGCCAACTCCAGGGTGTGATTCATCCAATTTTTGGGCTCCTGAAGCCAACTCCAGTGTATATTTGGGCTCCTGCTGCTGCTGCTGCCAACTTCTGCCAACTCCAGGGTGTGATTCATCCAATTTTTGGGCTCCTGAAGCCAACTCCAGTGTATATTTGGGCTCCTGCTGCTGCTGCTGCCAACTCCAGGGTGTGATTCATCCAATTTTTGGGCTCCTGAGGCCAACCCCAGGGTCTCTTTAATGTAATATTTGGGCTCCTGCTGCTGCTGCTGCTGCTGTCAACTCCTGCCAACTCCAGGGTGTGATTCATCCAATTTTTGGGCTCCTGAAGCCAACTCCAGTGTATATTTGGGCTCCTGCTGCTGCTACTGTCAACTCCTGCCAACTCCAGGGTGTGATTCATCCAATTTTTGGGCTCCTGAAGCCAACTCCAGTGTATATTTGGGCTCCTGCTGCTGCTGCTGCTGCTGCCAACTTCTGCCAACTCCAGGGTGTGATTCATCCAATTTTTGGGCTCCTGAAGCCAACTCCAGTGTATATTTGGGCTCCTGCTGCTGCTGCTGCCAACTCCAGGGTGTGATTCATCCAATTTTTGGGCTCCTGAGGCCAACCCCAGGGTCTCTTTAATGTAATATTTGGGCTCCTGCTGCTGCTGTCAACTCCTGCCAACTGCAGGGTGTGATTCATCCAATTTTTGGGCTCCTGAAGCCAACTCCAGTGTATATTTGGGCTCCTGCTGCTGCTACTGTCAACTCCTGCCAACTCCAGGGTGTGATTCATCCAATTTTTGGGCTCCTGAAGCCAACTCCAGTGTATATTTGGGCTCCTGCTGCTGCTGCTACTGTCAACTCCTGCCAACTCCAGGGTGTGATTCATCCAATTTTTGGGCTCCTGAAGCCAACTCCAGTGTATATTTGGGCTCCTGCTGCTGCTGCTGCCAACTTCTGCCAACTCCAGGGTGTGATTCATCCAATTTTTGGGCTCCTGAAGCCAACTCCAGTGTATATTTGGGCTCCTGCTGCTGCTGCTGCCAACTCCAGGGTGTAATTCATCCAATTTTTGGGCTCCTGAGGCCAACCCCAGGGTCTCTTTAATGTAATATTTGGGCTCCTGCTGCTGCTGCTGCTGTCAACTCCTGCCAACTCCAGGGTGTGATTCATCCAATTTATGGGCTCCTGAAGCCAACTCCAGTGTATATTTGGGCTCCTGCTGCGGCTACTGTCAACTCCTGCCAACTCCAGGGTGTGATTCATCCAATTTTTGGGCTCCTGAAGCCAACTCCAGTGTATATTTGGGCTCCTGCTGCTGCTGCTGCCAACTTCTGCCAACTCCAGGGTGTGATTCATCCAATTTTTGGGCTCCTGAGGCCAACCCCAGGGTCTCTTTAATGTAATATTTGGGCTCCTGCTGCTGCTGCTGCTGTCAACTCCTGCCAACTCCAGGGTGTGATTCATCCAATTTTTGGGCTCCTGAAGCCAACTCCAGTGTATATTTGGGCTCCTGCTGCTGCTACTGCCAACTCCTGCCAACTCCAGGGTGTGATTCATCCAATTTTTGGGCTCCTGAAGCCAACTCCAGTGTATATTTGGGCTCCTGCTGTTGCTGCTGCTGCCAACTTCTGCCAACTCCAGGGTGTGATTCATCCAATTTTTGGGCTCCTGAAGCCAACTCCAGTGTATATTTGGGCTCCTGCTGCTGCTGCTGCCAACTCCAGGGTGTGATTCATCCAATTTTTGGGCTCCTGAGGCCAACCCCAGGGTCTCTTTAATGTAATATTTGGGCTCCTGCTGCTGCTGTCAACTCCTGCCAACTGCAGGGTGTGATTCATCCAATTTTTGGGCTCCTGAAGCCAACTCCAGTGTATATTTGGGCTCCTGCTGCTGCTACTGTCAACTCCTGCCAACTCCAGGGTGTGATTCATCCAATTTTTGGGCTCCTGAAGCCAACTCCAGTGTATATTTGGGCTCCTGCTGCTAACTTCTGCCAACTCCAGGGTGTGATTCATCCAATTTTTGGGCTCCTGACGCCAACTCCAGTGTATATTTGGGCTCCTGTTGCTGCTGCTGCCAACTCCAGGGTGTGATTCATCCAATTTTTGGGCTCCTGAGGCCAACCCCAGGGTCTCTTTAATGTAATATTTGGGCTCCTGCTGCTGCTGCTGTCAACTCCTGCCAACTCCAGGGTGTGATTCATCCAATTTTTGGGCTCCTGAAGCCAACTCCAGTGTATATTTGGGCTCCTGCTGCTGCTACTGTCAACTCCTGCCAACTCCAGGGTGTGATTCATCCAATTTTTGGGCTCCTGAAGCCAACTCCAGTGTATATTTGGGCTCCTGCTGCTGCTGCTGCCAACTTCTGCCAACTCCAGGGTGTGATTCATCCAATTTTTGGGCTCCTGAGGCCAACCCCAGGGTCTCTTTAATGTAATATTTGGGCTCCTGCTGCTGCTGCTGCTGTCAACTCCTGCCAACTCCAGGGTGTGATTCATCCAATTTTTGGGCTCCTGAAGCCAACTCCAGTGTATATTTGGGCTCCTGCTGCTGCTACTGCCAACTCCTGCCAACTCCAGGGTGTGATTCATCCAATTTTTGGGCTCCTGAAGCCAACTCCAGTGTATATTTGGGCTCCTGCTGCTGCTGCTGCTGCCAACTTCTGCCAACTCCAGGGTGTGATTCATCCAATTTTTGGGCTCCTGAAGCCAACTCCATTGTATATTTGGGCTCCTGCTGCTGCCAACTCCAGGGTGTGATTCATCCAATTTTTGGGCTCCTGAGGCCAACCCCAGGGTCTCTTTAATGTAATATTTGGGCTCCTGCTGCTTCTGTCAACTCCTGCCAACTGCAGGGTGTGATTCATCCAATTTTTGGGCTCCTGAAGCCAACTCCAGTGTATATTTGGGCTCCTGCTGCTGCTACTGTCAACTCCTGCCAACTCCAGGGTGTGATTCATCCAATTTTTGGGCTCCTGAAGCCAACTCCAGTGTATATTTGGGCTCCTGCTGCTGCTGCTGCTGCCAACTTCTGCCAACTCCAGGGTGTGATTCATCCAATTTTTGGGCTCCTGAAGCCAACTCCAGTGTATATTTGGGCTCCTGCTGCTGCTGCTGCCAACTCCAGGGTGTGATTCATCCAATTTTTGGGCTCCTGAGGCCAACCCCAGGGTCTCTTTAATGTAATATTTGGGCTCCTGCTGCTGCTGCTGCTGTCAACTCCTGCCAACTCCAGGGTGTGATTCATCCAATTTTTGGGCTCCTGAAGCCAACTCCAGTGTATATTTGGGCTCCTGCTGCTGCTGCTGCCAACTCCAGGGTGTGATTCATCCAATTTTTGGGCTCCTGAGGCCAACCCCAGGGTCTCTTTAATGTAATATTTGGGCTCCTGCTGCTGCTACTGTCAACTCCTGCCAACTCCAGGGTGTGATTCATCCAATTTTTGGGCTCCTGAAGCCAACTCCAGTGTATATTTGGGCTCCTGCTGCTGCTGATGCCAACTCCAGGGTGTGATTCATCCAATTTTTGGGCTCCTGAGGCCAACCCCAGGGTCTCTTTAATGTAATATTTGGGCTCCTGCTGCTGCTGTCAACTCCTGCAAACTGCAGGGTGTGATTCATCCAATTTTTGGGCTCCTGAAGCCAACTCCAGTGTATATTTGGGCTCCTGCTGCTGCTACTGTCAACTCCTGCCAACTCCAGGGTGTGATTCATCCAATTTTTGGGCTCCTGAAGCCAACTCCAGTGTATATTTGGGCTCCTGCTGCTGCTGCTGCCAACTTCTGCCAACTCCAGGGTGTGATTCATCCAATTTTTGGGCTCCTGAAGCCAACTCCAGTGTATATTTGGGCTCCTGCTGCTGCTGCTGCCAACTCCAGGGTGTGATTCATCCAATTTTTGCGCTCCTGAGGCCAACCTTAGGGTCTCTTTAATGTAATATTTGGGCTCCTGCTGCTGCTGCTGCTGCTGTCAACTCCTGCCAACTCCAGGGTGTGATTCATCCAATTTTTGGGCTCCTGAAGCCAACTCCAGTGTATATTTGGGCTCCTGCTGCTGCTACTGTCAACTCCTGCCAACTCCAGGGTGTGATTCATCCAATTTTTGGGCTCCTGAAGCCAACTCCAGTGTATATTTGGGCTCCTGCTGCTGCTGCTGCCAACTTCTGCCAACTCCAGGGTGTGATTCATCCAATTTTTGGGCTCCTGAAGCCAACTCCAGTGTATATTTGGGCTCCTGCTGCTGCTGCTGCCAACTCCAGGGTGTGATTCATCTAATTTTTGGGCTCCTGAGGCCAACCCCAGGGTCTCTTTAATGTAATATTTGGGCTCCTGCTGCTGCTGCTGCTGCTGTCAACTCCTGCCAACTCCAGGGTGTGATTCATCCAATTTTTGGGCTCCTGAAGCCAACTCCAGTGTATATTTGGGCTCCTGCTGCTGCTACTGCCAACTCCTGCCAACTCCAGGGTGTGATTCATCCAATTTTTGGGCTCCTGAAGCCAACTCCAGTGTATATTTGGGCTCCTGCTGCTGCTGCTGCTGCCAACTTCTGCCAACTCCAGGGTGTGATTCATCCAATTTTTGGGCTCCTGAAGCCAACTCCAGTGTATATTTGGGCTCCTGCTGCTGCTGCTGCTGTCAACTCCTGCCAACTGCAGGGTGTGATTCATCCAATTTTTGGGCTCCTGAAGCCAACTCCAGTGTATATTTGGGCTCCTGCTGCTGCTGCTGCCAACTTCTGCCAACTCCAGGGTGTGATTCATCCAATTTTTGGGCTCCTGAAGCCAACTCCAGTGTATATTTGGGCTCCTGCTGCTGCTGCTGCCAACTCCAGGGTGTGATTCATCCAATTTTTGGGCTCCTGAGGCCAACCCCAGGGTCTCTTTAATGTAATATTTGGGCTCCTGCTGCTGGTGCTGCTGCTGTCAACTCCTGCCAACTCCAGGGTGTGATTCATCCAATTTTTGGGCTCCTGAAGCCAACTCCAGTGTATATTTGGGCTCCTGCTGCTGCTACTGCCAACTCCTGCCAACTGCAGGGTGTGATTCATCCAATTTTTGGGCTCCTGAAGCCAACTCCAGTGTATATTTGGGCTCCTGCTGCTGCTGCTGCTGCCAACTTCTGCCAACTCCAGGGTGGTATTCATCCAATTTTTGGGCTCCTGAAGCCAACTCCAGTGTATATTTGGGCTCCTGCTGCTGCTGCTGTCAACTCCTGCCAACTGCAGGGTGTGATTCATCCAATTTTTGGGCTCCTGAAGCCAACTCCAGTGTATATTTGGGCTCCTGCTGCTGCTGCTGCCAACTCCAGGGTGTGATTCATCCAATTTTTGGGCTCCTGAAGCCAACTCCAGTGTATATTTGGGCTCCTGCTGCTGCTGCTGCTGTCAACTCCTGCCAACTGCAGGGTGTGATTCATCCAATTTTTGGGCTCCTGAAGCCAACTCCAGTGTATATTTGGGCTCCTGCTGCTGCTACTGTCAACTCCTGCCAACTCCAGGGTGTGATTCATCCAATTTTTGGGCTCCTGAAGCCAACTCCAGTGTATATTTGGGCTCCTGCTGCTGCTACTGCTGTCAACTCCTGCCAACTCCAGGGTGTGATTCATCCAATTTTTGGGCTCCTGAAGCCAACTCCAGTGTATATTTGGGCTCCTGCTGCTGCTGCTGCTGCCAACTTCTGCCAACTCCAGGGTGTGATTCATCCAATTTTTGGGCTCCTGAAGCCAACTCCAGTGTATATTTGGGCTCCTGCTGCTGCTGCTGCTGTCAACTCCTGCCAACTGCATGGTGTGATTCATCCAATTTTTGGGCTCCTGAAGCCAACTCCAGTGTATATTTGGGCTCCTGCTGCTGCTGCTGCCAACTCCAGGGTGTGATTCATCCAATTTTTGGGCTCCTGAGGCCAACCCCAGGGTCTCTTTAATGTAATATTTGGGCTCCTGCTGCTGCTACTGTCAACTCCTGCCAACTCCAGGGTGTGATTCATCCAATTTTTGGGCTCCTGAAGCCAACTCCAGTGTATATTTGGGCTCCTGCTGCTGCTGCTGCCAACTCCAGGGTGTGATTCATCCAATTTTTGGGCTCCTGAGGCCAACCCCAGGGTCTCTTTAATGTAATATTTGGGCTCCTGCTGCTGCTGCTGTCAACTCCTGCCAACTCCAGGGTGTGATTCATCCAATTTTTGGGCTCCTGCTGCTGCCAACTCCAGTGTCTCTTTAAAGCAATGTTTGGGCTCCTTCTGCCCCTCATAGTGATGCCACTTCAACTCTCTGCAATTGTGCCGCTCTGCGATTCTATTAGCGATGCCTCTGATCTGCATGTGATATTTATTCAAAGTATTATTTAACTAACCCAGCACGCATCCTGTGCGTGTTACAGCAAGGCAGAATGGTTTACAACCCTATTGAGGCTCTAGGAGGCTCAGAAATAGCCGTTTTTAATAGCGATTCGTCGCGAATTTATTCGGGTCGAAACGATTTTTGTCTGAAAATTCGGCGAATCAGTCGAATCGAATTTTTCAAAAGTTCGCTCATCTCTAGTTATGCCTCTCCAGACTCGGTTGCCCCCAGGACTTATTTGGCGCAAAGATTGCTGGTGGTGCAAGGTGAAGATGGATGAACAGCGGGGTAACCCCAGTTGATAGTTCAGGCGGGCTGAGTCCGAAACGTAGAGCCAGTAGGCTAGAATGGTCAACACGAGCAGGGGTCAAAGCCAAGTGGTTGCAGGGTACGGTATCCAAGGGGTCAGGCGAAGAATGGTCAAGACAGGCAGGGGTCAAAGCCGGGAGGTCACCATAACGCAGTATCAAAGGGACTAGACAAAAACGTGGTCAGACGGGCAGATGGTCGGTGCGGGCAGCAGACAAGGATGGTCAATAACAAAGCCGGATAATAAACGCTAACAGGATCCAAAAGCACACCCTAGCTTATCAAAGACTATAACGGGCATTGATGGACCGGACAGGAACGTATTTAAAGGGGAACTGGCCAATGGGAAGGGGAACTGGTGATTAGTGCCACTTTGGGGGGGAAGGTGATTGGTGCGACTTGGAACCTAGCTCCCTATAGGAGCAGCCCCAGCGACTGGACCGCCCTGGCCAGTCGGGCTGTCCAGTCCCTGGGTAAATCCCACCCAGGTAACTTTGGGGCGTTTAAACTTGCCCCCGGCGAATGCGCTGGGAGCAGCGCCCCCCGAGGGCATAAACTGAACGTGCACGCGCGCGAGCACGTGACTGGCCGGGTACACTCCCCGTAGGGAGAGGAGACGCTGCGCCGGGTGAAGAGGCGGAGGAGCCTATCGGCCTATTGTGCCACTATAATCACCATATGGAGGCGTGTCAGGATAATGTGCTTGGGGTTCCTTCGGGACAAGCCCGGCTGTGTGTAGCTTATGGGGTGTCCCCTACTAGTGCTGACAATGTGCGGGTCTGTATATCTTGTGCCCAGCAGGTGCTTGCACTGCAGCCTGGTTTACCAGTAGCTGGGCCTGCGCCTCGTATGGCTTCGCCTACTCCCCCAAGCTTAAATTTGACTCCCATTGAGTTGCATACCAGTGGGGATTCTCAGCCTGATGTGTCTTCCAGACTGGCTAGTGTTGAGAAGTTGCTTGCTAATACCCCTCTGCTAAAAAGCGGCACTTGACACCTGATGTCACTCTTCCCTATGGAAGCTGATGAGTTTTTGGAACGGTCTGGCTATGCCCCTCTGGAAGAAGGGGAGTTATTCTCTGACTCAGAGTCATCTGATGAGAGGCCCAGGGGTCATGATTCTGGCTCTGACCCCTGGGCCCCAGATGATACTGATAAGCTGTTGGCTCAGATTTTTGAGGTACTGTCTATTTCTCCCCTGGTTGCGGCCCCCAGGCAACGGGGGGAATTGTTTCATACTGCTAAGCCACGTTGAGAGTTTCCTGAGCAAGTCCATTTTAATAATCTCGTGCTCAGGGAATGGGAGCGTCCCAGCAGGCTTCCTGCTGATGTGGTGAAGCGTTGGTCATCCCCTCCTGAGGTGGATGCCCCGGTCCTAGGGTTATCCAACACCTCTGTCATGCATTCCCCTGACTACTACGCTGCGGGATGGTGAGGACCGGCGTATTGATCAGCTGGCGTCCCATGCCTTTACACGTGTGGGGACGGCGCTGCGCCCGGTCTGTGCCTCTGCCATTACGGCTGTGGCTATTAGTTCCCTGCGTCCAGGGGACTTCATGACCTCTGTGGACATCAAAGATGCTTACCTTCATATTCCTGTGTTTCCAGATCATCAAAGGTTCCTCAGGTTCGCTCTGGAGGATCATCACTACCAATTTGTGGCATTGCCCTTCGGTCTCACCTCAGCTCCCAGAGTGTTCACCAAGGTGCAGGCAGGAGTGATGTCTCTGCTCAGGTCTCAGGGCAGCACGCGAATGCCCTATCTGGACGACATTCTCATCACTTCCCAGTCCCTCCAACAGGCAGAGTTGGATACTCAGCTGGTAGTGTCCACTCTGGAGTCATTTGGCTGGGTGATCAACCATCCCAAGTCTTCCCTGTCTCCCTCCTTGGTGACACCCTTCCTGGGAATGAATCTGGACACAGTTCAGGCAAGGATTTTTCTTCCTCAGCAGAAGGTGGACAGTCTGCTAGCGCAGGTTCAGTTCCTGCTATCTTGCACTCATCCCTCCATCAGGCAGGGAATGCAGCTGGTGGGCCTGATGGTGTCGTGCTTCGAGGCGGTCCCTTATGCCCAGTTCCACATGAGGCCTCTACAACTCCACCTCTTGTCAGTATGGGACAAGGATCCTGCGTCCCTGGACCAGGTCCTTGTGCTTCCCCCCCTAGTCAGGCGGTCCCTCTCGTGGTGGCTGGACTCCAGGAACCTGTTGGTGGGCAGATCCTTTCTGGCCACCTGCTGGGAGACGGTCACCACGGATGCCAGTCTGACAGGTTGGGGGGGGTTTCTGGAAGTCTCTGCAGTTCCAGGGGAGGTGGGGCCCTCAGGAGGCCCACACACATATCAACATTCTGGAACTGCGGGCGATCAGGTTGGTTCTGACTCATTTGACTCACCTTTGGGGCCTGCCTGTTTAGGTACGCTCAAACAACCAGACGGCGGTTGCCTACATCAATGATCAGGGAGGGACCCGGAGCAAGAGGGCCCTCCAGGAAGTGTCTCTGATCCTTGCCTGGGCGGAGGACAATGTTCCCTGCATATGAGCTGTGTACATCCCGGTGGTGGAGAATCTGCAGGCAGACTCTCTGAGCAGGGGGACCTCTCGCCTGGGAGAATGGTCCCTATGCAGCAGGGTGTTTCAATCTCTGTGTCACCGTTGGGGCCAACCAGATGTGGATCTGTTTGCGTCCCGTCACAAGCTCCCAGCCTTTGTCTCCCTGTCCCAGGATCCTCTGGCCTTGGCCATGGATGCTCTAGCAATGTCATGGCAGGACTTTCAGCTCCTGTATGTCTTTCCTACATTCCCCCTGTTGGGCAGGGTTCTGCACAAGATAGCTCAGGAGGGGGTGCCAGCAATACTGGTAGCCCCCAGGTGGCCAAGAAGAGTGTGGTTCGCAGATGTGCTGCAGCTGGCAGTAGATCAGTACGCTCTGCCCAGGGTGCCGGACCTGCTCACTCAGGGTCACTTACGCCATCCCAATTTTCAAACTCTGGCTTTGACGGCCTGGCTGCTGAAACCTCCATCTTGATGCAGAAGGGGCTGTCTGCCTCTGTTGTTTATACCATGATAAAGGCTAGGAAGAAGTCTTCTTCTTCCATTTACTATAGGGTTTGGCGTGGCTACATTGACTGGTGAGTCTAAGTCTCTTCCCTGTTGTGTGTTCTCTATTCCCAGGATCCTGGAGTTCCTGCAGCATGGGTTGGAGATGGGGCTCCAACTCGGTACTCTGAAGGGGTCCTTTGCCCAGCATTCTCTGATCAGGACTTTTTTCCAGGGGGTTACTCATGTGCGTCCCCCACGTTAGCCTATGTTGCCTGTTTGTGATTTGAGCTTGGTCTTGTCTGCCTTGCAGGGTGCTCCCTTTGAACCTGTGCAGGAGGCTGCCCTGGCCATTCTTACTCTCAAGGTTGTCTTTTTCACTTCTGTAAGGCGTGTGTCTGAGTTGGCGGCGCTTTCCATCCAGCCCCCCTACTTTGAGACACCAGGACAAGGTGGTGTTTCGTTTCAAGCCAGATATTCTAAGTATGTCTCACACCCTGCTTCGTAAATATTCATTACACTTGGGTTATAGTCCACAAGAGGGCGCTTTACTGCAGAGATGGCAAAAAAAGAAGCCCCTCCTGGTCCATAAATACCTAGGACCTCCCACACATTCCCCAGTATAGTCTCTGCAGTGAAGGCGACGACAGTCAAGATGATGGCTCTTCTCTCCTTACAGGTAAGCCGGGGAACACCCGGCCCCCATTTTGTCCTATTTCCGCCCGGACCCTCTTTTAAATGACATTAAGCCCCCCAGCTACGGCTGCAGAGTCTGGGTGAGGGTAGGTAACACTTTTAGAGGTGTTTTGACTAGGAGCCATGCTCCACCACAAATCCCTCACCAAAGGGTAGGTGGTCGTCAGGTTTTTGCTGATCCTGACTTGAGATGCCCTGTCCGTTGAGGCCCTCGCTACATATCTATATGTAGCCATCGGCTTCCTCCTAACCTCCCTGTTCCCGGTTAGTTGGGGGGTGGGGGGGCGGTATGTAGTATATATATTTATTTTATTGTGTGTGTGTTTATATATATATATTTATTGTGTGTGTGTTTTTGCATGGTGGGTATTTTAACTATGGCGCTGGCAGCGTCCAGCGCTTCTCCCCCTTCTCTCTTCTCCTCTTCAGCCCGCGCGCGCGCCTTCCATGGCAGCGGGCCGGTGACGTCACAGCGGGGGCGGGGCCTAGCGCTCGGTGCGCTGTACAGGCGGCTCGCCCTCTTTTTCCACTTTCTTCCTCTGCCCCCTTCCGGTCGCCATTCTGCCGCCCATAGAATTGGTGAGTGCCCCCTGCCGGGCTGATTACTGTCTAGTTTAAGTGCATGTATGGTATGTGCGTCCTCTGTGGCTGGGGGGGCTGCATTTTATGCTAATTGCATTTTATGTATATTTTTATGCGTGTGATGGCTATTATATCTGTCTTCCGGGGGTCTTCCAAATTTAGCGCTTCCCCTGGTCCTGTGGCCTTTTCCCTCATTTTAAGGGGCAAACAGCCTTTGACATGAATTACCATATATTAAATCCTCCCACTAACGGACATTTAAGGGGCATCCCGGGTAGCTCAACAGCATAATTCCCATTAGTCATTGCGGCTATCAAAATCAGTTTATGGAGGCTTCCCGGGATACTGTGCTTGGGCTCCCCTCGGGGCAAGCCCGGCTGTGTGTGGTATGCGGGGCATCCCTGGTGGGCAATATTGTGCTAGATTGAGTACATGTGCGCAGCGGGAGCTGGCGCGGCAATCTGGGCCCGTGCGGCCGGGTTAGCTCGGCTGGTCTCATCACCCACACCCCCACACCTGGGTATGACCCCTAGTGACGTTAACACTAGCGGGGAGTCGCAGTGGATGTTTTGCGCTAGAGGGTAACACCGTGATGGATTGCTAGCCTTGCAGCCGGAAGATTCCAGCTGAACGTCGGCACACGGCGCTCGCTGCACCGGCCTATTCATTAACATTATGTTTAATATTATTGTCTGTCTGTACACCCCTTGTGTAAAGGGATAGTATTTAGATTCTGTTCCCTCTGATGATCAGCCTGCCATTGCACTGATGCCCTCAGAGCAGTGGGATGCTGACGTCTCCCTTATGCTACCTAAGGGGTGGGATAGGAGGTATCCCTTCCCCGTGGTTGGTCTAGTTCTGGTCATTTATCCCCCTAGGTGGATGCCCCCATCCTGGGGTTGTATATTGCGTATGTGGTGCGTTCCCTCGTTCCATTTCCTGATGGATAGTGAGGACTGACGTATCGACTAACGGGCCTACCATGCCCTTGTCTGTGTGCCCTTGCGCCCGGTGGGGGTTATCGCTATTACGGCCACGGCTATTAGGACCTTATTTAGGGGTCGTCTTTAAGGTTTCCATTTGGATCCTTCTGGTGTTGGATTTAGAGCTTGTTGCTTTGTGAGCTAATTATCTCCTATGTCCTCTCTGCTTTAGTTGGCACTATTCAAAGGTATTGTTGACCTCGGCTGGGTGGTCTAATTTCAGTCACTCGGTCGGGTGGCGCCGGTCGGCAGCTGACAAGGCTGTCAAGAAGGCGTTCAAGGGGCTTTCCCCTGTCGGGTTGCGCCTGTTGGTGATGGTGGAGCTCTGGCTAAAGAGGTAAGTTACGCCAACGCAAAAGCAGCCACGACCCTTTCGGGGGTCAGGGTCCTTCACTCCATCCTTCATGGGCCTGGGTCAGGCAGGGGGGTACCCTTTGCGGGACAAAGGGGAGATTCCGGGGCGATAGCTGTTGCCGTGCCCGACTCGGATCCTTCCGGGGTGCCAAGCCTAAATCCTCTGCTAGCCCGCTCAGCATTGAAGGGGCGTCTTCACCCCTCTGGTGGGGGACGGCTGCTCTTCACTTCTCCTCCCAGATTCTCTTCACGGGTTTCTTCGGATTTTTGGGCAGTTTAGGGCCTGTTTACGGCAGTACTAGGCCGTCTGGCCATGGGGGTTATTTGTCAGGTTCCCCCCAGGGAGAAAGGTCTGTGTTACTATTTCAATCTCTTTACAGTCCCCAGGAAAGATAGTCCCATCTAGGCCATTCGGGACTTGAAGATTTTCAACCGGTTCATCAGAACAAAATGGTTTCGCATGGAGACGCTGCGCTCTGCTGTCTGCTCCCTTCGCCCAGGGGACCTTATAACATCAATGGATATAAAAGACGTTTACCTTCATGTGTCGGTCTTCCAGGGCACCAGCGGTCCCCCAGGTTTGCGGTTGGGGAGCAGCACTGCCAAATTGCGGCTCTCCCTTTCGGTCTCACTTCTGCACCCAGGGTATTCTCCAAGGTGCTGGCGGGTATGATGGCCCTTCTCATGAGTCCAGGGCATTCGCATCCTTCCTTATCTGGACAACCTTTTCATTACATCTCTTTCGTTCCATCAGACGGAGCTGGATACCCGGACGGTCGTGGCGACACTGGAGAGTTTTGGGTGGGTAATCAATTACCCCATGTCTTCCCTTTCCCCATCAAGGGTGACTTCTGTCCCGGGCATGAGGCTGGATACCATTCAGGCCAGGATTTCCTTTCCTTCAGCTGAAGGTGGACGCTCTTCAAGCGCCGATTCGTATTGTCCTGACGAACCCTTATCTGCCCATCCGGCAAGGGATGAGACTTGTAGGGCTGATGGGGGCCTGTTTTTTTCAAGGCAGTGCCTTTTGCTCTATTTCACATGAGGCTCCTTCAGCTCCATCTCCTATCGGCCTGGGACAAGTGTCCCCTGTCTTTGAATGAGTCCTTGTTCTGTCTCCTCTGGTCCGTCGGTCCCTTCGGTGGTGGCTGGACTCGAAAATCCTTCTGGGGGGCAGATTATTTCTCCTGCCCCGCTGGGAGACTGTCACGATGGATCCCAGTCTGTCAGTTTGGGGGGGCTACTGGAGAGCCCACCAATTCCAGGGGCTGTGGGGCCCTCAGGAGGCGCACGCCCCCATCAATGTTATGGAGCTAAGGGCGGCTCGGCTGGGGCTGTTGCAGTTGACGCCTCACCTATGGGGCCTGCCGGTTCAGGTTCACTCCAGCATCCGGACTGTGGTTGCTTGCTTCAATCAGGGAGGGACTCGGAGCAAGAGTGCCCTCCGAGTGGTGTCGTTGATTCTGTATTGGGCCAAGAGCAATGTTCCGAGCATTTAGGTGGTTTGGACTACCTGAGTAGGGGGGCCTCTCGCCGGGGGGAATGGCCCCTCAGCATTGAGGTCTTCTGATCCCTTTGTCGCAGGTGGGGGATGCCGGATGGGGCTCGGGTTGCCTCTGCTCACAATCACAAGCTATCAGCATTTGTTTCTATTTTCCAGGACCCTCTGGCTCTGGCAGTGGATGCCATGTCTCTGTCTTGGCGGGGGTTCGGTCTCCTGTATTTGTTTCCTCCCTTTCCCATGGTGGGCAAGGTGGTACGCCAGCTGGCTCAAGAGGGTGTGCCAGCAATCCTAGTGGCCTCAAGGTGGCCAAGACAGGTGTGGTTCGCAGACGTCGTCCGGCTGGCAGTCGATCAATTCAGGCTGTCTCTGCTTCCGGATCTGATTAGACAAGGTCAGCTTTGTTATCCCAATTTGCAAACGCTGGCTTTGACGGTGTGGCTGCTGAAACCTTCATCTTAAAGGTAAAAGGTTTATATGAAGCCGTTGTCCAGACTCTTGTCAGGGCTAGGAAGAAATCTTCCTCTAATATCTACTACAGGACCTGGCAGACCTACATTGATTGGTATGAGGCTAAGGCCTTTCCTTGTCAGGTGTTTCCATTCCTTGGATTTTGGAGTTTCTTCAGCATGGTCTGGACATGGGTTTCAACTTAGCACCCTTAAGGGGCATGTGTCCGCTCTGGCGGTTTTCTTTCAGAGATCTTTCGCTCTTCATCCTTTGGTTAAGGCCTTTTTTTCAGGGGGCCACTTACGTGCGTCCTCCTCGCAAATCCATGTTGCCTGTTTGGGATTTAAATTTGGTGTTGTCTGCCTTTCAGGGTCCTCTTTTTGTACCAGTGCAGGATGCTGCACTATCCATTTTCACTTTAAAAGTTGCCTTTTTGGTGGCTATCAACTCTGTTCGACGGGTTTCTGAGTTGGGGGCTCTGACTATTCAGGCCCCCTACTTGAGAGACATCAGGACAAGGTGGTTTTCCGCTATTAACCAGACTTCCTACCTAAGGTGGTTTCTGCTTTTCACCTCATTCAGGACATTTGGCCTGATGCAGAGCCTCCCCAGAGCTGACCTTATTTTGTTCCGTTTTTCCTATGGCCCGTTTTCCTTCCGTTTGTCTCGGGGTTCAAATGTGATTCAGAGCCGCCGTCGGGAGAGCTCCGTTACTGATCCATTTATGTGTCTTCATTCGGGAAGTGTTTTTTCCCCTCTCGGGTGCTTTCCGTGTGGTTGCGGGTTCCGTTGCCGTTCACACGGACAATCCGTTTTTGGCTCCTTTTTAATGCGTTTCCAAACGTACTGTCACGCTAGAGGGTAACTCCAGACCTCTTGATGAGCTCGCAACCCCCAATCTCCACAGCCAGCTTCACCTATAGGAGCCCCCGCTTGCCGGGACGCAAGTACGCCTACCCGGGATTGGTTGCCCCCAGGACTTATTGGCTCAAAGGATGCAAGCTTATATGGAGAGATTTGGAGAACCAATAACTGGAGCGTGAGTGACGGAAGTCCAGAAACAGGCAATAGGTCGATAACAGGAAGGCAGAGATCGTAGCGGCACCAAGGATCAGGCAAGACGTAGTCGGGGTACAGGCTGAGGTCGGCAACAGGGGTTCAGGATCAAGAGGCGTCAATACAGGCAGAGGTCGGCAACAATGGTTCAGGATCAAGAGGCGTCAATACAGGCAGAGGTCGGCAACAAGGGTTCAGGATCAAGAGGCGTCAATACAGGCAGAGGTCGGCCACAGGGATTCAGGATCGAGAATGGTCAGTACAATCAAATCGGCAACAGGCTAAACTACACAGGAATAGAGTACACAAGGTTCTGAGCGCTATCACAGGCAATTGGTGACTGAGAAAGGAAACCCTTTATAAGGACAGACGGGGAGGGAGAGTGTAGGTGATTGGTGCACTTGGGATTCAATCCAGGATTGGTCTGCAGGGCTGAAGAGGGCGACTCCCTCAATTCTCCTAGGGCTCATTGGCCCTTTAACTGATCCTCCGGCGGGCACGCACAGTACAGCGCCGCCGGAGGGTATAACAAACACGTGCTCGCGCCCGCGCGCGAGCACGTCCAGAGGAGGAGGAAGCGGGGGGCGTGGCCGAGCTGAGCGCTGCTCGAGCCGGCGCGGCCGCCGCACACTGACAGCCGCGGCCGGACGCCTGGAGACGGCGCTGGAACGGGGGCCAGGTAAGTGATTCCTGACACTACCCCCCCTTCACGAGGGGCCTCCGGACCCTCACCCGGTTTCCCTGGATTGTCCCGATGGAATCTCCTTACAAGAGCCTTGGTATGAACATCCCTCGCTGCCACCCAGCATCTTTCCTCTGGACCATAGCCAACCCAGTCCACCAAATACTGTAAAGAATTACGCACCTTACGTGAATCCAAGATCTTATTTACTTCATACTCGGGCTCATTATCAACAAGAATTGGCGAAGGACCAGCAAGAGGAGTATTCTTCGCCGGTTTTAACAGTGAAACATGAAAAGAATTAGGAATTTTCATAGTCAGCGGGAGTTGAATTTTAAAAGACACATTATTCAATTTTTTGATAATCGGGAAAGGACCAATAAATTTCGGACCCAATTTACTAGAGGGTTGACGGAGCGCAATATTTTTAGTGGAGACCCAAACTAGATCGCCTACTTGAAGAACAGGTTCCTGTGATCTGCGGCGATCGGCAAATTTCTTATACCTCAAGCCAGTGGTCTTAAGAATCTCCTGAACGCGTGTCCAGATATTCTTTCGCTCCTGAAGCCACTCCTCCAATGCCGGCAAATTGGAAGGTGACCCCGAAAGGGAAGAAGCTCTAGGATTTTTCCCTAAGTTACAATAAAAAGGAGATACCTTAGTACTCTCGCTAGGCGCGTTATTGTAAGCAAATTCGGCGAAATCAATAAATTCCGCCCATTGTTCTTGGGCATCAGAGACATAACACCTTAAGTATTGTTCCAAAGTTTGATTAGTTCTTTCCTTCTGCCCATTAGTCTGGGGATGGTAGGCAGAAGAAAGAGAGATCTGTATTCCTAACCGCGAACAGAAGTGTTTCCAAAAACGGGAAGTAAATTGAACACCCCGATCAGAGACTATATTGGACGGAATACCATGAATACGAAAAATATGCGAAGTAAACAGCCGCGAAAGCTCAGGTGCCGAAGGAAGCTTGGCCAAAGGAACGAAGTGTGCCATCTTACTGAAACGATCTACGACCACCCAAATTACAGTATTACCATGTGAGAGAGGCAAGTCTACAATAAAATCCATAGAAATATGGGTCCATGGCTCAGCAGGAATTTCAAGAGGAACCAAACCGCCACTAGGAGCCTTGTGAACCCCTTTACTTCGGGCACAAATAGCACAAGCGTCGATAAAGGCAGTAACATCGCGTCTCATGGTTGGCCACCATACATGGCGACGGGCAAGCATAAACGTCTTACGGTTACCCAAATAACCAGCAGTTTTGGCATCGTGAAATTCGCGAATTACATCCGAACGCAGGTGCTGCGGTACAAATTGGCACCCCAAGGGTGCATCACTAGGAGATTCATCTTGAAACGGCGCCAAGGTATTGGAGAGATCAGGAAGTAACGCCCTGACCACACAACCCGTTCAGAAACAGGCAATAGGTCGATAACAGGAAGGCAGATATCGTAGCGGCACCAAGGATCAGGCAAGACGTAGTCGGGGTACAGGCTGAGGTCAGCAACAGGTCGGCAACAGGGGTTCAGGATCAAGAGGCATCAATACAGGCAGAGGTCGGCAACAATGGTTCAGGATCAAGAGGCGTCAATACAGGCAGAGGTCGGCAACAAGGGTTCAGGATCAAGAGGCGTCAATACAGGCAGAGGTCGGCCACAGGGATTCAGGATCGAGAATGGTCAGTACAATCAAATCGGCAACAGGCTAAACTACACAGGAATAGAGTACACAAGGTTCTGAGCGCTATCACAGGCAATTGGTGACTGAGAAAGGAAACCCTTTATAAGGACAGACGGGGAGGGAGAGTGTAGGTGATTGGTGCACTTGGGATTCAATCCAGGATTGGTCTGCAGGGCTGAAGAGGGCGAATCCCTCAATTCTCCTAGGGCTCATTGGCCCTTTAACTGATCCTCCGGCGGGCGCGCACAGCACAGCGCGTGTATAACAAACACGTCCAGAGGAGGGGAAAGCGGGGGATGTGGCGAGCTGAGCGCCGCTCGAGCCGACGCCGCTCGAGCCGACGCTGCTGGAGCCGCGGCCTCCGCACACTGACAGCCGCGGCCGGACGCCTGGAGACGGCGCTGGAACGGGGGCCAGGTAAGTGATTCCTGACACGTACCTTCTTGCCATCTGTTTCCGTTTTCACCCCAATTCCGATTGTTTTTCCATGTATACTTACATTTCCATGGATTTCCTGTTGACAATCTGGGTCCACTCAAGCGCACATCCCTAGTCCTCCCTCAAGCTTCCCTCATACATCAAACTGACACTTTTACCAACACCAAAACTTACCTTAAACTACTATCCTTCTCTTCTTCTTCCTCCTCCCTGTGTTTAATGCTTACCTTCTTCCGCTCTGACCATTTTATAACTAACCCCTTTAAGACTTGTGTATTCTAATTGCCCTGCTAATGTGCACCTCCCTGGTTAGTTATAAATTGGTCTGAGCGGCTGCCACCCCTCTTTTGTTTCTTTTGAATTTGTGCAAGCACATGGAGTGTGGGGTCTAGGCTGTATTGCAAGGTCTTTGACCCTTCCACCCCATGGCCTGCAATTGAGGTTTAGGGCAACCTCAGGTAAGCCTGCTCCCAATTTATCTATTGCATTGTATGTCCCAAATGGGGCTCTTAGAGACTAGAATTAGTACTAGAGTTAGGACTGCACCTCACAGGGGCACCTTGGCGCTGGTGGTGCAGCTTAAGCATACTTCTGCAGATGTGTGTGACCGAGTCCCCTGTTAAACCTAGTTTAGAGACAGATTGTAGGTTGGTCAGCAAGCTAACTGGTTTGAGTGCTGTGGCCCCCTTTAAGACTTCCTCTTCAAGTCAGACCAGTGTTGGGCAATCTGTGTGAAGGTATAGGTGGTTCCCGAAATCCGGCCAATCGCGTCCACCCCCGCCAGTGCCAACGTCCTTTTGTCAAAATCGCACGGCAGGAAATCGTAGCGGTTCCTCAGCATCATCTGTTTGCCCAAAACACAATGGTACAGCATTAGTCACACAAATACATGTCAAAGTCTCATGTTCTAGCTAAAGGCAGTTTATGGCCCTCATTCCTACTCACATGGGCCTACTTATTCAATCTGCCGCTAGGCTAGTGTG
Organism: Gastrophryne carolinensis; assembly: GCA_027917425.1. Taxonomy (NCBI): domain Eukaryota; kingdom Metazoa; phylum Chordata; class Amphibia; order Anura; family Microhylidae; genus Gastrophryne; species Gastrophryne carolinensis. The sequence goes on from CM051236.1 coordinate 497,186,907, forward strand.
CTGCTGCGCACATGTTTAAAACTAAGCTGGTCTAGTAGTTTACTTTAACAAGTCAGTTGTTCCTCACTAATCTTGCCCTGCCATAGCTATTTTTTATTTAGCGGCTTGTGCGCGCACATAAGCGCACCCTCGCCTACTCACATCCATGATTAGGTTGTCCTGCTCCTCAGTATATAGCGCTGGCGACATCTTGGTTGAGCCTCCTGGTATGGCTATAACGTTCCCCCGCGGTGACGTGCGTGCGCGCTCGCACGCATACACACGATGCAGAACACGCCCACACGGGACAAATATTTAAAGGACAATGCACTCAGCTCTGTGTTGGTTACCATATCACTATGGCCAGACCAAAAGGGAGCCACAAAACCCCCAAAAGCCCAGAGGCACATACTAGCCGCACAGATACACATCGCAAACACACACACAAGAGCAGGCACAAGAGCCGGGAGGGACATGGCCATAGTGAAAGGGTGGATAAGCCAGCCACACAGGCTTCAAGGCAAAATCGCAGGAGCAAGGAGCCCTTGACACAGTCTCCCACACCTGCTAAATCATCCAGGCCTCCCTAGGCAAAAAAATCGAAGACAACCCTGCAGCCTCCACCTCCTCCACCCACAAAGCATGTGGAAAAATCTAGGCACACCACCAAGGGTAAGCGTAGGACCAAAACAACTAGCCCACCCAGGCCAACCACCCCTCCTTCTGGCCACTCTGTCTCCTCAAGTACCACAACCACAGAGTCAACAGAGAGCTCCACAGGTGACAGCTCGACAGGCACCCAGCCATTATCACCTAGCACCCCCCACACTCCATCACAGTCACCCATCAGCCCAAGCAACCTAAACTACTCCCCAGACAGCCAGCCATCAATGTCGTCTGTTGCTGGGGACACCACACACCCATGTGGACGCCAGCTGCGCCGTGGATCACTTACAGCCCGTTTCTGTGATGTCCAAAGCATGGCTGTAGCCACTGGTGTTTATGAGCACTATGATGCCCTATTTGGGCGCTATTCCAAATCCACAACCAAGCAGACCAAGCAGGAGCTTTGGGATAAGATTTGCCACCAAGTGAATAGTGTTGGTTCTGTGAGGAGGGGTGTTGAGCAAATTAAGCGAAAATTTGGGGACCTAAAATATGGGGAAAAAAAATGGACATGCGCCGCCAGCAGAGGTAAATGACATTTAGAGTGGAAATGCATGTATAGGCTGTTTTCTAACTAGATGTAACACTTATTATGCGTGCTTTAATCTTCACCAGCATGCAGACAGGGGGTGGTCTCCCAACGAAAATCAGCCTAACACCAGCGGAAGAACATGTGTTTAACTATATTCACCCAGCAACACTTCATGGCCTGAAAGGGGGCCTAGACACAGACATGAATGTGAGGTCCGGAGGTGAGTATATGTTTACCTTGAACAACCCAAACAGTTGGATACACCTTACTACACACTGGTCTTTGAAAAAACACTAAAAGTTCATTCTCTTGTCCAAGAACGTACTCAAGACACAACACTAGGCCAAGCTACCCCTGCATTGTCCCGGAGGAGCACGCAACAAGAGCCTTGTGTCCACACAAACCAACCTGAGTGTACAGATGAGGTATGTCAATGCTCCACTGTGTAGAATTATTAATTAGAACTTGCATACATTGAACGAAAAAAAGGTGTCTCACTACCTGCTACCTTTCTTTGCAGACCCTAACCAGTCCACCCATTATCGAAATAATTTGTGATTTGGAGGAGGAGGACCCAATTCTGCTGCAGCCAAGCCAACCTGAACCAGTGGGACAACATCATACCCAACAGGCCCAGCTAGTGCAGCCCCTGGTCTCCAATAACCAAACATCTGTGGAAGAAACCTCTTCTGCCGTAGACATTGTCCACACAGCAGCCTCTGCGCTAACCCAGCCACCAGCAGCCACTCAATCTGTAGCAGACCCACCCACCCGTGGCCGAGGCGCAACAAATCCACGTCGCCATATCAGCCAGAGGAGACAGCTACAGATAATGGAGGAAGCATGGCATCAGGAGAATCGGGAATTTTATGCTAACACACAGAGGTTTAATGAGACAGTGTGTACCCAAATTACCTCTATGTCCCAGCAAATAGAGGGTTTAAATCAAAATGTCTCAGGGCTGCTTGCAGAAACCAGACAACTAAACAGGCATATAGGTGAAATGGTCCAACATTGGCAACTAATGAATGGGAGCCTGGCTCATATTGCCTCAAACAAGCACACACCCCATACATCAACTTCAACCTCCTACCCTACATACCACTGAATGGATGTGTGGATATATTGTTTATGGGGAGCAGGACCCACCTCGAACATTTCAAAATAAACTTGCTCTTCTACAACCCCACGTTAATTTGAAGACAAATCCAACAAAATGTTTGGGAAAAATTTTTTTGTTTATGACACAAAATAAAATGAAACAAAAAACAAACAAGGAATGTAATTTAAGCAAATACATTTTCAACAAGTTGTGAACGGATCGCCAGTGCTGTGCCACTTTGTGATCCTGAGTAGAGAGGTGTAACTTCGTCAGAAATCATTAAACCCTCCTCAGGCAGCTCACTGTATCTTTGCACACGGCGTTGTATGGCGAGGTTGTGCAGGACCCCACAAGCAATAATAATCTTGATGACCTTGGCGGGCTCATACTGCAGAGCACCCCCAGTCTGGTCAAGACATCAGAAGCGCATCTTCAGTAATCCAAAGGCACGTTCAACCACTGAGCGAGTCCTCCTATGCGCTGTGTTATAACGCTCCTGGGACTGCGAGGTTGGGTGGAGGATGGGGGTAAGTAACCACGGGAGCAAAGGATATCCCGAATCACCTGGCAAAAAGAAAAAACATTTTAGCAAACACCCGAATCCAAAATAAACATGACAAATATGCCTCTTTGCAACATATGTAGTGGCAGGCCCCATACATAGTCGCGACAAAACTATAATGTTTTTCCCTAAAAAAACAAAAGTAACTTACATGATAATTACAAATAGGGCATGTTATGTGACTTAAAAATGCCAACAACAGGGAACAACAGACAGAGGCCTAAGGGGAAGAGCATCAATAATGTGCTGCTTAACATTCAAGCATTACTGAACAGGGTGAATAGGTGTGCAGTGTCCGAGCAAAGCACAGTTGGGATGAGGCAACATGCACATCCACCCAGTACACTCCTGTACAATGACTGTGAATGCAACATAGCTAAGAGGGCCAGGACAGGAAGGAATAGTGGAGATTAAGTAAAAAAAAAGCATAGCAACAAATACTGGTAAGTAATTGATGGTAAACTTGTTCTGAATCATTGTAGTCTCGAACAGATTAGTCGGGTACAGGCACAGACCAATCACAAAAATCATGCTGGACAACAACCACAAATTTAAAACACATACCCAGTAGCCATCCGCCAGACAGATCTCCTGATTGAAAACGATGAAAGAGGCTGGAGTTCCTCAAAATGTGGGAATCATGGGTGGAACCAGGGAAGGCTGCAAATAAACTTAAAAATTGCAGATCTGGGCCTGAGACTGCCTGAACATTAATAGAATGGCCCATCTTCCTGTTCCTGCCAAAGCAAAAGATTACATGAATTAGTGGGAACAAAAGTGTAAACATACCGTATTTTCCGCCCTATAAGACGCACCTGCCTATAAGACGCACATAGGATTTGGGGTAGGAAAATATGAAAAAAAATATTTTAAACCAAAAACACACCATTACAGACAGTGTGGCATCCCCCCTCCCATAGGCCGTGTGGGATGCCCCCATTCCATTCCCCATATAGGCAGTGTGGCATTCTCCCCCTCTCCCATTCCCCATATACCCAGTGTGGCATCCCCCCTTCCATTCCCATATAGGCAGTGTGCACCCCCATTATCATAAGCAGTGTGGCATTGCCCCCTCCTATTCCCCATATAGGCACTGTGCCCCCCCCCATTCCCATAGGCAATGTGGCATCCCCCTCCCCCCATTCCCATTGGCAGTGTGGCATCCTCCTCCCCCTATTCCCATAGGGTTTGCGGCATCCTTCTCCCCCCATTCCCATTGGCAGTGTGGCATCCCCCCCCCCATTATCCCCCTATTAGTATAGGCTGTGTGGCATCACCCTCTCCCCCCCCCCTTAGTATAGGCTGTGTGGCATTCCCCTCTCCCCCCATTGGCAGTGTGGCATCCCCTCTCCCCCCACTGGCAGTGTGGAATCCCCTCTCCCCCCATTGGCAGTGTGACATCCCCTCTCCCCCCATTGGCAGTGTGGAATCCCCTCTCCCCCCATTGGCAGTGTGGCATCCCCTCTCCCCCCATTGGCAGTGTGGCATCCCCTCTCCCCCCATTGGCAGCGGGGCATCCCCTCTCCCCCCATTGGCAGTGTGGCATCCCCTCTCCCCCCATTGGCAGTGTGGCATCCCCTCTCCCCCCATTGGCAGTGTGACATCCCCTCTCCCCCCATTGGCAGTGTGGCATCCCCTCCCCCCCATTGGCAGTGTGGCATCCCCTCTCCCCCCATTGACAGTGTGGCATCCCCTCTCCCCCCACTGGCAGTGTGGCATCCCCTCTCCCCCCATTGGCAGTGTGGCATCCCCCTCTCCCCCCATTCGCAGTGTGGCATCCCCTCTCCCCCCATTGGATAGTGTGGCATCCCCTCTCCCCCCATTGGCAGTGTGGTATCCCCTCTCCCCCCATTGGCAGCGTGGCATCCCCTCTCCCCCCATTGGCAGCGTGGGATCCCCCTCTCCCCCAATTGGCAGCGTGGCATCCCCTCTCCCCCCATTGGCAGCGTGACATCCCCTCTCCCCCCATTGGCAGCGTGGCATCCCCTCTTCCCCCATTGGCAGTGTGGCATCCCCCTCCCCCCATTGGTAGTGTGGCATCCCCTATCCCCCCATTGGCAGTGTGGCATCCCCTATCCCCCCATTGGCAGTGTGGCATCCCCCTCTCCCCCCATTGGCAGTGTGGCATCCCCCTCTCCCCCCATTGGCAGTGTGGCATCCCCCTCTCCCCCCATTGGCAGTGTGGCATCCCCCTCTCCCCCCATTGGCAGTGTGGCATCCCTTCTCCCCCCATTGGCAGCGTGGCATCCCCTCTCCCCCCATTGGCAGCGTGGCATCCCCTCTCCCCCCATTGGCAGTGTGGCATCCCCTCTCCCCCCATTGGCAGCGTGGCATCCCCCTCTCACCCCATTGGCAGCGTGGCATCCCCTCTCCCCCCATTGGCAGCATGGCATCCCCCCTCCCCCCATTGGTAATGTGGCATCCCCTCTCCCCCCATTGGCAGCGTGGCATCCCCTCTCCCCCCATTGGCAGCGTGACATCCCCTCTCCCCCCATTGGCAGTGTGGCATCCCCCTCTCACCCCATTGGCAGCGTGGCATCCCCTCTCCCCCCATTGGCAGCGTGACATCCCCTCTCCCCCCATTGGCAGCGTGGCATCCCCCCTCCCCCCATTGATAATGTGGCATCCCCTCTCCCCCCATTGGCAGCGTGGCATCTCTTCTCCCCCCATTGGCAGCGTGGCATCTCTTCTCCCCCCATTGGCAGTGTGGCATCCCCCTCTCCCCCCATTGGCAGTGTGGCATCCCCTCTCCCCCCATTGGCAGTGTGGCATCCCCTCTCCCCCCATTGGCAGTGTGGCATCCCCCTCTCACCCCATTGGCAGCGTGGCATCCCCTCTCCCCCCATTGGCAGCGTGGAATCCCCCTCTCACCCCATTGGCAGCGTGGCATCCCCTCTCCCCCCATTGGCAGCGTGACATCCCCCCTCCCCCCATTGGTAATGTGGCATCCCCCTCTCCCCCCATTGGCAGCGTGGCATCCCCTCTCCCCCCATTGGCAGTGTGGCATCCCCTCTCCCCCCATTGGCAGTGTGGCATCCCCCTCTCACCCCATTGGCAGCATGGCATCCCCTCTCCCCCCATTGGCAGCATGACATCCCCTCTCCCCCCATTGGCAGCGTGGCATCCCCTCTCCCCCCATTGGTAGTGTGACATCCCCTCTCCCCCCATTGGCAGCGTGGCATCCCTCCTCCCCCCATTGGCAGCGTGGCATCCCCTCTCCCCCCATTGGCACTGTGACATCCCCTCTCCCCCCATTGGCAGTGTGACATCCCCCCTCCCCCCATTGGTAGCGTGGCATCCCCTCTCCCCCCATTGGCAGCGTGACATCCCCTCTCCCCCCATTGGCAGCGTGGCATCCCCCCTCCCCCCATTGGTAGCGTGGCATCCCCCCTCCCCCCATTGGTAGCGTGGTATCCCCTCTCCCCCCATTGGCAGCGTGGCATCTCCCCTCCCCCCCATTGGCAGCGTGGCATCCCCTCTCCCCCATTGGCAGCGTGGCATCCCCTCTCCCCCATTGGCAGCGTGGCATCCCCCCTCCCCCCATTGGCAGTGTGGCATCACCTCTCCCCCCATTGGCAGCGTGACATCCCCTCTTCCCCCATTGGCAGTGTGGCATCCCCCCATTGGCAGTGTGGCATCCCCTATCCCCCCATTGGCAGTGTGGCATCCCCTCTCCCCCCATTGGCAGTGTGGCATCCCCCTCTCCCCCCATTGGCAGTGTGGCATCCCCTCTCCCCCCATTGGCAGCGTGGCATCCCCTCTCCCCCCATTGGCAGCGTGGCATCCCCCTCCCCCATTGGCAGTGTGGCATCCCCTCTCCCCCCCACTGGCAGTGTGACATCCCCTCTCCCCCCATTGGCAGCGTGGCATCCCCCCTCCCCCCATTGGCAGTGTGGCGTCCCCTCTCCCCCCCATTGGCAGTGTGACATCCCCTATCCCCCCATTGGCAGTGTGGCATCCCCTCTCCCCCCATTGGCAGTGTGGCATCCCCCTCTCCCCCCATTGGCAGTGTGGAATCCCCCCTCCCCCCATTGGTAGTGTGGCATCCCCTCTCCCCCCATTGGCAGCGTGGCATCCCCCCTCCCCCATTGGCAGTGTGGCATCCCCTCTCCCCCCACTGGCATTGTGACATCCCCTCTCCCCCCATTGGCAGCGTGGCACCCCCCCTACCCCCATTGGCAGTGTGGCATCCCCTCTCCCCCCATTGGCAGTGTGGCATCCCCTCTCCCCCCATTGGCAGTGTGACATCCCCTCTCCCCCCATTGGCAGCATGGCATCCCCCCTCCCCCCATTGGCAGTGTGGCATCCCCTCTCCCCCCATTGGCAGTGTGGCATCCCCCCTCTCCCCCCACTGGCAGTGTGTCATCCCCTCTCCCCCCATTGGCAGTGTGGCATCCCCTCTCCCCCCATTGGCAGCGTGGCATCCCCCCTCCCCCCATTGGCAGTGTGGCATCCCCTCTCCCCCCATTGGCAGCGTGGCATCCCCCTCCCCCCATTGGCAGTGTGGCATCCCCCTCCCCCCATTGGCAGTGTGGCATCCCCTCTCCCCCCATTGGCAGCGTAACATCCCCTCTCCCCCCATTGGCAGCGTGGCATCCCCCTCCCCCCATTGGCAGTGTGGCATCCCCTCTCCCCCCATTGGCAGTGTGGCATCCCCTCTCCCCCCTTTGGCAGTGTGACATCCCCTCTCCCCCCATTGGCAGCGTGGCATCCCCCTCCCCCCATTGGCAGGGTGGCATCCCCTCTCCCCCCATTGGCAGTGTGGCATCCCCCTCTCCCCCCATTGGCAGCGTGGCATCCCCCCTCCCCCATTGGCAGTGTGGCATCCCCTCTCCCCCCACTGGCAGTGTGACATCCCCTCTCCCCCCATTGGCAGCGTGGCATCCCCCCTCCCCCCATTGGCAGTGTGGCATCCCCTCTCCCCCCTTTGGCAGTGTGACATCCCCTCTCCCCCCATTGGCAGCGTGGCATCCCCCTCCCCCCATTGGCAGCATGGCATCCCCTTTCCCCCCTTTGGCAGTGTGACATCCCCTCTCCCCCCATTGGCAGCGTGGCATCCCCCTCCCCCCATTGGCAGGGTGGCATCCCCTCTCCCCCCATTGGCAGTGTGGCATCCCCCCTCCCCCCATTGGCAGTGTGGCATCCCCTCTCCCCCCATTGGCAGTGTGACATCCCCCCTCCCCCCATTGGTAGTGTGACATCCCCTATCCCCCCATTGGCAGTGTGGCATCCCCTCTCCCCCCATTGGCAGTGTGGAATCCCCCCTCCCCCCATTGGTAGTGTGGCATCCCCTCTCCCCCCATTGGCAGCGTGGCATCCCCCTCCCCCATTGGCAGTGTGGCATCCCCTCTCCCCCCACTGGCATTGTGACATCCCCTCTCCCCCCATTGGCAGCGTGGCATCCCCCCTCCCCCCATTGGCAGTGTGGCATCCCCTCTCCCCCCATTGGCAGTGTGGCATCCCCTCTCCCCCCATTGGCAGTGCGACATCCCCTCTCCCCCCATTGGCAGCGTGGCATCCCCCCTCCCCCCATTGGCAGTGTGGCCTCCCCTCTCCCCCCATTGGCAGTGTGGCATCCCCCTCTCCCCCCACTGGCAGTGTGGCCTCCTCTCCCCCCCCATTGGCAGTGTGGCATCCCCTTTCCCCCCATTGGCAGTGTGACATCCCCTCTCCCCCCATTGGCAGTGTGGCATCCCCTCTCCCCCCATTGTCAGTGTGACATCCCCTCTCCCCCCTTTGGCATCCCCCCTCCCCCCATTGGTAGTGTGGCATCCCCTCTCCCCCCATTGGCAGCGTGGCATCCCTCCTCCACCCATTGGCAGTGTGGCATCCCCTCTCCCCCCATTGGCAGTGTGACATCCCCTCTCCCCCCATTTGCAGCATGGCATCCCCCCTCCCCCCATTGGCAGTGTGGCATCCCCTCTCCCCCCATTGGCAGTGTGGCATCCCCTCTCCCCCCATTGGCAGTGTGACATCCCCTCTCCCCCCATTGGCAGCGTGGCATCCCCCCTCCCCCCATTGGCAGTGTGGCATCCCCTCTCCCCCCATTGGCAGTGTGGCATCCCCCTCTCCCCCCATTGGCAGTGTGGCATCCCCTCTCCCCCCATTGGCAGTGTGGCATCCCCTCTCCCCCCATTGGCAGTGTGGCATCCCCTCTCCCCCCATTGGCAGTGTGACATCCCCTCTCCCCCCATTGGCAGTGTGACATCCCCTCTCCCCCCATTGGCAGTGTGACATCCCCTCTCCCCCCATTGACAGGGGGATTTGTGGGAGGTCCCGGGTATTTGAGGGGTCGGGAGGAGCCAATTTCGCTGTCTCTGCAGTCCAGCGCCATCTGGCAGAGTAATACCCATGTGTAATGATTCTTATCTGGAGCAGGACGTACTGTATACTCATAATATCAATTCTACAGGTGAGTAATCACAGAATTTAATTTTTCCTGACCCCAGCTCTGCTGTCTCTGCAAAGCACAGATAAAACACTGTCCCTTGCACTTTCCACCCCTCTCCTCAATGTGATGCTTTGGAGGCAAGATGGCGACGCCCAAATCCTAGAGTCCTGAACAGGGTCGAAACCCAGCGGGTGAAAGAATAAGCAACCAAGAACTTAAAATATATTATTTTTAGATACTAGGTAATGTTTTTGGGGGGTTTGGGCATTTCATTAAATGAAGGTCCAGTTTAAAAGGCTGATAAATGCAATGCATATCTGGTCCTTAATGTGGGTCCGGGCACTGAATAACTTTGCTCATGACGGACTCAAAGACATTACTTTTAAAAAAATGCGAATATTACTCAGACTCATCCATTCTGGGGTACCACCAGTAGCAACATGACTTTGACTCGGTCTGTCTCCCAGACCCTCACCAGCTGCTGCTGTACTGGGGACCCATTAGGTACCGACTTCATACATCTAAGCCAATAGCATTGGATCATGCTGAGTGAAGTAAGCGTGCTGGGACTTGTCTGAGCCCTGATCATCAGGCCTCTGCTGCAGCAGGGTACCTTATATTCAGGCCTTGCATGGTGGTTCTGTGTGCCTCCCACTGAGCCCTATTCCCTCTACCATCTGTCATCCACCCCATGGCTCCATGACACCCTGCAAGAGATATGCTTCCCCAGGGCTGCTGGGGAAGGGGTGGCAGGCCCTGCTATTAAGAGTGTTTGGTGCTCAACTGCCAGCATCTGGGGGCAGGTGCCCTCATGGGGGGCAACAACCAACTGGTTTTGAAAGGGAGGCTGGCCGCACCTGCATTGCCAATAGGGAGCGGCTTCAGCCCACCCAGGCCTTACAATGGAGGACAGAAGGGGATGGGTTGCCTGCATTTGTGTGCTCCACATATCCACCCTTCTCACCAGCAGTGCAAGGCACCACCAATTTGTGCGGTGCCAAGAGGTCCCTGCTGCATTTCCTGCACTACTTCCTGGTTCTATGGAGCTGAGGATCGACTTCAGAACGGCTACCCCCCCCATGGTTTTCCTGGTTAGGTTATGGCCCTCTTGAGAGAATCCTTTAGACTTTTACAGATCTTTCTGAATCTGACATTGCTTATGTTTCAGGGTGAGGAACTGGAAGTTGCTGCATCTTTGGGTGGTGGGTTGATCTCCGCTGCAGGGAGGTGCATTTCCTGTAGTGCAGGCAGGTTTGACCAGTAGTTAACAAGGCTGAAGGGTGTGGGAACCAGCGTCATCGCCGCGTGGCCCGCCCCTCGAAGTGCTTTCAACGGTCTTTCTCTGCAGAGCGTGCTGACAGCGCAATCTTCTTAGGGGCCTGTACCTTTCTTCAGCCATGCTGGAGTTCATCCCTCGACCTCGGTGCAGGGCTACCTCGGGCTCAGACGCAGCATACGGCTCCTCTGCCCCACTTGGTCCGTGAGTCCTCTTCTTTACATTTGCCTCGGTGCATGTGCTGTGGGATGCTCATGTAGTTTTCTCTTGGGCCTTTCAGACGGGTCCTATTTTATCCATCAGTACTGTGGTTCCTCCCGGTCTCTACCACCACCCCCCCCTCTCCCTCTTCTTAAGGGTTATCACGCTCGGCCGCCGGCAAGACTGCATGTAAGAAGCGGCATCTTGAGCCGGGTTATTCCCTTTTTGTTGATGATGATGATGATGATACGAGGCCTTTGGTGACCGCGACTCCAATGGAGGAGGGTGAGTTGTTTCATGACTCCGACTCCTCAGGGGACTGACCGAGTGGCTTTGACAGTGACCCTGGGTCTTCCTCGGATGAGGACTTGTGGCTCCCCGATGACACGGAGAAGTTGTCTGCGGTATTGAAACCTTGCACGTTGTACCCCCAAAGGTGGCCATAAAGAAGCAGCGGGACCTTTTTCAGCCATGAGAGGCAGCGTCTTATTTTTCCTGAGCAAGGCCACTTCTCCAAAATGGTTTTAAGGAATGGGAGAGGCCAAATAAATTTCCGTCGGTGCCTAAGGGTCTGGACAGACGGTATCCATTCTCTGAGGAGTTGATTTGCCTTTGGTCCCCCCAATACCACTGTTATGCCGTCTCTCGGTACTACCTCCTTGCGCGATCCTGCTGACAGGCGTATGGATCAGCTGGCCTGTCACGCTTTCACTCTGTGGGTGCCGGCCTCTGCCCGGTCTGTGCCGCTGCCATTGTCTCCCTAGCCATCAAAAAGAGGGTGAGACGCCTTGTTGATATTGCCAGATCTCGCAAGCGGGCGGAGGAGTATAAAGACCTCCTAGCTTGCGCTGACTTCATTGCCTTTGTAATCTTGACCATGGACGATACTGCTTCGGCCCTGCTGGTTGCTCTTCGTCGTGCTATCTGGCTGCGGCAGTGGCCAGCTGACGCCGCCACCAAGAAGTCTCTCACTGGTATTCCCTTCTTAGGAATTCGGCTATTCGGGGAGCGTATGGATGGGAGGCTTCCTCAGCGTCAGAAGCCTGTGTGGCCCTTTCGGCGCTCGTCTTCCTTTCGCCCCTTTCGAGGGGGAAGAGGCTCTTCCTTTTCAGTTGGCCGCAGAGACTCCTGGGGACGAGGTAGATCCCGCAGTCGTCCCAATCCCTCCTGGGGGTCCAAGGCCAAGCCCCCTGTCAAGGCCCCTCCGGCATGAGGAGGTGCCCTAACCCATTCGGGTGGGGGGACAACTTCTGCTATTTGCTCATGTCTGGAGACAGCACGTCTCAGATCGGTGGATTCAGGAGGTGGTGTACTCCGGCTACAAGATAGAGCTGGCAACTTGGCCGCCCCCCCAAGATTTCTTCAGTCACGGATATCCCAGAACCCTTTGTCGGCGCAGGGTCTAAGAACGGCTGTTCAGTGTCTTCTGATGTCCGGCGTGATTTGTCCTGTGCCTCGCCAGGAGCGGGGTCGAGGGTTCTATTCCAATCTGTTCACGGTACCCAAGAGGGACGGTACTCTGAGGCCCATCCTGGACCTGAAGGGTCTCAACAGGTTGTCAGATTCCAGCTTTTTCGCATGGAGACCTTACGGTCTGCGGTGAATTCGCTTCGGCCGGGCGACTTCATGACCACGGTGGATATCAGGGATGCTTACCTGCACATTCCTATCTTCCAGGGACATCAGAAGTTCCTGAGGTTCGCTCTGGAGGATCAGCACTACCAGTTTGTGGCGCTGCCGTTGGAATTTCCTCAGCCCCCAGGGTGTTCACCACGGTGCTGGCAGCGGTTATGGCACTTCTGAGGAACCAGGGCATCCGTGTTATGCCTTATCTGGACGACTTGCTGATTGCTGCTCAATCTCTTTAGCAGGCCGAGAGTGACACCCAGACGGTGTTGTCCACTCTTGAGGATTTCGGCTGGGTGATCAATTATCCCAATTCCTCGATCATTCCTTCATTGGTGAGGTCCTTCCTGGGCATGACGTTGGACACCTCTCAGGTCAAGGTGTTCCTCCCCCAGTAGAAGGTTGAGGGTCTTCAGTTGCAGGCGCGGACCTTACTGTTGTGTCAACGCCCTTTCATCCGTCTGGGGATGAAGCTGGTGGGTCTCATGGTGTCATGTTTCGAGGCTGTGTCCTTCGCCTAGTTTCACATGAGACCTCTTTAGTTGAACCTCTTGTCCGTTTGGGATCGGACACAGGAGTCTCTCTCCATCTCCTCCGGCAGTCCCTCTCGTGGTGGTTGGACTCCAGAAATCTTCTGGTGGGCAGGTCCTTCTGACGCCTTGCTCGGAGATTGTCACCAGGGACGCCAGTCTGACCGGCTAGGGAGGTTTTTGGCAATCGCTGAAGTTCCAGGCCAGTGGGGCCCGCAGGAGGCTCACGTGTCTATCAATCTCCTGGAGCTGAGAGCGATCCGGTTGGTCCTGTTTCATGTGACTCCCCATCTACGGGGTCGTTCGGTTCAGGTCCGCTCGGACAATCAGACGGCGGTCGCCTACATCAATCACCAGGGCGGGACTCACAGCACGCAAGCCCTCAAGGAGGTAACCCAGATCCTGTCTTGGGCGGAGGAGAATGTTCCCTGCATCTCGGCGGGTTACATCCCCGGGGTGGAGATTCAGGAGGCAGACTCCCTGAGCAGGGGGACTTCTCGTCTGGGGGAATGGTCTCTCAGCAACAAGATCTTTTACGTTCTGTGTCGCCGCTGGGGTCAGCCGGACGTGGACCTGTTTGTGTCCCATCACAATCACAAGTTTCCAAGGTTAGTCTCCATGTCTAGAGATCCCCTGGCTTTTGCCACGGAAGCGCTGCGATTCCTTGGACGGAGTTCCGACTCCTTTACGCCTTTCCTGCAGTTCCTCTCCTGGGTCGTGTGCTGCGCAAGATAGCCCAGGAGGGGGTGCCAACCATTCTGGTGGCTCCTCGTTGGCCGAGGCAGTGTTGGTTCGCGGACATAGTTCAGATGTCAGTGGATCGCTACGTCATGCACAACGTTCCAGGGCTTCTCACTCAGGGGCTGTTACGCCACCCCAATCTACAACGCTGTCTTTGACGGCTTGGCTGCTGAAACCTCCATTTTGATGGAGAAAAGGGCTGTCTGCCTCGGTTGTGCGTACCATGATTCAGGCTCGAAAGAAATCCTCCTCCATGATTTACTACAGACTCTGGCATGCTTACATTGCCTGATGTGAGTCTAGGTCTTTTTGGTAGCTATCACTTCGGTGCGTCGCGTTTCAGAGCTGGCGCCGCTTTGTATGAAGCCTCCTTATTTTGAGCGGCATCAGGATAAGGTGTTTTCTTCGTCTTAAACCGGATTTCTGCCTAAGGTTGTTTCTGCCTTTCATCTCAATGAGGACATTGTCGTGCCTTCCTTGTTTCCGCGCCTTCTAATTCTATGGGGAGGACTCTCCATATTTTGGATATGGTCATAGTCCTTAAGTACTACTTGGTTGCTACGGAATCTTTCAGGAAATCGGACTCTCTTTTTGTCCTTCCTGACGGGCCTTGGAAGGGCTTGCCTCCAGCCAAATCCACTCTCAGCAGGTGGATCAGTCACCTGGTGGGGCAAGCTTACTCTGCCAAGGGGAAGGAGCCCCCTTCTCAAATCACAGCTCACTCTACTAGAGCTATTGGAGCCTCTTGGGCTTTTCAGTACCAGGCTTCTGTTGAACAGGTTTGTAAGGCCGCTACTTGGTCTTCAGTTCATACTGTTTTTGGCCGTAAGGTACTGCAGGCGGTAGTGTCATGAACTACTTTCTGTCGCTCTTTGGGGATCCTGCCCTTCTTTGGACACTGCTTTTGGATGTCCCACTTGTAAAAAATGGAGCGACCTGAACAGGACACTACCAAAAACAATTCTACAGGTGAGTACTCAAGAGTTGTTTTTTACCATGTCAGAGGCACCAGGGGTTTGTATTAACAGTGGTGCCAGGTGTCTTATGCATGACTGACCTCCAATGAGGGACCCCAGTGCGCTGGATGCACTAGTGTCCTGCACCTCAAGCGGATTGCCCGGTTTCCCCTGCAGCTTCAGACTCTTACTCTTCAGAGCGGGATATGCCTTCGGGTTGCCTGGTCCATATTTGTCCCAGGGTCAGCCCACGGATGGGGTTCCTCTGGATGTGGTGCACAGGGTGGCTTGGTTGGAGTGCATGGTCAGTGGCGTTCGTCAGCAGGGGCATTCCAAGTCTCTGCCCAACCAGGCTGGAAAGCTACTGCCAAGCGTAGGAATATTCAGAGGCTTAAAACCTCACCGACTGCTGCCCCCTCCGGTTTCAGAATTGGGCATCTTGCCAGGGCATTCATCTTCTAAGTCCCTCGGATTGCAGGCAACCTCCCTACAGGCAACGTCATTTTCTATCCCATCAGGCACTGTACACAGCCCACATTCTTGCGCCTGCGTAGTGCCCATGAATGGGATACAATGGGGGCCTCCCAAAAAGCAGCAAAGCTTTGCAGAGCAGTGCTGATATTAGCAATGGCTAAAAGGACAAAGGATTGGGCTCTGAAGCAGCTGCATGAGGTGGCGTTGACATCCAAAAGGTAAGCAGGGCCCGAATAGGGGCAGATTGCCCATATTTTCTTTTTAGCCTGATGTTCCTGTAAGGTTGTTCGGGATTCTGTTCCAGATGAAGGATTAGGTGTCGTCCAGCAGAGGAGAGTATCCCTACAGATAACTCGACGGATTCGATTGAGGAGCTTTATTGAGCTAATATTGGAGGTGCTGCACCTCAGCCGAGGCAGCATAAGAATGGTGAACCCTACAAGTGCGGGGCAGGTTTTTCCCTATATCCAGTCCAGGTCGTCCCAAAGTGATGACATGTGGATATTCCACCCCCAGGGGGTGCTTGACTGCAAGATCAAAAGCTGGCCCCCTATAAGAGCAGGTGTCTCATTTCCCAGTGTGTCTCCCTATTTTGAGCGGCATAAGGATAAGGTGGTTTTTCGCTTCAAACCTGATTTTCTGCCTAAGGTCGTTTCTTCCTTCACCTTAATGAGGAAGATGTCTTGTCTTCCTTGTGTCCTGCACCGACTAATTCTAAGGAAAGGACCCTCCATGCCTTGGATGTGGTCAGAGCCATTAAGTATTACCTGGTTGCGACTGAATCGTTCAGGAAATCTTAACAGAGGGCTCTAGGAAAGGTTTACCACCAGCCAAGTCCACTCTCAGTAAGTGGATCAGACAGGCGGTGGTGCAAGCATATTCTGCCAAGGGGAAAGAACCCCTTACAGCTCATTCTACTAGAGCTATTGGTGCCTCCTGGGCTTTTCAGCACCAGGCATCTGTTGAACAGGTTTGTAAGGCCACCAGTTGGTCTTCAGTTCATACCCTTACCAAGGTTGATGTTAGGGCCTCAGCTGATGCTGTCTTTGGCCGAAAAGTGCTTCAGGCGGTAGTGAAATGAACTACATGCTGTTTCGCACTGGGGATCCCGCCCTAATGGACACTGCTTTTGGATGTCCCACATGTCATCTCTTTGTGATGACCTGGACTGGATATAGGGAAAAATACAATTCTGTGAAACACACCTGTAGAATTGAGTATATCCAGTCCAGGTCGTCCCACCCCGCCCTTGTTCATTATCTTCTGTTTCCCTGTTATGGTGATTACCATTTTTATCTTGGACTTGTTGTCTTTAAGGTTTTTGTTGAAGAGAGTACATGCTGAAGCTATGTGAAGTAAAATGGTTTCTTGGCCTCCCTGCCTGTCTCCTCTTTACTGCTTTTTAACCACTGGGAAATGATAGAGAGACACCTGCTCTTATAGGGGGCCAGGAGGAGCGACAGCTTTTGATCTTGCAGTCGAGCGCCCCCTGGGGGTGGAATACCCACATGTCATCACTATGGGATGACCTGGACTGGATATACTCGAAAACAATTCTACAGGTGAGTTTCACAGAATTTTATTTTTCCTAGGCTTGCCCATTTTGACAGGCTGCTGGAAAAGGGGTGGGTAAAACCAGATAAACTTCCGTCTCTTCCTAAGGTCCTGGACGTCAAGTACCCCTTTAAGGATAAGGCAGTCAGAGTTTGGTCTTCACCACCTGAGGTAGAACCAGTGTTGTGTCGAGCTCAGCACGCCATTATCCCTACTTTTGATAGTGCAGCCTTGAGATACCTGGCGGATAAGAGGTTGGACCAACTGGCCAGGCATGTGTTCTCCATGGTGGGGTCGGCCATGCGTCCAGCTTGTGCCACGTTTGTGGTTGCTATAGCAGCCGAGGTCTGGATGAAGCAGCAGAGGAGGCTTTTGCAACATCATTTTTGAACTCATTCGCTATGGAGGTCTTCAGATACATGGTGCCGGCTATGGGCGACTTGGTGTGGCTAGGGGGCTGGCCTTGCTGATCACCTTGCAATCTGGCTGAAACAGTGTTCGGCTGACACTGCTTCTAAGAAGATGCTTACTGGCCTCTGCTTTTTAGGGGGTCATTTTTTCGATGAGCCTCTGGATGGCCTGGTTCGGAAGGCCAAGGATGGGAAGTCGACTAGGCTTCCACAGAATCGGAAAGGACTTTGTTTCACAGGTCACAGAATTTCTCTTAGTGGATTTTATATTAGCCATTACTTCAGCCAGGATTAGTGATATGCAAGCCTTGTCCATCAAGGAACCATATCTTAGGATTTTTCCAGATCATCTCACCAACAGACCTGACCTGCTTTACCTGACAATTGCTTCGGAAATTCACAGGTCCCAAGGAGTCTACCTGTGAGGTCTCAGACCAAAGGACCTTAAGGACCAGCAGGGGATGCACCTGTTGGATGCCAGAATCCTTCTGTTGACGTACTTGAATCCCACCTCAGAGTGGAGGAAATCCGACCATTAGTTGCTTTTGTTTGAAGGGAAAAATAGAGGATTGCAAGCCTCCAAAACCTCCATCACCAGGTGGATTAGGGAAGCCATTAAGTTAGCTTATAAAGGTTCCGGGGGGACAGGCCCCCAAATCCCTGTGAGCACACTCTACTAGGGCAGTTTCTGCTTCCTTGGCAAACTGTCAGGAGTCTCTCTGGAGGTTTGCAGAGCAGCAACTTGGGCTTCCCCGCACACTTTTGAAGCATTAGAGCGTGGATCTTTCATCCGACAAACAGGAATTTGGCAGGATGGTTATTTTACTCAGGTTATTTTCCCTCCCTGAGGTAGGATGGTAGTTAGTATTTCTCGCTTATCATCAGCTAAGCTGCCCTGGACGACATTTGGGGAAAACCCCAATTAGCTTTCCGGAAGTCCTCCAGTTTGGCATCCTACATCCCACCCAGACTAAATATTTTGTTTTCATATAATGGTTAAGACATGTTTCTTCTGGGATTCCCTAGTCAAGTCTTAAAGATCCTGGAATAAGACCCCTATAGGCAGAAACTTCCTTTTATGCCTCTGACTAGACCAAATTGAGCCTAAGAAGCTCTGGAGACAGCATACGGGGGGGGGAAGAAGTCTGGTCTGTAACCCACCTCCACAATCTGTTAAGACTTAGCCTAACGCCGAGCCCCAAGGGGGGAGGTTACTCTTTTTCCTGACAGCCTGGCAGGCCATGGTCCAGAACCTGTATGTTCTCAGGACTGTGACCCAAGGGTATCGTCTAGAGTTTCAGTCAATAGCCCCCCCCCCCCCCCCCCCCCCCCCGAGCAGATTGCTCTTCATAAATCCACCTATAGATCCTGTCGGGAAATAAGGTTCGCGATTATCCTGGAATCCAAGACCTTACAGTTCAGAGCCCTACCTTTTGGAATATCCCCGGCTCCAAGGATATTTACCAAACCCTTAGCAGAGGTCATGAGCATTTTGAAACTCGGAGAGGGATTTTGATTTTTCCCTACTTAGATAACCTCTTGTTAACAGGGATCTCAGAAGCCTCCCTGCTTCACAGTCCATCTGAAACACTGAATCTCTTGCAGAGATTGGGATGGCTAGTGAACAGGGAGAAGTCAAACCTGGTACCTGCCAGGAGATGCAGGTTCCTAAATTTTTATGATAGATAGTTCAAGCCAACTAATATTGCCTCCCTTAGACAAAGAACAAACTTTAATGAACAGCAATTTTCTAATGTGGCTCCAGCAACCACTAAAAACAAGCAACAAATCGCAGCACCTTGCCTCCAAACAATTAATCAATCCACATAGTCAATTCACATAGTCAAAATATCCCAAGAATTCATCTTTATTATAATCTAAAAACTACATATAACACACAATATAAAAATATATCAACATACCTGTATGAGACATCCCACCTAAACCCACAATCCAATTATAATTAACATCAATATTGTAAAAGATCTCCTCTATTTGTGTAAATCATACATAAAGTGCTTGACCTCTAACTCGTGGCTCCATACCTATGGAATGTAACCCTGGGATCCACAACACTTAGGGCCTTATTCATGAAGGGATAGCGACAGATAGTGCCTGTACAATGGCAGGTGAACGCCAGAGACACGACAGCCAAATCTGGTGAGCGACTGGACCAACGCCATGTAGCGTCCGATTCATCATTATCTCAGGCTCAGCGTACAGCGCCAGCGTTCAGCCTTGCAGAGCGCCACGTCTTACCTGTCGCTACCTGGCGCTCTCCCATACATTTCTATGGACGATCCTTAAATCCCTTTCCTGATACCATTTTTTTTTTTTTTTTATAAAAACTCAAATCTTTCTGACAGGCATCCTGGCCTAGAAAATGACATTTTTGAAAACTTTTTTGATTAATAAAATGTTATGCAGAATTGTCCTTAAATGTCTGGTATTAAAGTGTTCATGTTACAATGTAATAACAATGTAATCCCATATGTTTTCGCTTTGTTACTAGTGGATATGTGTTCAAAAACAGACTTTAATCTCACAGCCTCTGGTGCTCTGGGCTACAACTACCCGATTTTGAGCGCCTGCACTGTTTGAGGCCGTTTTTTTGATGAGGCTGTGTAGGTCGCACTGAGCTGGCGCTACGGTTCGCTCCCATACAGCTTAGTACTGCGACTCACACAACATATTCATCAATGCCGGCCAGCGACTGAGGCGCTCTGAAATCCGTGCTACAGACGCTCACCTGTCACTACCTGGCGTTAGTGATGAATCAGCCTGCCCGGTGATGTTTTCGGATTGATTTGTTGTCAGACTATTTGCATTTTACTCCTCTTGCCATTTTTTATGGGATCTATGAATTGGAATTTGCACATTATTTAGCACAGTGAATGCACTTTTGCACTTTATGTATGATTTGCAAAAATAGAGGAGATCTTTTACTAGGAAATTGTTCACAATATTGATGTTGAATATAATTGGATTGTGGGTTTGGGTGGGATGTCTCATATGTTGATATAATTTTATATTGTGTGTTATATGTAGTTTTTAGATTATAATAAAGATGAATTCTTAGGATATATTGACTATGTGGATTCATTAATTGTTTGGAGGGAAGGTGCTGCAGTTTGTTGTTTTAAGTGGTTGCTGGAGCCACATTAGAAAATTGCTGTGTAATATAGATCACCAGAACACCAACCGCAAGCACACCCACAATATCTGATTGATAGTGATTGTATGATTGATTGGTGGTGGGGGATTTCAATATATTTTTGTCTCCAAACCTTAATGAACCAGATCACCTGGTTAGGCAAGAGACTGTCTCTTTGAGACATAATGAGATTTTTGGGTCTAAAGAACTCTTCAATCTTTCCTCCTGCAGATCTGGGACCAGATTCAGGATTCCTTAGATTCCCATGTGAGTCTACCAGGGATGGTCAGAGACGCCCTCCTTTGGTGGCTGAACCCCTTGACCCTCAAGGTGGGAAGACTTTGAAGACAGTCCAATGTTAGTTATCACGATTGCCAGCACCTGGGGTTGGGGAGCGTGCTTAGAGGCCGATTCATTAATAGCGCCAGGTAGCGACAGATGAGCGCCAGTAGCGTGATTTTCACAGCGCCAGCTAGTATTCGCTGTGCTTGGCCGGGGTTTGCTTGTTGACAGCGACTCAGTCGGTGTGCGGTAATGTTGAATACGGGGTTAGGGGTCGCTGTTTCACAGGTTCAGCGTTGTATGGGTGCGCCTGACAACGAATGGCCAGAGCGAACGGCTTGCTGCAGATTCATTAACAAATCACGCTCCGAATTTTTTCGCGCTGTGAATTCCTTGTTTAAACCCCAGAGCGCTGGCGGCGATGGATTTAAAATAGTTTTTAACCCCCAAACAACCATATTTTTTGATTGTAAAATTATACAAGTTTTTATAAACATTTTGTAATATGAATACATTAATATCAGACCTGTAATATCAATTCTGCACAAAATCATTTTTTTTTTTTTTACCTTAAAAAAAAAACCTAACATTGCAGAAGTGGTCACAGAATTTTTGACATTAAAAAAAAAAAGAAACATTAATAGAAAGTAATTATGATTAATTAAAGATTGCTCCATTGAAATGCATTGAACATCGCCAGGGAGCGACAGGTCATACCTGGCGCTGTGATGGGATTAGCAGCGGCGCTGTTCGTTGCAGTCGGCTACATGATGAATCCCGCGCTAGCTGTCGCTCTCGCCGGCGCTAGCCTCATTTAGCTTGATAAATGCGTCATTGTGGCCGACGCCGGGCGTACTTGAGTCGGTAGCCGCCGTTAGCTGGCGGGACCTGGCGCTCGTCAGACACTACCTGGCGCTATCGCTTGATGAATAAGGGCATTAGTCTCTCAGCACATCCAGGGTTGTTGGTCAGGTGCATTTGTGAGTAGATCTATGTGTCATGGTGGACCAAGAATTAGGCGTGGATGCTCTTGCCTTCTCTTCCAGGCTCTCCTGAGTTAAGTCCTTCCACCATTTTTGCTGCCTTTTGACCCATTTTACTTGATTTTAACCTAACTGTGGCCTCACCAGAGCTCTATGCAGCGGCATTGCATCCTCTCTCTTCCTACTGGTGATGCCTCAAGCTATGCAGCTGAGCATCCTGCTTGCTTTCTGGCTAACACCGTACTGCCCATGCCAAAAACTCAGTGGCAACTCCTTCTCCCCAAGTGCATGGGTTTACATTCAGAGACCTATTCCCGTTTTTGACCATAAATCCAGTAAAGCTAAGTCACTTTATGTTGCAGACTGCTCCCGGAATATCCACCTTATTACTCACCTTTGTATCCTCTGCAAACAGGCAAACTTTATCTACCAAACCGGCACTTAAAAACATATAAAAAAATAATGGGGTCTGGGACAGAGCCTTGGGGTACACCACTTGTAACTATCATCTTCAGATTGCACACCACTAACACTGATACCTTACAGCCAGCTGTAAATCCAGGGGTTAAACCGGGCCAACACTCATTTGGTCCCGCTGACAGCACATAAAAACAAGCTCGGCGGGCATCCAGAGCCCCCCTGCATATACCCCTTTATGTGGTGCAGTGTCAAAAGCTAAAATCCAGATGGGTGAATGTGGTGCTGTGGATGTTTGTCAAAGAAATCAGTAAGATTAGTCTGACGGGCAGGCTGATTCATTACTAGTGCCAGGTACCGACAGATGAGCGTCTGTAGCGAGGCATTGAGAACGACCGCTAGTAGTCGCTGTTCTAAGCCATGGTTCGCTATTTCAGAGCGTTTCAGTCGCTGGCTGGCATTGATGAATATATTGTGTGAGTCGCTCTAACACCAGTACATCGCTGTATGGAAGTGAAAGGTAACGCCAGCTCAGTGCGACCGACTCACACCATATTCATAAAAAAAAAAAAAAAGCCTGTGATTAAAGTGTGTTTTTGAACATGTATCTACTATTAACAAAGTGAAACCATATGGAAGGACATTGTTATTACATTGTAACATGAACACTTTAATACCAGACCTGTAAGGACAATTCTGAAAGTTTTCAAAAATGTCATTTTCTAGGCCAGGATACATGTCAGAAAGATTTGAGTTTTTAAACAAAAAAATAAATGGGATCAGGAAAGGGATTATGAGGAACGTTCATTGAAATGTATGGGAGAGCGCCAGATAGCGACAGGTAAGACGTGGCGCTCTGCAATGCTGAACACCGGCGCTGTACGCTGAGCCTGGTATAATAATGAATCATACGCTACATGGCGTTGTTCCAGTCGCTCACCAGATTCGGCTTCATAAATGTGGAATTGCGC
This sequence comes from Gastrophryne carolinensis, assembly GCA_027917425.1. Classification (NCBI taxonomy): domain Eukaryota; kingdom Metazoa; phylum Chordata; class Amphibia; order Anura; family Microhylidae; genus Gastrophryne; species Gastrophryne carolinensis. The sequence goes on from CM051236.1 coordinate 497,209,714, forward strand.
GCCGTCTCTGGCATTGACCTGATGCTTACAAGGCACTACCTGTCGCTATCCCTTCATAAATAAGGCCCTAAATCTGCTCTCACTAAATCTGTGGTGTGTTAGCTAAAACAGGTTAATTTTTAGATTGGTAGTTATATATACATTTTTTTAAGCATTTCCATTAGTTTCACCAGTACAGATATTAACGTGCACCTATACTCAAGAGGTTTATGTTGTTATCTTTTTTCCCCAGCATCCCAAAAACAGCCTGTGTTTCTTTTTCTACTAAAGCATTTGTCCAATATTCATAACAGTAACTGGAAGCAGTATGATGTCAGAATGACAGCCATATGCTAATGAGTTCGTTAACAAACTAAACTCACATAATGACAGTTAGGTTGTAGTGCTTTTAGATTTATTACAGTCATTATAACTATAACCACCCCCTTCCCAAATACTGAGCTGTGTGCAGTATAACTGAATGCAGGGCCGGGTTAAGTGTGGTGGAGGCCCCAGATACAGTATTTTTTCCTTTAAAATAATAGTCCAGCTAAGTAGCTTATCGATGGTTGTCTGGCACCCGCCCACTTACTGGAACATCAAATTGTGTCCCTTGTGCCCCCCTTGTGTGGGTGCATGTTGCTCGAGAACTCCTGCTTTGCCATTCTGGGTGGGGGGTAGTGTAGTCACCCGGCTGGTCCAGCAGAAAACTGTTCCTTGCATTGAGCTGCCAGCAACTGTGATTGGGGGTGTATGTGCAGTAAGCGGCCGCCGATTGACAGCTTTGCACGCACTCATCACTGTAGCATTGCAAACTCCGGCTTTGCTGCTCTAGACTCTCCATCCTGCCCTGTGATGGCTTTGGCTGCAGGTTTGCAAAAACAAAAAAAAAAGGCTTTCCCAGGCACGCGGGGCCCCACTGCCGCTGATAGCTTTGTTGCTGGCCCTGCAGACCGTTAGAGCAAAGACTGAAAAGCCTCCTGGACCAGACAATAACGCAAAGGCTGGTGGAGGCCCCCTTTGCAGGACAAGTGGTGGAGGCCCTGGGCGCGCGCCCCATGCGCCTTACTCATAATCCAGCTCTAACTGAATGTATCATTGCTGGAAAGCACCAGGGGACGGGGCTGCGCGCCAGGGAGCAATATGGCCAACTGCATCCAGTTTGTGTTATGAATATTGGGCAAAGAAATGCAGGCTGTTTTGGGGCACTATGCTGAAAAATGGAAGGTGAGAACTGAGGATTTTGAAGGCCCTGGATTTAAAGTAGACCAATCATTTCCTGCGGCCATCCTGGAGTCTAAAATATTCCAGGGCAGGCCTCTAGCCTGCCCCTGGGGCATCCCCACTGTGTGAAAACCCTCGGGACGCCGTTAATGTTACCTGATCCCAGTGGCTCCCGCGACTCTGTTTTTGCCAGTGGCTGCATCCCAGCTTCCCTGTAGCTGTGCGCGCTCCATGCACCCAGCCATTCAGATAGGGTGGGCGCGCGAGAGCACGCAATCCACAGGGTTGTATGGCCTCTGGTGCACCAGTGCCAGTGCAAACTTTAAATCAGCGGCTTTATTCTGTGCAATAGGGATGTTCAGGTGTCAGAGACACTTTTGGTAATAGCTTTGGTCACCCATGAGATTAGGCAAGTTGTATTACTGCTCTGGGGAGGATTTTTTTAGGCAAGGGAGGGACCATAACAACAACAACAGGAGGGTGTTCTGCTAATAAATAAGCTCATACGAAGTGTGATTCTTTTAAAAATGTAACGCTGGGCAGTGGAGCTTCAAGGAATGGCTGTAAGTATTTATTTGGAGAATACCACATTTGTGGCCTACTGTAAACTTTAAAGAAGCACCAAAAGCAGAGCATTAATGGCAGAAAAGGCAAACGTGTGGCTTGGGGGAAAGCTCCATGCAGAAATAGGATCAGATCAGGCGAATGGGTTCTGATGCCAGAGGTATTCTCCAAGCTGTACTGTCCACTTACGGACATGTTTACGGGGTGGCAGAACCTGAAGTTGATGGCTTTCATAGGATGGATTGGCATTCTCAACAGATGCTCTGATAGTTCCATGATTTTTGCATGCCTTCCTTTCACTCCCAATATTACATTAACACATAAAGAGGATACAAGTTGGAAGTTGTTCCAGCCATTCTGCCCACACTGGATTGGCCAAAATCTGGTAAGTGGAGGTTTTGATCCTACCAGTAGATGCGCCCTGGAATTGCCTGAATCTGTTCTTCTGGAGGCTTAGTCACTGGTTTTAATACCATTAGTTTTGGCAAAAAATACATCCTTGGTTACGGTGTCCCGCCGAGAGGGCAGTTCTATGTTTATTTAGAATGAATTGATTTTAAAAACTTTGAAAAACAGCAATCTCTTCCAGATCAACACTGATCAAAGATGGATCTGTCTCACTAGGGCGTGGCCGGCTGCCGAGGAAGATGGTCGCTTGCTAAAGCAGCTCTGCTTCCCGGGGACATAGAGGCAGCCATATCTCCTGGCGCAGGCAAGCAACACTCACCTGCTAGCCACTACCAACGTTCCCAACACCCACTGCCCTGCTATGGGCAAATCTGGTGGCAAAACGAGGGGCCACGGGCCCGGAAAGAGCGTTGGGACCCCAGCGCGTTCCCAGCAACAGGCTCGCATCATGGCGGCGATGGGGGAGAGGGGGGAAGAGTCCGCCTCCCACACGCAACATCGGCGGACCGGAGTGACAGTGACACGGAGGAGGTAGGAGAGGCAGCAATCCCCCACAGCAGCACACAGGAGGAACGGCTGCGGATCCCTGCGGGGCCCACCCCGCACCCTCCACAATCGGCCCCCAGCACAAGAGCGGCTCAGCAGCAGGCGCACATCATGGCGGCAGTAGATGAGAGGGGCCCGCCTCCCGCATGCAGCATGGCCAGCGGCGCACGGTGGACCAGACTGTGAATAACATGGAGGAGGTAGGAGAGGTGGCAATCTCCTGCAGCACAAAGGGGGGGGGCGGCTGCGGACCCCTGCGGAGTCCACCCCACACCCTTCACAAACGGCCCCCAGCACAACGGTGCCTGCTCCCCGGTGCTCCCAGCGCTCCCCATCACCTATGACAAGTCCTGCCCTGGGCTGTAATGTTGGGGGGGATCCCCCCCTCCGTTGCTAACATCCATATCACCCCCACCATTCTCCCCCCTAGAAGAGGGGGCTGCCCCTGGAAGGGGCCCATCCTTCCATAAGCAGCGGGGGCACGCAACCCTTGTGGAAGACACCTGCCACGTAGATGGCGACTCAGGCATGGCGTCTGATGAAGATGGATGAAAAAGGGGACTTGTGCTTCCAGAATTACCGCTACCACATTTTCCCAGACGTCGCACCCCAAACCCCCGTAGAGCCATGAAACCCGGCCTAGAGATTCTATGAAGCCACAGCATAAAATACCAGTGGGGCTTCCCCTTCAAGCTTGCGTTCATGCATGGAGGCCGTCAGTATGCAGTCAGCTCCCCAGAAGATCTGCGAGACACGCTGAAGAATCTGGGCCTAACCTCCACCGACTCCCCCACCCATACGTCCGATGTGGCCGCTCATCAGGCTTCCAGGCGGCTGACGCTTCAGCCCTTATGGGAGAGGGTGTGTCCCCGCAGAAAAAGAGACCAAGCCGCTGGGCGCCCCGCGAGATCCGGCCTGGATCCAGGATGAGGTCTTGGACTCGCCTGAGTGGTAATATGATTAGTTTTTGAAGACTCCCCCTCCTGGAGTGAAAGTTTTGAATTTCAAAATGGTTCATGGTTCGTTGTTCTAAAGTTGTTAACTACCCTTGGTGAATGGGCCCTGCTGTGTTGGCCTCCTGGCGGGGGGGGGGCGCTGCTGCGGCGGACCAGATTGGGCCCCCATGGTGGCGGCCTGCCGCGTGATCCGGGTTGGCCCACCCATGGGGCTCGGGTTCAGGGCTGGGCTCACATTGCATGTTGCTGCCCTGGGCTTCGCATTGGGTGGTGGCTTCGGCTGCTGGCCGTGCGGATCCACCAATAGTCGTGCTACTCACAAAGTTCTGAATACTTGTTTGTAACTTTTTATGCTTGCCGAAAGTTTAACTTGAGATGCGTTATTCCATCCCGGCCTCTGTTTCTCAATATTGCCTATATTACCGCTAAATGCTGGGCTAATTCATTACAGTTTGCTTCCCTGTTTTTGCCTGAATAAGTTGTTTATTCCGCAGGTTTATCCTATGTCCCTGGGGTAAGCCCCCTGATTGACAAGTTGTCAAATGGTCCAGTAAGGGCCATTCTTGGCCTTGACTAATGGTCCTATTTCTGCTACTGCAGATTCTGGACGGGTCTTTGGTGGTATTGCACCTCGCATCGACCCAAGGTTCTTTGTTTTTATGTGTTTTATGCGTCCCAATATTTTCTTCTGCCCTCCCTATATTCCGTTCCCGCTCCCACTTCCATTCCCCCTCCCTTCCCATCTGGGTTTCCCGCATTCCACTAGGTTGGACATTAACATCCTACACCATCAGGTCCGCCATGGTTGGGCTGAACATTAAGGTGGTGTCACACAATGTCCAGGGCTTTAATGTTCCCGCTAAGTGTAATAAGGCCTTTCACTACTACAAGTCCTGTAAAGCGGATGTGATTTTTCGGCAAGAAACCAGACTCTCCACCCATTCCAGGCCAAGGTACCTTAGTGGCCACTTCCCCTTGGCCTATCTCGCTTGTGCCAGAGAAAAGAAAAGGGGAGTCCTGATTGCCTTCCGCAAGAACCTCCCGTTTATCTGCTCTAAGGAGATCTCAGATCCCACCGGCAGATGTCTCATACTACAGGGTACCCTCTATGATGTGGAGATCACCCTGGCCACGTATTATGCCCCCAACACCTTCCAGACCCGTTTTTTCAAGCACCTGCTGACGGTTGTCCAGAATAATACCAAAGGGGTCCTGATATTGGGAGGGGATTCAAACCTGGTAATAAACCCTAGATTGGACAGGCGGCGCACAGGGCGACCTGGGACGGTTCTCCCAGCCCCGGATGCCCAGTCTGTGGTCTTCCGTGACCTCCTTAATCGCCACAGCCTGTGCTATGTCTGGAGGGAAAAGAACCCCAGAGTCCGTGATTTCACATTTTATTCTAATGCCCATGGTACGTTTTGTAGGATAGACCACATATTAGTCCCTCAATCAGCGCTACCAGCTGCTATTGACTCTGGTCACGACTAAGCACTCTTACAGCTGACGGCTCAACGATTCTCTTCTATCAAAAACACCCACCTGCCTTAAAATCCAGGAGGCCCTTCAGGAATATTTCTCACTCAACTCTGGCTCGGTCTCTTCCCTGATCCCCTTGTGGGAAGCCCATAAGGCCACCATGAGAGGGAATATTATCTCTATAGCCTCTGCTGAAAAGCGCGAAAGACAAAGGAGATTGGGGGAGCTGACTTCGAGTTTTGAGCAAGCTGAGATCCAGTGGAAGGGGGCCCTGAACGCTAGAAATAAGAGGGTTGTGGACAAACTGCGATTAGAGCTTAATGCTCTCCAGGACGAACAGGCAGAGAAAAGACTCAGGTGGTCAAAACAAAAATTTTATTCGAGAGGCAATAAGCCGGACACGATGTTAGCTCGGAAGCTGAGGGCCACTGACCTTGATGGACGGCAGCCCATAAAACTGAAGCTCAGCTCGGGTGTTGTTATGGCAGACCCCAATAAAGTTGTATCGACCTTTGGGGATTTTCTTTCGGCTCTTTACTCAGCCCCGGCAGGCACGAATACGGCTGTACGGGATGAGTTCTTTGAACAGGTTGAATTACCCCACATTGAGCAGAGACATGTGGACAGGATGGAAGCGCCCATTACACAAAATGAAGTGCTCCTTGCCATTAAATCTCTGAAGACCGCCAAGACCCCGGGTCCGGACGGGTTCAGTGGGTTGTACTATAAAAAGTTTGCCCCATCCTGGCACCACATCTTTCAAACCTCTTTAATGCCTTGTGTGCAGATACCTCGCTTAACCCTAGTTCGCTGTTGGCGGACATCTGCATGATTCCCAAGCCAGATAAAGACGGTCTGCTCACGCAAAATTATAGGCCTATATCTTTGATAAACATTGATGTGAAGCTGCTGGCTAAAGTTTTGGCGGCGAGGTTGAACACATTTGTAGCTGACCTCATACATGGAGATCCAGTAGGATTTCTCCCAACCCGTCAGGCCGGGGATAACATCAGGAGGGCTGCTCATCTGGTCCACCATGCCCACTCCAGAGATATCCCGGTCTTTTTACTCTCCTTAGACATTCAAAAAGCGTTCGATTCCCTATCTTGGGACTACCTGTTGTGGGTGCTTGGGAGATGGGGCTTTGGGCAACGGTTCCTGGAATAGGTGGGAGCTCTCTACAAGTCACCTGTAGCCCGAGTACGGTACCTGGGTTTTATTTCAGGGACATTCGGTATTGCTAGGGGAACTCGGCAGGGATGTCCTTTATCCTCGCTGCTCTTCATCCTGGCCATGGAGCCGTTAGGCATAGCAATATAAAACTCTCCTAATATTAAAGGTCTGGAGGTAGAGGGCGTCCAACACAAAGCCATGTTTTTCGCGGACGATGCCCTGCTTGCCATAACTCAGCCGGTCACCTCGCTCCCGAACCTGTACAAAGTTCTTGACCAATTTGTCCAAATCTCAGGCTTAACAATCAATAATGAGAAGTCAAGGGCATTGAATGTGTCTCTGCCGTTGGACGTGGTGGACCAGATTAAAGCTAACTTCCCTTTCCGATGGGCAACGGAGCCGCTTCCATATTTGGGGGTGCACATTTCAGCTAAGTATACCGACCTATATGAGGCCAATTATCCTCCTCTGTTTAAGTCCTTAACCCGCCTATTGAAGATCTGGAGGTCATACCCGATCTGTTGGATAGGTCGCATTAACGCAGTTAAGATGACGATCCTCCCAAAATTGCTTTACTTCTTCAGAGCGCTGCCAACTAAAATCCCACTGTATATGCTCCGGGTGATGCAGAGGAGGATCTTGGCTTTTGTATGGTCTACGGGGCGCCCAAGGGTATCCAAACGTACTATGCTAGCCCATAGAGCACAAGGGGGGCTGGGAGTGCCAGACATATTTAAATATTATAAAGCTTCGCAGATCGCCCAGCTGGCCCCCATGCACTCCCCCCTCAAACCCCCACTGTGGGTTTTCCTTGAGCTTCCCGATTGCGCACCGATACCTATCTACAGCCTACTTGGACAGACCCCGGACTTAGGCCCAAAACGCTTAGCCCCCTAATGAGACATTCACTTGCAGTATGGGACTCGGTCAAGTATTCCGCCTCCTTGATGTCCCTCCATACCCCCCTGGCACATTTATGGGACAACCCAAGTTTCCCCCCAGGTGTGCAAAACAAATTGGCCTTAAAATGGTGGCAGGACCGGGGTATAAATAAAATATCTGACCTACTCATAGAGGGAGGCCTTGGGTCCTTCCGCGACTTGCAGGAGAAATACGGTATCCCCCACAAGGAATATTTCCGTTATATTCAACTAAGGCATTGGATATTGCCCCTGACAAAACTGTGTCCGTCCGCCTGGTGCGAAGACCCCCTTTGAGGAACTATGCGCTTATAACCCCTTTCAAAGAGGAACAACTTCCCTAATTTATTCTGCGCTAAACGTAACTAAGCCAGAGTCTCACGCATATGTGAGTAGCTGGGAAAGGGATCTGGGTCCACCTGGCGAAGAAAGGGGGTGGACAGAGATATGGTCTCGTATCTCAAAATGCTCTATTAACATCCTGACAGTCGAAACAGCCTATAAGGTAATGCTCCGCTGGTACCTTGTGCCGAGCTGCCTGAGCAGGATGTTTCCGGGGCAGGCTAAGTCATGCTTTAGGGGCTGCAGTGCAGATGGGGACTTTATGCATATTTGGTGGACCTGCCCTATGCTGGCTCGCTTTTGGAATCAGGTATTCAAGATGGCCAATGAAATCTTCCGATCCAGCATGAGAAAAGATCCCTGGGTTGCCCTCCTGCACTGTAAGCCCTGTGAATTGTCCAGTAAGCAACATAGACTTTTTGTCTACCTTCTCCTGGCGGCCAAGCAGGCCATAGATAAAGCCTGGAAGAAACAATTTACCCCAATCTCAGAGGTGTTGGCCAGAATGAACGGCTTTCTCATCAACGAGAGGCTGTCTAGTATCCTGACCGACTCCCATGACAAATTCCTCTCGGTATGGGAACCATGGATAAGATTTGCCTGGCCTGGCGAGTCTCTGCGGGCACTATAATAACCATATGCAGTGTCTGGTGGAACGCGGGAGCGAAAACGCCCCCTCCTCTCCCCCTCTTTATTCCCCCCCCCCTCTCTATACTTTGGCCCCCATGTGGGGTCACTTTCTTTTCTTTTCCTTTTTGCAATACAATAGCTTTAATGTTTTTTGATGTTTTTCTGACGGTTCCTTTCTGTACATACGCCAGACTGTGTAGGACAGTCCAATGGCATACCTCAATGGACCTGGTATTACTAGCACGAGATCATGGGTATACGGATGGCGGTGCTGGTTGCGGATACCGCAAGGTTCTGTGGTCCGCACGGTCCCGGAAAAGGTCATGACGTAAATTGCACTAGTAGTATCAAGCTCATGTCCCGTGCTCCTCCATGCTTGCAGTTACTATGTAAATTGTTAAAACACTGGTTTGGTTAACCTGCTATATTGTAAAAATGTATGCCGCTAGTCCTTTTCATTTTTTATACACCTCCCCTGCGTGGGATGGCAATACAATGCTGTATGTGTTGCAGAACTGTATCGTTGGAAATTTCAATAAAAATATTGAAACAAAGATGGATCTGTCTCCAGGAACTAGAAACAAGCATGAACAAACTGTTCTGGCTACTTCATTTTTCCATCTCTGGAAAGTGCAGGTCACCATCACATTTGGTTTTGAGATGCAAAGCCTGGGTTTGTTTTGATGTTATCTTGTGTCCTTGTTTTGTTGTTGCTACACCTAGCTGTTTGCTTCATGGGTTTAGAGCAGCGGTTCTCAACCTGTGGGTAGCGACCCCGGCCTGGGTTGAACGACCAAAACACAGGGGTCGCCTAAAGCCATCGGAAAATACATATAAATATATATAAAATACAACTCTAAATATCGAAGTAGACTTGTTGTGGAAAATGATCTTCGCTCTGCCCTTGCAAAGACTGCCCCAAGAATTTCTGAATAGGTAAGCAAGAAGCAACCACAACCATCTCACTGAATTTGGCAGCATACTGTTGCAAAATATTGCACTGTTTACTGTTATATTACTGTTGTTATATTTAAACCCATGCTATGCCATGGTGAAATGTTATTTATTTGGAATTTTTCTTATGTTTAAGCCCATGCTATGCCATGGTGAAATGTTATTTATTGGAATTAGTAATACATATTTCTCAACATATAATTAAATATTGTTTTTGTGATGAATTACTATGTTTTTTTTTTTTTTAATTAAACGTTTTTATTGAGGGAAGCACAGTAAATTACAGAGCTTGGCAGAGCTGTGCCGCACAGGTACACGCAGCCATTTGCACATTAACAGCATTGTTCGCAACCAATGTTCAAAAGTCCAAAGACATGCAAATAAAATGCAGGGTCGGTACGAGCCCGCTCTACTTTGTTGAACAACGGACCCATATTGTAACTTACTTTAGCCTCTGCAATCCGTGTCCCCAACTTTTCAATTAAAGGGAAAAATAAGACAGTTAACCGGAGACAATTAACAAGAGAGGGTGGAAAGGGGGGGAAAGACAAGACAGACACTTGTACGAGAGGGGAGAGGGGGGGGGCGGATAGGATATAGCAGTCGGGATAGGGAGGGAATAACAGTGAGGCAGAGAGAGGCAGGGAAACCAGCCCATTGGCAACCTGCCCCGGCCAAGTTACGTATAAAGGAGAAAATCGGGGGAGGAAGTGAACCGATCCCATTCCTGCCAAGTCCTTCTATGTTTTTCCAGAGTCCCCCGCAGCGATGCAGTGAGTTCCTCCATCCTACATATGTCCTGTACCACAGCCAGCCATTGCGCTGTAGTGGGGGGCTCAGTGGATTTCCACCTAGCCGGAATACATGTCCTAGCAGCACTCAGGAGCGGGGCAAGGAGGGACCTGCGTCTTGACCTCATAGACGCCGGTGCCAGGTTGAGCAGGTAGCACGCCGGGTCCTCACCAAGGTCAACATCCGTTAATTTCCCAATGACCTCCCGCACCCCCCTCCAGAAGTCGGACAACCTCTCGCATTCCCAGAAGACGTGCGCCATAGTTCCCCTATCACGCAGGCACCTCCAGCAAAGGGGGGAAGAGGAAGGGAACGAATTACTATGTTTAAATTATGCTTGATTTGTAGCAATGAGAATACATAATGCATATCAGGAATTTACATTCCGAATCTTGACTGTAGCAAAATTACAATTTTGAAGTAGCCACCAAAATTGTTTGGTTTGGGGTCACCGCAGGAGGAGGAACTGTATTGCGGGGTCACGGCATTAGAATGGTTGAAGAACCACTGGTTTAGAGATTGTTTTTTTTATATACCCATTTTTTTATATTTTGATATTGGGGAACCCTATTTTACAACAGCTAAATGAGTATCTTGCAGTACCTGCCACATATAGGTTATGAGAATAAGTGTTGTGATATAAATTGATTATTATTGGTATAAATATCGTGATTGTATAGAGAGTTCCTTTATGAAATTATTCTGCAACTACCGCGGATCTTTCCAGAGCCATTGGCTTGTATAACCGAAGATATTCCAACAGACAGCAAGATTTCAGAAAATAGGTCTTTTATTCTTCAGTCAAGATTATTGCATTCGTTCAGTGGTCATCCTCGGCCTATCATCCCTATATCTCCATATCTATACCAGCATCTCATTCCTCATCATTCTTTCTCTTTTTCTCTGATTACAAACAGCGGTTGTAGAAAACATTTTACTATTCATTTAAGGGATGAAAGAACAGTAACTTCTATTAAACAATCAATTGAATAAACAGGAGGGAGCAGTCAGGCCTGAACCCAAAACAAGTAGATTGAACTGTAAAAGAGAAGTAAGGCTGGACAAAGATCTCTTTCCAACAAATAGCCAGTCTGTCTGTCAGTCTGTCTCCAGCGCACATTTCTGTAAAAAAAATCATTTCGTTTCACTAAGTAAAATTATGTAAATCAGTTTGTAAACCATATGCAACAAGCAACAGAATTCTTTCAGGGAAAAAAAAAAAAAGGAAAGCCGAACCTCTCCCTTTAATATAGAAAGAAAAAAAAAAAAAAATATATATATATATATATATATATATATATATATATAATGGATTCTTGCTAATAAACCTACTACAACCAGAAGACTTTAAACTCCCAAATGAGCTTGGCAGGGATCTGATTATTCAGTAAATGCAACTGAGGTGTTTTCAGCTGGACCTCAATCTGCCTCAAAACATATGCAAACCATCTGTCACCAGTTCTCACTAACATTTTCAATGAATTACTGGGATCTTAGGTAGGACCTGAAGAACTGAAAAGATCTGATGCTCAAGAAGTTCATGCCAAATGGATTCAAATGACTTTCGTCCAGTCACACTTACTTTGGTAGTGATAAACGTTTTTGAGAGATTTGTCTTATCCTACCTGAAGCAGAAGACTCAAGTGCACTGGGAAGCTCGCCAGTTTGCTTACAGGGAAACTGAGGACTGAACTTCAATCAATAAATTCATTATGGATCATCTGGACCAGCCAAACTCGTTTGTCAGGGTATTGTTCATTGACTTTCAGTGTTCAGTACCATTGATTCTGACATCCTTCACTGAAAGCTGAGGCAACTGACAGTCCCACCGGATACTTGTGACCGCATCAGGAACCTTCTAATAGAACCCAATGGGTGAAACTAAGTGGGTTTATGTCCAGCAGCGAGCTCCTCAGGGCCGCTCTCCTCTACTGTTACCATTAGACTGTGGATTCAGTCTAGCTTGTGAAGTTCGCCGACAATACTACCACCATTGGGCTCATTAGTAATGATTAGAGCTGAGCAAATTTGTTAGAAATGTAATTCAAATGTTTCCTAAAATCACATTTTTACAAACCGCTGTTAAAAAAAAACAACTCACCTCCATCCTCGTTCCATCGATGGGCAATGTCCTTGTCTGGTGGGCTTCGGCATCTTCAGCAGGACGGAAGGATGCGGACCCTCTTTTGACTTGCCAAACCTGCACCCCCACCAGCCGGGGGGGGGGGGGGAGAGCCCCCCTGGTTGGTGGGAAATTCCTCTGATGTCACTGTGACATCACCTCCCCACCTATAAATAGCCCCTGTGGTGGGGAGTTAGCAGCGGGAGCCCAGTGCAGGGCAGAGGATCTGTCAGAGGATTGCGAAGTGGGAGGAGAGTTTTTTTTCTGGGTGGAGATGCCACTTTCTACGGCAACTAAAAAGATGCCCAAAGAAGCTGCTGAAAATATTCTACAGTGCGACAATAGAGTCTGTATTGTGCTCCCCATTTTTAGCCTGGAGGGATCACCAGGAATGACAAGCTGTGGTAGCATAGGATTGGAAATATGGTGGAAAGAATTATAGGTACTATAATGACTGTACTCCCTCTTTAATATGCAGCAGTGGGGTAGCACCGCTGGGGGAGCCTAAATTGACTGCCCCGATGCTGCATTCTAAAAAGGGAGTCTGGCCTTTCTGGCTAAGGGACTGCTCCAATCCAGAGAACCCCTTCTTTGAACTTCTATCTCGTACACTGTAACATGATGAAGTTATCAATACATTTCTTGAAAATCATGATATATACAATATATATATATATATATATATATATATATATATATATATACAAAATCATGATATATACAATATATATATATATATATATATATATATATATATATATATATATATTCCTGTATTTTGAACTATTGCATGTAGAAGCCCAGGGCAAAAGAGAAAGGGAAAACAATATTAATAGAAAAGAGAGCTAAAGAGGAAAGAAAAATGGAAAAGAGGGGAAGTTAAAGGTGGGTGAGTCTAGTTTTGCGCGAAATTGCGTGCATAGTGGGGTGTGCGGCCGCAACCCCCCTTGTCATGAAGACACTGGACATCAGATTTAAAGTAATAGTCCAGCTAAGTAACATAACAAAAAGAATAGACAACGAAATATCAGATCCAGTCCCCTCCATCATCTTCAGGCAGCCCCGGCAATAAACAACCCCCTGTCATCTGTCACAGTGATGCTGTCACACCCACTTTATTCACTGCGATGGAGTGGGCATGCCGCGGCTTTGCATGTATGTAGAAACAGGTTACCCCCCTCACTTCACACACTGAGTGGATAAACCATGCTCCTTCCCTGTAAAACCGCAAAACCCATCATTGCTCCTTGCTCCGTTCCAATCACTCTAATAATCACAACACGGCGCACTATTAGACCAATGCATACACATATCAGTAACCAATGCCACTAAGAAACAAAACACAAGCCAATTTCTACTATGAGTGGATAAGCTATGCTCCTGTTTTAAACCTAGTGCTGTACATCTGTACTGTGTGCGGTGTGCGTCTACCCCACCGACTGAAAAAAAGATGACCTCCCTGTATCTCCTAGGTAGATAGGTTATGTTAGGAAGGTAGGTTGGTAAGTAGACAGGCATAGAGGTGAGTGAGTAGGTAGGTAAATAAGTAGGTAAGTGGGCATTTAGGTGCATAGGCAGGTAGAAAGATAGGTAGGTAGATGGGGGTAGTCAGGCAGGTGGGTAGGCAGATAGATGTGTAGGTACTCAGATGGACAGGTAGGGGGGTAGTCAGGTTGAGGTGTATGTGGGAATTTAGATAGGAATAGACTGGAATTTATGGGTGGATAAGTAGGAAGATATATAGTTGGGTAAATAAGTGAGTAAGTAGGAAAGTGGGTGGTAAGGTAGGTGGTAGTTACTGTAGCAAAGTTGGTGGGAGGGCAGGTAGTGAGGTGGGTGACTGTCACCTCCACTCCAGGGTCTGACGATTCTGCCTTTGCACCAGGGCTACCAGCTGCCGCTCCAGGTTCTGGGTAGGAAGGAGAGTGGGCAGATACGTAGGTATGTAGGTGGGTCAGTAGGTAGTTGGATAAGTAGGTGGGTTGGTCAGTAGGCAGGTAGGTAGGAGGGTGAGTGGGTAGGTGGGTAAATTGTTGGGTGGGTCAGTTGGCAGGTAGGTGGGTAGGTAGATAAATAGGTAGGTGGCTGAGTCAGCAGGTAGATAGGCTGGTAGGTAGGTTGGGGGTGGGTCAGTAGATAGGTAGATAAGTATGTAGGTGGGTGGGCAGGTAGGTATGTGGGTCAGTAGGCAGGTAGATAGGTAGGTGGGTCAATGGACAGGTATATATCGTTTTTATGCTCTGTAAGACACACTTTGTGTGTGGGGGGGGGGGGCAGGTGTTTATGGTGAGAATGCTAGAAAAGAAAACAGTGGATACATTGTGCAACATTCTGATACATTTTGCTGGAGATAAAAGAAATCTCCTGATTGATTTTAACCTTGTATTGTGTGTATGTTCAAGCTAATGATTGTATATTCATTATTAAAATACATCTATTTTTTTGTATTAATCAGGAATAATCTGTTTTTGGCTATACTTAGGGGGACTATATGACCACTTATCAAAGCCAAAATGGACAAATGAGGAGACTTCGAAGATGCTTCCCTCCACATTGTCTGTAATAGGGTGATTGTGGTGGATTCTGCACAATAGGGTTGATTCAGAGAGACAAAAAAAGACAGTCGATTTAGTGCCGATCTGTTTTTTTTTTTTTTTTCCCGCTCTCGTATGAGTGTGCGAGCGATTCTATGCATGCATTGCTAACCTTCAGTAAAGTTTCCGTCCGTTCGTATGTCAGAGTACGAGTACGAGGATGTAATTTTCCAGTGTGACTTTTCTGTTTCATTTTCTCATGTTACAACGTCGGCTTTCGATTTTGCCCTTTTTCCATCGTCTCCTTCCACGAATCCTTTATGTTTCCCGATAAATTCTGTTTTCCTTTTACCATAAATAATCGTCCGGACGTAAATCCTTACGATCTTGCGCCTGCGCACTACAAACTTAACTCATTAAAGTGCTCGCCTACATATTTGGCTCACTCACTTCTGCTACAATGTTTAGCTAAATCACTTTGCGCTTTCCTACATCTTCCATGTTTCACCCCTAAAGCTCACCCAAACCACTTTGCGCTATCCTACATCTTCCATGTATCACCCCTAAAACTTGCCCAAACCACTTCCCGGTTAGGTTCTTCTTCCATTTTTGGCCCCTAAAACTTACCCAAACCACTTCCCGGTTAGGTTCTTCTTCCATTTTAGGCCCCTAAAACTTACCCAAACCACCTCGCGGTTAGGTTCTTCTTCCATTTTTCACCCCTAAAACTTACCCAAATCACTTTGCGGTCATGTGAATATTCATCTCTAAATATTTCTGGGCCCATTAGTTTTGTGTTAATGTATTTTGGAAATGAAATGACACTGAAACTTTTATTAATTTTTTTTTTTTAATACAAAATGCCATTTTTTGTTTGCCCTTTTTTTGAAAATGATTTTTTTTTAAAATGTAACATTTTTTCTTCTTCATAAAATATAAAATATTAAAATATTTACAAAATGTAAAATTTTTACAACTATAAAAAACTAAATACATAACAATGGCAGGCCACAGAACATTATTCTTCATCTGTGGTCCCCAACGAGTCGTGCAGCTCCTGCATCTCGCCCACCAACTGAAGGACCCTGACACTCAGTTGTGTCACTCTGGCACGTGTGGTCCCTGTTAAAAATCGTAAATTAAATTATTGGTATAACCTTGTTGGGGTCATACTGCAGTGCCCCCCCCCCCCCGTATGGTCCAAACACCTAAATCTGGACTTCAAAAGCCAGAAAGGCCCTCGCCACCACGGCCCGGGTTTTGCATAGGGCCCGATTAGTGAACCCCTGGTCCGCATTCTGCAGGAAAAGAACGGGCGGCAGGAGCAAGGGCAGGAGTGGATATCCAGAATCCCCTGAAAGAATTTAAAAATAATAACATAAAATACACATTCTAAGCAACAATATTGTTTAACATGTCATCAAGGGCTAAAAACAGCCATAGGTTAAGACATGAGTCATCAACTATATTCATTCCCATACAGTGAAAATGGATTGATGGAATGTGAGCAAACATACCCAGGAGCCATCCACCAGATAATTCTCCTAACTCAAACTGACGAAATAAGCCTGAGCTCTGCAATATATAAGCATCATGGGACGACCCTGGATGCCCTGCAAGAACACTGAGGAATCGCATATCCGGACCAAACACTGCTTGTATGTTGTACGAGTGGCACATCTTGCGGTTCCTGCAACCAAATATAAAAAAATTACACAAAGCAAAGGTAACCAACTGAAACAATAACAATTAAGATTCAAGTTCAACAATCCAAATATAAAAAAATATAGCAATTATATGGATGTGTGGGAAAATAAAGGTTTACATGCTAAGGACTAATTAAGGTCAGCATTAAAATGCTTCTATAAGGCATTGTGGTAAGGTGCAAGGTGCCGTCATTGACGGTAGGTATGTGGCACCAAGGTACCTGGCCTTGGTGCAGTAAAGCTGTGTAGTTTTCTCCAGCATCAGCTGCTTATGGCAGTCTGCTGCTGAAATTTTAGTATAGCCGAAAGGCTAACCCGGGACGGCTTTACTGGGATGGAGTAGAGCAGGGTGGGACTCCGTCCTCTACCCAGGTCTGGGTTTTGCGGGCCACATAAATAGCCTGGGGAGTCAGCTGTGCACTTTAAGTTGAACTTTTCGCCTCTGAGCCTCTATACTGCTAACATCCTGCTGTCTACCAGAGCTGATCCTCACATTTGGTGTCGGATTCGGGCAAAGCAGTGAGGCCGTTGCTAGGAGCAACTGACGGAAAAGTTTTTTTTGTGCATGTCCTACATTAAGCCTGCCAGTCTGCTACCTGAGACCGCAGACAAAATGGAGGCTGTTGTGAAAGCTCTCATGGAGGCGAATCTGCAGCAGCGCGAGGCCAACAAGCAGCAGCAGGAGAACCAGCTGCTATTGCAACATGTGATGGCGCTGCAAGCTGCAGGAGCGCCCAAAAGTGTCACTGATGCCCGTAAAGCTATCTGCTTGGCGCTTACAAAGGTGACTCCTTCGGATGAAGTCGAGACCTACCTGGTGGTGTTTGAAAAGGTGGCTGCAAGGGAGAAGTTGCCTTGTGACCAGTGGGCTGACGTCATCGCTCCATTTCTGGCATCTGGACCCCAGCAGGTGTTGTTTGATCTTCCAGACGACCAAGCCGCTGACTACCCGACTCTGAAGGGTGAGATACTGGCCAGACTGGGGGTGAATGTGTGGGTTCGGGCTCAGCGGGTGCATCAGTGGAGCTATCAGTCGGCAGAGCCCGCCAGAACCCAGTACTATAAACTGCTGCACCTACTGCAAAAATGGCTGCAGACAGATTTATTAAGCCCCTCTGCCATGTTGGACCGCTTGCTGGTGGACATGTTCTGGAGGGCTTTACCGCACCCTCTCCAGCACTGGGTTGGCCAGGTATCCCCCGGCAACGCTCTAGAGATGGTGGACCTAGTGGAGCGATATGAGGCCACCAGGAACTTGCAAGGGGGCTCTACGGGGAAGGATTCGGGGAAACCCCGGGGCCCCCCAGCTCAGGCGAGTGGTGTCCCCTAAACCCCCTCAGGACCTACCCCCCAAAGTCCCTGCCCCCGTGTTGTGTTGGGGGTGTAAGGAGCCGGGACATATCAGAGCCAACTGTCCCCACCAGGGGGAGCCCATGGACGTGAACTTTGGTTAACACCCTTCAATGTATGCCAGGAAGCTGTGTGCTGCCAGTGTCCCTGAGCTTGTGGGGCAAAGTCACCTCTGTCAGGTGAAAGTGGGGGATACCCTGGCTGTGGCCCTTTTGGACTCAGGGAGTATGGTTACCCTGGTGAGACCTGCCATGGTACTGCCCGTTGAATACACGGGGCGGAAAACCGGGGGCCTTGTGCATACACGGGGACTTGAGAGACTATGCCACAGCACAAGTGACTCTAACCACCGTGTCCGGCAGCTGGAACCACAAAGTCGCCGTCGCTGCTAAGCTTCCGTATGAACTTATTATTGGGAGAGACTTTCCGGGGTTCATGTCACTGTGGACCAAGCTGGGAGTACCGGAAACCCGCGAGGCGGGTGTGTCCCCAATAGACTGGCCCTACTCAGGGGTGACCCCAAAACCTTGGGAGCCGAAGTCAGAAGGTACCACGGTAGGGGTGACCGCCACTACGATGGAAGAGGGGGAGTCAACCCCACTGAGTGTTATGGTTGGAGATGTGGAAGATCTGTCAACAGGTCCAGAGTTGGCCGATCTCCATGTCTCCACGGGTAGTTTTGGTACAGCACAACACCAGGACCCGACTCTATCTCAGGCCTGGGAGAATGTACTTGAGGTGGAAGGTGAGCCACAACAGCCAGGGGTGGAGTTACAGTTTCCTCGCTTTGTGGTTCACCAGGTTATGCTGTACCGAGTAAACAAAGTACGTGAAGAGGTTGTGGAACAATTGGTGGTACCCAATCCTTATCGCAAGCTGGTGTTGGATTTGGCCCACCAACATGTTCTGGGGGGACACCTAGGCCAGCAGAAAACTCTGGACCGAATTTTACAACAATTCTACTGGCCCAGTGTGTACAAGGAGGTGGAAAGATATTGTGAGCCCTGCCCAACATTTCAGATGACCAGCCCCCAGCCTCATTACCGTGGTCCCCTAGTTCCTCTCCCAGTTATTGAGGTGCCCTTTGAGCGGATTGCCATGGATCTGGTGGGTCCAGTGCCAAAATCCGCTAGAGGGCATCAACATATTCTGGTAATCTTGGACTATGCCACGCGGTACCCTGAGGCCATACCCCTGCGACACACCTCAGCCAAGCTCATTGCTAAGGAGCTGATGGAAAAGTTTTCCCGAGTAGGCCTGCCTAAAGAGGTCCTGACCGATCAAGGTACCCCGTTTATGTCTAATGTCGTGATGAAAGAGCTCTTTAAGTTGTTGCAGGTGAAACAATTGTGGACATCCCTTTACCACCCGCAAACAGACGGCCTGGTGGAAAGGTTTAACCAAACTTTAAAAACCATGTTAAAACGGGTGGTCGCCAAGGATGGGAAGAATTCTCTGATGTTCGCAGTGCGAGAGGTGCCCCAGGCCTTCGAGCTCTTATACGGTCGGCATCCACGGGGCCTGTTGGATATAGCCAAGGAGGCTTGGGAACAGCAACCCACACCCCACAAAAGTGTGGTAGAGTATGTTACTCAATTACAGGAACGGATAGAGACCGTGTTGCCGCTGGTGAGGGAACATATGGAAGCAGCACAGCGGGCCCAAAGCAGGATTTATAACCGGCAAGCCAGGGTACAGAACTTTAACCCAGGTGACAGGGTTGTGGTTCTGGTAACCACAGTGGATAGTAAATTTCTGGCTAGGTGGCAGGGTCCCTACGAGGTCATTGGGAGAGTTAGGGAAGTGACTTACAAGGTACATCAGCCCAGGCGGAGAAAGCCAGAGCAGGTGTACCATGTAAACCTGCTGAAGCTGTGGAAAGACAGGGAGACCCCTGTGGGTGACAGTCCCCGACCAGGTATGTTAGGGGTGGAGCTTCCCGTCCCTCAGTCTGCCGTTAGAGAAGCGGTAGTTGAGGTGAAAGCTGGCGACAACCTCTCCTCTAAACAGGCCCAGGAAGCCAGGGAATTTGTCAGCAGAAACACGGATGTGTTTTCAGATCTCCCGGGGCGCACTTGTCATCCAACATGACGTTGTCACGGAACCTCAGGTCAAGATCCGGTTGAAGCCTTACCGGTTCCAGTACAAGGTATTACCCTTTGGTTTACATGGCGCTCCCGCTACGTTTCAAAGGTTAATGGATATTGTCCTCCGGCCATATCGTCGGTATGCTTCGGCATATCTGGACGATATAATTATACATAGTACGGATTGGGAAAGTCACCTACCCAAAGTCCAGGCCGTAGTGCATTCCCTCAGGAAGGCTGGTTTGACAGCAAGCCCGAAAAAATGTGCCTTAGGCTTAGAAGAGACGAAATACCTGGGCTATGTGATTGGGCGAGGAGTGGTCAAGCCCCAGGTTAAAAAAATAGAAGCCATCCGTAGCTGGCCATGTCCTAACACTACCCGCCAAGTGAAGTCATTTCTGGGGTTGGTAGGATATTACATGAGGTTCATTCCCAATTTTGCCACCGTAGCGGCATCATTGACAGACCTGTTAAAGGGACTCAAGTCTGTCATGGTGAAGTGGAATGAACAGGCCGAAAAAGCGTTCTCCATTTTGAAGTCTGCCCTGTGTGGGTCTCCAGTGTTGGTGACACCTGACTTTAAGAGGGAGTTTATAGTGCAGACGGATGCCTCCGAGGTAGGTCTCGGTGCTGTACTGTCTCAGGAAGTCAACGGGGAGGAACACCCCGTTGTCTACGTGAGTCGCAAGCTGACACCCGCAGAGACCCGGTATAGTGTAGTAGAGAGAGTGTTTGGCCATTAAGTGGGCCCTTGAGTCTCTTCGCTACTACTTGCTGGGGAGAAGGTTCCGTTTGATTACGGACCATTCTCCCCTCAAGTGGATGTGCCAGGCTAAGGACAGGAATGCCAGGGTCACCAGGTGGTTCCTGTCCTTACAAAATTTCAAGTTCACAGTAGAGCACAGAGCGGGACGGATGTTGGGTAATGCGGATGCCCTGTCCCGGGCACATTGTTTGTCATGTGTCCACCCCCTCAGGGTTGAACAAAGGGGGGGGGGTATGTGGTAAGGTGCCGTCATTGACGGTAGGTACCTGGCCTTGGTGCAGTAAAGCTGTGTAGTTTTCTCCAGCATCAGCTGCTAATAGCAGTCTGCTGCTAAAATTTTAGTATAGCCGAAAGGCTAACCCGGGACGGCTTTACTGGGATGGAGTAGAGCAGGGTGGGACTCCATCCCCTACCCAGGTCCGGGTTTTGCGGGCCGCATAAATAGCCTGGGGAGTCAGCTGTGCACTGGCTGTGTCTAGAGCTTACTTGTGGAGTGAGACTCTGTGTGCCTGGCTGGAAGCTCCTATACAGGCTATTTCATGTGGATCCGAGGTGGATTCGGCTACAAGTGTGCAAGCTTGGACAAAAACTAAGAAAGGCAGTTGCCTGTCTGATGCAATTCTGTGGCACTTTTCCTGAAAAGGTGATGTAACCCAAAAAGGATATTTTGTGTTATGGACTTTTTGTGTGAATAAACACGGACTTTAAGTTGAACTTTTCGCCTCTGAGCCTCTATACTGCTAACATCCTGCTGTCTACCAGAGCTGATCCTCACAGCATACATGACATGTATTGATTCAGGTATGCATTGCTATACAATTTATGGCCTCGGCCATGCTGATACATGCAATGCCTTGGAGCTAAAGGCGCGCAGACTCCTCCACATAGCCGCAAAACATGTTCAACAATAGCAATCCGAGGCCTCAAAGGTCCCGTAAATGGATCGCAAATGAAACGGTTTAATAGGGTGGTGGTCCCTCGGCAATCAGCTCTCTGAATCAGACGCAAGCCCATCCCAACAACGTAAGTTATCTGAACGAACGCATAATTTCAGATTTTGATGGGAAAATGATCCGAACTAAGGCAAATGATCCGATTTAGTTTCGTTCTTCGAAAGCGCATATACGAAAGCGCCTGAACGTTCGTATGAATGGAAAATGAACGAAAAAAACAAAAAAAAAGACTAACACATACAAAAACTTTCACAGACAGACAGGGGGTTATGCACACTGCCTGTAAAGGTACTATTTGTTTCAGAATATTTTTTTTTCTTATTTTCTTCCTCCAAACCCTAGGTGCGTCTTATGGGGTGAAATATAGGGCATGTAAGTGGGTCAGTGGGCAGGTAAATAGGTGGGTAGGTCAGTCAGCTGGTTAGGATGTGAACATCAACACAAGCACCATTTTTTATTTAATAGAGCAACTATTAGCATACCTCACTGACTGACATAACTGCTGACCTGTGCTGGAGAATCCAGTTGTGTGCTGTTCTCGGTGCTGTCCACCACTTTTCCCTGCCGGCTCCAGTCCTGACCACCTGTCCTCAGCACCTTCAGTTGGTTTCCAGCCCCCCTAAGTGCAGAGAACCCATGGAATCAATGCACCTTGTCCACATCTGAGCCCTGGTTCTCCAGGACCATGGGGGGAAGGAAGCAAATACTTACAGAGAAAGTAGCTGAGATATTCACCGATTGGATCCACTTGCCCTTGCAGAGAAGCATACCCGAAGTCCTCCATTTTCCAAGGACACCTCCTGTAAGTCATTAGCCCCCCTGGATCCGGAGATCCGAGGCTCCAAATCATCCTGGGAATCATGGGAAAGTTGATGGAGGCCACTTGCAGCGCAAATGGTGGAGTCCCCTTGCACCCTGCCAATAATTCGGCCCTGATCCTCACACATTTTCCCACCTTTCTTCTATCTCTCTTTTCACTGTTTCCTTCTTTCTTCTTCTTTTCACCTTCCTTTCTGTCTTTCTCTTTGGCACATCCCCTTCTGTTCCTCTTTTCCTGATCCCCTCTCTCCACATTTCCTTTTTCTCTATTTTCCACGTTTCCTCCTTCCTTTTTCCCTCCTTTCCTATTCTTTATTTTTAACATTCCCTCCTTATTTCTCTCTGTATTTCCCATATTATCTGTATCTCTCCTGTATTCACTCTCATGTTTTCACATTCCCTAATTTTTCCTCTATTTTCCACATTCCCCTTCTCTGTTTCTCTTTCCACATTTCATCATTTTTGGCTGATTCAGCACTATTAAAATAGTTTTTCTCACATTTTTGGTGGGAGAATAACATTTTTTTAATGATTTTTTCCTTAGTGCAATTCAATAACATTTTTGCTGCAAAATTTTAAATAATTCACACAGCTAAACTGGTGCTGAATTGCACTAAGTAAAAAACATTATAGCATTTTTTTCTCACCAAAGGACATGATAAAAATAAATCTCACGTTACTTATTCAGCCCTAATCTCTCTTTTCCACAATCCTCATTTCTCACTTTTTCACATTCCCTCCCTCTTTCCTTTTTTGCACCCGCAGTTCTTTTTTTCTGATTTCCCTAATATATTTTTCCTTCTCTTTTTCTTGTTCATCCCATTTATCCCTATATCCCTGTTTTCTCTCTCTTTTCTCCACATTCATTCTATCTCTCTCTCCTTTTCATGCTCCCCCATTTCTCTTTGCTTTCTGCAATCCCTCCATCTTTTTCCCTTTAAAGTGGACCTATCACCAAGATTTTCACTATCCTGGTAATAGGTCCATCTACCTGGGCCATCTTTTCAATTACCCCCCCGCTGCCTACCCCACATGCTCCTGGTGGTTGGTGGCTGCAGTCACCATAGGCGCCTTGGTTCTTTTCGGACAGAATCTCTCCTATGTGATATTTCTGACGGAGATCCGAGCTGGGACCTAATTGGACAGGGAAATCACAGAAGCAAACTGGATGCTCTCTCATGGCTGCCTGGCCTCGCACATGTGCAGTAGCAGCACGCACCCCATGGGCACAAGTGTGTTCCGAGCTTCTGCACCCACACCACGGATCCCAGGCGCAGGGGCGCTTGGGAAAAAAGAAGATGGGGCGCTCAGCTGCGTGATATGAGACAACAGAGCAAGTGGGAGGAAGATGACAGTCCGCTTTCACTACAGGTGGGTCTTATTTCTTCTAAGGGGCTCTGGGATTTAATATTATATAAGGGGAAAAGCCCATATCCATTTGCATGGAATTCTGCTTCAATATATTTTCGGCCTGAAGGACTTAGTGGAATTAAGCCTGGTGTGTTTTCTGGAACCTGGACTGTTCCTTTGAGAAGCCTGAGAAACTCACCAGGAGGCACCATATTGCTACATATGTGGGGAGGAAGGGGTTAAGCAGGTAAGCCGCCCATCTTAATTCATCTTACAACTGCTGATGCGGATTAGACGTTATTTTTGGATTATGCCTTATTTCTGGACAAACCTTAGTCCGTTCTTTAAACTGTGTTTCATTTCATATTGCATTATACAATTCTGATATTATGAATAATCGTTTTAATAATTCTATATATGAAACATATCACGGCTGAGTTATTAGCTTTTAAATAATGTCTCAAATCCTTCCCCCATAATCACTGTTACTGGACCCAACCAAGGTGGGGGATTCAGGTGAATATATATACACACAGTGGGGCTTCCCAAATCTCAAGGGAGGAACAACACCCAAGAAAGTAATTTTCTTGGATGCCCCACTGTGTGTATCCCCATGGTTCGCCCGAAAACTCATCTCCTCCTGGTTTCGACATGGGCAGCTCAGCCAATCAACGGCACTTGTTCAATTCAGAGTTCCTTTGCCATACTGTTGAGTGCAGAAAGGAAAATCTGAGTGGAGCGAGCACCTCCGGTCGCATCCCTGTCCCCTGCCTCTAGCTGCGTGAGCCCAAGCCACCTACTCAGAAAGGCAGGGAATTCCCACAGCGAAGGTATGTTGGGGATGCGGTTGCAACGCGGAGATGCGGTGCGGGCATGGCGGACTGGTTAATCTGGGGGGGTTTACACAGCGGGGCATCCCAATTCAGGATGCTCCACAAAGAGGCTTATAGGCTTGAGGGGGTGTTGCCCCTCTTTATAGAGAAACAAGCAAGAGTTATGTCTGTCCCTTTCGGACCAGGTGAAAGCCCTCCTTGGGGACATCCCAATGCAGGATGACCCACATTGTGATAACCTCACTTACCTCAGCATGATCATATGCCGCCACAAGCAGCATCCCTTTAGCTGGTTGGTCTGCAAGCTAACAGGGTTGAGTGCTGTGGCTCCTTTAAGACTACAATGGCGCTACAATGCTATCAGTATCTGCATGGCTGATGTAGGCACACACAGCTGGAGGGGTGTTGCCTGGAGTGAAGCACTGTTCAGCTTTACTAAGACGTAGGAGCATCTAAGAAATCTTATTGGAGGAGAGCCTGCACATATGCCAGGGAGTGAGTAAAACAAGTGAACTGTTACTTGCCACGCCCCCTCTATTGCAATGAAGGTAGTAGGCGTGTTAGGTAGGGTAAACCAGCCAGATGGATGCTGCTGCACTAGAGGACGGAAACGTAAGTAAGTAAGAAGATGGCGGAGCTGCAGGGGACAAAAGTGATTATAGACTGGACAGGGAGTTTAAAGTGGTGCAAAATACCGTTTTTTTTTTTTTATTGAGATTTTTTGCAACACAAAGTAGCAACTATTTGTGAAGTGTAATGAAAATGATACATGATATACCAAATAAAAAAATAAAAATGTGGCATGCATGTGAACTTTGTATTACCACCTTTACACATCTTTGGACAATCACTCTAGCTCAGTCACATTGAATGGAGAATGTCTATGAGCAGACATTTTCAAGTCATGCCACAGAATCTCCATGGGATTGAGGTCTGGTTGTGAAGGCCCCGGTAAGTAGAGAAGGTAAGTGTAAGGGCCCATTTACACCTTCCTGCTTGTATTGCATTGGAGTGAGAATACTCCAATGGGCACTATGCTAATGATGCAGATAGATGTGGGCATAATTTTAGGTCTGCTTTAAATAAATGGCTAAGCAGAGAGCAATGGGGCTTAGAGAGCAGCATGTAGGGCTTTGTTTATTTAGCATATAGCTGTGAGTGCTGTAAACCCATCCTCACATAAAGAACTATTGTGGCGCCGCGTACACCATCCATTCCCAGTCACTTCTTTTAAAGAGCAATAACTACTTCCCTAAAGTCTACAATACTCAAGGGCTGGTGGTCTCCCTCTTTATGTGGCATCCTGAATTGGGATGCCCCTTTTTGTTTATATCGTCTGGTACACTCACATCACTGGTGATCCCAAGCCGATCCCGGCATTACCTTTAGCCTAGGCGCATACCTGCGTGAGCATGTCCACAGCAAGAAGCTAAGGTGGGTGCAGTTAGCGTCGCTGGCTCAGTTCAGATTTCCTTACAGCGCTGACATCAAGAAATCTGATTGGAATGGCTAAGCATAATATGAATGTGCCATGGGAACAAGGAAAAGATCAGTGTACATCAACCACGGGGTGGGGGGGGAGGTAGAATACACACAGCACCCAGCCTAGAGGAAGGTCTACTTCTACTTTCACTATCTCAAGTTTTGGACCCAGAGCACCCCAGTTGGGGTACCCTGCTGTGTGAATCCCAGCTGTTCAGCCAGGAAACGTACCTGACCATGTGCGGCCAATTTTCCAATCAGCATCTCTAAAGAAGCTGAATGGAATCCCATGGCCATGCACAGGCATTCAGTTGTGGCGGGTGTGGACATGCACAGCCGAGAACGGATGCAAGTGATGTTGACGCCTGCCACGCATGCATCATGGGAAAAATTTGATTTGCTGGCGATTCAGAGGGGTTTCACAAAGTGGGGCATCCCAGTTCAGGGAGAGGGAATCAGCTGGCCCTGGAGTCTCATAGACCACAGCACTTTAATGCTTATTTTTTGTGCCTTGACTATCTCTTTAAATCACAGGTGTCAAACTCAAGGCCAGGGCAGTGGCGTGCTTTGCCACAACTCATGCAATTGCATGGGGCCCCCAGCCCTAAGGGGCCCCCCAGAACTCTGCTGAGTGAACACTGGAAGCAGCTGGTGTCTTACTGTAATACTGGTGTAATACTGGTGATGCTGTCAGCGCCGAGTTTGTATAGGCATACCTACTAACTTTTCAGGGTTGGAAAGAGGGACATTTGTTAAATTAGACCACACCCCCTCATTTAGGGATTGATAGTAGACAAGTTATAACAGTTAAAACAATAGAAACACTTTGAATAGGCAAATTAATCATTTGCACCTCAAATAGGGACAAATGAGAACAACGAGGGATGGGGGACATGGACTCCAAAGAAGGACAGTCCCTCCATATCAGGGGCAGTTGGGAGGCATGCATAGGGCTCCAAAGAGGGATAGTTCCTCCATATCAGGGACACTTGGGAGGCATGCATAGGGCCCCGGGGCCCTCCAAGGCTTTTTAGGTGGCCCTCTAACAGCTGCCAGGCATCAGCGGCTGGACAGCTCCCCTTTTTGCCAACCCAGTCACTCCTAGGGTGCTGACACTGGCGAGCATGGCGCTGCTGAGTGGAGGATATCATGGACAAAATTAACCATCTGCATCTATCCTGTGCAAAATTCTGGGGCTGTTCTTGGCAAAATATTGGGTCTGTCCTGGGAAAAATAAGTCTGTGTCTGCAAGTCTCGGGGGATTTTGGGCAGCCCCATTGTATCCCATTCATGGGCACTGCCCAGCCACGAGATCAGGGGCCACGCGCTGTGCCTTATGGGATGCAAGATGGCAACCTAGAAGATGAATCCCTTGGCGAGGTGAGTAAAGAATGCCCTAAGGTAAAACCGGAGTGGGGGGGGGGGGGGGGGGGCAGCAGATCAGTGAGGGTTGGGGGAGGTTTTAACCTCCCCCCGATGTTCCCCTTCAAAGGGACAGCCCACATTCGATATGATGATACTGTATCGAAATGTGTTTTAAGCAGTTTTTACTACATGTAATCTGTTGCTATTGAAAACTGTACAACTGTTGTGTGAAGGAGAGGCCCTTGTGTTGGGGAATGGAGGCAATCTCGCCTCCCAGTCTGGGATACCCCATATACAGTCTCCACTATGAGGGGATTCTCAGCTCAAATTGGGGTGGTGGCCGCTCAAATCCCCTCTTCATTTAATAGGCAAATACATTACTGCCTGGCCCCTAGACTGAAACGTTCTGGCAAACAAGAGAATGTGTTTTCTATATCTGATGGTCTGAGCGGCTGCCACCCCCCCCCCCCCCCTTTGTTTCTTTTGAATTTGTGCAAGCACATGGTGTGTGGGGTCTAGGCTGTATTGCAAGGTCTTTGACCCTTCCACCCCATGGCTTGCACTTGAGAGGTTTAGGGCAACCTCAGGTAAGCCTGCTCCCAATTTTTCTATTGCACTGTATGTCCCAAATGGGCTCTCAGAGATTAGAGTTAGGACTGCACCCCACAGAGGCACTTTGGCGTAGTGGTGCAGCTTAAGCATACTTCTGCAGATGTGTGTGACAGAGTCCTCTGTTTTTAACCAAGTTTAAAGACAGATTATAGGCTGGCCTGCAAGCTAACAGGGTTGAGTGCTGTGGCTCCTTTAAGACTTTTGTATTCTATATCTGATGGACACAAGCCTATTTAACCCTTTCCCCGAAACGTCCTTATAAAGCAAGTCTGCCTGTGTTTGCTTTTCTACAAGTGATGTGTCAGGGAACCGCGGGTCACGTGATCCCACTATCAACCAGGGACCTCCGGACACACAGACCGCGTTCCCAAGAAACCCTTGTCCGAGTTCTCCTAACAGGAATAACAGGCCCGAAGCCAGTGGACACACAGATTCTTGGCTTAAGGCAAACAGATCGCTCAAGTAAAATATAAGTTTTAATGCTATAGCACACTAGGCAGTGATAACAAACATTTGGCTATGATGGAATATGAAATGATACAAATGCTGTTCTGAGAAGGTTACAGGATACAGTGAGTTACATAGAGAGACAAAGGTCAGTTACCTTAATATGCAGTTGCAGAGTAGTGGTGATGGGAGCTCCCACAAGAGGTAAGTGAAGAGTTTACAGATGATTTTGGACACCTCCAGCACGCTGCCGCGAGACCCCTATCCAGAGAATGACAGTGTTCTCATCCCCTTGGCCTACTTTAAGGCAGGTCTCTCCCCTCCACCCCCTCCCATCTGTGGGACAGGTTGTCACCTCCCATTGTTCTGGAGCGTGCTTTAGCCCCTAAAACCCTTCAGGGGTTATACCTTTGGGCAGGGGGGTCGTATGGCTTTGGACGGCACCAAACGATTGGACTGAATGCCGGGCATTCTATGAGTCCAGAAATGGTGTCCCTAAATGGGTCAGAACCTTAGATTTTCATTTTCCTGGTTTACCTTTACTGCAGAGCCTGGTGAAACCTACCGTGTGAGGTTTTGTGAGCCGGTTCTGATTCTGTACCTGGCTTGGTGCTGGGACACATGGGGGCGCAGCTATGGTCCGATTCGTGTTGGTGCCGCTTGCCTGCGGCCCTCATCTTTTGATGTGACAAATTCATAGCCAGGGGTCCAACTAGCTGCAGACCCACTGGAGCCTCCCCAGGCTGGAGGTGTGAGAATCAGCAGTAAGGAGTCTGTAATCTGCCCTGCGTAACCCAGAAATGCTAATTCCTCTTCCTGAGGAGATAAGGACCTGTGCATATTGATGACTAAAAGCCTTAACAGGGGGAAATAAAGGGGAACTCTGGACTTGCATCTGTGATAAAATGAAATGTAATGTTTGCCCTGTTCCTCACATGATGCAAGTTTATTTGGCCTGTGAACTAGGTATTTGATTGTGAAATTGATTAAAGTATTAAACCTTCCTTTTCATAACCCTGCAACAATAAAAGAAGCTGATGCTTTCACCTATCCTGCTTGCCAGTGAGTGTCGGCTGTGATGCCATCTGTGTTCTTACATTGCCTGAGACACAGTGACATACTCTGGATTACAATTTAAATGTGACCGTGATTACTGCCGGTTAATCCCTATACTAACTTACAACTACAGTTGTTCTGTGAAGGCAGGAAAAACAGCATCCTGACAACCAAAGAACACACCAGACATCTGACACCAGACAGGGATAAAGTTGTTGAATATCCTATTGCATGCAGGGTTGGAGCCAGCACTGGGCATACCTAGGCAAGCACCAGGGGCCCTGGCAAGCCTGTTCAGGCTTGCTCTGGATTGTTGGAAGATTCTTCTGTGGGTCTCAACCATTGGACAAAACTCTGGTCATGACTTCAGGACTAAAAGACAATCAGCGGCAATGTAGAAAGCGGCACCAAATAAAGGGTGACTGGCAGCAGCCCAAAAGGAGGCGAGGATCAGAGGATGATTGGGAGCAATGGTGGACTCCCCCATTAGAGAAGGCAGTGAGGACTAGGGGATGATCAGCACAATTGCCATGGGGCATCTGTATTTGGTGTGCATCACAATGCACTGTAGGGAACATGTAGGCCAAAGTGTATTTAGACTCCCTGCTCGGCCCCAGTCCCACATTCCTGGACGGTAGGTGAATTATATCAGTCAAGGTGGTTTGAGCTTGTTCGGTTCCAGAACTACGTGGAGCTCATGAAAATGCCGGGGCCCAAACACATTGACGGATGCTGGCAGATAAACCTGGGGTTGATGGGAAATTTCCCAATTTGGGGAGTCCCACTGGGTGATTATGTATTACTGTGATTGAACTTTCTTTAATATTTTTAAGAAATATTTTTACAGGTTATTGTCCTGGTCTTACAGACCCAGGGCAGGCACTGAGCTTAACGGGGCATGTGCCGTGCACCTTGGGAGGACCCACCTCAATACCCTGGACAGCCTCTATGCAGGATGCAGGGCCGTGCAATAATTAGGACTAAGGACTGTCAGCCAAGGGCATATTGTGCATTGGGAGAGCCTTATTTATTTCTGTCAGTCCTATTTCTTTTTGCTTCTAGTCTTTTTCTCAGTTTCTTTCTATCATTCTGTTCCTTCTGCCATCCCTTTTCTTTCTTCCTTCTTTCCTTGAGTTTTTCATGCATTCCTTCTATATATTCTATTCTATATTCAATATATTCTGAAAATTCATTTCTTTTTTTCTTTCAGTCCTTCTATTTCTTCTTTCCTTCCTAAAGGAAAAACCCAGGATTTTCACTATCCTGGGTTCTGGGCCTTCCCCCTGGGGCACTCTGGTGTTGGATGCCCCGCTGTGTGAACCCCCCAGAACGCCAAATCCAATCCCCTCTCCCTGAGCTCACAATGCGGCTAGCTGCACTTACGAATTACGCACGGCATCACTGAGCTCCCTTCGACAGAGATAGGAGGCAAGTGATGCCGGCACTGGCCACGCATGCACCATGGGCTTAGGGGAAAGGTAAGAGGCCTACAGGGTTTCACACATCGGGAGCGGATAGGAGTAAGCTTGTTCTGGTGTCTCATAGACTCTGGGTGGTTTTGGTCCACTTTAATTGAAAACCTTTTTTTTCTCCCATTCTTTCTCTCTTTCTTGCTTTCTTTTTTCTGTCATTCATTAAATCCCTTTCTTTGTTTCTGTAAATCTAAGCTTTTACTTTTTCTTTCATATTTTTTATTTCTTTCAATCTATACTTCTTGCTTTGTTTTTGTAACTGTCATTCCTATATTTTCATTCTTTATCTTTCTTTCTGTCATTCCTTCTTTACTTTTTTCCTTTATATTATTTTGCAATATTCACCTTATATGCTAGTTTATGATGTCTGAAGTATCATAAAACACCGCAAGGGGCCCACTGACACATTGCCCAAGGGCCCGCATAAACCTGGAGCCATGCCTTCCAATTTGACAATTGTTAAATTGAAGCGGACCTTCACCCTGAATTAGAGTCTATCTTATATCATCCTGCATCTACTGTATATTATGAGCCTTTAAACATCCAAGATGGCGGCTCATAGAGCATCAGGCAGCCTACAAACAGGAAGTCCCTGCATTCTGGAATTGCTGACCTTTTCCTGACCCCAGCTCTGCTCTGTCTGTGCAAAGCACAGTTATAACCTGCCCCTCTGCACGTTTGCCCCCCCCCCCCTTCTCTCCTCAGTATGTGATGCTTCTGAGGCAAGATGGCGGTGCCCATATCTTAGAGTCCTGAACAGAGTTGCTACCCAGCGAGGGAAAGAATAAAAAGTAAGTGACTAAAAACATAAAATATAATAATTTTAGATGTTGGGGAATAGTTTTTTTAAGCATTCGGGCTTTTCATAAATGATGCTGAAGGTCCAGATAAGAGATAGGTTGTAACAGTTACAATATGTACAGTTTGGATAGGAGAATGAATCATTTATTGCTGCAGATCTGCATGTTACACCTCAAAGAGGGACAAATGAGAACAACGAAGGGCATTGACTCAAAAGAGGGACAGTCCCTCTAAGTGAGGGACACGTGGGAGGTATGCAGATCAAATGAAGACTTTTTAACAGCCTTCAAATGGTTTTTACACCTGTTCTATTTTTTTTCACAGTTACTGGTCAAGTGTTCAGCCTTCCAAGACTCAATTTCACGAGCACTAATATTTATTTTTGCAATATTATCCTCCCCGAAACAGGATCTGAGACAGACTTTTCGTCAACAAATCCCCCCACAAAACAACCAGAAGCAGCAATTCTCTCTAACTACAACTCCCATACGCGCATAGGTAATAAATCTACGCGAGGCATTATGGGAGTTGTAGTCTCCGAACAGCGGATCAGCTGATTCCCACACAGCGCCACCGCACGTCACATTCTATTGTGCTAATCTTCTGTGAGGCGAGCCGCATCACCGCCGCGCATGAATTCCGAGGCGCGTTTAAAAACCCTTTCTGGTTGCAGAAATAAAAGAATAAACGCGGCACATCTTTGGTGTATCAATGCCCTGCAGAGGAGCGTCGCAGAACGGCGAAGCCGGAAAAATCAAACCGCGAGTCGGCGAGGGACTACTTCAACCAGGGGTCTGGTCGGGTGCGGATGCGTCGCAGCGTGTTTTCCGCGACTTGGCGGAAGAGGCGGTGTTAACAGCGGAGCGTGTGGATGTGGGGAGGCTGCTCCGAGGACGCGCTGGCTGACAGGCGGGCTCCGGACACGGCCGGCATGGCTCACCCGTCCAGGCAGCCGGCTGAGTCAGGTAACTGGCTACTCCCTGCGCTGCACTGACATGAGGCCGTGTTATTATGACAGCCGCCATTATTGGCTGTCATCTGTGTGTGGAGGGGCAGTTATGAAAATACTCCTGGGGAAGTTACCTCAGATGCCCCTGGAGAAGTCGACATGGACAACCATGGTGGAGGGGCAGTTCTGTAAAATGGCAGTTCTATAAAATAGGGGCAACTAGCTGAGGTACCCCTGGAGAGGTGGGGGTCAACAACTGGGGCAGTTCTATAAACTAGGGGCAATTACCTCAGGTACCCCGGGTAAGGTGGGTACAGGCAACTATGGCTGAGGGGCAGTTCTATAAACTAGGGGCAAATGGTAAAGTTACGTTAGATACCTCTTGAGAGGTGGGCATGGACAACCATGGTGGAGGGGCAGTTCTATAAACTGAGGGCAATTACTTCAGGTAAACATGGTGAGGTAGGCATAACCAGGTAGATATAGAAGGGCAGTTCTATAAATAAGCTAGGGGCAAATGGAGGCGTTACCATTGTAGGGGTGGGCATGAACAAGGGTACCCTGAATAGAGAGCCCCCTGGAGAGGTGGGCATGAGCAGGTAGGGTACCCAGAAGATATGGAGGGGCCGTTCTATAAATAAACAAGGGGGGCATGGGGCAATAACTTCAGGTACCCGTGCAGAGGTGCATGAACGAACATGGTGGAAGGGCAGTTCTTCAAACTAGGGGCAGTTACCTCAAGTACCCATGTAGAAGTAGGCATGAACATGTAAGGTGTCCTAAAGCTATAGACGAGCAGTTCCATAAACTAGGGGCAAATGGAGCAGTTACCTCAGGTACCCCTGAAGAGGTGGGCATGGGCAACCATGGTCGAGGGGCTGTTCTATAAACTAGGGACATTTACCTCAGGTACACATGGAGGGGTGGGCATGAACAGGTAGGGTACCCTAAAGATATGGAGTGCCAGTTTTATAGACTAGGGGCAAATGGGACAATTACCTGATGTACACCTGGAGAGGTAGGCATGAACAACCAGGCTACCCTGAAGATGTGGAGAGCAGTTATAGAAGATACCCCTGAAGAGGTTGGCATGAACAGGAAGGGTACCTAGAGGATATGGAGGGGCAGTTCTATAAACTAGGGGTGCATGGGACAGTTACCTCATGTACACCTGGAGAGGTGGGCATGAACAGGTAGGGTACCCTAATGGACGGGCATTTCTATAAACTAGGGGCAAATGGTGCAATTAGCTGAGGTACCCCTGCACTAGTGAGCATGATCAGCCAGGATACTTTGAAGATATGGAGGGGGAGTTAGAAATAAACTAGTAAATTGGGAAGTTAAACTTAGGCACCCCTGCAGATGAGGACATGAACAACTGGGGTACCATGGGTATATGGAGGGGCAGTTCCTTAAACTAAGGGCAGTTACCTCGGGTACCCCTGCAGACGTGGGCATGAACAAACACGGTGGAGGGGCAGTTCTATAAATTTGGGGCAAATGGGGCCTCAGATACCTGGAGAGGGTGGGCATGGACAGGCAGGATTCCCAGAGGTTGTTGAATGGCTGTTCTATAAATAAACTAGGGACAAATAGGGCAGTTACTTCAGATAGCCCTGGAGTGGAGGGTATGAACAACAAAGGCACCCTTGAGATATGGAGGGGCAGTTCTATAAATAAACTAGGTTACTCATAGATAGGTTAGCATGAACCACCAGGGTACTCTGAAAATATGGGATGTGGGCATGAATAGGATACCCAGAGCATTTAGAGGGGGCAGTTCCATAACTAGTTGCCTCAGCATGAATAACAAGGGTGGGGGGGGGGGCAGTTGCCTCAGGTACTCCTCTACGGTGGGGGAGGCATGAGAGATATAGCCAGAAAGTAACAAGTCAGCCCCTGAGCCCTTTGTAGAGGGGCAAGTTGGGTGAAAAAAAGGGGGCAGTAGGGACATATGGGGCAATTTCAGGTCCTCCTGAAGAGGTGGGGATGGATCAGGAAATGTACCCAAGGTGCTCTAATAAAGAATTAAGGCAAGTAAGGTGAAAAACGCCTCCCTGTTGTCCTGACACATATATGTAGGGGCAGTTCTAGAAACTCGGGGGGGGGGGGGGGACAAATAAGGTGGGTCCCCAGAAGAGTTAGGCGGTTACAAAACTGTTACCCTCGGCTTCAGTAGAGGAGCAAGTGGGGTAAATAACCTAACCCATCAGGAATTTGTCCTGCTGACAATGGAGGGGGCAGTTCTAGAAGTACACTAGAGGTAAATAAGCCACACTCTGCTGCTGAAGTGTGGATGAACAAGTAGGGAGCCTGTATGAGTTGCCTGTAACAGGACAGTTACCTGGTCTTTTTTAGCCAAGAAGCAAGTAGGGTGAATAACCACAAGTGATTTCTCCTGCTGTCACCTATATGCTGGGGTCAGCTCTAGAAACTCTAGGGACTATTAGGGAAATTATCCCAGGTCCTCCTAGAGAAGTGTGGATGAATAAGGTGGGTCCCCAGAAGAGTTAGTAGGTTACAAGTCATTTATTGCTTTTATTCAAGGGGCAAGGAGGGGGTGAATAACCCCTACCCCAGGAGAAAAGTGTCCTGCCTGCATCTTTTTTTGGAAAGAGCAGTTCTAGAAATACATTTGGGGGCAAACAATGGATTACCCAGAAGAGTTAGGCAGCAGTTAACACTGTGCAAAGAATAAAGAAAAGGAGGTTATAAGCCCTAACTGAGAAGTAGGAGAATTAGGACATTAAAGAGGACCTCCAATCCCCTTCCTGTGCCGAGGCTAATTTGGATAGTGCGTACAAAAAACGTTAATCTTGTTGCAGCGATTCACCTCTGATCACTGCCGCTGTAGTGTAGCTAGGCCAATCATAGTGGCCATGCTGGTCCTGCAGATCTAGAAGAGTGCCAGTGATTTAAGCAGGATCACATGACTTTTTTTTTTATGCTCTCTCCAAATCAGGCTAAGCATGGGTGTCTGGTAACACGCTAGAGGTCCTCTTTACAATGGTCTTAACTTCATCAAATAAAGTTCTATAAAGCTGGTGCCCTTCTGTGCCCTGTGACATTTAAAGCTTTTAGGCTTGATTTACACCTATTAAATAAAACCATATTTACTGTGTTATTGTGGGATGTGAGTGTATATGTATATAAATGTTTGTATTTGAACCATGTATAGGATAACGGTATACTGCACAAATGTGTGAGCGATTATTAAATAGGACCCTGTCACGGCTCATGTGAAAATACTTTTACCTCAGTTGACTGCTTCAGTTGACATACTTTTACTCTTTTACCTCAGTTGACTGCAGCTTGACAACTAAACACTTAGAGGACCAAAACTGTGGGTCTGTCTGTGACTCCAGGGCAGGCATACTCGCTCCCCCCAGGGCACACCAATCGTGGGTGCCCCACTGTGTGAAACCCCCCCAGGTCACCCGAAAACTCACTTTTGTTTCTGGTTGCATGTGCGAGCAGTGGCCGCATCCCTGCTATCCCTTTAGCAGGGCCCGCGTCAGACATTTGTGAATGGCGTGCATGTGTCATAGGACCAGGAAGAGGTGAGTTTGTTCGGGCAACCCGGTGGGTTTGACATAGCGGGGTAGCCCTGGGGCAAGTTCCAAAACCAGGATAGTCAAAATCCTGGGTTTTGGTTCACTTCAAACTGAACCAACACTCATTTTACAAAACATACAAATACAGACCGTGAAAGCGGGGCCTCACGATCCTTCTGACTTTTTGGGTTTTAAGTAGGAGGTGTCAGAAAAGTTACCACAGGGATAACTGTCTTGTGGTGGCCAAGCGTTCATAACAACGTCGCTTTTTGTATGTTGGCTCAAATCATTGTGAAGCCGAATTCATTAAGTGTTGGATTGTTCATTCACAAATAGGGAATGTGAGCTGGGGTTTAGACAGTTGTGAGACATGTCAGTTTTACCATACTGATATTGACTGTGTTGTCTCAATAGCTCCGCGAATGGCCGGCGGCTGTCAAATCTCCTGTGCTTTGCCAGCAGCTGTCCATGTGACAGCCTCTGGCCAATCGTGGGGCTGAATTTCCCAGAGGGGAGCGAGTTGTTACATAAGGGATACAAGCTTTACAGCACTCACTCGACGGGGGGGGGGGGACCCTGGCAATTGGGGTGCCCCACCCTGCAACAGACCAACACCCACGTTTTGTAAAATGGCTGTTGGTCTGGTTTAAAACGGCAGTGGTTCCTGACCTGTAGTTTGGGAGCCACGTGTCGCTTGCAGACCCTTGTTATGTGGCCCTCGGGCTGTGTGCTAGGAACTCTTGTTGAGGTCTACCACATTTGTTCTGGGAAGTACATGGGTTGGGCATTTTTGGCACCTTTCAAGAATCCATGCATAGTCAAGCAGGTGGAGAACTTGACTATCCTGGCAACTCAATGCCATACTTGGCCCCCCAGACAACATTTATTTCACTTTCCTGGGAAGCGAGATGGAAGGAAGCTGGGAAAAAGAGACCAGTAAAACCAGCATGCTTCTGCACTGCCCTATTTTGCCATTGAATCACTTTGAGACTAAGAGATCCGCTAATTTTAAAGAATTTTCAGGGAAGAGGGATCCAAAACATCATAAACTATGATGTTTGCAAGTACTTACCGTACATGGAATTATTTACTGTTTTTATAATGGTCGTGACTTTTATGATTTCTTCTCGTCGAATGTGGCTCTTGACCATGGCTCGCTGCTGAATGTGGCTCTCCTGGTAAGAAAGGTTGGGCACCCCAGTTCGAAATGAGCACAAATGGTAAAAAAGGTGGTGTTAAACATTGATGGGGCCCCTGGACCCACTAAGCCCTGGTGTGATGGTACTCCCTGTAGTTACACCCCTGGATGTGCATTTTTGCAATGAATCACAGTTTGACCAAAACCCTACACTGGCTACAATGGTCTGGATTCCTTGTGTGGTTTACTGTGTAGTGATGGCTGGCTATTGGCACACTTTACTGCACTGATGGCTGACAAAAATTTTGTGTTGTCACCAAGTAGTGTGGTTTAGACTAAATCCTTTTCCTGACATCGCAGCTTTCAAAATGAACATTGGTTCTAATCAACAACCCCCCCCCCTCCCTTTTTCTTCATATTCATTGTAGGTTAAATGAGCAGTGTCATTATTTCAGTTTTTACATGGTGTGGTTGTAGTTATAATTTTAGGCACTGCACTGCATTTTATATATTTGTGATTTATTTTTTTTTACAGCCCACGTAGTATTCTGCTGTCTGTCCTTGGTGTGCTAGCATGTTTGTTTGCATAACAGGGAATCTCCTAAAATGGCTAGAGGCTGAGTTTTGCACAGTTACAGAGACAAACTTACCATATGGGACTTGCTGTGTTCAGTTTACACTGGCTCTTCCTGGTTTGGCTTTGTATATTGTGCAGTAGCTATTGTCTGTTGTTCACACTTGCCTATTTGCAAGAACATAGCCTCTTGCAGCCTCTGCATTTGTAAAGTAACGCTTCTACATGGA
Organism: Gastrophryne carolinensis; assembly: GCA_027917425.1. NCBI lineage: Eukaryota > Metazoa > Chordata > Amphibia > Anura > Microhylidae > Gastrophryne > Gastrophryne carolinensis. The sequence goes on from CM051236.1 coordinate 497,247,881, forward strand.
GCATGCAAACCAAACAAAAACATAAGTTAAATATAGCGGTGGTGCATATGTGCAGCGTCAGATCTGCCCACCAGAGATTCCTCCAGTTTGCCCATGAGGGATGTACAAGATATCCAAGACTAAAACTGTGTTTGCGGTTTGCCTGTTCTCTGATTTTGTTATTCGGGAATTTATGTGTATGAGTTTTGTTATTTGGTCAATAAACATTCAGTTTTGTATTTTTACTATTTTGTTTTAGCTGAAGGGTGGGCCTCTGAGGTGCTCCAGTCTGACTTTGCATGTCCACAACACCTTTTGGTACTGTACACCAGCCCTTAGTATTGTGCTGGTAAACTATCCAGTACAAGAGTGTTTCACGGTCATGATTTTATATACAGGGCACAAAAGTTTTTATTTTTTATATCTGTAATATTCAAAAAGATCACGTAACTGTGTCTGCTGGGACCCTAGCGCTGTAAACCACTGTAAATATCATACACTGGCACACCATGGTATTTTTCTAGAAATTGTTTTATTATATGTTCTTTGCTTAATATATTTTTCAAGGCCACCACGGCCCCTTTACTAGGTACAATGGATTACACACTTGTTACCCAGTTACTAGCACATACTACAGTTATTGAATGATTAAAGTGTCATAGTTCCAGATCATACAATACATGGATTTTATGGGTCGCTGCACTGAAGGGTAATGGGAGGGTGAGTTTTATCATTCCTGTTCTGGCAAGTAGGAGGAAAATATTGCTTACCTGACCACGCACAGACTGCTCACCGTAGAGTCCTGTGTCCTGTAGCAGTCTGTTCCTTCACTGTCAGCTCTGTGGAAAAGTGCAAGTGTTCCCCCTGTTCTGCCACGAAGAAGCAGGCTCCTTTGTAGATTGGCAAAAGGGGACACACCACATTATCGTCCACTATCAGGCGCCAGTCAGGAGTGCAGTGATTGCTTTGGGGGAGATACCACTGCAACTGGACTGATTCAACTCTGAAGACAGGGCAACCTAATGAGTGCAGCTTATAAATGTCTATGGGCAGCGCAGGTAAAGCACGTGTGACTGATATGCACTACTGACCGGTTTAGTCAGCCAGTTGCCGGCTGATCAGTTATTGGCTGACTGCAGCTGCTTAATGACTGTTGAAAAAACGCCTGCCACTGATACAGTGAGCTCTAATTGTTTTTCTTTATTTTAAATGCCTAAATTGGGCTCAACACTGAGGGTGGAAGGGTGAAGTGAAGGGTTAACTGTAGGCCATTTTAATGTGGAGAGCATGCCAAATTGGGATTCCCTGAAGAGTCTCCTGTTTGCTGGAGACTCCTCCTGAAGGAAGTGCCTATCACCTGTGAAAGCATTTCTTTGTGGTTGCAGTAGATTTATATAGATGAACCTCTCTGGGAAGAGTGTTTACAAAAGTTCCATACCGGAATGCCCGGTTAGACCCCTGCAGGTCTAGGAGCATCTAGCAGCAAAAATGTCCAGCACCTCTGCTCAAGATGATAGTTAATAATCAAAACGTAACTTTTTTTCTTTTTTTTTTATCCATAAGGTAAAATGAGACATACCGATTCTTAGTCCAGGTCAAAATACCCCCCCACGACTGTGATGTGTTGGGGATCTTAGCCATGCTGGGAGTGAAGGTCCATTTTTCAATAACTACATATTAGGCCTTTTTTGACTTATGCTCTTTAAAGCAGGTCCCATGGTAGGAATTTAACCTAATTCCGCATATCTAGTTTAGTGGCATAACCTACATTGAGGTGCTGACTAGTGCAGGTGTCGTGTTGACAGTTGTCTTAATAGATTTAATCCTGAATGCTTCGGGTTAGAGTTAGAAGCGAGGAAGCTGGTGCTGTGGGATTGCCACCTTCTCTGAGAACAATCACTTCTGGAGCATTCTAGTTTGGGAAGCCCCTCCAAATCAAATATCCCTAGGGGTCTTATTTTAAACAAGCATGTGTTATGAAATGCCTAAGCCTTTATCCTCCCAATTGTCAATTGTTCACAATGTGAGTAAACAATGTGACCAATGTCAATAACTTTAAAGTGGACAAAAACCCAGGATTTTGACTATCCCGAGTTTTGGTACTTTCCCCTGGGGCACCCCAATCGCCAAACTTGCTAGCCTATCCCGGTCCTATGGAGCATGCGTGGTCGCTCGTCCAATCGGCGCACTTGGAGCCACTGACGTCACGCCATCTAAGACAGTGTCTAAGGATAGCGGCTCCGAGCGTACTGGCAGCCACATCCACCGCTTCCCTCTAACAGCATGCCCGCGCCGGCCATTAACGGATAGTGCGGATGTGGCTTGCGCATGTGCCGTTGGACCAGGAAGCAAGGCAAGTGAACGGGGTGACCTGGGGGGTTTCACACAGTGGTGCATCCCGATTTTGGATGCACTGGAGGGAGGGAATCGATCGGCCTGGGAATCTTATAGATTCCAGGGCAGATCAGAGTGGGTTTTAGTCCACTTTAAACATGATTGGATGTCTGACTCAGTTGGGAACAGGTATGTAAATATTAGTCATGCTTGTAAACTGTATGCTATTTTTGTTAGACACTCCAAATAATACAATTCTGTGAAACTCACCTGTAGAGTTGCTTTTGATTATATCCAGTCCAGGTCATCCTAGAAGTTGGGTTGACTGCCACCAGGTGGCGCAGTTACTGCAAGATCCAGAGCTGTAACTCCTCCCGGCCCCCTATAAAATGAACTGTCTCAATAGTATTCCCAGAGGTCAAAAAGCAGTAAAAGAACAGGCCGGGAGGTCAAGAAACCATGTTAACTCACAGCTTCAGCATGCACTCTCTCCAACCAACACGAAGGACAATGGTCCAATGTAATCGCCATAACAGGCAAACAAGATAATAAAACCAAGGGCTGGGTGGGACGACCTAGACTGGATATATCCAAAAACGGTTCTACAGGTGAGTTTTACAGAATTGTATTTTTCACTATATCCAGTCCAGGTCGTCCCAGAAGTGATGACAGTTGAGACATCCAAAAGCAGCCTCCATTAGGGCGGGATCCCCAGTGGGGAACAGCATGTAGTTCAACTCACTACCGCCTGAAGCCCCTTTCGGCCAAAACCAGCGTCGGCTGTAAAACTTTGTAAAAGTATGAACAGAAGACCAGGTAGCGGCCTTACAAACTTGTTCAACAGAGGCCTGGTGCTGAAAAGCCCAGGAAGCACCAATAGCTCTAGTAGAATGAGCTGTAACACGAAAAGGGGGATCCTTCCCCCCTTAGCAGAATATGCTTGCACCACTGCCTGTCTGATCCACTTACTAAGAGTGGACTTGGCCGGAGGCAAACCCTTCCTGCAACCTTTCATGAGAACAAAGAGTGAATCCGACTTCCTGAAAGATTCAGTCGCAACCAGATAGTACTTAATGGCTCTGACCACATCCAAGGCATGGAGGGTCCTTTCCTTAGAATTAGAAGGTTCTGGACACAGGGAAGGCAAAACAACTTCCTCATTAACCCTTTAAGTGCCAGCCTACCTGGAGTTTTTGTCACCCTTTGTTGCCAGACCATTTTGCACTATTTTGCACTCCCCATGTTCAAATGTGATTTTTGAAGGGATTTCCCAGAAAAATTCTATATTGTTTTTTTCAGCAGAGTCTGAGCTTTAACATGAAATGTCTTGTTTGTCATTTTTAGGTGTATTCTCAATATTTTTTGGCGAAATGCAAAAAAATAAAAAAAAAATATTTTTTACAATTTGTAGTGTTTTTTTGTAATAAAAAATGTTAAGTTTGTCAATAAAATCTTATTGCGTGTGAAATCCCAATTTCTCCCGGTTACAGCAGTACCACATATGTATTGGTAGACACCCTTTCCAGCCCAGGAGACCCCCCCCAAACTGAAACAGAGCTTTAGGGGATTTTCAGAAAAAATACAACTGTGATATGCGCTATGCGCACCTTGCAGTTTTTCCAGAAAAACAACCCTTTACATTTGAAAAACCCCCCATGAACTATATATTCTCTGGAAGTATACACCTCAGGCTTTCTAGGTGTACCAGGCTTGTTGATGTGGCCACAGTTTTCTGGAAGTAATCCCTCAATGTATTCTTTGGTTGCAAAGAGTTTCCCTAAAAAATGGATAAAAAAGCAGAATCAAAGCCACATTTTCCTAAAAAAAAAACTATATACAAACAAGAAACAACAAGTATAATCTGAAAAAGCAACATCCCCCGAACAGAACGATACCCAACATGCATAGTTACTGTCAAGGGAAGAGTTGCCAAACACCCCAAAGTAAAGCATGAGCATAACGGTAATTTTTCTTGAAAATTTCAGCTCTGCAGACAAAGTGCGCACCTTGCGATTTTTCAACCAAAACAACCCTTTACATTTGGAATATCCCCCATAAACCATATATTCCCTGAAAGTACACATGTTAAGATTTCTAAGCGTACCCAGCTTGTTGTAGTGGGCTCATCTTTCTGGAATTGATCCTTCAAAGAATTCTTTGGTTGCGCAGGGTTTCCCTAAAAATGTATAAAAAAGCTGAATAAAAAACACCTTTTCCTAAAATATAAATATGCAAACAAGAAAAAACAAGCTAAGTCTGAAAGCGCAAGGTCCCCCGAACAGAACAATACCCAACATGCAGAGGTACTATTAACCCTTTTAATTGCCAGCCTACTTGAGATTTTGTCACCCTCTGTTTTTTTCCCCATTTTGCGCCATGTTTTGCGACATTTTTGCTGGAATTTTCAGAAATTATATATATATATTCTAAGCTTACAGCACGTCCTGCTCCATCTATAATACTTACACATGGGTTATCCTCCGCCAGAGGGCGCTGTGCACTGCAGACATGCAAAAACAAGCTCCTCCCGGCCCTTCATATACCCAGGGACCTCCCACAAATCCCCAGATTTCTCTGCAGTGCTGAACTGCGAAGACATGAAGTATCACGCTCTCGCAGGCGAGCGGGGCTTTACAGCCTGAGGTCCTGCGAGACTATTTCCACCCGTCCTCTTCGGAAGATTATGCCTCCCAGCCTGGGCTGCGTGGGTCGGGTGAAGGTAGGCAACACCTTGTGTGCTGAACGGAGCCACGCTCCACCGCAATCCCCCACCATAGGGTAGGCATTTAGGCCGATAGTGAGCCTCTAGTGGATGACCCTCCCGCATTCTTGCCCGTGCCCCTCACAGATTTAGTCAATGGACGCTGGTCCGCTTCTCCTTCGCTTCCTCCCGTAACTCGGGGGGGGGAAAAAGAAAGGGGGGGGGGGGGTATGTGTGGCAGTCCTAGTGTGAAGTAACACGTTAAGGCCTTTGGTTTTTATTTTAATTGGGTGTCAGTGTCGCGCTCCTTGCTATACAGTTGCGAGCCATTTGTCTTTTCATTAACTGCCTAGACGGCAGCATCATTTCCAGCGTGACAGCATCTTTATGCATGCGCCTTCTATCCAATACTGTCCTTATTTCTGTTGGTTAGAGCTTCGCGCTTTTTGGGGGAGGCGGAGACTCGGCATGACGCGCTCCGCGTCACAGCCTGGTCTGGCCCGCCCCTCGAGGTTCGCTTGGCGCCATTTTGACAATCTTCGCGCGCGGTGCGGTCCGCCTCCTCCCTTGGTCATGTAAGTGCCCTCCGGGGCGGCATGGTTCTATGTCTATCAGGCTGCGCATGGCACTGACTCCACCCCTCTTGTCCCATTATGTCTTTCAGACGCCAGGACTTCGGTGGCTTCTCCCGGCCTAACATATATTACAGCGGGTCCACATAACAAATTCTCCCACTTCATAGCGGGTCTCGGGGCATCCAGGGTTGCCTATTGCGTAAATCCCTGCGGGCATACTGCTCAGATAATCACCATATGGAGGCATCTCAGAATTATGTACCCTGGGACATGACCGGCTGTGTGCAGTGTGTGGTCAGCCCCAGGCTGAGGCTGACAGAGCACGGGTCTGCGGACCGTGTGCTGAACAGGCAGGTGTGCCAGTTGCTGCACCTCCCTTCAATACACCCGTCTCCCCGGACCTAAATCTCACTCCTGATGAGTCCCACTCGAGCGGGGATGACCTGCAAACCGTGCCGCGCGTGCTGCCTGGATTGGCGGAGCGTATGTGCCCTGGTAAGAAGCGGTCCCTGACGCCTCCTGGCTCTCCGGTTCCTAACGATACCGATGACTCTGCTGATATGCAGGACCTTGATCCTTCTGAGGAAGGTGAGCTAATCGCAGATGAAATTCTTAAGATCTTTGAGGTTTTGTCAATCTCCCCCCCCGGGGAGACCCCCAAGCCTAAGAAGGAGAGTTTCCACACAGCGCCGCCGCGCTTGGAGTTCCTAGAACAGGATCATTTCCAGAATCTTATATCCCAAGAATGGGAATCGCCTTGTAAACTTAAAGGGGTCCCAGGGGTCTGGGATTGGAAGTACCCTTTCCCTCCTGATGTGGTTAATTTTTGGTCAGCACCTCTTGTGGTGGATGCACCGGTTATAGGGGTTACTAACCCCCTTCATGACGGCTCCTTATTACCGTACCCTTCGGGATGCTGAGGACCGGCGCATTGACAGACTGGCTTCCCACGGCTCTGCGCCCGGTCTGTGCCGCGGCCATCACTGCGGTGGCCACCAGGACTCTTGTCAGAAAAGTGCTAGATCACCGTCCTGAGGACCTCCCTTGGGGGGTGTTTAATGCGCTATCGGACTGTGATGCGTTTGTGAAGTTTATCCTCTCAGCACTGGATGACACCATTAAGATGTGTGCTAGAACCTCTGCCCTTGTGGTAGCTATTCGCCGCCTGGTCTGGCTGCGACAGTGGGGTGCTGACGATGCTACGAAAAAGGCTCTCACTTGCCTTCCCTTCAGAGGACGGCGACTATTTGGGGCCCGTTTGGACCTTTTTGGTAAAAAGGGTAAGGCACCCTTGCGCAGAAGGCCGCTCCGGCCTCCCCGGGGCAGGGTCACCCCTCCACTTCCCTACGTTAGTGTCAAACGCGAACCTGAGGTGTGCTTCCAACTGTGGATTTCCACCATGGGGTGGGCAGGCAATGCCCTGGGCCCTCTGGCAGGACTAAGTGCCAGCAGCTGTCCACCATCTAGGAATGTACCTTCTCCTTCTGGTGGTTCCAGGAGGTAGTTCCCCTGGACACAGGATAGCTTTTGCTGGGCGGTCCCTCTCAGTGATTGTCAGGGTGCTTCTAGCCCCTGGTTTTCCCTCAGGTATTGGTGCAGGCTGTACTGGGCCTACAGAGTTTGGGCTTACTTACAGGTTGCCCTTAACAGTATGGGGCTATGGCCTCTATATTAACCTTCCTCCTTCCCTCAACAGTATGAGGCAGTCTGGGCCACGCTGGCCTATGGTAGGCCTGGCAATTCTACTCACAGGTAGTCCCTATATGACATCGCTGTCTTGGGACACAGGCACCCTGGGCAAGGGGGGCTTTCGACCTCCTGTGGCGTTCTAGATCTTCTTAGTTTCCCCTGTGTCTGCTGGACACTAAGACAGTTACTAGGCAGTGCGGCAGGACCAACCCTGCAGCTTGAGGCATTGTTGGTGGCCTCTCTTTCGCTCCCAGGCTACTCGCCATGGCGTGAATGGGGATGGGTGCTCAGTCACCTCAATCCCTCTTGGTCCCTTATCTGCTATCTCCATTCCTTGGATTCGGTTCAGGCTTGAGCCTTCTTCCTTGGCAACAAGCAGACTCCTGGTTACGGGGGCTCTGTCCCCCTTTGCTGACTTCTTACTTTCACCAGGCAGGATTGCAGCTGGTGGGCCCGTTCGTGGCGTATCAGATGATGTCCCTTATATGCCGAGCCCTTGGGCTCTTCGGCACAGTAGGTTATTGATCCTACATGGGCTTCCAGCACCCCTGGGGCTTGATCTGTGCTCATTCCCCCTTGGTAAGGTGGTTCCTCCTGAGCTGATCATGTTCAAGGACCCTGTCAGGGGGCACCACCTTCCTTGCTTGCATCTTCCTGAGAATGGTCACCTTGGGTACCAAGTTTCGCAGGTAGGCGGGGGGAGGGACTTTCTTCCAAAGCCCCCGTGGTTCCTAGATAGTGTTCGTTGGAGGGTCCATCTTACCTACTGGTTGTTGCAACAGTGAGCCTTCCGTTGACTATACGGCTAGTCTTCTCCCCCTTTAGGACCTGTCTATTTGGGGACTTCTTGGTCTGTTGGAAGACAAGGGTCTGTTTTATTATTGGTCTGGAGCTTGAAGCAGGATGATCCCTCCTGGAGGGTTCCTGATCCTGTTCTGGGCGGGGGTCTGCGCCCCTGCTCCTCAGCGGTATTCGCTCCAATAGATGCCTTTCAGTGGCAGGTTATGCTATCCTGGTGGCGCTCTGAGAGCCAACTAGGGTGGCTCTGTTGGGTCTCGTTTATACCACAGGGGCTCCGCCCTTGTTTTTACTACCCCAGAATACTCTCTCTGGTCATTGGGGCTTGGTAAAATTATGCATAGGCTTTCTATTTTATATGCCTTCACTTCGTTCACCCTACTACGTGGGGTTCTGTGCACAGTTGTGCTGATAGTGAGACCCGTGAGATTGATGGCCTGGCGGCCTTGTGAACTGTGGTTCGCAGAGGCTTCTGCTAAGGTCTGCTGACCTGTTCGCTCTCTCAGGAGTGCGGTTCTGCCCTTGTCAGGCCCCTTCTTTCGTTGTCTCAATCTACAGACTCTTGTCTTATCTTCTGGGTGACTTGGTATATGGGGGGCTAGGAGCAAGCTTCCTTGTCTTCCTCTTCCTCTGTCTATTGTGGATCATGGTGTACCCATACTGATTGGCATGAGTTTTGGTCTCTTACCTGTTGGTCTTTACAGCATAGGTTGGGGTTGGCTCCCCATCTAGGTACTCTGTAGGTCCAGGTCCTGTCCTGGCTGTCTTTCTGTAGGAGTCTGGTTTTGTCTTCCTTTGTCTTCCTTGTTATTCTTAATAATGCTAATATGAAGGGTCTACATTCCCTCAACAGGTGTTGCAATTTTTCCCTGATGGTTTCTTGTCCCTTAGGGGGACTGATGCCCTTGGGGTCTGCGGGCGCCTCCTTATGTATGCGCCTGATATTGCCTGCTTCCAGGGCCACTGCGTCCTTTGGATTAATCTTACTTGGATGCCTTCTGGTCCTGAGTAAAGCCTTCGGCTTCTTGCTAGTGAAGGGGGTCAGTATTCCCGCCTTCGGACGTGGGACCAGTTCTCATTCCCCTTAGGGAGAGTTACAAGTTTTCCACGAGGCTTCTGTTGCCTATGGGCTGGTTGGGTCGTTACACTGGCCTATTCCTTTAAGGGGGAAGAATCTCTCTTTTTTCATTTTATTCTATTATATTGGTGCTTGGGTACCATTGGCCCTTCAGCACCAGTTTTTTTTTCTGTTGAATAAGTTACCAGACTGTTGCTTGTCTCTGTTCATACCTTTCAAAGGTCTTGTTATGAGATTGACGTTAGAGCCTCTACTCATGTCATACCTGGTTGCAAAGTTTTGCAGGTGACGGCGCCTTTACTGTGCCGCTGTGCCACCCTACTTGGACACTGCTATTGGATGTGCCATGTGTAAGTATTATAGATGGTGCAGGACGTGCTGTATGCTTAGAATACAATTCTGTGAGATACTCACCTGTAGAATTGGTATTATACGCATACAGCACGTCCTGCTCCACCCCACCCTGGTTTACATTTTTCTGGATCCCCTGTATGGTGATTGTTATCATTACTATTGTTACCAGTTGGTGGTTGGTTTCTCCCTGCTTCTTTTCTCACTGCTTTTCAATACTGGGGATTTGTGGGAGGTCCCTGGGTATATGAAGGGCCGGGAGGAGCCTGTTTTTGCATGTCTGCAGTGCACAGCGCCCTCTGGCGGAGGATAACCCTTGTGTAAGTATTATAGATGGAGCAGGACATGCTGTATGCGTATAATACCAATTCTACAGGTGAGTATCTCACAGAATTGTATTATTTTTTTGCAGCAGAGTTTAGGCTTTAACATGAAATGTCTTGTTAATAAATAAAATTAATAATAAATAAAATTTACAAAGTAAAAAAAAATAATAATTTTTTTTAGAAAATTGCCTCCTTTGTTTTAAATAAATGTATTTTATTAGGGAAAACCATATTGCATGTGAGAGCCCCATTCCTACCGATTAGAACGGTACCACATATTTATCGGTAGCCCCCTGTTCCTGCCCAGGAGACCCCCCTAACTGAAACAAGTAATTTTTAACATTTACAAATAAAATACAACTACCATCCACACTACAAAGGGTTAAATCGAGAAAAAAAATGACATAGGGTCCCCCTCTTACCCAAAGTAACCAGCCCAGGACCAGCTATGCAGGGCTTGTAGGAACAGGGCGCAGGGGCCAGCTTTTGTGGCCCCTGGCCCTGCAGGCTACAAGCCCGCATATCCCGTGGCCACGGGCTCTTCTGCCCCCCCCCCCCCCTGGCCTTTGGGGAGGCAGGTAATGGGGGTGCCGCGGGTTAATGGCAAGTCACCGGCTAGCGCCGGTGACTTGCCATCCCCCCCAGCCTTGAGAACTGGTATAAGGGTTCTCATGGACCCCTTACCAGTTCACAAGGGGTTAAATGTAAAAAAAAACACACCACGCAGAGAAAAAATATTTTATGATTTTTTTTTAATACTTACCTCCCATCCATACTGGAGCACTCTGTCCCTCGGCGATCACTGGCTTCTGCTCACTTGCTAGAAGCCTTTTATAGCTGCTGGATGACAGAACACAAAGGGTTAATTAAAAAAAAGACATAGGGTCCCCCCTCCCGGGGGACCCCATTTTTTTGGGGAATTTTAAGGGTTAAAAACCCTTAAAAATCCCCCCAAAAAATGACGTAAGGTCCCCCCTTCCCAGCATTACCGACCCGGGCCAGCTATGGGGGCTTGTAGAACAGGGAGCAGGGGCCAGCGTTGGTGCCCCTGGCCCTGCAGGCTACTAGCCCACATAGCCACTAAGTGGCCCGGGCCCTTCTGCTCCCCCCCCCGGTTGTTGATGAGGCAGTTAATGGCAAGTCACCCACTTGCCGCAGGTGACTTGCCAGACCCAGAGCCTTGTGAACTGGTATAAGGGGTCTCATGGACCCCTTACCAGCTCACAAAGGGTTAACTGTGAAAAAAAAAAAACACCACACAAGTAATAAAAGTATTTTATTAAAAAAAAAAAAAAAAATTTACTGTACTTACCTCCGATTGTAAGCTCTTGTCCCTTGCCACTCTGATGACAGATGCCGGTGATCGGCATCCAGTTAAGGGGGAGGCAGGAGATCAGAGGACCTCCTGCCACCTCCTTCCCCGGGCACCGATCACCGGCATCTGACAGCTGAGAGAGCTGAAGCCGGTGATCGGGGCCGGGATGACGTCATTAGCGCCGCCCCAAGGGGCTTAGCGGCAAGATGGCGGCCGCCATCGAGGAGGAAAGGGGAGAGAGCCTCCCGGGCTCTCTCCTGAAGATCCGTTAGTCCTGGGGGGGGCGGAGATCGGAGGCCCCCCAGGTGAAGAGGAGGGACAGCGGGAGCCAGCGCACACGCAGGTAAGTGAATGTAATTTTTTTTTTTTTACAGTTAGCAGCTGCTGCTGCAGAAGCGGGAGGGGGGTGGCCTATTCCGGGGGGCGGACCGGAGGAGACCCGGCCGGATCCAGCGAGGAGTCAGGTGAGTTTTTTTTTTTGCCCGCTAGCAGGGGTAAATGCCAGGCACGGAAATTTTAAGTGGCTGGCACTTAAGTGGAGGAGAAGCAACCACGTAAATTTTACGTGGCTGCCATTTAAAGGGTTAAGATGAAAAGGAGAAACGACCCTAGGCAAAAAAATCAGGTTTAAAGCGAAAAACCACCTTATCCTTATGCCGGTCAAAGGAAGGAGGCTTCATACAAAGAGCGGCCAGTTCTGACCCCCTTTAGGGTCAAGATAGACAATGCAGCATCGCACAAAGGGTCAAAGGGAGGACCCTGGAGAGCAGAAAGCACCAAATTCAAATCCCACACCGGCAATACAGGCTTACGCGGTGGACGTACATGGGTAACTCCTTGGAAAAAGGTCCTGATTAGTCTATGATTGGCAAAGGATCTTTGGAAAAAGATGGCCAAGGCCCAGACCTGGCTCTTGAGGGTGCCCAGCTGTGGACCCAAGTCTAAGCCGTGTTGTAAAAATTCAAAAATCCTAGAGATAGAAAAAGTGCGACAAGGAAAACTCTTGGATTCACACCAAGAAATGTAGGCATGCCAAACTCTGTAGTAATTCATTGAAGAAGACTTCTTCCGTGCCTGAATCATGGTCTGAACAACCGTGGCCGACAGCCCCTTTTCCGTTAGGATCGAGGTTTCAATAGCCAGGCCATCAAAGCCAGCGTCTGTAAATTGCGGTGCCGCAGCGATCCCTGAGTGAGAAGCCCTGGGTCGTCGGGCATGATGTAACGATCGACTGACATCTGAACTATGTCCGCGAACCAACTCCGCCTCGGCCAGCGAGGAGCCACCAGGATGGTAGGTACCCCCTCCTGGGCTATCTTGCGCAGCACTCGGCCCAGGAGTGGAAGTGGAGTGGAGGAAATGCATAAAGGAACCTGAACTCCGTCAACCACGGAATAGTCCAGAGCGTCTGTGGCGAAGGCCAGAGGATCTCTTGACAGAGATACGAACCTTGGAAGCTTGTGATTGTGTCTGGACGCCAACAGGTCCACGTCCGGCTGACCCCCAGCGGAGACGCAGCGTGAAAGATCTTGTTGCTGAGAGACCATTCCCCCAGACGAGAAGTCCCCCTGCTCAGGCACCGCCGAGATGCAGGGAACATTCTCCTCTGCCCAAGTCAGGATCTGGGACACCACCTGAAAGACTCGCTTGCTCCGAGTCCCGCCTTGGTGATTGATGTAGGCGACAGCCGTCTGATTGTCCAAGCGGACCTGAATCGCACGGCCCCTTAGATGGGGAGTCAATTGAAGAAGTACCAACCAAATCGCTCTCAGCTCCAGTAGATTGATGGGTAAGTGGGCCTCCTGTGGCCCCCACTGACCCTGGAACTTCAGTGTTTGCCAAAAAACCTCCCCAGTCGGTCAGACTGGCGTCCGTGGTAACTATCTCCCACAGGGGAGTCAGAAAGGACTTGCCCACCAACAGATTTTTGGAGTCCAAACACCACAAGAGGGACCGACTGACCATGGGGGACAGTGAAAATTCCTGATCCAGGGACTCCTGCGTCCGGTCCCAACCGGCCAACAGATTCAATTGAAAAGGTCTCATGTAAAACTGGGCGAAGGGGACTGCCTCGAAGCAGGACACCATGAGGCCCACCAGTTACATCCCCAGACGGCTCGATGGCCGCTGACAAGCCAGTAGGGCTTGCACCTGCATCTGGAGGCTCATCACCTGCTGCTGGGGTAGGAAAACCTTCACCTGAGAGGTGTCCAATGTCATGCCCAGGAAGGACCTTACCATTGAGGGACTGATCGGACCGTAAAGTCTCCATGCGGAAATGCTTGACCCTTCAGGTCCAGGATGGGTCGCAGTCTTTCGTCCTTCTTGGGCAACGTGGTCAGATTTGAGTAAAACCCTTGACCACGTTCCTGGCGAGGCACGGGACAAATCACACCTGATAACAGAAGGCTCTGAACGGCCATCCTTAGGCCCTGCGCCGTCAATGCGTTCTGGGAAATCCGCGCTCGAAGAAATCTTGAGGGCGGCCAAACTGCCAGCTCTATTTTGTACCCGGAGGAAACCACCTCCTGAATCCACCAATCCAAGACATGCTGTCTCCAGATGTGAGCAAATAGCAGAAGCCGCCCCCCCCCACCCGGATGGGTGAGGGCGCCCCCTCATGCCTGAGAGGGCTTGGCAGGGGGTTTGGACTTGGCTCGCCAGGAGGGATTGGGTCGGCCGCCAGACCTACCTCGACCCCAGGCATGCCCCCCCCATGCCCCCCCCCCCCCCATAGGCTCACCATCGCCGGCTCACCTATGGCCGGCTACCCTTTAAAGGAGGGTCTGCGGCCCAGAGCCTAGCTTTGTCAACGCCTGACCCCTGCGTTCTCCCTACCTTCACCTGCCCTGTCGGCCAAGGCTGGGAGGCATAAGTGGTCCACGGGGACAGTGGCAATAGGGGTGCAGCGGCCACCAGGCTTAAAATGCACCGCTCAGCTGCCATATACAGAGAGTTCCAGACGATCCTCGCAGCAGTATTGCAATTATGAAATCTGGGAATTATATTGAGACAGTTCATTTTATAGGGGGCCGGGAGGAGTTACAGCTTTGGATCTTGCAGTAACTGCGCCACCTGGGGGCGGTCAACCCAACTGTCATCACTTCTGGGATGACCTGGACTGGATAAAGTGAAAATCCTGGCAGCCAAAAAGCCCTTTTATTGTAGACTAGAAAATGTACACAGCGCTGCCCGGGCGTAAAGTGTCAGTGTGTTAATGTAATTAGATTTGTTCCAAGGGTGCCCAGGAGGCCAATCTATGCCCTTGTTATTTTTGTTAACAGGGAAATCGCCAGAAGCCCTATATACACCAAAGTTATGCACTGTTTATGTAAACTGTAATGTAAATGCACGTTAGAAATAAATGAAAAACTTTTAACATCTTAAATACCTAATAGCCAAATTGGATTGTCATGTCATAAGACATGACATAAGTCATAATGACAGAACCTGTTTATAAACAACATTGGTAGTATTCTAAGCATACAGCGCGTCCTGCTCCAGAATAGTAATAACATGTGGGTAATCCTCCGCCTCAGGCGCCGTGCACTGCAGACATGTAGAAAACAAGCTCCTCCCGGCCCTACATATACTGAGGGACCTCGCACAAATCCCCAGATTTCTCTGCAGTGCTGAACTGCGAAGACATGAAGTTTCACGCTCTCGCAGGAGAGCGGCCTTACAGCCCAAGGTCCTGTGGGACTATTTCCACCCGTGCTCTTCAGAAGAATATGCCTCCCAGCCTGGGCTGCGCGGGTCGGGTGAAGGTAGGCAGCACCTGGTGTGCTGATTGGAGCCATGCTCCACCGCAATCCCCCTCCATAGGGTAGGCGGTCAGGCCGATGGTGAGCCTCTAGTGGATGCCCCTCCCGCAATCTTGCCCGTGCCCCTCACAGACTTAGTCCATGGACGCTGTCCGCTTCTCCCTCGCTTCCTCCTGTAACTCGGGGGGGGGGGGGGAAAGAGGGGGGGGGGGGGCGGGATGTGTGGCAGCCCTAGTGTTAACTTTCACGTTTAGACCTTGGTTTTAATTTATTGGGGTCAGTGTCGCGCTTTGCTATACAGTGTGAGCCGTTTGTCTTCATTAACAAACTGCCTAGTCGGCAGCATCATTCCAGCGTGTCGGCATCTTAGGCATACGCCTTTATATCCAACTGTTCTACGTTTTTCGGTTGGTTAGAGCTTCGCGCTCTTTGGGGGAGGCGGAGACTCGGCATGACACGCTCCGCGTCACAGCCTGGCCTGGCCCACCCCTCGAGGTTCGCTTGGCGCCATTTTGACTATCTTCGCGCGCGTGGTGCGGTTCGCCTCCTCCCTTGGTCATGTAAGTGCCCTCCGGTTCTATGTCTATCAGGCTGCGCATGGCACTGACACCACCCCTCTTGTCCCATTATGTCTTTCAGACGCCAGGACTTCGGTGGCTTCTCCCGGCCTAACATATATTACAGCGGGTCCATTTTACAAATTCTCCCACATTACTAGCGGGTTTTGGGGCATCCAGGGTCGCCTATTGCATAAATCCCTGCGGTCATACTACTTAATAATCACCATATGGAGGCATTTCAGAATTATGTAACCGGGGTCCCTCCGGGACATGACCGGCTGTGTGCAGTGTGTGGTCAGCCCCAGGCTGAGGCTGACAGGGCACGGGTCTGCGGACAGTGTGCAGAACAGGCAGGTTTGCCAACGGAGGCACCTCCCTTCCTTACTCCCGTCTCCCCGGTCCCAAATATCACTCATGACGAGTCCCACTCGAGCGGGGATGACCTGCAATCCGTGCCGCGCGTGTTGCCTACGGCGGAGCAGGTGCTTTCTGGATTGGCGGAGCGTATGGGCCCTGGTAAAAAGCGGTCCCTGACGCCTCCTGGCTCCCCGGTTCCTGACGATACCGATGACTCTGCTGATATGCAGGACCTTGACCCTTCTGAGGAAGGTGAGCTATTCTCAGATTCGGGCTCCTCGAACGGGCGGCCCGGGGGCTGTGATGATTCTGAGCCCGGTTCTTGGGTTCTGTGTGACACAGATGAAATTCTTTTTGAGGTTTTGTCAATCTCCCCCCCGGGGAGATCCCCAAGCCTAAGAAGGAGAGTTCCCATACAGCGCCGCCGCGCTTGGGAGTTCCTAGAACAGGAACATTTCCAGAATCTTGTATCCCAAGAATGGGAATCGCCTTGTAAGCTTAAAGGGGTCACAGGGGTCTGGGAATGGAAGTACCCTTTCCCTCCTGATGTGGTTAATTTATGGTCAGCACCCCTGGTGGTGGACGCACTGGTTATAGGGGTCACAAACCCCCCTTTCATGACGGCTCCCTTTTACCGTACCCTTCGGGATGCTGAGGACCGGCGCATTGATAAGGTGGTTCCTCTTGAGCTGCTCGTATTTAAGGCCCCCGTCAGGGGGCACCCCCTTCCTTACTAGCATCCTCCAGTGAATGGTCACCCTGGGTACCAAGTCTCGCAGGTTTGGCGGGGGAGGGGAAATTCTTCCACAATCCCCGTGGTTCCTAGGTAGGGTCCCCTAGACGGTCCATCTTACCTGCTGGTTTTGTTGAAACGGTGTGCCCTCCGTTGACTCTATATGGCTGGACTTCTCCTCTTTTCGGATCGGTCGGTCTATTGGGGACTCCTGGTCTGTGGATGACAATGGCCTGTTTTACTACTGGTTTAAAGATTGAGGCAAGATGCTCCCTCTGGAGGGTCCCTGATCCTGCCTTGGGCTGGGGTCTACGCCCCCTGCTTCTCAGCGGTATTCGCTCCAATGGATGCTCTTTAGCGGCAGGTTATGCTATCCTGGTGTCGCCCGGGGAGCCTAGCGTGGCTCTGTTGGGTCTCCTTCATAACACAGGGGCTCTGCCCTTGTTTTTACTGTCCCAGACTATTCTGACTCTGGTCTGGGGGGGCTGAGTATTTTAGGCATAGACTTGTTGTTTATACGCCTTCTCTTCATCACCCTACTTGTGGGGTTCTGCGCACGGTTGGCCTGATAGAGTCCCGTGAGATGGATGGACTGGGTGGCCTTGTGAGCTGTGGTTCGCAGATGCCTCTGCTGAAGTCTACTGACGGTTCTACCCTTGTCAGGCCCCTTCCCTTGTCCCAATATAAGGTCTCCTGTCTGGGGATTGACAGCTGATTCATTCACCCCTTGGAGACGGGCCTTATCCTCTGGATGACTTAGTATGAGGGGGGGGCGGGGAGCAAGCTCCCCAGCTTCCACTTCTCTGTCTATGGGGGTTTTGTGGTAAACCATATTGATTGGCATGAGCCTTGGTCTCTTCCCTGTCAGATGTTCTCGGTTCCCAGGGCCTTTAAAGTCATTACAGCGTAAGTTGGGGTTGGCTCCCCATCTGGGGACTCTGAAGGTGCAGGTTCTGTCCTGGCTTTTCCTGCAGGAGTCTGGTTCTGTCGCCCTCGTGGGGAATTCTTTTGGGGATTGCTTAGCTGCATCTCCCAAGTAGTTCCATGGTCCCTGTGGGGATCAACTTTTTTTGTCCTGCGGATTCCTGGGGACTTTTGCTGGCTGCTGTCTGAGCTGCCTTGTAGTCCAGGTCGCTTCTCTGGGGCCTCCTGACTCCGTCAGACGTGTACCTGAGACGGTGGATCGGGTCACTTAACCTTGGCTCAATGTGTGTGTATATATGTGTGTATATATGTGTGTATATATATGTGTGTATATATATGTGTGTATATATGTGTGTATATATATGTGTGTATATATATATATATATATATATATATATATATATATATATATATATTATATTTACAGATATATATGGCTACAGGCACCCCATGCCGTGGGGGTGTTCCTTCTTACGCCGGACCTCCGGTCCTAGTGGTCTGTAGGATCTTTGTTTTAGTCCTTTAGTCTAACTATGGACTTTATTCTTAATTATACTGATATGAGGGGCTACATTCCCTCTACAGGTGTTGCAATTTTCCCCATGAAGGTTTTCTTGGCCCTTAGGGGGACTGATGCTCTTGGAATCTACGGGCGCCTCTTTATGTATGCTCCTGATATCTCCTTCCTGCGCCATTGCGCCTTTGGATTAATCCGTTTGGATGTCTCCTGATCCTGAGTGAAGCCTTAGCTTCGTGTTAGTTAGGGGTCAGTATTCCCGCCTTGGTCGGGTGACCTGTTCTGTTTCCCTTAGGGGGTGTTACAAGTTTTGCCACGAGGTTTCCTTGCCTGTGGGCTGGTTGAGTCATTGCACTGACCTATATTTCTCTTTAGGGGAAAGAATCTCCCCTTTTTCTGTTTATTCCGTTATATTTTTGCCTGGGTTCCATTGGCCCTTCAGCACCAGGGTTTTTTTCTGTTGATTAAGTTCCTAGACTTATGGCTTGTCTCTGTTCATACCTTCCGGTCTTGTTATGAGACTGACGTTAGAGCCTTTGCTCATGTCATGCCTGTTGCAAGTTTTGCGGGTGACAGCGCCTTTACTGTCCGCTGTGCCTTGTTTTTTCCTGGTGATCCCACCCTGCTTATGGACACTGCTATTGGATGTCCCACATGTTATTACTATCCTGGAGCAGGACGTGCTGTATGCTTAGAATAATACAACTCTGTGAAGTACTCACCTGTAGAGTTGATATTATATGCATACAGCACGTCCTGCTCCACCCCACCCTGGTTCACTTGTTCTGGATCCCCTTTATGGTGATTGTTATCAATAGATATTATTACCAGTTTTTCTGGGTGGTTGGTTTCTCCCAGGCTTCTCCTTCTCACTGCTTTTCAATGCTGGGGATTTGTGGGAGGTCCTTCGGTATATGTAGGCCCGGGAGGAGCTTGTTTTCTACATGTCTGCAGTGCACGACGCCTGAGGCGGAGGATTACCCACATGTTACTATCCTGGAGCAGGACGTGCTGTATGCATATAATATCAACTCTACAGGTGAGTACTTCACAGAGTTGTATTATTTTACTGCACACTCGCCTCTCCCTGCCTGACTGCATAGATGGAGGACAATTAGGCGGAACAATCAACAGCGGTTGAGAAGTAGAATTATACTTTTATGGTTGCCAAAGAGGGTTTTCATTCTTTTTACTGTAAAGTGAGAATATAAATGCCCCCGTAGAATGTACCTATAACAATTTAAATTGGACCATCACAGCTTTTGATAGATTTTTCCCGGGCCATCCCAGTTTCCCAACTTTAGATACGCCTCTGAGGGGGAACACCTTTGTTTCGCCTTATGCTTACCTTCGGCAGCATCCCAATCTCTTCTCCATCCGACATGCGCAAATCTGAATTTCTGGCTGTGGGTGCATGCAGCCGGAGGGCGGGCGCCTAGCAGTCCTATTCGTTTAGTATTGATTGCTCAGTATCAAAGAAAAGTGCAATCTGTTTTTAACCACAGTCCTCCCGCCATACCGTCCTCCACTGGCAGGATGGGGGGAGGTTACAACAAAAGTACTCCTTGCCTTGCCCGCTATCCAGCACCATTCTCCCAGCAAAACCAGCGCTTGGCGCAGCTATCTTAGAGCGGCTGCACAGACCGACATCCCTAGTGCCCCTCTCCGTTCATTCACTTGTATATATGTACAGAGCCTGTTATGCTGCTCTGAGCATGCTCGGTGTGACTACTGCCCCTTTTGAGGAAATGGTGTGTTTTTTTTTTTTTTTTTTATTATATAAACCCCGCCCATACCTTTTCTGCCTTAGCGCCAGGCTAGGAAGGCAAGGCAGGGTCTAGAATCAACCTGGAAAACTGCTTTAAAACGCACAGCAATCAGCCCTGATTGGAGAAATGGTAAGAAACTGGCAGTTCGTGAGGTTTTTCCAGGGGCAGCCCATACCAGGATACTCCAGTTAAGCGGATCAAAGCGGACCAGGGTGGGGGGGCTTGCTTTTGTTTTACTTTTAAGAAGGCAAATTGCTTACTTTATTCCTTCAGATTGACCGATTGTCTAAAGTAGACCTGTTTTCGGCAATCTCTGCATAGACATAGCTAAATGTGACCTGCCCTAGGTGTGAACAGGGGAGTTACCGGTGCCCAGCGTGGCTCAGAGTAACTTATTTCCTGTATTCTAAGTATGTCACACACCCCGCTTCAAGATATCCATAACATGTGGGTAATACCGACCTGAAGGGGCGTTCCTGCAGAGATGATAGCAAAAAAGAAAGCCGATCCATAAATACCTGGGACCTCCCACTCATCACCCAGTTTTCCATCTCTGCAGACAGCGAGCAAGTCAGAAGATGATGGCTCCTCCTTGCACAGGGGGATTTCAGGTACGGTAGCCGGGATGATTCCCGGCCCGCTTTTCATTTATTTCCGTTTGGACCTTTTTTCCCCAGAACTCTATATGCCTCCCAGCCTCGGCTGAGGGTCCAGGCGAGGGTATATCGGCACCTTAGGTGCTCAGGAGCTATGCTCCACCGTGAGACCCTATTTGAGAGGGTAGGCGGTTACTCCGGGTTGGTGACCCCGGTTTGGGATGCCCTGTCCCTTACTTAACATCCAATGGCCCTCCCAGGATCCCCTTCCATAGGTGGGGTTGGGGAGTGTGGGTCCCTTTTTAATTCTTTTCACAGGACAGCATACTTTGAGGGTGTGTGTGAGTGTAGTGTCTCTTTAACTGTATTCACCGCCGCAGCCGTTTTACAGGGCCTGTGCGGTGCTGACCTGACTTCTTCCCCCCATCTTCCCTTCACTTTTATTAATGGCGGAGGTATTTACCTCACGCCATGGTACTGTGCTTCTGGGGGGGGGGGGCGGGTCCGGACCGTCGGCGGGGCCGGGACTTGTCCCTCCCGTTTTCACGTGTGTGTGTGTGTGAGCGTGTTTTTTTGTGTGACTGGCCGGGCCGGCCGGCTCTGGGCGCCATTTGTCCTCTGAGGTGATTCACCTCACGCTGACTGGGGGGGGCGGGGCCGGTGTGACGGCGCGTCACCGCTCCCCGCCCCCATCCTTCGCTGGTGCCACTGCGGAGCTCTGTGGAGAGGAGAAGGGGGGCGTTACCCGGCATCGCGCGCGTCCCGCGCTGGCCACGCCCCCTTCTCCCTTTCTGGCTGCAGCCCTGGTGGATTCTGACTCGGTCCTCACGGTCGCCATTTTCTGTCTTCGGTCTTGTAAGTGGCCTGTGGCCATTCTTCTTTTCTCACTGTATGGTTGATTTTATATGTCTTCATTAGCCTTATTAGTCCTTCTGTTCTGTCTTTCAGAGGGTGGTTCAGGAGGTTCGCCAGTAGCATTTTAGGGGGTCCCTCCTGATCCTTTATCACTGGGTTATTTTTTGCCATAAATCCTCCCACTCGGGACATTAAAGGGGCATCCCGGGTTGTCTAGCGGCGTAATTCCCTGGGTCATAGCGACTATTCATATAAAAAGTTCACCTTATGGAGGCATCCCCGGATACTGGGCTCGGGGCCCCTTCGGGGCATCCCCGAAAGTGTATGTTATGTGGGGTATCCATTTCTGGGGACGATGTACTTCTGTGTATACCATGTGCACAGCAGACCATCACGCGGCAGTCCGAACCACAGGCGTCTGGGTCAGCACCGCCGGTCGCTTCATCTCCACCTCCCGCCTTGACACGCACCCCGTGTGACGTCGTCATGGGCAGGGAGCTGCAATCTGAGATGTGCGCCAGATTGGCTAACCTTGAAAAAATTATTTCTGGCTCGGTCGCCCGTAAGGCTCCGACTAAGAGAAAGCATTTGTCGCCGGCTCCGCTGGTGGAGGACCAGGAGGATGTTAATAATCTGGATTGGTCTGATTATTCCCAGCTAGAGGAAGGGGAAGTTAATGAGGATTCTGATTTTTCGGACGATGAGCAGTCCTTTGGCGCTGATGCCGAGCTGGGTGACTTGGGGAGATCCTCTGATACTCCCCACGCTCTGGCTCTGATGTTAGAGGTATTGAATATTTCCCCTCCTGAGGAGGTGTCACAGCAGAAGGGTGAATTGTTTGAGGAATCCAGGCCGCGCTTGGAATTCCCTACACAAACGCATTTTGACAAAATTATTGCCAAGGAATGGGACAGGCCGGCTCGGCTCCCTGGCATCCCTCAGGGATGGGATAGGAAATATCCCTTCCCTTCGGAGGCGGTTAAGCGCTGGGCATCTCCCCCCGAGGTGGACGCGCCGGTTTTGGGGTTGTCCAATTCCTCGGTTTTAAATAGACCTGATTGTTCCATTCTCAAGGATGGAGAGGATAAACGTATTGACCAGATGGCTTGTCATGGTTTTGCTAGCGTTGGGTCAGCCATGCGGCCCGTTTGCGCATCGGCACTAATGGTGTTGGCTGCCAGGTCCGTGGTTAGGGACCTGTTGACTTCTTCCGGGCTGCGTCCTGGTAGTGCTGAGTTCCTTAACCTTAAACGGTGTGAGTTGTTTTTATCTTTTGTGTTGACAGCCTTGGATGACACTTTGATGATGTGTGGTAGAACGTCGGCGCTGCTGGTCACTATTCGGCGCTCAGTGTGGCTGCGCCAGTGGGCGGCAGATTTTATGTCCAAAAAGTCACTAACGGCTCTACCCTTTGTTGGATTACGGCTTTTTGGAGAGACATTGGACTCTGTTACCAAGGGTGGTAGGTTACCTCAACGCAAGAAACAACGCCGCCCCTTTCGGGGGGCGCCTTCCTTTACCCCCTCCTTTCGTGGGGCCAGATCTGGCAGGGGATTTGCATTCCCCTCTTCCAGAGGAGATTCTGGGAGCAGGGGCAGAGGACGTGCCCGTCCAGGATTCAGTTGGGGCTCTAAGCCCAAGCCGGCTGCCAAGCCGGCTCAGCAATGAGGGGGCGCCCTCACCCTTGCGGGTAGGGGGAAGGCTGCGACTCTTCTCCCAGGTTTGGGATCAAGAGGTCTCGGACCGATGGATCCGGGAAGTGGTGTCTTCCGGTTACAAGCTGGAGTTCGAGCTCCGCCCCCCTTCCAGATTTTTCAGGTCTCGGATGCCTTCAGAACCTCTAGCGGCGCAGGGGCTTCTGTTGGCAGTGCAGAACCTTCTGGACATGGCTGTCATTTGCCCAGTGCCTCCTTCGGATCAGGGCAGGGGTTTTTATTCCAATCTGTTCACGGTACCCAAGAAGGACGGATCGGTCCGACCCATCTTGGATCTGAAGTTTCTCAACAGGTTCATCCGGCCACGGAAATTCCGCATGGAAACGCTACGTTCGGCCATTCACTCTCTTCGTCAGGGAGAGTTTCTGACGTCCATAGACATCAAGGATGCTTATCTACACGTTCCAATTTTTCCAGCACACCAGAGGTTTCTCAGGTTTGTGGTGGAGGATCGTCATTTTCAGTTTGTGGCACTTCCCTTTGGTCTCACCTCGGCTCCTCGGGTGCTCACCAAGGTGCTAGCGGGGGTGATGGCTCTGCTGAGGGTTCAGGGTATCCGCATTGTGCCCTATTTGGACGATCTTCTGATCATGGCCTCCTCGTTCAACCAGGCGGAGTTGGACACCGGAGTGGTGGTGTCCACCCTGGAGAGGTTCGGTTGGGTGGTCAACCACCCCAAGTCTTCTCTTTCTCCGTCCAGAGTAGTGACCTTTCTGGGAATGTCTCTGGACACTTCGCAGGTCAGGGTGTTTCTGCCCCAGGCCAAGATTCTTTTGATTCAGGAATTAGTTCGGCTTCTCTTGTCGGCCCCTCGTCCGGCCATCCGGCTAGGGATGAGGCTGGTGGGGTTAATGGTGGCCTCATTCGAGGCAGTTCCCTTTGCGCAGTTTCATACAAGGACGCTTCAGCTTCATCTGTTTAAGGTTTGGGACAAGTCCCCTCTATCGTTGGATCAGTCCTTCCTGATAACTCCCCGAGTTCGTCGATCCCTGCAATGGTGGCTGGGGTCGGTCAATCTGTTGAAGGGCAGATCCTTTCTGGCTCCGTGTTGGGAAACAGTCACCACGGATGCCAGTCTGTCAGGTTGGGGGGGTGTTTGGAAGGACCTCCAGTTTCAGGGTCTGTGGGGCCCGCAGGAGGCTCACGAGCCCATCAATGTTCTGGAATTGAGAGCCATCAGGTTGGTTCTGTTTCGCTTGACTCATCAGTTGCGGGGCCTGCCTGTTCAGGTCCGGTTGGACAACCGGACGGCGGTTGCTTACATCAATCGCCAGGGGGGGACTCGCAGCAGGAGTGCCCTCAGGGAAGTGTCTTTGATTCTGGACTGGGCGGAGAGCCACGTCCCGTGTATCTCAGCAGTCTACATTCCGGGAGTGGAGAACACGGAGGCGGACTCGCTGAGCAGGGCCTCCTCTCGTCAGGGGGAGTGGTCTCTCAGTCCCAAGGTTTTTCGTTCGATCTGTCTCAGGTGGGGGTTCCCAGCGGTGGACCTCTTTGCCTCTCGTCACAAGCTCCCAGTCTTTGTGTCTCTCTCGCAGGATCCTCTGGCTCTGGCAGTGGATGCCATGTCTCTGAACTGGAGGGATCTGGGGTTTCTTTACCTGTTCCCTCCGTTTCCAGTGGTAGCCAGAGTGGTGCGCAAGCTGGCCCTGGAGGGCGCGTCGGCGATTCTGGTGGCACCAAGGTGGCCAAGGCAGGTTTGGTTCGCAGACCTAGTAAGACTGGCAGAGGATCAGTTCGTTCTACCTCTACTGCCGAACCTGCTCACTCAGGGTCGGCTGCGCTATCCCAATTTACCTTCGCTGGCTTTGACGGCGTGGCTGCTGAAACCGCCATCTTGAAGGAGGAGGGTCTTTCTGACGCGGTGGTTCAGACTCTTATTAGCGCCAGGAAGCGCTCTTCCTCTACTATTTACTATAGGACTTGGAGGTCCTATATTGACTGGTGTGAAGGTAGGTCTTTCTCTTGTCGGGAGTTCTCCATTTCCAGAATTCTGGAGTTTCTTCAACATGGTCTGGATCTGGGGCTTCAACTTAGTACCTTGAAGGGGCAGGTTTCTGCCCTGGCGGTGTTCTTTCAAAGGTCCTTTGCACTTCATCCCTTAGTCAAGACCTTTTTCCAAGGAGTTACGCATGTACGGCCTCCTAGGAAGCCTTTTGTTCCAGTCTGGGATTTGAACCTGGTTCTTTCTGCTCTTCAGGGTCCTCCGTTTGAGCCCTTGAATGAGGTTGCTTTGTCTTCACTTACTCAAAAGGTGGCCTTTTTGGTGGCTATCACTTCGGTTAGGCGTGTTTCTGAGTTGGCAGCTTTATCCATTAAAGCTCCGTACTTTGAAAGGCACCAGGACAAGGTTGTCTTTCGTTTCAAGCCGGATTTTCTTCCTAAGGTGGTCTCTGCCTTTCATCTGAATCAGGACATTGTTCTGCCTTCTCTATGTCCTAATCCCAGCAATGACAAGGAAAGGGAGCTGCATTCCTTGGATGTGGTTCGTGTTGTGAAATATTATCTGGTGGTTACGTCTTCCTTTCGTAAGACTGATGCTTTTTTTGTGGTGCCCTTTGGACCTAGGAAAGGTTTGGCTCCTGCCAAATCTTCCATTAGTAAATGGATTCGTCAGGCCATCATTGGGGCCTATTCTGCCAAGGGGAGGAGTCCCCCTTTTCGTGTTACTGCTCATTCTACTCGTGCGGTTGGAGCGTCCTGGGCTTTCCAGCACCAGGCCTCTGTTGAGCAAGTTTGTAAGGCCGCTACTTGGTCCTCTGTTCACACTTTTTCCAAGTTTTACAAGGTTGATGTTCGGGCCTCAGCGGATGCTGTTTTTGGCCGCAAAGTTCTGCAAGCTGTTGTGGTTTAAGTTGTGCATTGTTGCCTTGTTTTGGATCCCCGCCCTTTTTATGGACACTGCTATTGGATGTCCCACATGTTATGGATATCTTGAAGCGGGGTGTGTGACATACTTAGAATAATACCATTTTGTGAAATACTCACCTGTAAAATGGGTATTATAAGTATGTCACACACCCCGCTTCACCTGCCCTTCTTGTATTCGGGATCCTTTATATTGTGAACTTTGCGTTGTTTTGATTTATGTTTGCCTCTTCCTGGTCCCTTACCTTACTGCTTCTATATACTGGGTGATGAGTGGGAGGTCCCAGGTATTTATGGATCAGGGAGGGGCTTTCTTTTTTGCTATCATCTCTGCAGGAACGCCCCTTCAGATCGGTATTACCCACATGTTATGGATATCTTGAAGCGGGGTGTGTGACATACTTATAATACCCATTTTACAGGTGAGTATTTCACAAAATGGTATTTTTAGTATTGGACAACTAATGACTAAAACAGCAGAGACAAATGATGCTGCATTTCTATGCACGATGCTATATCAGCACCAATCTGATAAAAAAAGGTGACGGAACAGCCATGGGGCCCACCTGATATCATGCACCCTGATGTGGTCGCCATCTCTGCACCTCCTGTAGTTATGCCTCGGACACGTCAGTATAAGGTTAGGCCATTCTTTGCCTTCCTCCTGCTGTTGCTTTCTTGAATCGAACCAGACTGACAGCCTGGCACAGTTGGAAAAGAAAGGTAGCAGCCGTTTTGGAGCTTCCTCTCCCAGCATCTCAGCCATGCTGCTGCCTGGATTCAACTGATATAATTGACAATGCACAGTAACAGCCCAGCAGCACTTCCTGTTTGCAGGTGGCCTGCAAATGCATGATCCGCCATTTTGTTTTTAAAATTTAGCACAGCAAGATTTAGAAAAAAGGTCAATTCATTTTTATGTGCAGCAATCTAAATTGCCCTGGGGAGGGATGCATATGAGCACTGTTTGTTGTGTTGGTCTGGTTAAAAGTGGACCAAAACCAAAGGTTTTGACTATCCTGGGTTTTGGTCCCCCGAGACCAGCTCACCTCTTCCAGTCCCATGGTCTGTCTGAGAGCAGCCGCATCCTCTGCTTCCCTCTAACAGGGAGTGTGCCTGTAATTCACAAGCATGGCGTGGGCACGCGCCCTGCTAGAGGGATAGCTGGATGCGGTCGCTGCTCTTAGACTTGCCGTGGGACCAGGAATGAGGTAAGTGAATAGGGCGACCTGGGGGTTTTCACACAGCGGGGCATCTCGATTTTGGATGCCCTGGGGGGGGGGGGGAAATCTATCGGCCTTATAGATGACTGGGTATTGGTCCTCTTTAAGTCATTTTTGACTGTTGGTGCGCTTTAAGTGAATGGGTCATCCTGCTGCCCTGAATAAGTATGATGTGTTCAGGAACAGGAGCCTTGGGATATGTATCAATAAAGGGCACCACTAGCCAAGACATTGAAAATGCTACTGATCATATAGTATAAATTGACGGTTGCCTATCTGTAATGACAGGAGTGGAAGTGGAATATCAGATGATGCTACAGTGGTGTTTTTTCTTTCCACAGAGCTTTATTTCTTGATTGCAAGGTTTCTTTCAAATGGACCCTGTAGTAAATCTGCAGAGGTAAGTGACATGTCATAAATGTTTGCCTGTACAACTGAGATGGAGTTACATATAGCAGGTCCAAGAACAACACTTTATTGCATTTTTCCATGTTCAATCGGTGTCATTTGATTTGATCCAATAAATCAAATTAAATATCGGTGCTTCCTTAAAGGGATTGATCAGTTAAAATTTAAAGCCATCCTACCTGCACCTAGTGCATTTTATAAGCCTTTAAACATTCAAGATGGCGGCACATGGAGTCCCAGGCAGCCTACAGACAGGAAGTGCCTTCTGACTGTGCCGCTCTGCATTCTGGGTTTACTGTTCTTTTCCTGACCCCAGCTCTGCTCTGTCTGAGCAAAGCACAGCTATAACCCAGCCCCCTGCACTTTCCCCCCTCTCCCCTTCTCAGTATGTGATCAGACTGAGGCAAGATGGCGGCGCCTGTATCCTAGGGTCCAGAACAGATTTGCCCAGTGGGGGAAAGAATAAAAAGTAAAATGGCTAAAAATGTAAAATATATTATTATTCTTAGTATACAGTACGTCCTGCTCCAGATAGAATACTTACTATCGGGTATTACTCCGCCAGATGGTGCTGGACTGCAGAGAGATCGAAAACAGGCTCCTCCCGGCCCCTCAAATACCCAGGGACCTCCCACAATCCCCAGAATTTCTCTGCAGTCTGGACTGCGAAGGACAAGATGGCTCTCTTCTCGCAGATGAGCGGGGCTATTAGCCTGCGGCCCTGTAGGACTATTCCCACCCGTTCCATTAGTAATGTGCCTCCCAGCCTTGGCTGCGCTGGTCGGGTGATGGTAGGCAGCACCGCTGTCAGGTGCTTAGGAGTGCTGCTCCACCGCAATCCCCCACCAAAAGGTAGGCGGTATAGGCATATGGTGAGCCTCTATGGGATTCCCCTCCCGCACTATTGCCCCTTGCCCCTGTCTATCGGTGGGCCCTATGTTAAGTGGCCGCTGTCCTCCCTCACTCTCCTTGTAGCCTTCGGGAGAAAGGGGGGGGTGTGTGTATGTACATGCTTATACGTGTATTGGTTTTTATGTTTCACTATATTATGTTCGATGTCAGCCGCTGCGCTGACTTGTGTCATTATCATGTGGTTTAAAATTGCCACGCGCGCGCCCTTGCTGGGTTCGGCGCTTGGCGGCTGAAAAAGGAGATTATATGATATATATATTTAATATTAGCTTCTCATTAACCTCCAATATCTCTATTAGAGATCAATGCTATAAATGTTGCAAATACTAACAATCATATCAGCCCAGCGGCCACCAATCTGATACAAACAATGGCCACTAAGGCTCTCCCAACACAACCAGTGACCTGTCCTATGAAGAAATATACTAATACCTTAAAATACTTTGCACCTACAAACTATTGTGTGGGAAATTATCCACTACGCACACAGTAAGTTGTATATATTAAAGACGGGTTTAATTAGTAGCACAGTAATTAACCTTACTAACCCAATATGTTCCTAGAGTCCCCCAGATAACCTTATATTACAGGTAGTCCTTATATTATAAAGTTACAGTAAGCTACGGTACAATATATGTTATAATGGATATAGAGTGATATAATGGAGATAGACAGATCGAGATACACAAAGATACTTAAGGTTTCAGGTCCAGGTGTCCATTCATCCCCCCGCCATCCATCGACTCCGGGGCCCCCAGCACAAAGCTTACTAATGTATGAACAATAGAGGGAGTGGCCAGCATTCCCCACCTCGTGGGAGTGTCTGCCAAGCTCGGCCCCCCATCAGGACTCTTACGAATTAGATGTATATTCCATAAAGGCTATAACTCTCACAATATGCATGCTATCAACTTGTAACCAAGAAATTCATGATCCCTATAAATTTCTTAGTTAAATGAGCCTAAACACCAAATGTATATCATCCAGGGTCTAACACTTTGTGGATTGTCAGGCCCTGGACAATATATGTATGCCATGTTTGATATCAAATGAAAGGTCTAATAATTCTGAATGAGAATCTCTCATTAATATCGGCATGAGTGACATATTACAAGAGTTACAATACTTCCCAGAAACATCATCCAATGCTCGGGTGTCCAATGTATATTGGCCGTCTGGACTTTTCAAGGCAAAACACCCCAGCAGTTTTGAGGCAGCTTCCTGGCAGCTAGGTGTGATTAGGTGTCTATTGTTCTTATAGGCATGGCAGGATGTGGGACCACTATTTGAATGTTAATTAGGGACAGCGCCCCGTAACAGCGGCGGCCTTACCTCAGGCGCTGGTGCGCCATCATTGGCTGCTTGTCACTGGCTTCGCGTTCTTCGGGGGGGGGGGGGCTGTCATTGGCGCGTTCCGCGTCATTGCTTATGCGGGCCCACCCCTCGAGGTATACCGACGACATTTTGTGCTTGGTTCTGGCTGCTGCGTGACGGGCTTCTACCTACCGCGGTCCGTAAGTGCCCTCGCGGGCTGCTTTTTATTACCGCTTTGATTACTTTTCACTTACGGTTCCCCTTGATTATGTCTTTCAGACAGGCGAACCCCTTTGGCTTCTCCCAGTCCTACTCCCTCTATTTAGTTGGTTGACTTGTGAAGCCTAGTGTTAATTACTCCCACTTCCCTAGCGGGTTATTGGGGCATCCCGGGTTGCTGATTAGCGTTAATCCCTATTGGCTTATTGTGCCACTGTAATTACCATATGGAGGCGTCTCAGGATAATGTGACCGGGACACCTTCGGGACAAGCCGGGCGGTGTGTAGCTTGTGGGGAGCCCCATGCTGACGCTGACAAGGCGCAGGTCTGTGTACCCTGTGCTGAACAGGTGCTTGCACTGCAATTTGGCCTTCCAGTGCCTGATTCTGTGATCCGTTTCGCTTCACCTATTCCCCCAAGCTTAAGTCTCACTCCTACTGAGTTGCATACGAGGGGGGTTTCTCAGCCTGATGTGTCTTCTAGACTGGCTAGTGTTGAGAAGTTGATTGCTAATACCTTGGCGCGTAAGGCCTCTGCAAAGGAGCCGCACTTAACGCCTGATGTCGCTCTTTTCCCTATGGAATCTGATGAGTTTTTGGAACTGTCTGGCTATACCCCTTTTGGAGGAAGGGGAGCTATTCTCCGATTCAAGGTCATCTGATGAGAGGCCCAGGGGTCACGACTATTCTGGTCCTGAGCCCTGGGCCCCAGATGATACTGATAGACTGTTGGCTCAGATTTTTGAGGTGCTGTCTATCTCTCTCCCTGTTGCGGCCCCCAGGCAACAGGGGGAACTTTTTCATACTGCTAAGTCTCGTTTGGAATTTCCCGAGCAAGCTCATTTCAGTAACCTGGTGCTCCAGGAATGGGAGCGGCCCAGTAGACTTCCTGGTGTACCTAAGAGTTGGGATAGGAAGTATCCCTTTCCTGCTGATGTGGTGAAGCGTTGGTCATCCCCTCCCGAGGTGGATGCCCCGGTCCTAGGGTTATCTAACACCTCGCATTGACCAGCTGGTGTCCCATGCTTTTGCGTGTGTGGGGACGGCGCTGCGCCCGGTCTGTGCCTCTGCCATTACGGCTGTGGCTATTAGGACCCTGATCTGAAGCATTCTTGATGGTGCCCCTGATGATGTTCCTTGTGAGGAGTTTAATGCTCTCGCTCGCTGTGATGTTTTTGTGACTTATGTCCTTTCTGCTTTGGATGACGCCATTAAATGTGTGGCAGAACCTCTGTCCTTGTGGTGGCTATACACCGCTCGGTTTGGCTGCGCCAGTGGGCTGCTGACAACGCTGCCAATAAGGCCCTCACTGGTTTTCCCTTCAAAGGACTACGCCTGTTTGGGGACCGCCTGGACCTGTTTGCTAAGGGAGGCAGGTTACCCCAGCGCAGGCGACAGTCTCGGCCCTTTCGGGGTCAGGGCTCCTTCTCCTCCCCCTACCGTGGTGCTAGACAAGGGAGGGGGGTTTCCTTTACTGGGGCCCGTGGAGATTTCTGGGGTAGGGGCAGAGGATGTGGACGCCCTGGCTCCTCCTGGGGCTCCAGGCTTAAGTCCTCTCCCAAGCCCCCTCAAGCATGAAGGGGTGCCCTCACCCATCCGGGTGGGGGGGCGGCTTCAGCACTTTGCTTGCATCTGGAGGCTTCATGTCTCAGACCGGTGGATTCAGGAGGTAGTGTCCTCTGGTTACAAGATAGTTTGCTGCCTGCCCTCCCCCAAGGTTCATCAGATCCCGGATGTCTCAGGACCCTGTGTCAGCTCAGGATCTAGTACAGGTGCTGGCAGGAGTGATGTCTCTGCTCAGATCTCGGGGCATCCGCGTGTTGCCCTACCTGGACGACATGCTCATCACTTTCCAGTCTCTAAATCAGGCAGAGTTGGATACTCAGCTGGTGTCCAGCTGGAGTCATTTGGCTGGGTGATCAACCATCCCAAGTCTTCTCTGTGTCCCTCATTGATGACTTCATTCCTGGGAATGAATCTGGATACAGTTCAGGTATGTTACACACCCCGCTTCAGATAGTCATTACACTTGGGTTATACCGACCTGTAGAGGGCGATCTTGCAGAGATGTCATCAATAAAGTGAGCCCCTCCCGGTCCATAAATACCTGGTACCTCCCACTTATTCCCCAGTCTTTCATCTCTGCAGACGGCGAGCAAGTCAGAAGATGTCTCCTCCTTGCAGGTAGCCGGGGTAACTCCCGGCCCGCGTGTTAGTCTATTTCTGCCTGGACCCCATGTCTTAGTTTTCGCCTTGCCTCCCAGCCTAGGCTGCTGGTCCGGGCAAGGGTAGACAGCACCTAATGGTGCTCAGGAGCTACGCTCCACCGTGAGACCCCATACTAAGGGGTAGGCGGTCTTGCTGGGCTGGTGATCCTGGTTAGGGATGCCCCGTCCCTTGCCCTTCCACCTTCCAGCGTGGATTCCCCCTCTCCCGGATGGCCCTTGCTCCTTAGAGGGGGGGGGGGCAGCCTAGGGTCCCCTTTCTCTCTTAATGTGTGTTTGTTCAGCTGTGTGTGTGTGGGTGCGTGTGTTCACTGGGCGCGTTTTCCTTTTAAACTAACGTGTGTTGTCACAGCTGTGCGGGTGCGTGTGTTCACTGGGCGCACTTTTCCTTTAAACTGTATTCAGCCGGTGCTGGCCGTTGTGACATTCGGCGGGGGAGCTTCTTCCCCTCAGGTACCGTTGGTGAAGGGAGGCCGGGGTCGGGCACTCTGCGCGCTCGCCGACGGTCCGCCCCCCGTGCTCTTAGCGCCGCTGCGGAACCCGGCTACTGGCCGGGAGCGGCGTTGTCGTCAGGGGAGGGGGCCAGGGCCGGGCGCATCGTGCACCGGCCCGCCCCTCTCTCTCTCCCTCTGCTTCTCAGGTCTCCGGCTGAGCGCGTGAGTGGCCCCTGCGGTCTCATTACTTCAGGCACTGCCTGCGATCTCTGCATTATACTTTAAGCGTTTTGTTATTATATGAACAGCCATGGCTTTGACCTGCATATGTATATATACAATTCATATGTTTTTTTGCATTGTCAGAATGTCTGCATTGTGTGTGCTTGGGCATGATCGAGGTGCTGATTAGCCCTGTATTCTGTCTTCCAGGTGGACCCTTGTCGGAGCCTAAAGGGTCCTCCCGGTCCTAGGGTCCCTGGTTTAATCTTAGAATTCCCCATAAAATCCTCCCACTCGGGACACAGAAGGGGCATCCCGGGTTGCTTATATCGCGTAATTCCCTTGGGTATTGCGGCAACCCCGGCAGTGTTCGGGGTGTGGGGCATCCCTTACAGGGGGTGTTTTCCTTTGCATACCATGTGCGCAGCAGACTATTACGCGGCAGTCCGGATCCCTTGCGTCTGGTTCTGCGCCGCCGGTCCCTTCTCCTACCCCTCCCCGCCTGACCCGTACCCTGTGTGATGTTGTCACGAGTGGGGAGTCGCAATCTGAGGTGTGTGCCAGATTGTCCAATCTTGAAAAATTATTTTCTAGCGCTGTGGCCAGAAAGGTCCCGGCTAAGAGAAAGCACTTGTCCCCAGCCACGCAGGCTTCTGATTTTGAGGAGTTTGACTCGCTGGACTGGTCTGATTAGACCGCTAGAGGAAGGGGAGCTTTTTGAGGAGTCTGATGGTTCTGACGATCAGCAGTTTGTTGGCACTGATGCCGAGCGGGGTCAGGGGGATTCTTGGGATACCCCTAATTCCTGGCTCATATGTTTGAGGTTCTGGCAATCTCTCCTCCCGAAGTGACTCTTCCGCAGAAAGGGGAGTTCTTTGAGGAGGCTAAGCCGCGCTTAGAATTCCCGAATCAAAGGCATTTTGACGGCATTATCCTCAAGGAATGGGAGAGGCCAACTAGGCTTCCGGGTGTCCCTCCGGGTTGGGATAAGAAATATCCCTTTCCGGTGGACGCGGTGAAGCGCTGGTCGTCCCCTCCTGAGGTGGATGCCCCTGTTTTGGGGTTGTCTAGCACCTCCGTCTTGCATTTTCCTGACTGTTCTACTCTCAAGGACGGTGAGGACAAACGCATTGACCAGATGGCTTGTCATGGTTTTGCCAGCGTCTGGTCGGCCTTACGGCCTGTTTGTGCTTCGGCGCTTCTTATAGTGGCCTCTAGGTTGGTTGTCGGGGACCTGTTGTCTACCTCCAGCCTTGACCCGGCTAGTGATGAGTTCACCGCCCTTAAAGTGGACCAACACCCTCCCCTGATCGGCCCGATCAGCTCCCTGACTGCGGGGCACCCCGATCGGTGTGAAACCCCCAGAAACCCCTAAATCCCTACCTGCTCCTCGATCCAGCGGTGCCCGCCGCCGCCTCCCGCGCGTCCCTCTAGCAGTACGCGCACCCGCACCGGCCGTTTGTGGAGGGCGCTCTCTTGTCCGTCGCTGCCTCCCGCTTGTCCGCCGGCGGGGATTGGCTGCAGCGGTCACGTGGGAGCAGGGAGAGGTGAGTTTTTGGGGCTTTCTGGGGGGTTTCACACAGCGGGGCACCCCCGATCAAGTTGCCCCACCGAAGTGGACCAAAACCCAGGATAGTCAAAATCCTGGGTGTTGGTCCACTTTAAGCGGTGTGAATTGTTTTTGTCTTTTGTGCTAGCCGCCCTGGATTACACCATGGTGATGTGTTGTAGAACTTCGGCCTTGCTGGTGGCAATTCGGCGGTCAGTTTGGTTGCGCCAGTGGGCGGCTGATTTTGTGTCCAAAAAGTCTTACGGCTCTTCCCTTTCGGGGCTTGCGGCTCTTTGGAGAAAAATTGGATTTGGTCACCAAGGGAGGTAGGTTACCTCAGCGGAAGAGGCAACGTCGTCCCTTTCAGGGGGCGGCTTCATTTACCCCTTCCTTTCGTGGGGCCAGAGCTGGACGGGGATCGGCTGTCTTCCCCTCCAGAGGTGATTCCTGGCACAGGGGAAGAGGACGTGCCCGTCCAGGTCACAGCTGGGGCTCCAAGCCCAAAGCCGCTGTTAAGCCGGCTCAGCAATGAGGGGGCGCCCTCACCCTCGCGGGTGGGGGGACGGCTGCAACACTTCTCCCAGGTCTGGGACCAAGAGGTCTCGAACATATGGATTCACGAAGTGGTGTCTTCCGGTTACAAGCTGGAGTTCGAGATCCGGCCTCCTCCCGGATTCTTCAGGTCGCGGGTGCCCTTGGATCCTCTGGCCGCGCAGGGGCTCCGGGCGGCCGTAAAAGATCTCCTGGACATGGCTGTCATCTGCCCGGTGCCTCCCTCGGACAGGAGCCTGGGATGCTATTCCAATCTGTTCACGGTGCCCAAGAAGGATGGCTCCGTTCGTCCCATCCTGGATCTGAAGTTTCTCAACAGATTTATCCGTCCCAGGAATTTCCGCATGGAAACTCTGCGCTCTGCCATAAATCCACTTCGGCAGGAGGACTTCATGACATCCATAGACCTCAAGGATGCTTATCTGCACGTTCCAATCTTCTCGGCACATCAGAGATTTCTCAGGTTCGTGGTGGAAGATCGGCATTTTCAGTTTGTGGCTCTTCCGTTTGGCCTTACCTCGGCTCCAAGGGTTTTCACCAAGGTGCTGGCGGGGGTGATGGCCCTCCTCAGAGCCCAGGGTATCCACATCGTGCCTTATCTGGACGATCTTATTGTGGCTTCCTCTCTCAGCCAGGCGGAGCTAGATACCAGGACTGTGGTAGCCACCCTGGAGAGATTCGGCTGGGTGATCAACTATCCCAAGTCCTGCTTCTCTCCCTCCAGGGTGGTGGCGTTCCTGGGAATGTCTCTGGATACTTCTCAGTCCAGGGTGTTCCTCCCCCGGCCCAAGGTCAGGAATTGACTCAGCGTCTCCTATCCATCCCTCGCCCGTCCATCCGGCTGGGGATGCGACTGGTGGGATTGATGGTGGCATCGTTCGAGGCGATTCCCTTTGCCCAGTTTCACACAAGGACGCTCCAGCTCCACCTCTTGGCGGCCCCGCTGTCTTTGGATCAGTCTTTTCTGATGTCCCCCCACGGGTGCGGTGTTCCCTTCGGTGGTGGCTGGAACCGAGCAATCTGATGAGGGGCAGATCCTTTCTGACCCCTCGTTGGGAGACGGTCACCACGGATGCCAGCCTGTCAGGTTGGGGGGGGATTTTGGAAGGATCTTCAGTTTCAGGGACTGTGGGGGCCTCAGGATCCCATCATCAAGTGAGCCAGAACCAACCTGAGAGCCATCAGGTTGGTTCTGGCTCCCTTGACTCATCAGTTGCGGGGCCTACCGGTTCAAGTTCGATCGGACGGCGGTCGCCTACATCAATCACCAGGGAGGGACTCGCAGCAGGCGTGCCCTCAGGGAAGTGTCTTTGATCCTGGCTTGGGCAGAGGGCAATGTCCCATGCATCTCGGCAGTGTACATTCCGGGAGTGGAGAACACGGAGGCAGACTCCCTGAGCAGGGGGTCATCTCGCCGGAGGGAATGGTCGCTCAGCCCCAAGGTGTTTCGGACGCTTTGCCACCGGTGGGGGACTCCGGAGGTGGACCTCTTTGTCTCTTGTCACAATCACAAGCTTCCGGCATTTGTCTCTCTCTCGCGGGATCCGCTGGCTCTGGCAGCGGATGCCATGTCTCTAAACTGGAGGGATCTGGGGTTTCTGTACCTGTTCCTTCCGTTTCCCATGGTGGGCAAAGTGGTGCGCAAGCTGGCCCTAGAGGGCGCATCAGCAATCCTGGTGGCTCCAAGATTGCCAAGACAGGTTTGGTTCGCAGACGTGGTATGGTTGGCAGAGGATCTGTCAGATCTGCCCCTTCTGCCGAATCTGCTCACTCGGGGTCCACTGCTCTACCCCAATTTACCAACGCTGGCTTTGACGGCGTGACTGCTGTTACCTCCATCTTGAAGGAGGAAGGTCTTTCTGATGCTGTCATTCAGACTCTGGTTAGGGCTAGAAAGAAGTCTTCCTCTGCCATCTATTATAGGATTTGGAGGTCTTATATTGATTGGTGTGAGGGCCGGGCCTTGCCTTGCAGGGTGTTTTCTATCCCTAGGGTTTTGGAATTTCTGCAACATGGTCTGGACCTAGGTTTGCAGCTTAGTACCTAAAAGGGCAGGTTTCTGCCCTGGCGGTTTTCTTTCAAAAGTCTTTTGCTCTTCATCCTCTGGTTAAAACCTTTTTCCAGGGGGGTTACGCATGTGCGGCTTCCTAGGAAGCCTTTGCTCCCAGTTTGGGATTTGAAATTTGTTCTCTCTGCTTTTCAGGGTCCTCCTTTTGAACCTTTGCAGGATATTGCTCTTTCTACACTTACTCAGAAGGTCGCGTTTTTGGTTGCCATCACTTCCGTTCGGCGTGTATAGGAGTTGCCGGCTTTGTCCATTAAGGCTCCTTATTTTGAGAGGCATCAGGACAAGGTTGTTTTCCGCTTCAAGCCAGATTTCCTTCCTAAGGTGGTCTCTGCCTTTCATCTTAATCAGGACATTGTTCTACCCTCCTTATGTCCTAAGCCCAGCAATGACAAGGAGAGGGTTTTGCATTCTCTGGATGTGGTTCGCTGTGTGAAGTACTATTTGGTGGCTACTTTCTCTTTTCGTAGGACTGACGCCCTTTTTGTGGTGCCCTCTGGGCCTAGGAAAGGTTTGGCTCCCGCCAAGTCTATTAGTTAATGGATTCGCCAGGCCATTGTTGGGGCCTATTCTGCCATGGGGAAGGTTCCCCCTTTTCGTGTTACTGCTCATTCCACTCGTGCTGTTGGGGCGTCCTGGGCTTTCCAGCATCAGGCCTCTGTTGAGCAGGTTTGTAAGGCGGCCACTTGGTCTTCAGTTCACACGTTTTCCAAGTTTTACAAGGTTGATGTGCGGGCCTCAGCGGATGCTGTTTTTGCCGGCAAAGTTCTGCAAGCTCCAGTGGTTTAAGTTGTGCATTGTTGCCTTGTTTTGGATCCCTGCCCTTTATGGACACTGCTATTGGATGTCCCAAGTGTAATGACTATCTGAAGCGGGGTGTGTCACATACTTAAAATAATACCTATTTGTGAATACTCACCTGTAAAATGGGTATTATAAGTATATCACACACCCCGCTTCACCCTGCCCTTTGGTATTCTGGATCCTTTCTATGGTGAACCTTTTTTACTGTTACTGGTTATTTTGGCTCTTCCTGGTCCCTTTACTGCTGTCTTAATACTGGGGAATGAGTTGGAGGTACCAGGTATTTATGGACCAGGAGGGGCTCCCTTTTTTTAATGACATCTCTGCAAGATCGCCCTCTACAGGTCGGTATAACCCAAGTGTAATGACTATCTGAAGCGGGGTGTGTGACATACTTATAATACCCATATTACAGGTGAGTATTCACAAAATGTTTTTTTTTTTCTTCCTCAGCTGAAGGACAGTCTGATT
Organism: Gastrophryne carolinensis; assembly: GCA_027917425.1. Taxonomy (NCBI): domain Eukaryota; kingdom Metazoa; phylum Chordata; class Amphibia; order Anura; family Microhylidae; genus Gastrophryne; species Gastrophryne carolinensis. Next base: position 497,286,083 of record CM051236.1, read on the forward strand.
GCGCAGGCCCAGTTCCTGCTATCTTGTCATCCCTCCATCAGGCAGGGAATGCAGCTGGTGGGCCTTATGGTGGCGTGCTTCGAAGCGGTCCCTTATGCTCAGTTCCACTTGAGGCCTCTGCAACTCCACCTCTTGTCAATATGGGACAAGGACCCTGCGTCCCTGGACCGGGTCTTTGCGCTTTCCCCCCTGGTCAGGCGGTCCCTCTCGTGGTGGCTGGACCCCAGGAACCTGATGGGGGGCAGATCCTTTCTGACCCCCTCCTGGGAGACTGTCACCACGGACACCAGTCTGTCAGGTTGGGGGGGGGTTCTGGAAGTCCCTGCAGTTCCAGGGGAGGTGGGGCCCTCAGGAGGCCCACACACCTATCAACGTCCTGGAGCTGCGGGCGATCAGATTGGTTCTGGCTCAGTTGACATCACCTTCGGGGCCTGCCTGTTCAGGTGCGCTCGGACAACCAGACGGCAGTTGCCTACATCAATCATCAGGGAGGGACCCGGAGCAAGAGGGCCCTCCAGGAGGTGTCTCTGATCCTGACTTGGGCAGAGGCCAATGTTCCCTGCATATCAGCGGTGTACATTTTGGGGGAGGAGAATCTACTGGCAGACTCTCTGAGCAGGGGGACCTCTCGCCAAGGAGAATGGTCCCTCTGCAACAGGGTGTTCCAATCTCTGTGTCACCGTTGGGGCCAAGCAGATGTGGATCTGTTTGCGTCCCATCACAATCACAAGCTCCCGGCCTTTGTCTCCCTGTCCCAGGATCCTTTGGCCTTGACCACGGATGCCCTAGCAATGTCACGGCAGGACTTTCAGCTCCTGTATGTCTTTCCTCCATTCCCCCCAGGTGGCCAAGAAGAGTGTGGTTCGCAGACGTGGTGCAGCTGGCAGTAGATCAATATGTTCTGCCCAGGGTGCCAAACCTGCTCACTCAGGGTCCCTTACGCCATCCCAATTTACAAACTCTGGCTTTGATGGCCTGGCTGCTGAAACCTCCTCTTGATGGAGAAGGGGCTATCTACCTTGGTGGTTGATACCATGATTAAGGCTAGGAAGAAGTCTTCTTCCATTTATTACAGGGTCTGGCATGGCTACATTGACTGGTGTGAGTCTAAGTCTCTTCCCTGTCGGGTGTTCTCTATTCCCAGGATCTTGGAGTTCCTGCAGCATGGGTTGGAGATGGGGCTCCAACTTAGTACTCTGAATGGTCAGGTTTCTGCCCTGGCTGTTTTCTTCCAGAAGTCATTTGCTCAGTATTCTCTGATCAGGACTTTTTTCCTGGGGGTTACTCATGTGCATCCCCCTCGTAAGCCTATGGTGCCTGTTTGGGATTTGAACTTGGTTTTGTCGGCCTTGCAGGGTGCTCCCTTTGAACCTGTGCAGGATGCTGCCCTGGCCATTCTTACTCTCAAGGTTGTCTTTCTGGTGGCTATCACCTCTGTTAGGCGTGTGTCTGAGTTGGCGGCGCTTTCAATCCAGCCCCCCTACTATGAGAGACACCAGGACAAGGTGGTGTTCCGCTTAAAGCAAGATTTTCTGCCTAAGGTCGTTTAAATCAGGACATTGTTCTTCCGTCATTGTGCCCTAATCCTAGTACTGCTAAGGAGAGGGTTTTGCATTCTTTGGATGTGGTTAGGTGTCTGAAGTACTATCTGGTGGCTATTGCAAGTCTACTATCTGCAAATGGATCCGTCGGGCTGTGATTCAGGCCTATTCTGCTAAGGGGAAGAATCCTCCCTTCCGCCTTACTGCTCATTCTACTCGTGCTATTGGGGCCTCTTGGGATTTTCAGCTCCAGGCTTCTGTTGAACAAGTTTGCAAGGCCGCTACTTGGTCTTCTGTTCATACCTTTTCAAAGTTTTACAAGGTTGATGTTAGGACCTCAGCTGATGCTGCTTTTGGCCGTAAGGTTCTGCAGGTGGCAGTGGTTTAAACTGTCAGCTGTTACCTTTGGGGATCCCACCCTACTTTATGGACACTGCTATTGGATGTCCCGATAGTAAGTATTCTATCTGGAGCAGGACGTACTGTATACTAAGAATAATACAATTGTGTGATTACTCACCTGTGGAATTGATTTTATGAGTATACAGTACATCCTGCCCCACCCCACCCTTGGTTTTGAATTATCTTGGATCCTCTGTATGGTGATTGTTATCATCGTTACAGTTACCAGTTTGGGTTTTTATTCCAAGTATGTCACACATGGCTAGTAGAAGGCGAACTTTGCAGAGATGACAGGGAAAAAAAGGAGCCCCTCCCAGTCCATAAATATCTGGGACCTCCCACACATTCCCCAGTTTTCACCTCTGCAGACGGAGAGCAAGTCAGAAGATGGCTGTGTCTCCTCCTTGCAGGTAGCCAGGTTACCCCCGGCCATTTGTTTCTATTGCTTCTATTGCTGCCGGGACCTTTTTATTTAAGCCCTCATGATGCCTCCCAGCCTTGGCTGTGGGTCCGGGCATTGGTAGGCAGCACCCTCGTGGTGCTTCTCTACCCATATTTTTTTCCTCTGTCGTGTGTGTGGCGTGTTTAGTGTTTACTGCTTTACTGAGCATTTAATTTCTGGCGCTGGCCATTGTCATGGCCATTAGCGGTTTGGGAGCTTCTCCCCTTCAGGTGCTTGTTGGCTCCCTGGTGTTCCTCAAGGATGGGATAGGAGGTATCCCTTCCCGGTGGACGTGGTGAAGCGCTGGTAGTCCCCTCCCGAGGTCGATGCGCCCGTTCTGGGATTGTCCAACACCTCCGTTGTACATTCTCCAGACGCCACCACTCTTAAATATGGTGAGGACAAAAGCATGGATCAGATGGCGTGCCATGCTTTTGCCAGTGTGGGTTCAGCCTTGCGGCCTGTTTGAGCCTCGGCGCTCGCGACTGTGGCTACCAGGTCTGTGGTTAGGGACCTGTTGAGTGGTTCCCAGCTTAATCCGGCCAGTGATGATTTCACAGCCCTTAAGCGGTGGGAATTATTTATGACTTTTGTTTTATCTGCTATGGATGACACAATTATTATGTGTAGTAGAACCTCGGCTTTGCTGGTGGCTAATCGCCGATTGGTCTGGTCACGCCAGTGGGCGGCTGACATTGCGGCTAAGAAATCTCTCACGGCGCTACCCTTCCTGGGTACGCGGCTGTTCGGGGATAAATTAGATTCAGTGGCGAAAGGTGGAAAGTTACCTCAGCGTAAGAAGCAGCGTCGCCCCTTTCGGGGGGCACGCGCTTTCAATCCTTCCTTTCGCGGCGCCAGAGCAGGCAGAGGCTTTGCCTACTAATTTCAGAGGTGATTCCTGGAACAGAGGCAGAGGACGCGCACGTCCAGGCCTTAACTGGGGTTCCAAGCCTGCTGCCAAGACAGCTCAGCAATGAGGGGACGCCCTCATGCTTGCGGGTGGGGGGACGGCTGCGGCACTTCTTCCTGGTCTGGGCCCTGGAGGTCACAGACAAATGAATCTTGGAAGTGGTCTCTTCCGGGTATAAACTGGAGTTCGAGTACCGGCCTCCTCCCTGATTCCTAAGGTCTCGGGTGCCCTCGGATCCCCGGGCTGCGCAGTGGCTCCTGTTGGCTGTAAAGAATCTTCTGGTCATGGATGTCATATGCCCGGTGCCTTTCCCAGTGAGAGGTCGGGGCTATTATTCCAACCTCTTCACGGTTTCCAAAAAGGATGGATCCAAAAAGGATGGATCCATAAGACCCATTCTGGATTTGAAGCTTCTCAACAGGTTCATCAGAACCAAGAAGTTCCGCATGAAGACTCTGCGCTCAGCCATCAATTCGTCAGGGGGGATTTCATGACGTCCATAGACATCAAGGATGCTTACCTTCATGTCCCAATCTTCCCAGCACACCAGAGATTTCTCAGGTCTGTGGTGGGAGATCAGCACTTATAGTTTGTGGCCCTCCCTTTCGGGTTGTTCACCAAGGTGCTGGCTGGCATAATGGCCCTTCTCAGAGCCCAGGGCATTCGCATTATGCCGCATTTGGACGACCTCCTCATTACGACATCATCTCCGTCAGGCTGAGCTGGACACCAGGTTGGTGGTGGTGGCGACACTGGAGAGGTTCGGCTGGGTGATCAACCATCCCAAGTTTTCTCTCTCCCCATCAAGGGAGATCTTGTTTCTGGGCATGAATCTGGATACCATTCGGACCAGGGTGTTCCTACCTCAGTCCAAGCTGCAGATGGTTCAGGATCGGATACGTCGTCTTCTGCCCAATCCTCGTCCTTCTATCCGGCTAGGGATGAAACTGGTGGGATTGATGGTGGCTTCCTTCGAGGCAGTTCCCTTTACTCGGTTCCACATGAGGTCGCTCCAGCTCCATCTATTGTTTGGCCTGGGACAGATGTCCGCAGTCATTGGATCAGTCATTCCTGGTGTCTCCCCGGGTTCGGCAGTCCCTTCAGTGGTGGCTGGAACCGAGCAATCTGATGAGGGGCAGATCCTTTCTGACCCCTTGTTGGGAGACGGTTACCACAGATGCGAGCCTGTCGGGCTGGGGAGGTTTTTGGAAGACACATCGGTTCAAGGGGCTGTGGGGTCCTCAGGAGGCTCACACCTCCATCAATGTCTTGGAGCTGAGAGCTATTCGGTTGGTTCTGTCATGCTTGACACATCACCTACGGGGCTTACCCGGTTCAGGCTCGATCAGACAATCGAACTGCGGTAGCTTACATCACTCACCAAGGAGGGACTCGCAGCAGGAGTGCCCTCCGTGAAGTTTCTCTGAGTCTTGCATGGGCGGAGAGCAATGTTCCATGCATCTCAGTAGTGTACATTCCGGGAGTGGAAAACACGGAGGCAGACTCCCTGAGTAGCGGATGGAATGGTCTCTCAACCACAAGGTATTCCGGTCACTCTGTCGCAAGTGGGGGTTTCCGGAGGGGGATCTCTTTGCCTCACGTCACAAGCTCCCAAAGTTGTGTCTCAGGATCCACTGGCAATGGACGCCATGTCTCTTGCCTGGAGGGATCTGGGGTTACTGTACCTGTTTCCCCCCTTCTCCATGGTAGGCCAGGTGGTGCGCAAGCTGGCTCTAGAGGGTGCGCCAGCAATTCTGGTGGCCCCAAGGTGGCCAAGACAGGTTTTTGGTTTGCAGACGTCGTAAGCCTGGCGGTAGATCAGTACAGGCTGCCCCTGTTTCCAGGATCTGATCACTCAGGGTCAACTACGGTACCCCAGTTTATAAGCGCTGGCTTTGACGGCGTGGCTGCTGAAGCCTCCATCTTAAGGGAGGAAGATTTGTCTGAGGCTGTGATTCAGACTCTTGTTAGAGCTTGGAAGAAATCTTTCTGTAACATAGACTACAGGACTTGGAGGTCCTATATTGACTGTTGTGAAGCTAGGGCCTTGGCTTGCAGGGTGTTTTTGATTTCTAGGATTTTGGAGTTTCTTCAACACGGTCTGGATCTGGGGTTCCAGCTCAGTACCTTGAAAGGGCAGGTCTCTGTTCTGACTGTCTTCTTTCAAAGGTCTTTTGCTCTGCATCCTCTGGTTAGACTTTTTTTCCAGGGGGTCACTCATGTGCGGCCCCCTAGAAAGCCTTTGTTGCCCATTTGGGATTTGAATTTGGTTCTGTCGGCCCTCCAGGGGCCTCCTTTTGAGCCGGTGCAGGATGTTGCACTTCCATGCTCACTCAAAAGGTTGCCTTTTTGGTGGCTATTACCTCTGTTCGGCGTGTCTCTGAGTTGGCGGTCCTGTCCATTCAGGCCCCTTACTTTGAGAGACACCAGGACTTTGAGAGACCCCCCCCAGAACACTCGCCCTCGCCGTGGCTGGGCTTTCTGGCCACATCCCTGCTCACCTCTTGCCGTTCCCTCGCTCGTCCTTCCTGAATGGGCTGCCAGATGGGCGGGGTATGCGGCTGGCGGCCAGACGCTCAGCCAATCAGCGCACTCTCCCAAGTCAAGGGATTGGAAGGAAGGTGAGTGAAATGGGGCGACCTGGGGGGCACACACAGTGGGGCATCCCAGTTTGGGATGCCACCACAAAGAACAACGCACAGGAACGTCAAATTCATTTGTGGTGTTCCTCTGTAAGAGCTTATGGCTATGTGATTATACCTTAAGCTGTTAGGTGTGCCTAAGCTAAAGGTACAGCGGGGATGCAGCATGGGATCAATGGTGAGTGTACCAGGTCACCCGAGGGGATATACACACCCTGATATCCCAGTTTGGGATGCCCCATAGAGGGAAACCACTGGCCCTAGACTCTTAGACTCCAGAGAGGTGGTTGCTCCTCTTTAAAAGGTCCCAGTCCTTGCAACATATATATTAGGAGCATCACTCGTGGACCATCTCTATTCTGCTGCAGAAGTATGCAGAACAGCTGTATGTGATTCTGTAGGTTTAATGTGTTTTTTTTTTTATTCTGTAGCATTGACAATCCAAATTTTTATTTTTTTTTTATTTTTAGATGCTCATACAAGAGTTAAATGAATACAAGGTAAGCAATTGTTTGTAATTGAAAGCTTTAAGTCTCTGAAGAATTTAAGAATTTGAGAGGTTGGTCAGTTCCTATCCTATTTCTACCTACCAGTCAGAGCCCACCCCCGCCTCTCCTTATTCTTGTGAAATACGGCCTCTTTCAATCTTAATATTTTAATGCTGCTGGTATCAATCTTAATGTTTTAATGCTGCTGGTATCATCCCACCTAACATGAATACATTGCTTTTATATAGCCAGCTATTTAGAGAATAGTTAAATGGACCAAAAATATTAAGCAAACTCTGTGGACTTCTTCAGTGCTGCTGCTCCTCCTCCTCCTCTCAGTCCCTCCAATATCTTCAAGCATTCAATTCCAAATCTAACTTAACAAATCTCTGTAATCAGCTCCTTCTTACATTTCTTCTCTTATCAAAAATACCAACCCAGACACAACCCTATATCCTCAACCGTGATCATCTCCTCTCATTCTTTTGTTCAGGACTTCACATGTGCCGCTCCACTCATGGAATTCAAGACTCCCCAAACCTAGAAAGCGGGAACAAAGCAGCGGCTGGCCTGGAATTTTAAATATTCTAGGACCGGCTGCTGGCTGTTCCCTGGGGCATTCCAACTTAATGCCCCCATTCAGCAGGAGGCTCTCATTGTTTACAATGGTGAGCACACTCTGCCACATCTCCGGCGTTGTGTGTGCACGCGACCTGGGATGCGTTGGTGCACGATCCCCTTTCAAGTAAAAGGGAGCAGCCTGCCAAATGACGTAGTCACAGCAGACAGCACTCATTGGAGGAGAGCCGCCTACCAAATGATGTAGTCACAGCAGGCGGATCTTATTGGACGGGAGCCCGCTCATGCTCCGCGCAGAGCTCCTCATGCTGTGCTTGGCACATACAACTTGAGACCTACCTTTCCTCTATACTCACTTTATCCATTAGATTGTAAGCTCACAGGGGCAGGGTCCTCACTCTAAGTGTATTTCAGTAGCGATGTGTATTTGTGCTTTTCTGACGCTTTTGAGTGGTAATGCATAAGCCAAAAACCATGGAAGATGATGGCGCTCTGTAAATAATAATTATTTATTCTAAGTATACAGCACGTCCTGCTCCAGAAGAATCTTTACACATGAGTTATACATCCACAAGATGGCGCTGGACTGCAGAGACAGCAAAAAAGTGGCTCCTCCCGGACCCATATTTACCAGGGAACTCCCACAAATTCCCCAGATCTTCTCTGCAGTCTGGGCAGCGATGACTAGAAGATGGCTCTCTACTCGCAGGTGAGCGGGGCTTATTAGCCTGCGGCCCTGTAGGACTATTCCCACCCATTTCCTTTTACTGCCTCCCAGCTTAGGCTGCACTGGTTCGGGTGATGGTAGGCAGCACCGCTGTCAGGTGCTAAGGGTAGGTGGTACATGCCCATGGTGAGCCTTATGGGATGCCCCTCCCGTGTCTGTATGCCCCTCGCCCCCTTTCCCCCTAGTTGGCTCCTTTTAGGCCGTCACTTCCCCTTCGCTCTCCCTAGTAGATCTCGGGGGGGGGGGGGGGGGTGCATGTCTTGACTATTATGATTTATGTGATGATCCCTTTTGAATTGGTTGCACTGGTTTCTATTCTAAGCATACAGTACGTCCTGCTCCATATATAATACTTACTTACACGTGGGTTATCCTCCGCCAGATGGCGCTATGCACTGCAGACATGCAAAAACTGGCTCCTCCCGGCCCTTCATATACCCAGGGACCTCCCACAAATCCCCAGATTTCTCTGCAGTGCCGACTGCGAAGACATGAAGTATCACTCTCTCGCAGGTGAGCGGGGCTATTACAGCCCGCGGCCCTGTGGGACTATTTCCACCCGTCCTCCTTGTGATGTGCCTCCCAGCCTGGGCTGCGCTGGTCGGGTGAAGGTAGGTAGCACCATGTGTGCTTATGGAGCCACGCTTCACCGCAATCCCCCACCATAGGGTAGGCGGTCAAGGCTAATGGTGAGCCTTCAGTGGAGACCGTCCTCCCCTCTCTGTCTGTAAGTGCCCTCACGGGCGACTTTTTCATTAGCTTTTATGCTCCCTTACGCTTGGCTCTGACATCCTTGTTCCCCTTATGTCTTTCAGACCGTGGATTTCGGTGGCTTCTCCCGGCCCGGTGTAGCTCCCGGTCGTGACCATTAAAAATTACTCCCACTTCCAGGGTTGCTTTATAGCGTCAATTCCTACTGGCATATTGTGCCTAATAATCACCATATGGAGGCATCTCAGGATATTGTGAACGGGGTTCCTTCGGGATAAGCCCGGCTGTGTGTAGCTTGTGGGGTCTTACCTAGCAGCGGTGACAATGCACGGGTCTGTGTTCCTTGTGCACAGCAGGCGCTATCTGGTCTTCCCGCCTCTTCTGAGGCTGGGCCTGCACCCCGCCTCACTTCACCTACTCCCCCAAGCCTGAGTCTAACCCCCAATTCTAGCGGGGATTCTCATCCTGATTTGCCACTAAACTGGCCAGTGTTGAAAACTTGCTTGCTAATTCCTTAGCGCGTAAAGCCACCGCCAAGAGGCGACATTTGAACCCTGACTCGGCTCTCTTCCCTATAGAATCTGATGATTTATTGCTCTCTTATGCACATACCCCCTCAGACGAAGGGGAACTGTTCTCTGACTCAGGGTCATATGACGACGAGTCCAGGGGTCAGGAGGAGCCTGGTTCCGAACATTGGTCCTCGGATGATATTGATAGACTGCTGGCCCAGATCTTTGAGGTCTTGTCCCTCTCTCCCCCTGCCGCGGCTCCCCGGCAAAGGGGTGATCTTTTTCATTCCGCTAAAGCTCGTTTGGAATTTCCTGAGCAAACCCATTTCAATAGCCTTGTGTTTAAAGAATGGGAACACCCCAGCAGACTTCATGGGGTCCCTAAGAGTGTGGATAGGAAATATCCCTTCCCTGCTGACCTGGTTAAGTGCTGGTCATCGCCACCCGAGGTCGATGCTCCTATTCTTGGTTTGTCCAACAACTCTATTATGCACTCCCCCCGACACTACTACGCTACGGGACTCTGAGGACCGGCGTGTTGACCAATTGGCATGCCATGCCTTTGCATTTGGGGGAGCGACTCTGCGCCCGGTTTGCGCCTTAGCCATTACGGCAGTAGCGCTCAGGACTGTGGTTAGGAGTGCTCTCGATGGCACAGATGAGTTGCCTTCTGATACTGCCAACGCTCTGTCCAGCTGTGATGCGTTTGTGAACTTTATCCTGTCTGCATCGGACGATGCTATTAAGATGTGTGCCAGATCATCTGCCCTGGTGGTAGCTATACGCCGTGCGGTCTGGTTGCGCCAGTGGGCCGCCGAAAATGCTGCCAAGAAAGCCCTTACGGGGCTTCCATTCAAGGGGCTGCGCCTGTTTGGGGATCGTTTAGACCTCTTCGCCAAGGGAGGCAAGTTGCCCCAGTGCAGGCGACAGATTCGGCCCTTTCGTGGCCAAGGCTCCCTATCGACCCCCTACCGTGGGGCTAAACAAGGCAGAGGGGTGTCCTTCGCTGGGTCCCGCGCAGATTCCTGGCACAGGAACAGAGGACGCCGTCCCGGTTCCTCCTGGGGTCCCAAGCCCAAAGCCCCTCCCAAGACCCCCCAGGCATGAAGTGGCGCCCTCGCCCGTCAGGGTGGGGGGACGTCTGCATCACTTCGAGCATGTCTGGAGGCGCCACGTCTCAGACCGGTGGATTCAGGAGGTAGTGTCCTCCTGCTACAAGATAGAATTTGCTGTACGGCCCCCCACCAGATTTGTTGGGTCCAGGATTCCACAGGATCCTGCCTCAGCTCGGGTCTTGTTGCTGGCCGTGCAGGGCCTCCTGGACCTAGGGGTCATTTGCAAGGTCCCCTTAGACAGGGGCTTGGGGTTCTATTCCAACCTTTTCACAGTACCCAAGAAGGATGGGTCAGTCAGGCCCATTCTGGATTTAAAAATCCTCAACAAATTTGTCAAGAACAAGCACTTTCGTATGGAAACTCTGCACTCGGCCATCGGCTCTTTGCGCCCAGGGGACTTGATGACGTCCGTAGATATAAGGACGCTTACCTTCACGTCCCGGTGTTTCCTGGACACCAAAGGTTTCTCAGATTTGCACTGAAAGATCAGCATTACCAATTTGTGGCTTTGCCATTCGGCCTTACCTCCCAGGGTGTTTACCAAGGTGCTGGCAGGGGTGATGTCCCTGTTAAGGCTAAGGGGCATACGTGTGCTGCCCTACCTGGACGATATACTCATCACCTCTCGGTCTCTGCGGCAGGCAGAGTTGGACACTCGGCTGGTAGTGTCTACCCTGGAGTCCTTCGGCTGGGTGATCATTTACCCCAAGTCCTCTCTGTCCCCCTCCTCGGTGACTCTGTTCCTGGGAATGATTCTGGATACGATTCAGTCAAGGATATTCCTTCCTCAGCAGAAGGTGGAAGCTCTGACAACGCAGGCGAGGTTCCTGCTCTCGAGTCCACATCCCTCCATCTGGCAGGGAATGCAGTTGGTGGGCCTGATGGTGGCGAGCTTCGAGGCGGTGCCCTTTGCCCAGTTTCATTTGAGACCTCTGCAGCTTCACCTTCTGTCAGTATGGGACAAGGACCCAGTGTCCCTGGACGAGGTCTGTGTGCTTCCCCCCTCGGTCAGACAATCCCTTGCGTGGTGGCTGGACCACAGGAACTTGATAGGGGGCAGATCTTTCCTGGCCCCCTCCTGGGAGACGGTCACAACGGATGCCAGGCTGGGGGGGATTCTGGAGGTCCCTGCATTTCCAGGGGAGGTGGGGCCCTCAGGAGGCCCATCTACCCATCAACATTCTGGAATTGCGGGCAGTCAGGTTGGTACTGGAGCGGTTGACCCAACACCTGAGGGGTCTGGCGGTCCAGGTACGCTCGGACAACAGAACGGCGGTTGCCTACATCAACCATCAGGGAGGGACCCGGAGCAAGGGTGCTCTCCAGGAACTGTGATTTTGACATGGGCGGAGGCCAATGTCCAATGCATTTCGGCTGTCTACATTCCGGGGGCGGAGAATCTGCTAGCGGACGCCCTGAGCAGGGGGATGTCCCGGCAGGGGGAGTGGTCCCTCTGCAACAGGGTATTCCTGTCCCTGTGTCACCGTTGGGGCCTACCAGATGTGGATCTGTTTGCATCCCGTCACAATCACAAGCTCCCGACCTTCGTATCCCTGTCTCAGGATCCTCTGGCCTTGGCCACGGATGCCCTGTCCATGTCTTGGAGGGAGTTTCAACTCCTGTATGTGTTTCCATCATTCCCCCTTCTGGGCAGGGTTCTGCGCAAGATTGCTCTGGAAGGGGTACCCGTGATTCTAGTGGCCCCCAGGTGGCCAAGAAGAGTGTGGTTCGCAGACGTGGTTCAAATGGCAGTAGACCAGTACGATCTGCCAAGGTTGCCAGATCTACTAACTCAAGGGTCCCTACGCCATCCCAATTTACTAACTCTGGCTTTGACGGCTTGGCTGCTGAAACCTCCATCTTGGAGAAGGGTTTGTCTGCCTCTGTGGTGGCTACTATGGTGCAGGCCAGGAAGAAGACTTCTTCTGCTATCTATTATAGAGTTTGGCGTTCCTACATTGATTGGTGTGAGTCCAGGTCTCTTCCCTGCCGGGAATTCTCAGTCCCTAGGGTTCTGGAGTTTTTACAACATGGTCTGGACTTAGGTCTCAAACTTAGTACTCTGAAGGGTCAGGTTTCGGCCCTGTCTATCTTCTTTCAGAAGACTTTTGCCCAACATCACCTGATTAAGACCTTCTTTCAGGGGGTCACTCACGTGCGTCCCCCTCGAAAACCTATGGTCCCTGTCTGGGATTTAAACTGCTGCCAGGTCGGTTGTTGGAAGATTGTTGACTTCTTCCGGGCTTGACCCGGCTAGTGAGGAGTCTGCCGACCTTAAGCGCTGTGAGTTATTTTTGTCCTTTGTGCTGTCCGCCCTGGATGACACCTTGGTTATGTGTAGCAGCGCTGCGGCTCTGCTTGTGGCTATCCGCCCGTCCATCCGGCTAGGGATGCGACTGGTGGGATTGATGGTGGCATCGTTCGAGGCAGTTCCCTTTGCCCAGTTTCACACAAGGACGCTCCAGCTCCATCTCTTGGCGGCCTGGGACGGGGCCCTGTTGTCATTGGATCAGTCCTTTCTGATGTCCCCCCGGGTGCGGCGTTCCCTTCGGTGGTGGCTGAAACCGAGCAATCTGACGAGGGGCAGGTCCTTTCTGACCCCTCGTTGGGAGATGGTCACCACGGATGCCAGCCTGTCAGGTTGGGGGGGATTTTGGAAGGATCTTCAGTTTCAAGGGCTGTGGGGGCCTCAGGAGGCTCATGTTCCCATCAATGTTCTGGAGCTGAGAGCCATCAGGTTGGTTCTGTCTCACTTGACTCTTCACTTGCGGGGACTACCGGTTCAGGTTCGGTTGGACAATCGGACGGCAGTCGCCTACATCAATCACCAGGGAGGGACTCGCAGCAGGCAGGCCCTCAGGGAAGTGTCTTTGATTCTGGATTGGGCAGAGGGCTATGTCCCATGCATCTCGACAGTGTACATTCCGGGAGTGGAGAACATGGAGGCGGACTCCCTGAGCAGGGGGTCATCTCGCCGGGGGGGAATGGTCGCTCAGCCCCAAGGTTTTTCGGTCGCTTTGCCTCCGGTGGGGGACTCCGGAGGTGGGCCTCTTTGCCTCTCGTCACAATCACAAGCTTCCGGCATTTGTGTCTCTCTCGCGGGATCCGCTGACTCTGGCAGTGGATGCCATGTCTCTGAACTGGAGGGATCTGGGGTTTCTGTACCTGTTCCCTCCGTTTCCCATGGTGGGCAGAGTGGTGCGCAAGCTGGCCCTAGAGGGCGCGTCAGCAATCCTGGTGGCTCCAAGGTGGCCAAGACAGGTTTGGTTTGCAGACGTGGTAAGGTTGGCAGAGGATCAGTTAGACCTGCCCCTTCTGCTGGATCTGCTCACTCAGGATCCACTGCTCTACCCCACTTTACCAACGCTGGCCTTGACGGCATGGTTACTGAAACCTCCATCTTGTGGGAGGAAGGTCTTTCTGATGCTGTCATTCAGACTCTGGTTAGGGCTAGAAAGCAGTCCTCCTTCGCCATCTATTATAGGACTTGGAGGTCTTGTATTGGTTGGTGTGAGGTTAGGGCCTTGCCTTGCAGGGTGTTTTCTATCCCTAGGGTCTTGGAATTTCTGCAACATGGTCTGGACCAAGGTTTGCAGCTTAGTACGCTGAAAGGGCAGGTTTCTGCCCTGGCGGTTTTCTTTCAAAAGTCTTTTGCTCTTCATCCTCTGGTTGAGACTTTTTTCCAGGGGGTTCCTCCTAGGAAGCCTTTGTTTCCAGTTTGGGATATGATTTTGTCTGCCTTGCAGGGTCCGCCTTCTGAACCTTTGCAGGATATTGCACTTACTACGCTTACTCAGAAGGTTGTGTTTCTGGTTGCCATCACTTCCGTTCGGCGTGTATCGGAGTTGGCGGCCTTGTCCATTCATGCCCCTTTGAGAGGCATCAGGACAAGGTTGTTTTCCGCTTCAGGACAGATTTCCTTCCTAAGGTGGTCTCTGCTTTTCATTTGAATCAGGATATTGTTCTTCCCTCCTTGTGTCCTAAGCCCAGCAATGACAAGGAGAGGGTTTTTGCATTCTTTTGGATGTGGTTCGCTGTGTAAAGTACTATTTGGTGGCTACTTCTCCTTTTCGTAGGACTGATGCCCTTTTTTGTGGTGCCCTCTGGGCCTAGGAAGGGTTTGGCTCCTGCCAAATCTTCCATTAGTAAATGGATTCGCCAGGCCATTGTTGGGGCCTATTCTGCCAAGGGGAAGGTTCCCCCTTTTCGTGTTACTGCTCACTCTACTCGTGCTGTTGGGGCGTCCTGGGCCTTCCAGCACCAGGTTTCTGTTGAGCAGGTTTGTAAGGCTGCTACTTGGTTTTCGGTTCACACTTTTTTTCAGGTTTTACAAGGTTGATGTTCGGGCCTCAGCAGATGCTGTTTTTGGCCGCAAAGTTCTGCAAGCTGCAGTGGTTTAAGTTGTGCCTTGTTGCCTTGTTTTTGGATCCCCGCCCGTTATGGACACTGCTATTGGATGTCCCACATGTAATGAATGTCTTGAAGCGGGGTGTGTGACATACTTAGAATAATACCATTTTGTGAATACTCACCTGTAAAATGGGTGTATGTTACACACCCCGCTTCACCCTGCCCTTTTGTATTCTGGATCCTTTTTATGGTTAACCTTTGTTAGTTTTGATTGGCTTTCCTGGTCCCTTGTTCTTACTGCTATCTTTATACTGGGGAATGAGTGGGAGGTCCCAGGTATTTATGGGCCGGGAGGGTCCTTTCTTTTGTTATCATCTCTGCAAGATCGCCATCTACAGGTCAGTATACCCACATGTAATGAATGTCTTGAAGCAGGGTGTGTGACATACTTATAATACCCATTTTACAGGTGAGTATTCACAAAATTGTATTTTTCCTTTGTATAGGTCGTGGGCTTAGTAGTTGAGGGTTGTGTTTCCTCCCGGTCCCTCCTTTTATTAAGAGGGATCATATAGGTTTGTGCTGTTAGTGTCTTGTAACCTTTGCCAATTGACCATTTCTTAATCACCATAATGGAGGCTTCAGGGGATAGTGAGCTGTGGGCCCCTTTTGGGCAGGGAAAGCTCTGCCCCTTGTGCAGTAGGAATCCTCTGGGCGGATTCAGCACTGTTTGTAGCACTTGCGCCAGGAGCATCATTTTGGGCCATGACCGGGCGGGTGTCCCTGCCCCTAGCCCTTCACTGCCTGCGGCTTCTCCGGACTCTGCTGCTGCACTCAGCCCCCAGTGAGGGGGAAGCCATCAGGGGGTCCCATGCTGATTTGGCGCATAGGCTGGCCAATCTCGAGAGACCTCGCAGACGGCTCCACGGAAGGCCACGAGTAAGAAACGGCACATCGTGCCCGTTTACTCGGATAATGACGATCTTTTTGATGATCAGGGCTTTGTGGAGGAAGGTGAGTTGCCAGATGACCCCCCTTCCACTGTGGGTTATTCTGCTGGCGATGACAGTATGTCTGGTTCTTCCTCGGACGAGGATGTGTGGCTCCCTGATGATACGGAGAAGTTGCTTACCTCTGTGTTTGAGACATTACACATTGTTCCTCTCAGAGCGGCTAAGAGAAAGCAAGGTGATTTGTTTAGACCCGGAAGACAGAGGCGGGTCTTTCCGGAGCAGGCCCATTTTTCTAATATGATTTTTAAGGAATGGGAAAGGCCTAACAAGCTACCGTCGGTGCCTATAGGCCTGGATAGGCGGTATCCTTTCCCTGAGGAGCTGGTTCGGCTGTGGTCTCGCCCTCCCGAAGTGGATCCCCCTGTGTCGGGGCTGTCCAACACTAATGTTATGCCATCTCCTGATACCGCTTCCTTATGTGACCTGGCTGACAAGCGCATGGATCAGCTTGTCTGCCATGCTTTGACCTTTGTGTGTGCCTTGCGAATTGCCTCTGGCCATCAGAAAGAAGGTGAGACATCTTGTGGATAGAGCTAAGGTTCGCAAGTGGGCGGAGGAGTATAAAGAACTCAAGGCCTGCTTGGAATTCATTGGTTTCGTTGCCTCTGCCATGGACGATGGAGTCCGGCTTGGTGCAAGGATTTCGGCCCTGCTTGTTGCCCTCCGCCGCTAGCTTTGATTGCGGCAGTGGTTGGCTGATGCCGCGGCCAAGAAGTCACGAGTATCACAGGCTGTTTGGGGAGCGCCTGGACCTTTTGTTCAAGGATCGTAGACTCCCTCACAGATGGAAGCCTACTAGGTCCTTTCGAATCCCCTCCGCCTATCGCTCCTTTTGAGGAGGAAGAGGCTCTTCATTATCAGGTGGCCGCAGAGATACCTGGGGTAGAGGTAGGTCCCGCGGCCGATCCAATCCCGCCTGGGTAACCAAGTCCAAGCCCCCTGCCAAGTCCCCTTAGGCACGAGGGGGCGCCCTCACCCATCCGGGTGGGGGACGGCTTCTACTGTTTGTCAGATTTGAAGACGGCACGTCTCGGATCGGTGGATTCAGGAGGTAGTGTCCTCTGATTACAAAATAGAGCTGGCAGTTTGGCTGTCCACAAAATTTCTTCGGTCTCGGATATCCCAAAACCCATTGAAGGCACAGGGCCCGAGAATGGCCGTGCAACACCTCCTTCGGTTAGGTGTGATTTGTCCTGTACCTCATCAGGAACAGGGTCAAGGTTTTTATTCCAACCTGTTCACGGTTCCCAAGAAGGACGGAACGTTACGACCTATCCTGGAACTGAAGGGTCTCAACAGGTTTGTCAGAGCGCATGGACACCTCGGTCAGCGGTGAGCTCGCTTCGGCCCGGCGACTTCATGACCACGGTGGACATCAGGGATGCTTATCTGCACATCCCGATTTTCCTGGGGCATCAGAAGTTCCTGAGGTTTGCTCTGGAGGACCAGCATTACCCGTTTGTGGCTCTGCCTTTCGGGATATCCTCAGCGCCCGGCGTCTTCACCAAGGTGCTGGCGGGCATCATGGACATCCTGAGGAACCGGGGCATTCGTGTGCTGCTTTATCTGGATGACTTGTTGATTGCGGCTCAGTCTCTTCAGCAGGCCGAGAGCGATACCCAGACGGTGTTGTCAACTCTAGAGGCCTTCGGCTCGGTAACTAATTACCCAAAGTCTTTTATCACTCCCTCAACAGTGAGGTCCTTCCTAGGCATGAAGATAGACACCGCTCAGGTCAAGGACTTTCTGCCACAGCAGAAGGTTTTGGGTCTCCAGACGCAGGTGCAGGCCTTGCTGTCTTGTCAACGGCCATCGATCTGTCTGGGGATGAGATTGGTGGGTCTAATGGTGTCATGCTTCGAGGCAGTGCCCTTCGCCCAGTTTCACATGAGACCTCTTCAATTGAACCTGTTGACCGGCTGGGACCGGATGCAGGAGTCGCTGGAACAGGAATTTTCACTGTCCCCCCTGGCCAGGCAGTCCCTCTTGTGGTGGTTGGACACCAGGAACCTGTACTTAGGCAAGTCCTTTCTGACTCCCCAATGGGAGATATTTACGACGGATGCCAGTCTGACTGGCTGGGGAGGCGTTTGGCAGACGCAAAAGATCCAGAGTCAGTGGGGTCCGCAGGAAAACCGCTTACCCATAAATCTCTTGGAGCTGAGAGCGATCCAGTTAGTGCCTCTTCGCTTGACACCCCAATTCAAGGGGTCATGCGATCCAGGTTCGCTCGGACAATCAGACAGCTGTCGCCTACATCAATCACAAGGGCGTGACTCGGAGCAAGAGAGCTCTTAAGGAGGTGACCCAGATCCTGACTTGGGCAGAGGAGAATGTTCCCTGCATCTCGGCGGTCTACATTCCCGTGGTAGAAAACCTGGAGGCAGACTCCCTGAGCAGGAGCACCTCGCACCTGGGGGAATGGTCTCTCAGCAACAAGACCTTTCACGCTCTGTGTCTCCACTGGGGTCAGCCGGACGTGGACCTGTTTGTATCCAGACACAATCACAAGCTCCCAAGGTTCATCTCCCTTTCACAAGATCCTCTGGCCATTGCCACAGACGCTCTGGCGATTCCCTGGTTGGAGTTCAAGTTCCTTTATGCATTACCTCCGTTTCCTCCGTTTCTTTCCTGCGCAAGATAGCCCAGGTAGGGGTATCCTGGTGGCTCCTCGCTGGCCGAGAAGGAGTTGGTTTGCAGACATAGTTCAGATGTCAGTAGATCGCTACGTCATGACCCACGACCCAGGGCTTTTCACTCAGGGGTCGCTGCGGCACCCCAATTTACGGACGCTGGCTTTGACGGCCTGGCTATTGAAACCTCAATCCTGACGGAAAAGGGGCTGTCGGACACGAATGTGCATACCATGATACAGGCACGGAAGAAGTCTACTTCCATGATATACTACAGAGCTTGGCACACTTATATTGCTTGGTGCGAGACCAAGAGTCTCCCTTGCTGCACTTTTTCTATTTCTAGGATTCTGGAGTTTTTGCAACAAGGCTTAGACTTGGGTCTCCAGCTGAGCACCCTCAAGGGCCAGGTCTCGGCCTTAGCCATCTTCTTTCAGAGATCCATTGCCAACCATAGGTTAAGACCTTTTTCCAGGGAGTCGCCCATGTCCGGCCGCCGCGTAAGTCAGTATTACCGGTGTGGGACTTGAATTTTATTGTACTATCTGCTCTTCATGTTCCTCCCTTCGAACCTTTGTGCGATGCTGTATTGCCTATTTTGACTCTCAAAGTGGTCTTTTTGGTAGCGATCACTTCGGTGCGTCGCTTATCAAAGCTGGCCGCGCTTTGTATGAAGCCTCCCTATCTTGAGCGGCATAAGGATAAGGTGGTTTTTCGCTTCAAACCTGATTTTTTGCCTAAGGTCGTTTCTCCTTTTCACCTTAATGAGGAAGTTGTCTTGCCTTCTTTGTGTCCAGCACCGGCTAATTCTAAGGAAAGGACCCTCCATGCCTTGGATGTGGTCAGAGCCATTAAGTATTACCTGGTTGCGAATGAATCCTTCAGGAAATCGGATTTGCTTGTTGTCCTAACAGAGGGCTTGCCACCAGCCAAGTCCACTCGCAGTAAGTGGATCAGACAGGCGGTGGTGCAAACATATGCTGCCGAGGGGAAGGAACCCCTTTTCGGATTACAGCTCATTCTACCAGAGCTATTGGTGCCTCTTGCACCTTCCAGCGCCAAGCATCGGTTGAACAAGTTTGTAAGGCCGCCATTTGGTCTTCAGTACATACTTTTACAAAGTTTTACAAGGTGGATGTTAGGGCCTCAGCTGACGCTGCTTTTGGCCGAAAGGTGCTTCAGGCGGTAGTGAAATGAACTACATGCTGTTCCGCACTGGGGATCCCGCCCAAATGGACACTGCTTTTGGATGTCCCACGTCATCACTGGGACGACCTGGACTGGATATAGGGAAAAATACAATTCTGTGAAACTCACCTGTAGAATTGTTTTTGATTATATCCAGTCCATGTCATCCCACCCCGCCCTTTTTGTTCACGCTCTCTTGTTTGCCTGTTATGGTGATTACCATTTTGTATTCTTTGGACTTGTATTCTTAAGTCTTGTTAGACAGAACAAGCTGAAGCTATGTGAAGTAACATGGTTTCTTGACCTACCGGCCTGTCCTCTTTTTTTGTTTACTGCTTTTTAACCACTGGAGAATGATAGAGGGACACCTGCCTTTATAGGGGGCCGGGAGAAGCTACATCTTTAGATCTTGCAGTCGAGCGAACTCTGTGGGCGGAATTCCTACATGTCATCACTGGGATGACCTGGACTGGATATAATCAAAAACAATTCTACAGGTGAGTTTCACAGAATTGTATTTTTACACTCAAATGCAGCCCTGTGATTGGCCAGCGGTTGTCAGATCTCCTGTGCTTTGGCATCCGCAGCTGCCAGCCAAACGCGGGGCTGCATTTCCCTGAGGGAGCGAGTTGTCCGATAAGGTTTGCAGTCTTTACAGCACTCGATTGAGGGGCAACCCTGGCAATCGGGGTGCCTTTTCCGCAGCGGACCAACACCCATGTTTTGTTACATGGTGGTTGGTCCAGGTTCAGCCTCATTTGTAACTCTTCAAATGTAAACATGCTCTGTTACCCAAATATGCTACTTCAACAAAGGGTCAGCACAGGGGCCAGTTCAGCTAGGCAGAAATATAAACATACATGAGTTTACCACTTGTAAAGTCATTTTCCCTTGCCCTTGTAAATATTTCAACTGCAATTTTGAGCGTATTCGCCATTTTGAGTCGCTCCTAAGAGTTAATTTTCGCAATCACATTTTCAAGTATTTTTTTTACCTTTAATGAATCAAGGCCAGTGTAGAACATACAGTACATAGACTATTACAAATGCAGTGGTACAGAGTTCACAATGAATTTTTCTTTATACAAGATACAGTAGGAGAGACAGCCCTGCCCTTGCGACCTTACTGTCTAAATAATACTTGTCTAGCATGTAGACCTCTGCAGAAGCTGTATTCCCTTCTAGTGAGAATATGTAATACTCTATATTTAAAGGAGCTATATAACCTTAGTTCTAGCTTTTGTCTTCTATTCGCATAACCATTTTAAGCAGTTTGTTAATACTTTTTGTGTGCTATTCTTTCCCTAGTTACTTCCAAACAGGTTGGATTGGAATGGTCATACGCACACTCGGACATATGAGGAAATGGTGAGCAAAATCCTGTCCTTCAGTATATTACATCTAGTCCCCAGATATCAAAGAGTTCAGCCTTGTACCGGCTGCTATTTCTGAGCTTTGGGTGTCCACTTTGCTGTTACCAACCATTGGTCATATTCTACCACAACCTAATGGAGCTATCGAGGCACATTAATTTACATTCTTTATTTATTATTTCTGGTTTATCTCCTTTTCCTTTTGTCTCAAGTGCTCTGTTCTGCCTGAGCACTGGACATGCTGCTGGTTGTATGCAATAGGGGACATAATACAGGGCAGCTATCCTTCTCTTACTTGGAAATGGGGTACACAATTAGATTTTTTAGGAAGAGATTCAAAGCTAGAGTTAAAGCAGACCAACAAAACAAACATTGCTCATATGCATCCCTCTCCAGTGCAATTTAGATTGCTTCACATGAAAAATAAATGACCTTTTTCTAATGCCTACTGGAATACATTTTAAAAACAAGATGGCTGCTCATGGGCTTGCAGGCCATGTGCAAACAGGAAGTCTTGCTGGGCTTCCTGTTACTGTGCATTTCAGTTATGTCAGTTGGGAGAGAAAGCTCCCAACTGACTATCCTGGGTTTTGGTCCACTTGAAAATCGTGAGGCAGTACATATAATGTGTCTGTACCATATTTACAAATACTTTACTTCAAAGCTGGGATTTTGGGACAAGATCTCTGATGGCAGTAAGTTTCAAACAATCGATATAGTGTGCGGGACTAATGGTGAGTGTCTATTTTTGCCTGGCCAGGAAAATAATGAAATATAGTACAGTTTAAATTATCAACGTGCGACATAGGAGTTTAAACTGGAACAATAAGTAATTGAGTGCTGTGATTTGCCGCTGTGGTTGTCGGTGGTCAGAAACCTGGAATAAGTCTGCAGACCATGTGACTGTGGCAGCCAGTCACAGCACTTAATTTTGCTGGGGGACAAAGGAGAAAGTTATGATTTCTCTGGTTTAATGCACATGCGGCATTGGCAATCGGGATGCCCCCCTGCGCTGGAAACATCATTCATTTTGTGTGTTCTGGTATAAGCCCGTGAAGATGAACATGCTCGCGTATCTTGTATACCAACATTTCTAGCTGCTACTGGTGACCCTTGTAATGTTTCATGAGAAACCTTCATCGCTCATATTTGGAATTCCAGGCAGCTCTGACTTCTCCAATTACAATGCCGGCAACTTATAGCCACAAGCCAATTTAGGATGAGACCAATGTTAGGCTAAATATACTGGACAAAAGGGCTAAAGTTCCCCCTATTCAAGGGTACAAGGCAAAGTGCTTTCCTAAAATTGGGAATTTGCATAATTATCCCAAGAGACACTGGGGCATGACTTGTATGGCTTTTCACATATGTAGATACTGTATTTTAGGGAAGCACTCTTTGCCTGCTGGCAAGTAAAAATACCATTTTGTGAATACTCACCTTGTAAAATGGTTATTATGAGTATGTCACACACCCCGCTTCAAGAATCCTTAACATGTGGGTAATATCGTCCTGAAGAGGCGTTCCTGCAGAGATGATAGCAAAAGAAAGCCCCTCCCTGATCCATAAATACCTGGGACCTCCCACTCATTACCCAGTATACAGAAGCAGTAAGTAAGGGACCAGGAAGAGGCAAAAGTAAACCACAACCACGCAAAGTTCGCCATAAAGAGGATCCTGAATACAAAAGGGCGGGTTGAAGCGGGGTGTGTGACATACTCATAATAACCATTTTACAAGGTGAGTATTCACAAAATGGTATTATTCTTAGTATGTCACACACCCCGCTTCAAGAATCCTTAACATGTGGGACATCCAACAGCAGTGTCCATAACAAGGGCGGGGATCCAAACTAGGCAACAATATAAAACTTAAACCACAACAGCTTGCAGAACTTTGCGGCCAAAAACAGCATCCGCTGAAGCCCGGACATCAACTTTGTAAAACTTGGAAAAAGTGTGAACAGAAGACCAAGTAGCGGCCTTACAAACTTGCTCAACAGAGGCCTGGTGCTGGAAGGCCCAGGACGCCCCAACCGCACAAGTAGAATGAGCAGTAACACGAAAAGGGGGACTCTTCCCCTTGGCGGAATATGCCCCAAGGATGGCCTGACGAATCCATTTACTAATGGAAGACTTGGCAGGAGCCAAACCTTTCCTAGGCCCGCAGGGCACCACAAAGAAAGCATCAGTCTTACGAAAGGAAGACGTAACCTCCAGATAATGTTCCACAACACGAACTACATCCAAGGAATGCAAAGCCCTTTCCCTATCGTCACGGGAATTTGGGCATAGAGAAGGCAAAACGATGTCCTGATTCAGATGAAACTCCGAGACCACTTTAGGGAGAAAAGCCTGCTTGAAACGAAAGACAACCTTGTCCTGATGTTTCTCAAAGTATGGAGCTGTAATGGATAAAGCTGCCAACTCAGAAACACGCCTAACCGAAGTGATCGCCACCAAAAAGGCCACCTTTTGCGTAAGAGAAGACAAATCTACCTCCTTCAAGGGCTCGAACGGAGGACCCTGGAGAGCAGACAGAACCAGGTTCAAATCCCAAACTGGAACAAAAGGCTTCCTAGGAGGCCGAACATGCGTAACCCCCTGGAAAAAAGTCTTGACTAAAGGATGAAGTGCAAAAGACCTTTGGAAGAACACCGCCAGGGCAGAAACCTGCCCTTTCAATGTACTAAGCTGGAGCCCCAGATCTAGACCATGTTGAAGAAACTCCAAAATTCTAGGTATGGAGAACTCTCGACAAGAGAGAGACCTACTTTCACACCAATCAATATAGGCCCTCCAAGTCCTGTAGTAAATAGAAGAGGAAGAGCGCTTTCTGGCACAGATAAGAATCTGAATCACCGCGTCAGAAAGACCTTCTTCCTTCAAGATGGCGGATTCAGCAGCCATGCCGTCAAAGCCAGCGATGGTAAATTGGGATAGCATAGCAGACCCTGGGTGAGCAGGTCCGGCAGCAGAGGCAGGGCAAACTGATCCTCTGCCAGCCTTACAAGATCTGCGAACCAAACTCGCCTTGGCCACCTTGGGGCCACTAGAATTGCTGACGCGCCTTCCAAGGCCAGTTTGCGCACCACTCTGGCTAGCATTGGGAACGGGGGAAACAGGTAAAGAAACCCCAGATCCCTCCAGTTCAGAGACATGGCATCCACTGCCAGAGCCAGAGGGTCCTGCGAGAGAGACACAAAAGCTGGGAGCTTGTGATTGTGACGAGAGGCAAAGAGGTCCACCGCTGGGACCCCCCACCTGAGACATATTGAACGAAACACCCTGGGACTGAGAGACCACTCCCCCTGACGAGAGGAGGCCCTGCTCAGCAAGTCCGCTTCCGTGTTCTCCACCCCCGGAATGTAGACTGCTGAGATACACGGGACGTGGGTCTCTGCCCAGTCCAGAATCAAGGACACTTCCCTGAGGGCACTCCTGCTGCGAGTCCCTCCTTGGTGATTGATATAGGCCACCGCCGTCCTGTTGTCCGACCGGACCTGCACCGGCAGGCCTCTCAACTGATGAGTCAAGTGAAACAGAACCAGTCTGATGGCTCTCAACTCCAGAATATTGATGGGTTCGTGAGCTTCCTGCGGGCCCCACAGACCCTGGAACTGGAGGTCCTTCCAAAAACCCCCCCAACCTGACAGACTGGC
Organism: Gastrophryne carolinensis; assembly: GCA_027917425.1. Lineage (NCBI taxonomy): Eukaryota > Metazoa > Chordata > Amphibia > Anura > Microhylidae > Gastrophryne > Gastrophryne carolinensis. The sequence continues at coordinate 497,310,369 of CM051236.1, forward strand.
ATCCGTGGTGACCGTTTCCCAACACGGAGCCAGAAAAGACCTGCCCTTCGACAGATTGACAGATCGCAACCACCATCGCAGGGACAGACGAACTCGGGGGGTCATCAGGAAGGATTGATCCAACGATTGTGGAGACTTGTCCCAAACCCTCAACAGATGAAGCTGAAGCGTCCTTGTGTGAAACTGCGCAAAGGGAACTGCCTCGAACGAGGCCACCATGAGCCCCACCAGCCTCATCCCCAGTCGAATGGTCGGATGAGGGTCCGACAAGAGAAGCCGAACTAACTCCTGTATCAGAAGAACCTTGGCCTGAGGCAGAAAGACCTTGGCCTGCGAGGTGTCCAGAGACATCCCCAGAAAGGTCAGAACTCTGGACGGAGACAGAGTCGACTTGGGGTAGTTGATCACCCAACCGAACCTCTCCAACGTGGACACCACCAGTCCGGTGTCCGACTCCGCTTGGCTGAATGAGGAGGCCATGATCATGAGATCGTCCAAATAGGGCACAACACGGATACCCTGAACTCTGAGCAGAGCCATCACCCCTGCTAGCACCTTGGTGAAGACCCGAGGAGCCGAGGTGAGACCGAAAGGCAGAGCCACAAACTGAAAATGCCGATCCTCCACCACGAACCTGAGAAACCTCTGGTGCGCCGGAAAAATTGGAACATGCAGGTAAGCGTCCTGGATGTCTATGGACGTGAGAAAGTCTCCCTGGCGAAGGGAGTGGATAGCCGAGCGCAGCGTTTCCATCCGGAACTTCCGCGGCCTGATGAACCTGTTGAGAAACTTCAGATCCAGGATGGGTCGGACCGATCCGTCCTTCTTGGGCACCGTGAACAGATTGGAATAAAACCCCTCCCCCCGTTCCGAGGGGGGCACCGGGCAAATGACGGCCAATTTCAGAAGATTCTCTACTGCCAACAGGAGCCCCTGCGCTGCCAGAGGCTCCGAAGGCATCCGAGACCTGAGAAATCTGGAGGGGGGGCGGAGCTCGAACTCTAGCTTGTAGCCGGAGGACACCACTTCCCGTATCCACCTGTCCGAGACCTCTTGCTCCCAGATCTGGGAGAAGTAACGCAGCCGTCCCCCCACCCGCCAGGGTGAGGGCGCCCCCTCATTGCTGGGCAGACTTAGTCGCCGGTTTGGGCTTAGAGCCCCAGCTATATCCAGAGCGGCCACGCCCCCTGCCCCTGCCCCCAGACTCTCTTCTGGAAGAGGGAAGGGCAGATCCCCTACCAGATCTGGCCCCACGAAAGGAGGGGGTAAATGCAGGCGCCCCCCGAAAGGGACGACGTTGCTTCTTACGCTGAGGTAACTTACCACCCTGGGTGACAGAGTCCAAAGTCTCACCAAAGAGCCGAAGACCGACAAAAGGTAAAGCCGTCAGGGACTTTTTAGACATAAAATCAGCCGCCCACTGGCGCAGCCACACCGACCGTCGTATAGTCACCAGTAGGGCCGACGTCCTTCCGCACATCATCAAGGTATCGTCTAAGGCTGTAAGCACAAAAGATAAAAACAACTCACAACGTTTTAGGCTAATGAATTCGTTACTCCCCGGCCGAAGACCGGAAGAAGTCAGGAGATCCCTGATCAAAGACCTGGCAGCCAAGACCATCAGCTCCGAAGCACAAACTGGTCGCATGGCTGACCCGACGCTAGTGAAACCGTGGCAAGCCAACTGGTCAATGCGTTTGTCCTCACCATCCTTGAGGGTGGAACAATCTGGCCTATTTAAAACCGAGGAATTAGACAACCCCAAAACCGGTGCATCGACCTCGGGGGGGAAAGCCCAGCGCTTAACTACCTCCGAAGGGAAGGGATACTTCTTATCCCACCCTTGAGGGATACCAGGGAGCCGAGCAGGCCTGTCCCATTCCTTATCAATGATCTTGTCAAAATGCCGTTGTGTAGGGAACTCCAAGCGCGGCCTGGATTCCTCAAACAACTCATCCTTCTGCTGTGACACCTCCACAGGAGGAGAAATATTTAAGGCCTCCAGCATCAGAGCCAGAGTGTGAGGAGTATCCACCGATTTCCTCAGGTCAACAGACTCGGCCTCAGCAGCAAAGGACAGCTCATCGTCCGAAGCATCTGACGCCTCATCAACCTCTCCTTCTTCTAGCTGGGAATAATCAGACCAATCCAGATTATCAACGTCATCATGGTCATCCTCCAGCAGAGCCGGCGACAAATGCTTTCTCTTAGTCGGAGCCTTACGGGCAACCGAGCCGGAAACCATTTTCTCAAGGTTAGCCAATCTGGCGCACATTTCAGATTGTATATCCCTGCCGATGACCACGTCACACGGGGCACGCGTCAAGGCGGGAGGGGGAGAAGAAGCGACCGGCCGTGCTGACCCCGACGTACGGGGCTCGGACTGCCGCGCGATGGTTAGCCGTGCACATGGAATACACAGTAAAACATCGTCCCCAGTAATGGATACCCCACACAAAATACACTTTTTGGGATGCCCCGAAGGAGTCCCAGTCCCAGTACCTGGGGATGCCTCCATAAGGTGAACTTTGAATAGTCGCTAAGACCCAGGGAATTACGCCAATTAGACAACCCGGGATGCCCCTTTGATGTCCCGAGTGGGAGGATTTGTGATAATATAAAAAGAACCCAGGGATGAGGACCAGGAGAGAATTTCTAATACTATAGAAACAAATAACAAGCCTCCGTTCTGAAAGAAGAAGAAGAAAGAAAGAAACAATGAGAAAGTAGCAATAACAAGCAAGGTAAAAGGTAGAAGGGCCACAGGCTACTCACGATACCGCCAGGACGTGACACAGCCACCCGAGCGTGAGGAGAATAATCTTCTGAGAGAATGAAGCTGCGGAGGGGGCGTGGCCAGCGCGGGACGCGCGCGCTTGCCAAGGTCCCGCCCCCCCCATTCCTATGCCTAGCAACAGTCCTCAGCGGCGCTGGAAAGGCATTGGGCGGGCCGCGATGCGCGCCGCAATTCCGGCCCCGCCCCCATAGAAATCGTGAGGGGAAAATTCCCCTCATGAAAAAAGGCGGCAAAGCGGCCGGCGCCGCAGCTAGAGCCCGCTGCGGTGCAAGGCCAGAACTATACAGAGGAGGCCAGGAGGAACGGACACCGGCCCGCGCTGAACGTCCGGGCCCCGCCCCTCTGATACCCCGCTACCACTAGTCCTGAGGTAAAATACCTCAAAGCTGACCCGGTAATCGCAACACCGCACAGGAGCAAACAATAAAAACAGCCAGCCGCCCGCGGCTGCAAAGAAAATTAAAGTGACACACACCTAACACCAAAGAATAAAGACAGAGTGAAAAAGAAAAGTAAAGAGTGTATAAAACAGAGGGCCCACTCCCCCCATCGCCACAGTGGCAAACGGGGATCCTGGGAGGACCATCCTCATATTAAGGCTAAGGGACAGGGCATCCCAAACCGGGGTCACCAACCCGGTGAAGCCGCCCACCCTCTTGTACAGGGTCTCACGGCGGAGCTTTGCTCCTAGGCACCAGAGGTACCCATATACCCTCGCCTGGACCTGCAGCCACGGCTGGGAGGCATATATATATAACAGGGAGAAAGAGGTCCAAACGGAAAAATACATAACGGGCCGGGAAACATCCCGGCTACCTTAAATCCCCCTGTGCAAGGAGGAGCCATCATCTTCTGACTTGCTCGCCGTCTGCAGAGATGGAAAACTGGGTAATGAGTGGGAGGTCCCAGGTATTTATGGATCAGGGAGGGGCTTTCTTTTGCTATCATCTCTGCAGGAACGCCTCTTCAGGACGATATTACCCACATGTTAAGGATTCTTGAAGCGGGGTGTGTGACATACTAAGAATATCCTGTTTGGATATCTCTAGGCCCTGTGTGACCCCTCCAGTGGCCTGCTGACTAAATTAAACAGATTTAAAGCGGGACAAAATGTTTGCGACGCGGCCCTGGAATCTAGGACTCAGGGCCAGCCGCTGGCCTTCCCCCTGGGTCGTCCCAGATCGAATGCCACACTGTGAATGTCCCAAAATGGGCCCCATTGTCTTTTTATCTGTAAGTTTTTAATACATTTTTAGTTTAGTGTCCGTGGAGGAGAGACATAATACTGATGGGTGTTACCTTGTAAGAACAAATCTAGGGAATGATCATCTCTTTCTCTGTCGTTTCTAGCTCTGTTTTTATTTACTTTTAGGTTTCGGCTAATAAGTGTGTATCTCCGGACCATTTGTTAAGGATATGTCAGAGTTTATCATCCTATCTCAATAACCACTCTCCATCCGGAATATCCAGAGGGAGCTCTCTGCTTGGCCTTCTCAAATCCTCTACAGTAAGAACAGAAAAAGGTAAAATTCCCAATTTGTTTTCCCCTAGAATTTGACCAGTTTTTAAGGCCTCAGAATAAAGTCGTTGGAGGGCTATGCTAAGTTTGTGTAGCAAGTTTAACTCTGGGTGCACATTCGGTTGTGAAATGCAACCTTTATCTTGGTGAGCTTTTTAACTTGAACCCTTTGACCTCACCTATAAAAATGTCCCATTGCAGGAACAGATTAACAAAAAAAAATATTAGGACATTTTTTGTGTTTTTTTAAGTCCCTTTTTAAAATAGCGGGTTGTGTTTTTTTTGTTTGCTACTCTTCTACCCTGTTCATACTTCAGATGACCGACATCCTTTAAATATGTTCAGGCTACAGAAATGCTCAGTGGAACCAGAAATCCTTAGCAACACTTCAGCGTGGAAGACCCCCAGAAGTGCCCGTTAACCTTAAGAAGCCGCCAAATATTGGTATGACGAGTGCCTGGCGCTTTTGTTTTGCGGTATGTTTCACAACCCAATGGGTTCACTCTAACTGCACTTTTTTCTTGTGTATTTTAGTGCACGTACATTCTGGGAAATGTCTCAGTGGCGCCACCCGATTCACCTCTGCTTTTCCAGTCACCATTTACCAGCAGATCAAGATGCAGAAACGGATTCTCGGTCATCTGTCTTCGGTTTACTGTGTTGCGTTTGATCGTACGGGTGAAAGAATTTTCACCGTAAGTGCTTCTGTGCCGGTGACATTTGGGTAATGAGATCTAGTGCTGTGACTAAACCACAAATGGAATGGTACGAGAATAAAACCAAATTCCTTAAAGTGGACCAAAACCCACCAAACTTGGTGAATTACATTTGGCTATATCCCCTGTCAATATTCATTCCTGAGGGTGTAGAACTAGAAATCATTTTTTGTTTTTTGAATCATCCTGGAACATTTTTTTTTCTGTCCCTCCCTGTAAGATGGCAGGCAATCAGTCATTGCATTGGTGTGGCACCAATGCCATCATTGCCATGCACAACAATGGCAATGAATGGAGGAGGCGGAGCTTTACAGCTAAAACAAGGGCAATAATCTGGGATTAGAGTGAAGTAGGGGCAAATGTGGGTCCACTTTAAACCAGCAGTTTGCCAATAGTTTGGTTTTATTGATCCTCTTGTTAGGTCATCAGATTTAACAGATTGGTTATCTCTGGCTGTTGAGGTCACACTTCAAAGGTGAACAAAACTCGCCTGGCCTCTAATGATCTCTGCCTCACTATTTTTTACTTTGTCTCAATCCACAGTACCTTTTCCCACCTGACCCTCCCCACTTCTTCCCACCTCACCTGTTCCCGCCTGACCCTGCCCACTTCTTCCCACCTCACCTGTTCCCGCCTCACCCCCTGCCCACTTCTTTCAACCTCACCTCTACCCAGGTCTACCAATTATTTCCTGCGTCACCTCTTACCACTTCTGCCCACTTAACCTCTTCTCATCTTTTCCTGCCTCACCTCTGCCCACTTTTTTCCACCTCACATTTTCCTGTCTCTCCTTCCCTCTACATATCAGTTCCCACTTTTTCCCAACTCACCTTTACCTACCTCTGCTCACTTCATCTTTCCCGGTCTCGACTCATCTTTTCCTGCCTCTCCCTCTGTCTAGTTCTTCCCAGCTCACCTCTACCCAGCTCACCTCTACCCAGCTCACCTCTACCCAGCTCTGCTCACCAATTCCTGTCTCGCCACTGCCTCACCTCAACTCTAGCCACATCTGCATATACATACAATAATATATAGTGCCTTTAAAGGGTTTGTCCAGGCATTAAACAAAAAAGATACTCCCCTTTTATTCGCTGCAACCGATCGCTCTTATATTTTTAGTATACAGTACGTCCTGCTCCAGATAAAGATTCTTTACGTCTGGGTATTACTCCGCCAGATGGCGCTGGACTGCAGAGACAGTGAAATTGGCTCCTCCCGGCCCCACAAATACCCGGGACCTCCCACAAATTCCCAGATCTTCTCTGCAGTCTGGACTGCGAAGGACAAGAAGATGGCTCTCTCTACTCGCAGGTGAGCGGGGCTATTAGCCTGCGGCCCTGTAGGACTATTCCCACCCATTCCATTGTTAATTTGCCTCCCAGCCTTGGCTGCGCTGGTTCGGGTGATGGTAGGCAGCACCGCTGTCAGGTGCTTAGGAGCGCTGCTCCACTGCAATCCCCCACCAAGGGTAGGCAGTATAGGCACATGGTGAGCCTTTATGGGATGCTCCTGCCGCACTATTGCCCCTCGCCCCTGTCGGTGGGCCCTATGTTAGGTGGCCGCTGCCCTCCCTCGCTCTCCCTTGTAGTTCTCGGGGGGGGGGGGGGGGGGGGGGGGGCTTACGGGGTCTTTACTTTGTCTTACATGCGAGTCAAACTCAATTGGTTTCTCCGGGTCCTACCCCCTCTATTAGTTTTATTAAACTTATTGAGGCCTAGTGTGCTAATTCCTCCCACCTCCCTAGCGGGCTATTGGTGCATCCCGGGTTGCTTTTACAGCGTGAATCCCTATCGGCCGATTGTGCCGCTATAATCACCATATGGAGGCGTCTCAGGATAATGTGCTCAGGGTTCCTTCGGGACAAGCCTGGCTGTATGTGACGTGTGGGGTGTCCCCTACAAGTGATGACAATGTGCGGGTTTGTGTACCTTGTGCCCAGCAGGTGCTTGTGCTGCAGCCTGGTTTACCAGCAGCTGGGCCTGCGCCACGTATAGCTTCGCCTACTCCCCCACGCTTACATCTGACTCCCAGTGAGCTGCATACCAGTGGGGAGTCTCAGCCTGATGTGTCTACTAGACTGGCTAGTGTTGAAAAGTAGCTTGCTAATACTATGGTGCTTAAGGCCTCTGCTAAGAGGGGCCATTTGGCGCCTGATGTCACTCTTTTCCCTATGGAGGCTGAAGAGTTCTTTGATCTGTCTGGTTATACCCCCCTGGAAGAGGGGGAATTGTTCTCTGACTCAGAATCATCTGATGAACGGCCTAGGGTTATGCTGATTCTGGCTCTGATCCCTGAGCCCCAGATGATACTGATAGGCTTTTGGCTCAGATCTTTGAAGTGCTTTCTATCTCTCCCCCAGCCACAGCTCCTAAACAGCAGGGGGAATTATATTCTAAGTATGTCACACACCCCACTTCAAACATTAATAATTACAATAGGGTTAACTCACCGCTAGGTGGCAGCATTGCAGAGAATCTCCAAAAAATTCAACAGGCCCCTCCCGGTCTATACATACCTGGTACCCCCCAAGAATCACCCAGTGTTGTTCTCTGCAAGGTGGCGACAAGACAGAAGAAAGAAGTCTCCCCCCGGCCCCCCCCCCCCGTGGTCTATTTCTGCCCGGCTCTTGTTTTGTAGTATATTTGTTAACTGGCAGCCTCCCAGCTTCGGCTGTAGGCCGGGCAAAAGGTAGACGGCACCTTTGGTGCCTAGGAGATTAGCTCCTCCGCTCGACCCTTCATTGCGGGGCATAGCGGGATTCCCGGAGTGGTGATCCGGATGTGGGATGCCCCCATTTAATTAGTGGAGGTTAGCAGTTCAGGATGTGCCTAGCCCTGGGACATTAGTTATTCCTCTCTCCGGGGTGTGTGGCGCGCTTTGGGGCCGGTGACATGGTTGTGTGAGTGTGGCTGCTGCGCTGCTGGTTTGTGAGGGCTTCTGCGCTGTTTACTGTGGCGGTTTTTTGTGGATCTGCCTTGTGTGTGTGTCTTTACTTTCAGCTGCTGCTGGTGTGAGTTGGCGTCTCTCCCCTCAGGAGCCGGGGGCGCCTTGCTCGGCGCTTGCAGCCTGGCGTGTCCGGTCTGCACGGGGGGATAGAGGGAGATGAGCGTGTGTGTGTGTTGCGCACTTGGGACCGGCAGGTTGCTCCGCCGGTCCCGTCTTGGAGGCTGAGCGCGGTTCACTGGTCTGCTTGCGCTGACGCCGCAGGGGGGCGGGACCGCGCGCGGGTAGCGCGCTGATTGGCTGTTCTGGAGGGGCGGGGCTTTCTCGGCTCCCGCGCTCCCGGGGCTCGTCTTCCCCTCCCTCACTGTCACGGAGCGGTGTTCGGGCCGCCATCTTTCTGCGGGTGCCTCTCTGCGCTTGTGCTCTCTCAGGTAGGCGTTTTCTGATATCTTGCGGGGGATGTTTTGGTCACATAAAGGTGGTGGCCTGGCCCCCCGCCTTACGTCCCCTCCTTCTCCCGCCTCCTCGCTCCTGCACGTCTTTTTAAAGTGCTGGTTGTGTATTTTAACCATCTCCTTTTGTCTATGGTTAATGAGGGGGGGGGGTTGTATGTTATTCTTGTATGTTTGTATAGGTATTATTGTGCCTGGATTGACTGTTGTCCCTCTTCTTTTGTGTCTTTCAGATCCTGGGATCCCGTCTGGCAGGGCTCTCCCGGTCTTATATACCTGGCTTGTGGGGGGGTGTTTTCATAAAACTATATATATATAAGGGTTTTTATGCTATTCCCCTGGGTCAGGATTTTTTGACAATCTTTAGACAATTTTTAGGTAATTAGGGGGCATCCCGGGTCGCGTACTGCATAAATCCCTGGGTTCTGCGAATACCATAAATTTCACCACATGGAGGCTGCCACAGATACCGGGAATGGTTCTTCGGGACAATCCAAGGTGTGCGGGGGTTGTGGGACTCCGCTCCAGGGAGATGATGTCATTTTGTGTATCCCATGTGCACAGCAGAACATTGCACGGCAGTCCAGTACTCCGGTGCCTAGCACTTCGTCAGCCGGGCCATCTCCCTCTCCCCCTCGCTTATTCCGGACCCCGTGTGACGTTATCCTGGGCGGGGATTCGCAGTCTGAGGTATGTGCCCGTTTGACCAGCCTTGAGAAACGGTTTTCTGCAATGGCCGCTCAGAAGGCTCCAGCTAAGCGGAAGCATCTGTCTCCGCCTCCGCCGGATTCAGATGAGGAAGTTGTTGGAGATCTGGATTGGTCGGATCGTCCCCTTGAAGATGGTGAGCTCATTGAGGAAGAAGATTCTGATGTTCAGCAGTTGCTGGGTACTGAGGGGGATCAGGCTGACGGCCTTCCTCTCGATTCCTCTACCATTCTGACCCAGATGTTTGAGGTTTTGGATTTGGATCCTCCGGTGGTTGCTCCTAGGCCTAAGGGTCAGCTTTTTGGGGTGTCCAAGCAGCGCTTGGAGTTTCCCAGCCAACAGCATTTTGAAGAAATTGTTTTCAAGCAATGGGAGCAACCTACACGTCTTGTTGGTGTGCCGTCTAGCTGGGATAGGAAGTATCCCTTCCCGGCGGAATTGATGAAGCGTTGGTCTGTCCCCCCTGAGGTAGATACTCCGGTCTTGGGACTGTCCAACACTGCGGTCGTGCATTCCCCTGACACGACTTCGCTCAGGGACGGCGAGGATCGCCGGGTTGATCAGCTAGCCCGTCATGGTTTTGTATGTGCGGGTTCGGTGTTAAGGCCTGTCTGTGCTTCGGCTCTTTTGACTTTTGCGGTCAGGTCTATTGTCAGGGACTTGGGTGTGGATCTCGAGCCTACCAGTGATGAGTCCCTTGCGCTTAAGCGCTGCGATTCTTTCTTGTCCTTTATCCTGGCCGCTCAAGAGGATGCCATGTTGATGTGTGGCAGGGCTACTTCCTTGCTGTTGGCTATCCGGCGCTGTGTGTGGTTGAGACAGTGGACGGATGATTTTAATTCTAAAAGATCGCTCACGGCTCTGCCCTTTTTGGGTTTGAGGCTTTTTGGTGAAAGGCTGGATTCTGTTACCAAGGGAGGTAAGTTACCTCAGCGCAAGAAATTTCGCCGTTCCTTTCGGGGGACGGTCTCCTTCAATCCGTCCTTTCGGGGAGCCGGAGCCGGAAGGGGTGCGGGCTCCTCGGCCTCCAGGGGCGCCAGTTGGAATAGGGGTAGAGGCCGTGGCCGTCCCGCTCGCGTCTGGGGTGCCAAGCCCAAGCCGGTTGCCAAGCCCACCCAGCAATGAGGGGGCGCCCTCACCCGTTCGGGTGGGGGGACGGTTGCAACTTTTCTCCCGGGTGTGGGACCAGGAGGTCTCGGACAGATGGATCCGGGAGGTGGTTTCGGCCGGTTACAAGTTGGAGTTCGAGTCCCGTCCTCCTCCAAGGTTCTTCAGGTCTCGGGTGTCTTTGGATCCTTTGGCCGCGCAGGGGCTCCTGGCGGCGGTAAGGAATCTTCTAGACTTAGCTGTCGTTTGCCCGGTTCCTTCTTCAGAGGTAGGGCGCGGGTTTTACTCCAATCTCTTCACTGTCCCCAAAAAGGACGGGTCCTTCCGTCCTATTCTGGATTTGAAGTTTCTCAACAGGTTTATTCGTCCCCGGAAGTTCCGCATGGAAACCCTGCGGTCTGCGATCGGTTCGCTTCGGCAGGGGGACTTTATGACGTCCATAGACATCAAGGATGCGTACCTGCACATTCCGATCTTTCCAGCTCATCAGCGGTTCCTTCGTTTCGTGGTGGAGGATCGGCACTTTCAGTTTGTGGCTCTTCCATTCGGCCTCACCTCTGCTCCGAGAGTGTTCACCAAGGTGTTGGCGGGGGTGATGGCCCTGCTCAGAGCTCAGGGGATTTGCATTGTGCCTTACCTGGACGATCTTCTCATCATGGCACCTTCCTTCAGTCAAGCAGAGGGGGACACCAGCACGGTGGTGTCTATGTTGGAGAGGTTCGGCTGGGTGATCAATTACCCCAAGTCCTCGCTGGTTCCGACCAGGGTGGTGACCTTTCTGGGGATGTCGTTGGACTCCTGCCAGCACAGAGTGTTTCTCCCTCAGGCCAAGGTTCTGATGATTCAGGAATTGGTCCAGTTGCTCCTCTCCCATCCTCATCCGTCCATTCGTCTGGGGATGAGACTGGTGGGGTTGATGGTGGCCTCGTTCGAGGCAGTTCCCTTTGCTCAGTTTCATACGAGGACTCTTCAACTTCATCTTTTGGCGTCTTGGAACCGGCGTCCGGGGTCGTTGGATCGGTCCTTCCGGTTGTCCCCTCGGGTTCGGCAGTCCCTTCTGTGGTGGTTGGTCTCGGACAACCTTCTGAAGGGCAGGTCGTTTCTGACCCCGCTTTGGGAAACTGTCACCACGGATGCCAGTTTGTCAGGCTGGGGAGGTTTTTGGAAGGATCTTCGGTTTCAGGAGCAGTGGGACCCTCAGGAGGCCCACTTGCCCATCAATGTTCTGGAATTGCGAGCCATCAGGTTGGTTCTGTCTCGCTTGACGCATCATTTACAAGGTCTGCCGGTTCAGGTTCGCTCAGACAATCAGACGGCGGTTGCTTACATCAATCACCAAGGAGGGACTCGCAGTCTGGGTGCCCACAGGGAGGTGTCGGAGACTCATGTCCTTTGCATCTCGGCAGTTTACATTCCGGGAGTGGAAAACACAGAGGCGGATTTTCTGAGCCGGTGTGCGTCCCGTCGGGGGGAGTGGTCTCTCCATCCCCAGGTGTTTCGGTCGCTTTGTCTCCGGTGGGGGACGCCGGAGGTGGATCTGTTTGCCTCTCGTCACAATCACAAGCTTCCGTCCTTTGTGTCCCTGTCCCGGGACCCTCTGGCTCTGGCGGTGGATGCCATGGCCCTGAGCTGGAGGGACCTGGGGTTTCTTTATCTGTTTCCTCCGATTCCCATGCTAGGCAGGGTTCTGCGAAAGTTGGTTCTGGAGGGAGTTCCCGCCATTCTCGTGGCTCCAAGGTGGCCAAGGCGGGTGTGGTTCGCGGACATCGTTCGTCTGGCCGTAGATCAGTTCGATCTGCCTCTTCGGCCGGATCTTCTCACGCAGGGTCAACTATGTTACCCCAGTTTACAAACGCTGGCTTTGGCGGCTTGGCTGCTGAAACCTCCATCTTAAAGGAGGAGGGTTTTTTCGGATGCGGTCATTCGGACTCTTATTAGTGCCAGGAAAAGATCTTCTTCTTCCATCTATTACAGATCTTATATTGATTGGTGTGAGGCTAGGTCTTTGCCTTGCCGGGTCTTTTCTGTGTCTAGGATTTTGGAGTTTCTTCAGTCGGGGCTGGACTCCGGTATTCAGCTGAGTACCTTGAAGGGGCAGGTTTCTGCTTTGTCAATTTTTTTCCGGAAGTCTTTTGCTAGTCATTCCTTGGTCAAGACCTTTCTCCAGGGGGTTTCGCATGTGCGGCCTCCTAGGAAGCCTTTGCTCCCAGTGTGGGTTTTGAATTTGGTTCTTTCTGCTCTTAAGGCTCCTCCTTTTGAGCCTTTGCGGGATATTGCTCTGTCCATTCTTACTCAGAAGGTTGCCTTTCTGGTTGCCATCACTTCGGTTCGGCGTGTTTCAGAGTTGGCAGCTTTGTCTATTCAGGCTCCTTATTTCGAGGATCATCAGGACAAAGTGGTTTTTCGATTCAAGTCAGACTTTCTCCCTAAAGTGGTCTCTGCCTTTCATCTTAACCAGGACATTGTTCTTCCTTCCTTGTGTCCTAAGCCTAAGAATGTCAAGGAGAGTGCTTTGCACTGCTTGGATGTTGTACGTTGTGTTAGGTACTATCTACGTGCTACGTCTTCTTTTCGTAAGACTGATGCCTTTTTCGTTGTGCCATGTGGGCCTAGGAAGGGTTTGGCTCTGGCCAAGTCTTCCATTAGTAAATGGATTCGTCAGGCCATTGTTGGTGCTTATTCGGCTAAGGGGAAGGATCCTCCTATTCGCGTTACTGCTCACTCTACTCGTGCGGTTGGTGCGTCCTGGGCTTTTCAGCACCAGGCTTCGGTTGAACAAGTGTGTAAGGCTGCAACTTGGTCTTCTGTTCATACTTTTTCTAAGTTCTATAAGGTTGATGTGCGGGCCTCAGCGGATGCTGTTTTTGGCCGCAAGGTTTTGCAGGCTGCAGTGGTTTGAGTTTTTTCTGCGTTATTGCCTGTTCGGATACCCACCCTTTTCTGGACACTGCTGTTGGATGTCCCTATTGTAATTATTAATGTTTGAAGTGGGGTGTGTGACATACTTAGAATAATACCATTTTGTGAATACTCACCTGTAAAATGGGTATTATAAGTATGTCACACACCCCACTTCACCCGCCCTTTTCGGTATCCTGGCTCTTTATATGGTGAAGTTTAGTTCTTTACGTTGAGGGTTACATTGTTTGTTTCTGGTACCTTGTCTTACTGCTGTTCTAATACTGGGTGATTCTTGGGAGGTACCAGGTATGTATAGACCGGGAGGGGCCTGTTGAATTTTTGGAGATTCTCTGCAATGCTGCCACCTAGCGGTGAGTTAACCCTATTGTAATTATTAATGTTTGAAGTGGGGTGTGTGACATACTTATAATACCCATTTTATAGGTGAGTATTCACAAAATGGTATTTTCATACTACTAAGCCACGTTTAGAGTTCCCTGGACAATCTTATTTTAATAATCTCGTGCTAAAAGAATGGGAGCGTCCTAGCAGGCTCCCCGGAGTCCCTAAGAGTTGGGATAAGAGATATCCCTCTCCTGTTGATGTGGTTAAACGTTGGTCATCCCCTCCCGAAGTGGATGCCCCAATTCTGGGTTTGTCTGACACCTCTGTCATGCATTCCCCTGACTCTACTACCCTGAAGGACGGTGAGGACCGGCATGTTGATCAGCTGGCTTCCCATGCCTTTGCCTGTGTGGGGACGGCATTGCGCCCGGTTTGTGCCTCTGACATTACAGCTGTGGCTATTAGGACTCTGCTTAAAAGTGTTCTAGATGGAGCTCCTGATGTTTCTAATGAAGAGTATAATGCACTCTCGCATTGTGAGGTATTTGTTGCTTATGTCCTCTCTGCCTTGGATGATACCATTAGGATGTGTGGCAGAGCCTCTGCCTTGGTGGTGGCTATACGCCACTCGGTTTGGCTGCGCTAGTGGGCAGCTGACAACGCTGCCAAGAAGGCTCTCACTGGTTTTCCCTTCAAAGGACTGCGCCTATTTGGGGACCGCCTGGACCTGTTTGCTAAGGGAGGCAAGTTACCCCAGTGCAGAAGACTCGGCCCTTTCGGGGCTCGGGCTCCTTTCCTTCCCCCTACCGTGGATCCAGAACGAGGAGAGGGGTCTCCTTTACAGGGGCCCGTGGAGATTTCTGGGGTAGGGGCAGAGGACGAGGACGCCCTGGTCCATCCTGGGGCTCCAAACCTAAGCCTTCCCCCAAGCCCCCTCAGGCATGAAGGGACGCCCTCACCCATCCGGGTGGGGGGACGGATTCAGCTCTTTGCTAGAGGCATCATGTTTCAGACCGGTGGATCCAGGAGGTAGTGTCCTCCGGTTACAAGGTAGAGTTTGCTGCCTGGCCGCCCCCAAGATTCATCAGATGCCGGATGTCTCAGAACCCCCTGTCAGCTCAGGCTCTGATTCTTGCGGTGCAAAGCCTTCTGGAGCTGGGGGTCATCTGTCAGGTCCCCTTACGAGAAAGAGGCAAGGGTTTTGATTCCAACCTTTTCACCGTGCCCAAAAGAGATGGGTCAGTCAGACCCATCCTGGACTTGAAAATTCTCAACAAATTTGTCAGATGCCGGTGTTTTCGCATGGAAACTCTGCGCTTAGCTATCAGTTCACTGCGTCCAGGGGACTTCATGACCTCTGTGGACATCAAGGATGCTTACCTTCATATTCCCATCTTTCCAGGCCATCAAAGATTCCTCAGGTTCGCTCTGGAGTATCAGCACTACCAATTTGTGGCATTGCCCTTCAGTCTCACTTCAGCTCCCAGAGGTGCTGGCAGGAGTGATGGCTCTGCTCAGGTCTCAGGGCATTCACATTCTGTCCTATCTGGACGACATTCTCATCACTTCTCAGTCCCTCCAACAGGCAGAGCTGGATACTCAGCGAGTGTCCACACTGGAGTCATTCGGCTGGGTGATCAACCATCCCAAATATTCCCTGTCTCCCTCCTTGGTGACGCCGTTTCTGGGAATGAATCTGGATACATTTCAGGCAAGGATCTTTCTTCCTCAGCAGAAGGTGGACAGTCTGCTAGCGCAGGTTCAGTTCCTTCTATCTTGCCCTCATCCCTCCATCAGGCAGGGAATGCAGCTGGTGGGCCTGATGGTGTCGTGCTTCGAGGCGGTTCCTTATGCCCAGTTTCACATGAGGCCTCTGCAACTCCACCTCTTGTCAGTATGGGACAAGGATCCCGTGTCCTTATACCAGGTCCTTGTGCTGTCCCTGCTAGCCAGGCGGTCCCTCTCGTGATGGCTGGACTCCAGGAACCTGTTGGCGGGTAGATCCTTTCTGGCCCCCTGCTGGGAGACGGTCACCACGGATGCCAGTCTGACAGGTTGGGGGGCCTTCTGGAAGTCCCTACAATTCCAAGGGCGGTGGGGCCCTCAGGAGGCTCACACCCCTATCAACATTCTGGAACTGAGGGCGATCAGGTTGGTTCTGGCTCACTTGACCCAACACCTTCGGAGTCAGCCTGTTCAGGTACGCTTGGACAACCAGATGGTTGCCTACATCAATCATCAGGGAGGGACCCGGAGCAAGGGGGCCCTCAAGGAAGTGTCTCTGATCCTGTCCTGGGCGGAGGACAATGTTCCCTGCATCTCAGCTGTGTACATTCCGGGGGTGGAGAATTTGCAGGCAGACTGAGCAGGGGGACCTCTCGCCTGGGAGAATGGTCCCTCAGCGACGGGGTGTTTCACTCTCTGTGTCACCGTTGGGGTCAGCCAGATGTGGACCTGTTTGCGTCCCGTCACAATCACAAGCTCCCAGCCTTTGTCTCCCTGTCCCAGGATCCTCTGACCTTGGCCACAGATGCTCTAGCAATGTCGTGGCAGGACTTTCAGCTTCTGTATGTCTTTCCCCCATTACCCCTGTTGGGCAGGGTTCTGTGCAAGATAGCTTAGGAAGGGGTGCCAGCAATCCTGGTGGCCCCCCGTTGGCCAAGAAGAGTGTGGTTCGCAGACATCGTGCAGCTGGCAGTAGATCAGTACGCTCTGCCCAGGGTTCCAGACCTGCTCACTCAGGGACAGTTACGCCATCCCAATTTACAAACGCTGGCTTTGACGGCCTGGCTGCTGAAACCTCCATCTTGATGGAAAAGGGGCTGCTGCCTTGTTAGCACCATGATTAGGGCTAGGAAGAAGTCTTCTTCCATTTACTATAGGGTTTGGCGTGCCTACATTGACTGGCGTGAGTCTAGATCTAAGATCTTGGCGCGTCTTAACTGGCCTCTCCTTGAATTTATTTATAATTATTTTTTTATGGATTATTATGGTGTGTGTGTGTGTGTGTGTCTGTTGGGTGCTTCACACTGGGTACATATGCTTGTGTGGTCTGCCTGGCAGTAATCCCTGATGAATCGGTTGCAAGATGGCTCCCTGTCAGCCTGAGTGAAATTCACTCAGGCTGTGTGTGTGTGAAAGGGGGCGGGGCCGGCCGCTCGGCGCGGCCGCGGTAGCCCCGCCCACTCGCCGGCGTGTTTTTTGCAGGGCCTTCCTCTGGCCAGATCCACGCTGCAGGGAGGGGGCGTAGTCTGGAAAGCGTGCCTTCGGCGCTGGCACGCCCCCCTTCTTCTTTCTGGGTCCTGTTACCTTAAGGCTAGGGGCCATCTTGGTGCTTCCTGCGTGGCTGTGTCTGCACTTAGGGGTCAGGTAGGGGCCTGATGGCTGTTTTTTTTCCCTGTATTGGGGGTCACTTTCTGGTGGGGTGGGCCCCTGGTGTGTGTTTTTGACAATTTTTTGCTGTATATATCTGTATATATGTTTAGATATTTAGGTGTGGTATGGTTGTACTTTTATTAAGGCAGATGCTATTATTAGTAACTGATATGCCTATTGTGTGTTGCAGATTGCTTCTTATTGTGCATATTAAGGGGTTCCTCCTGGTCCTGGGGTCCCTAGTTTAAAATTGATGAAACTGGTGGGATTGATGGTGTCCTCCTTCGAGGCGGTACCGTTTGCACAGTTTCACATGAGATCTCTTCAACTTCACCTATTGACGCATTGGGACAGGTGCCCGCAGTCATTGGATCGCTCTTTCAGGATGTCTCCCAGGGTTTCGGCAGTCCCTTCGGTGGTGGCTGGAGTCGAGCAACCTGTTGAGGGGCAGGTCCTTTCTGGTCCCTTGTTGGAAGACTGTTACCACGGATGCCAGCCTGTCGGGCTGGGGAGGTTATTGGAAAAGTCATCAGTTCAGCGGGGTCTGGAGCCCTCAGGAGGCTCACAACCCCATCAATGTCTTGAAGCTCAGAGCCATCCGGCTTGTTCTGCAACAGCTGACGTCACAATTACGGGGTCTACCGGTTCAGGTTCGGTCGGACAATCAAACGTCTGTAGCCTACATCAATCACCAAGGAGGGACTCGCAGCAGGGGTGCCCTCAGGGAAGTCTCTCTGATTCTGCACTGGGCGGAGAGCAATGTTCCTTGCATTTTGGCAGTTTACATTCCGGGATTGGAGAACACGGAGGCGGATTCCCTGAGCAGGGGATCCTCTCGCCAAGGAGAGTGGTCTCTCAACCCCGAGGTTTTTCTGGATCTTTGCCGGTTGATATTCGGGCCTCAGCTGATGCTGTTTTTGGCCGCAAGGTTCTGCAGGCGGCAGTGGTCTAAACTGCCCGTTGTTGCCTTTTTGGGGATCCCACCCTACTTTACGGACACTGCTATTGTATGTATAAAGTACAAGAAAAGGAATGCACACCTCAGAACAGTTGGTTGTTAGTTTGCAAAAAATGAGTGTATTAAAAATAGTGCACAATATATATACATATATACAGACTTCTTCTAGATATACAAAAATAGCCAACATATATGTCTGCAACAGTCACATCCTGCACAAAACCACATGTCAATTAACATAGTAAGCAGAAGGTTCCCTTTTAGTGTAGCACAAAATATCTATGTATTATTGCATACAAATATCTAGAGCATGATTCTCATTAACAAGTATAGAGCTAGCAGTACCAGATAAGGCCACTAGATGGAACCAAAGTACAAAACAGTATTGAATGAAAACACACTGGTTGAGCAGAGACTGTCAGACATGAAAAGGATCTCTACAGAAAATGCAAACGGCACAGCACAACAGTTCAACAGCTTTACAAGATATAGATCAAGATAACCAGATACATTACAGCATATGCGGAAATGAAAGTCCCAACGTTTCAGGCCAAATCAGGCCTTTCCTCAGGGGAGCAAAAGACAGTGCCTTTATTTTGAGGAATTGCACCCATTATTGATAATTAGATTTGCTTATGGTGTGCGGGTTTGCTGAATTTAAAATTCTCTACTGCTATTGGATGTCCCAGACGTAAAGAATCTTTATCTGGAGCAGGACGTACTGTATACTTAGAATAATACAATTCTGTGATTACTCACCTGTAGAATTGATATTATGAGTATACAGTATGTCCTGCTCCACCGCACCCTTGGTTTCATTATTCTTGGATTCCCCGTATGGTGATTGTTATCATTGTTGGTTTAGTTAGTGGTTGGTTAGGTTATCATTCTCCCGGCTTCTTGTTAACTGCTTTTCAATACTGGGAATTTGTGGGAGGTCCCGGGTATTTGTGGGGCTGGGAGGAGCCAATTTCGCTGTCTCTGCAGTCCAGCGCCATCTGGCAGAGTAATACCCAGACGTAAAGAATCTTTATCTGGAGCAGGACGTACTGTATACTCATAATATCAATTCTACAGGTGAGTAATCACAGAATTGTATTTTTGCCAATTGCTCGATCTAGTCCTGCACCACTGGACCTCAATCCCAATCTGTAAGCCCCCCCCCCCCCCCCTTTAGTCACAGTGACATGGCCATTCCTGTGGAAGGGGGGTGTGTCTATCATCCAGCTTTGCTAGATCATGCAATTGGTGGAAAGGGGGTGTTCGAATGCAGAGGATAAAAGGTGAGTATCTTGGACCAAAAAAAGTTGCGGACCCTCTAGTTCAGAGTCAGCTGCAGTTTATAGGTCTGCTATAAGTTTTTAGGGGCATTGTTTTTAGCATGTGAATGTGGCATCAGAGCATTGTTATGCTTATCAAAACTTAGACATTAACTCTTCACTCCACGTGTCAGCCGCTAACACAACACCACTCTTGCTTTTTATTATTTGGATGAATAAGTATAAATTCGTAATTTTATAAGTTACCTAATTTGTAGTGTTGGCGACTCACCCTCTCTAGTGGGAAAATTCTGGGTTTAGTTCAGAAGTCCAGTCTCTTTGTAAGAATTTGTTGCCATGGTTGGGGGCCAGAGTGGGGTTGTTACAATTATTACTAATAATATTGTTTATTTATATAGCGCCATCCTCTTCCGTAGTGCTTTACAAGGTATGATTACAGACAAGGTAAAACATATAGTACATTGAACAATACAAAATTAGATGCCACAAGGTTTAAACCAAGTGTTGTGAGCACAGTGAGTTGGGCTGCATGTGCCATGTGAAGATTATGGGAATTGCTTAAGCCAGGCCATATGCTTGTCTGAAGAAGTGAGTTTTGAGGGCACTTTTAAAGGCTTGGAGTGATGGAGAGTGACGAATTGAGCGGAGAAGTGGCGAGGCACGGGAGAAGTCTTGGCAGGGGTGCGGGGAGTTAACCAAGGAAGAGGACAGGAGAATGTCAGAGGCAGAGCGGAGGTTGTGCTTGGGTTGGTAACGCTTGATCAGAGATGAAATGTAGGAAGGGGCCTGGTTAGAGAGAGCTTTGTAGGTAAGTGTTAGAAGTTTGAACTGAACTCTATGGGAGACGGGTAACCAGTGGAGGGATTGACAGAGGGGGGCAGCGCTGGAGAAGCAAGAGGAGAGGTAGGAGAAGTAGATGAGGCGAGCAGCTTAGTTTAGAACAGATTGGAGGGGACCCAGTCTGTAAACCACAGAGGAGGGTGTTGCAGTAGTCCAGTCGGGAGATGACCAGGGCGTGTACTAGCATTTTAGTGGTGTCAGGTGAGAGGAAGGGACGGATGCGAGAGATATTTTTGAGTGGCTAGGGAGTGAATGTGAGGTGTGAATGAAAGTGAGGCGTCCAGAATGACGCCCAGGCGTGACTTGCACTTTAAATCTATTATTGCATTACATTCAACATTCCCAGGCAAGTCTCTGACAGAATTCCTTCATCACGGCAAAGTATCCATGATATCGCTTTTGTATCACAAGTTGTAGGCGGCTTATTAGGTGTCTTGCGTAGACACTGCTTCCCCTTTTTACGCCTTTTCATTGTTTCTTTGCCTTTCAGGGCTCAGATGACTGTTTGGTAAAGATCTGGTCTGCCATAGATGGACGCCTGGTAGCCACGCTAAGAGGTCACTCTGCTGAGATCTCTGAACTCACTGTGAACTGCGAGAACACCCTGATCGCTGCTGCAAGCTGTGAAAAGATTATCCGAGTATGGTCACTCAGAACCTGTGCCCCTGTGGCCGTGCTTCAAGGACACTCTGTGTCTGTTACCTCTTTACTTGTAAGCATCTAGTGCTTGTGGCATCACCCCAAACTAAATTTTAGTCTTCAATGTAAGTTAGCATGTTAGTAAGTTAGCAAGTTAGTCTTTGCATATTTATATTCTCACTTCATTTAGAAGGATTCCCCATGTATACGGCTTCCTCTCTTATTTAAAGTCTGGTTTGTACCTACACCCCAAATTCCTTCTAGGTGCTGTCAGGATGAGAGAGTTAAATAAACAAAAGGCATTATCTGGATCCTGACATCCAGTACTGTTCTCCTAACTTAAATAGGTGGGCATGCTAATAGAGTGGGGGATACCCTCTGTGTGGCTGTCGGTGATGGTGCCAGAATACTGGGGCAGGTAAGGTGTTTTATTTTAACCCACCTGTCCTGTTTCTTTGCAGGCGAGGGACAGACTGAACTTCCACAATCAGAGCTGTGGTCGCCTATAAGCCTTACTCCGGGGATGTGGCAAAGGCACTAGATATTAGGGACCCAGCCATGCTGGAGATTGGAGAGTATATCAGTAGACCCCCATTGAGGTGCCTATATATTTTACAGCTTCAACGCAGCCACAGCATCACTTTAGGCCCCTTTTACACCTTTCCGCTTGCTTTTGGGTTGGAGTCTGGATACTTCAATGTAAAGAAAGTGGTCAGGAATCCCATATTAATAAGGCTTTGACCTACCTGTACTGCATCGTGCCACATTTTGGCAGATGTAGAAATGTTGCATGCAAATGCGAATGTAGTGCAGACTGTAAAAGTCTATAGTTAGTGCAGATAAAGTGCATATGTTGCACATTATCTACTATGAATTGCCGTGCATTTCGGTTTTCACCTGAAAATATAAAGGCTGGTTATGCAGGGATTTAGGAAACCTAAACTGCACTGATAACCAACATGGCCAGCCCTCTGTGATTGCTTGCGCCTGAGCTAAACGGTGGGGTGCAGGCGCCATGTGATTTTCTATAAAAAAAATATGAAAACATAGGCCTTGATTCATCAAAAGTCGAAAATAACTCTCATGGTGGTAACATTTTCATTTCAAGAGAAAAAAAGCCTGAGAATTTCAATGTTGATGAATCGCCAGATATGAAGACAATGAAAGTGAATGGCACTGTTCTTAGTATACAGTACGTCCTGCTCCAGATATAGTACTTACACTTGGGTTATCCTCCGCCAGATGGCGCTGCACTGCCGAGACATGCAAAACAGGCTCCTCCCGGCCCCTCAAATACCCGGGGACCTCCCACAAATCCCCAGATTTCTCTGCAGTGCTGACTGCGAAGACATGAAGTATCACTCTCTCGCAGGTGAGCGGGGCTATTAAAGCCTGCGGCCCTGTGGACTATTCCCACCCGTCCTCTTTGTGATGTGCCTCCCAGCCTGGGCTGCGCGGGTCGGGTGAAGGTAGGCAGCACCATGTGTGCTTATGGAGCCCTGCTCCTCCGCAGTCCCCCACCAAAGGGTAGGCGGTATAGGCTGATGGTGAGCCTCTATGGGATGCCCCTCCCGCTTTATTGCCCCGTGTAGCGGTGGGTCCTGTATAAAGGGCCGCCGTCCTCCCTCGTTCCCCCTGTAGCCCGGGGGGGTAGTGTTGGTGTCAGTGTATTAGGATTACATGCATATGGCCTTTGTAATGTCCTTCGGACTTGTACATGTGGTGTCAGCCGCCGTTACTGCCGCTTTCTCCTTCATTGGATGTTCTGCTCCGGGCGGCGGCGCCTCAGACGCTGCGGCGTTATCATTGGCTGCTGTCTTAGAGCTTCGCGCTCTTCGGGGGGGGGGGGGACCTGGCTTGGCGCGCTCTGCGGCACGGCCCGCTCTGGCCCACCCTTCGAGATTCGGTTGGCGCCATTTTGATGTGTAGTCGCGCGCGCGTGTAACGGTCCCCCCTTCCGCGGTCTGTAAGTGCCCTCGCGGGCTATTTCTATGCTCATTGCTTACTGTGCATGGTTCTGACACCTCTTATTCTCATTATGTCTTTCAGACGGGGGAATCCAGTGGCTTCTCCTGGCCCGGTGTGATTGTCAGTTGGGCCTACTTCACCTACTCCCCCAAGCTTGAGTCTAACCCCCAATACAAGCGGAGATTCTCATCCTGATGTGGCTGCTAGACTGGCCAGTGTTGAAAAATTGATCGCTAATACCTTAGCGCGTAAGTCCACCGCTAAAAAGCGTCATTTAACCCCTGATGCCACTCCTTTCTCTCCGGAGTCTGACGAGTTGTTGCATCTATATGGCTATCCCCCCTCGGATGATGGGGAAGCTGTTCTCTGACTCAGGGTCATCTGACGAGAGGTCAAGGGGTTATGACGATTCTGGTTCTGATCACTGGACCCCGGATGATACTGACAAACTGCTGGTACAGATTTTTGAGGTTTTGTCCATCTCTCCCCCTGTTGCGGCTCCCAGGCAAAGGGGTGAGCTCTTTCATACTGCTAAGGCTCGATTGGAATTTCCTGAGCAAACCCATTTCAACAACCTCGTGCTTAAGGAGTGGGAACATCCCAGTAGACTTCCCAGGATACCTAAGAGCTTGGACAGAAAGTATCCTTTTCCTGCTGATATGGTTAAGTGTTGGTCATCGCCCCCCCGAGGTCGATGCTCCTATCCTAGGGCTGTCTAACACCTCTATTATGCACTCCCCCGACACAATGGCATGCCATGCCTTTGCGTTTGTTGGGGCTGCGCCGCGCCCGGTTTGCGCCTTGGCCATTACTTCTGTGGCGCTCAGTGCCATGGTCAGAAATGTACTAGAAGGCCCGGATGAATTACCACCTGATACGGTTAATGCACTGTCTAACTGTGATGTGTTTGTAAACTTCATCCTGTCTGCATCGGATGATGCCATTAGGATGTGTGCCAGATCTTCTGCCTTGGCGGTAACTATACACCGCGCGGTGTGGCTGCGCCAGTGGGCTGCTGACAATGCTGCTAAGAAGGCCCTTACTGGGCTTCCATTTAGGGGGCTACGCCTGTTTGGGGACCGTCTAGACCTCTTTGCTAAGGGAGGTAAGTTACCCCAGCGCAGGCGGCAGTCTCAGCCCTTTCGGGGCCAGGGCCCCCTTTCAATCCCCTACCGAAGGGCTAAGCAGGGAAAAGGGGTGTCCTTCCCTGGGGCTCGCGCAGATTCCTGGCATAGGAACAGAGGACGACATCCTGGCTCCTCCTGGGGGTCCAAGCCCAAAGCCCCTCCCAAGACCCCTCAGGCATGATGGGGCGCCCTCGCCCGTCAGGGTGGGGGGACAGCTACAGCACTTCGAGCACGTCTGGAGGCGCCACGTCACAGACCGGTGGATTCAGGAGGTAGTGTCCTCTGGTTACAAGATAGAGTTTGCTGTGCGACCCCCCACAAGATTCATTAGGTCCCGGATCCCACAGGACCCTGTCTCAGCTCAGGTCTTGATGCTGGCCGTGCAAGGACTCCTGGATCTGGGGGTCATTTGCAAGGTCCCCTTAAGAGAAAGGGGCAAGGGGTTCTATTCCAACCTTTTCACAGTGCCCAAGAAAGATGGGTCAGTCAGGCCCATTCTGGATTTAAAGATCCTCAACAAGTTTGTCAAGAGCAGGTGCTTTCGCATGGAAACTCTGCGCTTGGCCATTGGCTCTCTGCGCCCAGGGGACTTTGAAGTCTGTGGACATCAAATATGCTTACCTTCACATCCCTGTGTTCCCAGGACACCAAAGGTTTCTCAGATTCATGTTGGAAGATCAGCATTACCAATTTGTGGCCTTGCCATTTGGCCTCACTTAAGCTCAGAGTTTTCACCAAGGTGCTGGCGGGGGTGATGTCTCTGATAAGGTCAAGGGGCATATGCGTGCTGCCCTACCTGGTCGACATTCTCATCACCTCTCGGTCTCTACAGCAGGCAGAGTTGGACACTCAGCACACTGAGCTGGTTGTGTCCACCTTGGAGTCCTTCGGCTGGGTGATCAATCACCGCAAGTCCTCTCTGTCCCCTTCTTCAGTAACCCCATTCCTGGGAATGATTCTGGATACGGTTCAGTCAAGGATATTCCTTCCTCAACAGAAGGTGGAAGCTCTAACTGCGCAGGTGAGGTTCCTGCTCTCGTGTCCCCAGCTCTCCCTCAGGCAGGGAATGCAGCTGATGGATCTGATGGTGGCGTGCTTCGAGGCGGTGCCCTTTGCTCAGTTCCATTTGAGGCCTCTGCAACTTCACCTTCTGTCAGTATGGGACAAGAAACTAACGTCCTTGGACGGGGTCTGTGTGCTTCCCCCCCCTTGGTCAGACAGTCCCTTTCGTGGTGGCTGGACCACAGGAACTTGCTAGGGGGCAGGTCTTTCTGGCCCCCTCCTGGGAGACAGTCACCACGGATGCCAGTCCGGTTGGGGGGGGGGATTCTGGAAGTCCCTGCGCTTCCAGGGAAGGGGGGCCCTCAGGAGGCCCACTTACCCATCAACATTCTGGAACTACGGGCAATCAGGTTGGTACTGGAGCAGTTGACCCATCACCTGAAGGGTCTGTCTGCAGGTGCGCTAAGACAACAGGACGGCGGTTGCCTACATCAACCATCAGGGAGGGACCCAGAGCAGGGGTGCCCTCCAGGAGGTGTCACGGATTCTGACATGGGCGGAGGCCAATGTTCAATGCATTTCGGCTGTGTATATCCCGGGGGCAGAGAATCTATTGGCAGACTCTCTGAGCAGGGGGACTTCCCGTCAGGGGGAGTGGTCCCTCTGCAACAGGGTATTCCAGTCCCTGTGTCACCGTTGGGGTCTACCGGATGTGGATCTGTTCGCATCCCGTCACAATCACAAGCTCCCGGCCTTTGTCTCCCTGTCTCAGGATCCTCTGGCCTTGGCCACGTATGCTCTGTCCATGTCATGGAAGGAATTTCGGCTCCTGTATGTCTTTCCTCCATTCCCCCTGCTGGGCAGGGTCCTGCGCAAGATTGCTCTGGAAGGGGTGCCAGTGATTCTGGTGGCCCCCAGGGGGCCAAGAAGAGTGTGGTTCGCAGACGTGGTACAAATGGCAGTAGACCAGTACGTCCTGCCAGGGGCGCCAGATCTGCTCACTCAGGGCCCCTTACGCCATCCCAATTTACAAACTCTGGCTTTGACGGCCTGGCTGCTGAAACCTCCATCTTGATGGAGAAAGGCTTGTCTGCCTCGGTGGTGGATACCATGGTGCAGGCTAGGAAGAAAACTTCTTCTGCCATCTATTATAGGGTATGGCGTACCTACATTGATTGGTGTGAGTCTAGGTCTCTTCCCTGTAGGGAGTTCTCAGTCCCTAGGGTTCTGAAGTTTTTATAGCATGAATTGGAGTTGGGTCTAAAACGCAGTACTCTGAAGGGTCAGGTTTCTGCCCTGTCTGTCTTCTTTCAGAAGTCTTTTGCTCAGCATCCCTTGGTTAAGACCTTTCAGGGGGTCACTCATGTGCGTCCCCCACGTAAACCTATGGTCCCTGTTGGGATTTGAACTTGGTTTTGTCTGCCTTGCAGGGTGCTCCCTTTGAGCCTATTCAGGATGCTGCTCTGGCTGTACTTACCCTCAAGGTTGTCTTTCTGGTGGCTATTACTTCGGTCAGGCGTGTGTCTGAGCTGGCGGCTCTGTCTATTCAGCCCCCGTACTATGAGAGACACCAGGACAAGGTGGTGTTCCGTTTTAAGCCAGACTTTCTGCCTAAGGTGGTGTCTGCCTTTCATTTGAATCAAGATATCGTTCTTCCTTCATTGTGTCCTAATCCTAGCAACGCTAAGGAAAGGGTTCTGCATTCCTTGGATGTGGTCAGGTGTCTGAAGTATTACCTGGTAGTCACTGCGGCCTTCAGGAAGACTGATGCTCTTTTTGTGGTCCCTTCTTGGCATAGGAAGGGTTTGGCTCCTGCCAAGTCTACTATTAGCAAATGGATTCGTCAGGCTGTGATTCAGGCCTATTCTAAGGGGAAGAATCCTCCCTTCCGCCTTACTGCTCATTCTAATCGTGCTATTGGTGCCTCTTGGGCTTTCCAGCACCAGGCTTCTGTTGAACAAGTTTGCAAGGCCGCTACTGGTCTTCTGTTCATACCTTTTCAAAGTTTTACAAGGTTGATGTTAGGGCCTCAGCTGATGCTGCTTTTGGCCGCAAGGTTTTGCAGGCGGCAGTGGTTTAAACTGCCTGCTGTTACCTTTTTTGTTGGGGATCCCACCCTACTTTATGGACACTGCTATTGGATGTCCCAAGTGCAGGACGTACTGTATACTAAGAATAATACAATTCTGTGAAATTCTCACCTGTAGAATTGATATTATTTGTATACAGTACGTCCTGCTCCACCCCACCCTGGTTTTTGCATTATTCTGGATCCCCTGTATGGTGATTATCATTGTTATAGTTACCAGTCTTTTGGTGGTTAAATTCTTCCGGCTTCCTGTTCACTGCTTTTCAATGCTGGGGATTTGTGGGAGGTCCCCGGGTATTTGAGGGGCCGGGAGGAGCCTGTTTTGCATGTCTCTGCAGTGCAGCACCATCTTGCGGAGGATAACCCAAGTACTATATCTGGAGCAGGACGTACTGTATACAAATAATATCAATTCTACAGGCGAGTATTTCACAGAATTGTATTTTTTTAATTCTGAGAAAAGTAGTTAATTTTTACACTGTAGTGAAAAGTGGCATTGACTTTCATTGTCTTCATATCTAGTGTTTCATCAACATAGAAACTCAGGCTTTATTCTTAGTATACAGTACGTCCTGCTCCAGATAGAGAACTTACACTTGGGTTACCCTCCGCCAGATGGCGCTGCACTGCAGAGACATGTAAAACAGGCTCCTCCCGGCCCCTCAAATTCCAGGGGTCTCCCACAAATCCCCAGATTTCTCTGCAGTGCTTACTGCGAAGACATGAAGTTATCACTCTCTCGCAGGTGAGCTGGTCTTTTAAGCCTGCGGCCCTGTTGGACTATTCCCACCCGTTCCTCGTGTGATGTGCCTCCCAGCCTGGTGGGCTGCTCCACCGCAGTCCCCCACCAAAGGGTAGGCGGTATAGGCTGATGGTGAGCCTTTATGGATGCCCCTCCCGCATTATTGCCCCATGCCCCGTGTAGCGGTGGGTCCTGTACAGAGGGCCGCCATCCTCCCTCTTTCTCCCAGTAGCCTTCGGGAGGGAAAGAAAGGGGGGGGGTGTGGGTGAGCGTGTAGCGTGGTTCGTGCATACGCGTTTGTCATGTCTTTTGACTAGTATATGTGGATGTTCCGCGCCGGGCGGCGGCATTACCTCAGATGCTTCTGCGTTATCATTGGCTGCTTGTCTGTGGGCTTCGCGCGCTTCGGGGGGGGCGTCATGCGTCCTGCGTCATGGCCCGCTCTGGCCCACCCTTCGAGGTAGTCGGCGCCATTTTGTCAGCGCGTACGTGTGGCGGTTATACTTACCACGGTCCTTAAGTGCCCTCGCGGGCGGTTTTATACTCATTGTAGTGTGTTTGGTTCTGACACCCCTTCTTCCCACTGTGTCTTTCAGACGGGTGAAGCCATTGACTTCTCCCGGCCTGGTGTAATTGATAGTTGGGGCCTTGTATAATTACTCCCACTTCCCTAGCGGGTCATTGGGGCATCCAGGGTTGCTTACAGCGTAAATCCCTACTGGCATATCGTGCCTAATAATCACCATATGGAGGCATCCCAGGAACCGGGGTCCCTTTGGGACAAGTCCGGCTGTGTGTAGCGTGTGGGCAGCCTCGTGACAAGGCACGGGTCTGTGTACCCTGTGCTGAGCAGGTGCTTGCATTGCAATCTGGCCTGCCGATGGCTGCGCCTCGTTTCACTTCACCTACTCCCCCAAGCTTAAATCTCGCTCCCGTTGAGTCGCATACTAGTGGGGATTC
This sequence comes from Gastrophryne carolinensis, assembly GCA_027917425.1. Lineage (NCBI taxonomy): Eukaryota > Metazoa > Chordata > Amphibia > Anura > Microhylidae > Gastrophryne > Gastrophryne carolinensis. The sequence goes on from CM051236.1 coordinate 497,338,837, forward strand.
TCAGCCTGGTGTGTCTTCTAGACTGGCTACTGTTGAACAGATTATTGCGAGGTCTTTAGAGCGTAAGGGCCATGGTAAGAAGCGGCACTTGACGCCTAATGTTACTGTTTTCCCTTATGGGAACTGAGGAGTTTATGAATCTGTGTGGCTATACCCCATCTGATGATTGGAGCTCCTTTCTGATTCAGGCTCATCTGATGAGAGACCATGGGGTCATGACGATTCTGGCTCTGACCCCTGGGCCCCGCCGGATGACACTGACAGATTATTGACCCAGACCTTGAGGTTCTGTCTATCTCTCTCCCTGTTGAGGCTCCCAGGCAAAGAGGGGAGCTTTTCCATACAGCAAAATCACGTTTGGAATTTCCAGGGCAGGCACATTTCCATAACCTTGTGCTCAAGGAATGGGAGCACCCCAGTAAACTTCCCGGGGCTCCAAAGATTTGAGATAGGAAGTATCCCTTTCCTGCTGAGGTGGTTAAAGGTTGGTCATCCCCCCCCCCCCCCCCTTTCGAGGTGGATGCCCCGAGCCTAGGGATATCAACACCTCTGTCATGCATTCCCCTGATTCTACTACCCTGCGGGACGCTGAGGACCGATGCATTGACCAGCTGGCCTCCCACGCCTTTACATGTGCGGGGACGGCGCTGCGCCCGCTCTGTGCCTTTGCTATTACTGCTGTGGCCACTAGAACCCTTATCAGAAATATGCTTGATAGTGCCCCTGATGATTTGCCTTGTGAGGTGTTTACTGCACTCTCTAGTTTTTGTAAATTTTGTCCTGTCAGCATTGGATGACACCATCAGAATGTGTGCCAGAAATTCTGCCCTCGTGGTGGTTATGCGCCGCTCGGTTTGGCTGCGCTAGTGCTAGGGCTCACTGGTTTTCCCTTTAAAGGACTGCGTCTGTTTGGAGACCGCCTGGACCTTTCTTGCTAAGGGAGGCAGGTTACCCCAGCGCAGGTGGCAACCTCTGCCCTTTAGGGGTCAGGGTTCCTTCTCCTCCCCTTACCGTGATGCAAGACAGGGAAGGGGAGGTATCCTTCCCAGGGGGCCCGGGGAGATTTCTGGGGTAGAGGCAGAGGACGTGGACGTCCTGGCTCCTCCTGGGACCCCAAGAGCTAAATCCTCTCCCAAGCCCCCTCAGGCATGTTGGGGCGCCCTCACCCATCTGGGTGGGGGGACGGCTGCAGCACTTCGTCCAGGTCTGCAGGATTCATGTCTCAGACCGGTGAATTCAGGAGGTAGTGTCCTCCGGTTACAAGTTGGAGTTTGCCGCCGATCCCCCTCCAAGATTCATCAGGTCCCGGATTCCTCAGGACCCTGTGTCAGCTCAGGAGCTAGTGCAAGCAGTGCAAGGCCTCCTGGAGCTGGGGGTCATCTGCCAGGTGCCTTTTTAGGAAGAAAAGGCAAGGGCTTTTATTCCAACCTATTCACAGTACCCAAAAAGGATGGTTCTGTCAGGTTCATCCTGGACTTAGATTCTTAACAAGTTTTTTGTCAAGGGCAGGCGCTTTCGCATGGAGACTCTGTGCTCTGCCATCTGTTCCCTGCGCCAAGGGGATTTCATGACTTCTGTGGTCATCAAAGATGCTTACCTTCATATTCCTGGTCCCAGGTCATCAAAAGTCCCTCAGGTTCACTCTGATGATCAACATTACCAATTTGTGGCCTTGCCCTTCGGCCTCACTTCAACTCCCAGGGTGTTCACCAAGGTGCTGGCTGGCGTGATGTCTCTACTCAGATGTCAGGGTGTTAGCGTGCTTCCCTATCTGGACGACATCCTCCTCACTTCCCAGTCTCTACATCAGGAAGAGTTGGATACTCAGCTGGTGGTGCCCATTCTGGAGTCATTTGGATGGGTGATCAACCACCCCAAGTCCTCACTGTCCCCTTCCTTGGTAACTTCATTCCTAGGAATGAATCTGGATACAGTTCAGGCAAGGATCTTCCTTCCTCAGCAGAAGGTGGACAGTCTGATGGCACAGGCTCAGTCCCTCCTAGCTTGTCCCTATCCCTCCATCAGGCAGGGGATGCAGCTGGTGGGCCTGATGGTAGCGTGCTTCGAAGCGATCCCTTATGCTCAGTTCCACTTGAGGCCTCTGCAACTTCACCTATTGTCTGTATGGGACAAGGACCCAGCGTCCCTGGACAGGGTCTGTGTGCTCCCCCCTTCTGGTCAGGAGGTCCCTCTTGTGGTGGATGGACTCAAGGAACCTGTTGGGGGGAAGATCCTTTCTTGCCACTTCCTGGGAGACGGCCACCACGGATGCCAGTCTATCAGGTGGGGGGGGGGCACGCAGGCCCACATATCTATCAACGTCTTGGAGCTGCGAGCGATCAGGTTAGTTCTGGCTCGCTTGACTACTCATCTTCAGGGCCTGCCTGTTCATTGGCGCTCGGACAACCAGACGGCAGTTGCCTACATCAATCATCAGGGAGGGACCCGGAGCAAGAGGACCCTCCAGGAAGTGTCTCTGATTCTGACCTGGGTGGAGGCCAATGTTTCCTGCATATCAGCGATGTACATTCCGGGGGTGGAAAATCTGCTGGCAGACCCTCTGAGCAGGGGGACCTCCCGCCAGAGAGAATGGTCCCTCTGCAACAGGGTGTTCCAATCTCTGTGACACCGTTGGGCCCAACCAGATGTGGATCTGTTGGCGTTCCGTCACAATCACAAGCTCCCGGCCTTTGTCTCTCTGTCTTAGGATCCTCTGGCCTTGACCACGGATGTCTGTCATGGCAGGTCATTTAGTTCCTGTATGTCCTTTCTCCATTCCCCCTGTTGTGCAGGGTTCTGCGCAAGATTGCTCTGGAGGGGGTGCCAGCAATTCTGGGGGCCCCCAGGCGGCCAAGAAGGGTGTGTTCACAGACATGGTGCAGATGGCGGTAGCCCAGCACGTTCTTCCAGGAGTGCCAGATCTGCTCACTCAGGGCCCCTTACGCCATCCCAGTTTACAAACTCTGGCTTGTCGGCCTGGCTGCTGAAACCTCCATCTTGATGGACAAAGGCTTGTCTACCTCGGTGGTTGATACCATGGTGAAGGCTAGGAAGAAAGCTTCTTCTTCCATCTATTACAGGGTACGGCGTACCTACTTTGACTGGTGTGAGTCTAGGTCTCTTCCCTGTCGGGCGTTTTTCAGTCCTTAGGGTTCTGAAGTTCTTACAGCATGGGTTGGAGTTGGGACTCCAACTCAGTGCTCTGAAGGGTAAGGTTTCTGCCCTGTCTGTTTTCTTTCAGAAGTCTTTTACTCAGCATTTTTTTATTAAGACCTTTCTTCCAGGGGGTCACTCATGTGCGTTCCCCACGTAATCCTGTGGTCCCTGTTTGGGATTTGAACTTGTTTTTTCTGCCTTGCAGGGTGCTCCCTTTGAACCAATTCAGGATGCTGCTCTGGCTGTTCTTACCCTCAAGGTTGTCTTTCTGGTAGCCATTACTTCGGTCAGGCGTGTGTCTGAGTTGGTGGCTCTTTCTATTCAGCCCCATACTTGGGGAAGACAGCCGGACAAGGTGGTGGTCTGCTTTAAGCCAGATTTTCTACCTGAGGTAGTGTTTGCCTTTCATTGAATCAAGATATTGTTCTTCCTTCTTTGTGCCCTAATCCTAGCTACACTAAGGAGAGGGTTTTGCATTCCTTGGATGTGGTCAGGTGTTTGAAGTATTACCTGGTGGTCACTGCGTCCTTCAGGAAAACTGATGCTTTTTTGTGTTCCCTTCTGGGCCCAGGCAGGTTTTGGCTACTGCCAAGTCTATTATTAGCAAATGGATCCGTCAGGCCGTGATTCAGGCCTATTTTTGCTAAGGGGAAGGGTCCTCCTTTTCGCCTTACTACTCATTCTGTGCGTGCTATTGGTGCCTCTTGGGCCTTCCAGCACCAGGCTTCTGTTGAACATGTTTGCGAGGTCGCTTCTTGGTCTTCTGTTTTATACCTTTTCAAAGTTTTACAAGGTTGATGTTTGGGCCTCAGCTGATGCTGTTTTTGGCCGAAAGGTTTTGCAGGCGGCAGTGGTTAAACTGTCTGCTGTTACCTTTTTTGTTGGGGATCCCACCCTACTTTATGGACACTGCTATTGGATGTCCCAAGTGTAAGTACTATATCTGGAGCAGGACTTACTGTATACTAAGAATAATACAATTCTGTGAAATTCTCACCTGTAGAATTGGTATTATAAGTATACAGTACGTCCTGCTCCACCCCACCCTGGTTTTTGCATTATTCTGGATCCCCTGTTTGGTGATTGTTATCATTGTTATAGTTACCATTTTGGGTGGTTAAATTATCTCGGCTTCTCGTTCACTGCTTTTCAATGCTGGGGATTTGTGGGAGGTCCCGGGTATTTGAGGGGCCGGGAGGAGCCTGTTTTACATGTCTCTGCAGTGCAGCGCCATCTGGCGGAGGATAACCCAAGTGTAAGTACTATATCTGGAGCAGGACGTACTGTTTACTTATAATACTAATTCTACAGGTGAGCATTTCACAGAATTGTATTTTTTCTCATGAAAAAATTTTTTTACTACCATGAGAATTTTTTTCAACTTTTGGTGAATTGTGGCCATTGTGTCCTTTTTCTTTTTTTATAAATAGAGAATATGCTTTAATCCAGTATGTAGGGCATTAGTAAACCCATAGATGCAATGGGAAGGCTTTAGCCTTTTGCTGCTTAGATTGTTCAGATAGATTCCTTGTCCTGTAAATCCAAAACTTATATCGATTTTCTTGTAGTTCAGCCCATTAGTTAAAGGTTCCCTGCGGTATCTGATATCCACTGGAGGAGATGCAACTGTCTGCTTATGGCAATGGGATGCCAACACCCTGCAGTTCAAGTGAGTGGAATTTTCTTGTTTTAAATAAAACCATTGTAGGATCGTTTTTTTTTACTTTTTTCTGTTTTTGCATAGAGATTGAGAAGAGGGCCACCTTATGTTTAACAAATCTGCCGACCAGGCTGAAGCTGGGGCTGTTGAGAATACACCTTACTACTTCAGCTACATATTTGTATATAGGTTGCCTAATCAGTAAGATAATGAGCTAATGATTTAAGCAAATGATCAATTAGATATAATTAATAAATCAATACAATTAAGTGTTCAAAGTTGTAAACTGATCTACTTCCCATAGAGAACCAACATCCACCCACATCCCCTATAGGAAGTGGCCTCGGGCAGCATGCGCATCATTGTTTAATTAGAGACCTAGTGATTTTCACCCTACACCAGGAACCTCTGTTTGCTGAGGCGGCTATGGAAGCTCTATTCCCACACACCACGCTGGCTTCTTGATCTAAGAGATGTGCTGGAGTAGGTGGAAAGTGGACATTCCCTTCAAAATGGAACAAAACTCACCAGTGGCCAGCCTGGAATCTAAAAGATCCTAGGGCCGGCTTCAGGCTTTTCCCCAAGGTATTCTGATTTAGGATGCCCCCCCCCCCCCCCCCCCCCAAGGCACCCGTAAAAAAAAAAAAAATCTTGCCTTTTCGCTATATCCAGTCCAGGTCATCCCACCACATGTCATCACTGGGACGACCTGGACTGGATATAATCAAAAATACAATTCTGTGAAACTCACCTGTAGAATTGTTTTTGAATATATCTAGTCCAGGTTGTGCCACAAGACATTACATGTGGGTATTCCGCCACCAGGTGGCGCAGTCTACTGCAAGATCTAAAGCTGTGGCTTCTCCCGGCCCCCTATAAAATGAGGTGTCTCACTAGAATCTCCAGTGGTCAAAAAGAAAAGAGTAAGAAAAGAGACATGTTAAATCACATAGCTTCAGCATGTACTCTCTCCATCAAAAAACTTAAGGACAATGGTCCAATATAAAAATGTTAATCACCATAACAGGCAAAAGAGATAATGAATAAGGGCGGGTTGGGACGACCTGGACTGGATATATTAAAAAACAATTCTACAGGTGAGTTTCACAGAATTGTATATTCTTAGTATACAGTACGTCCTGCTCCAGATATAGTACTTACACTTGGGTTATCCTCCGCCAGATGGTGCTGCACTGCAGAGGCATGTACAACAGGCTCCTCCCGGCCCCTCAAATACCCGGGACCTCCCACAAATCCTCAGATTTCTCTGCAGTGCTTACTGCGAAGACATGAAGTATCACTCTCTCGCAGGTGAGCGGGGCTATTAAGCCTGCGGCCCTGTTGGACTATTCCCACCCGTTCTTCGTGTGATGTGCCTCCCAGCCTGGGCTGCGTGGGTTGGGTGAAGGTAGGCAGCACCATGCGTGCTTATGGAGCGCTGCTCCACCGCAGTCCCCCACCAAAGGGTAGGCGGTATAGGCTGATGGTGAGCCTTTATGGATGCCCCTCCCGCATTATTGCCCCATGTAGCGGTGGGTCCTGTACAAAGGGCCGCCATCCTCGCTCATTCTCCCTGTAGCCTTCGGGAGTAAAGGAAGAAAGGGGGGGGGGTGGGTTAGCCTGTAGCGTAATTCGTGCATACAGCGTTTGTCGTGTCTTTTGACTAGTATATGTGGTGTCTGCCGCCGCGCTGACTTGTCTTTTTTAATATTGCAAATACCGCCGCCGTGCGCGTCTTTTCCTTCATTTGGATGTTCCGCGGCGGCTGACGCTTCTGCGTTATCATTGGCTGCTTGCCTGTGGGCTTCGCGCTATTCGGGGGGGCGGGGCCTGGCTTGGTGCGTCATGGCCCACTCTGGCCCGCCCTTCGAGGTACTCTCTGCGCCATTTTGTCAGCGCGCGCGTGTGGCGGTTATACTTACCGCGGTCCTTAAGTGCCCTCGCTGGCGGTTTTTATACTCCTTGTAGTATGTTTGATTCTGACACCCCTTTTTCCGTCTGTGTCTTTCAGACGGGTGAAGCCATTGACTTCTCCCGGCCCGGTGTAATTGATAATTGGGCCTTGTATAATTACTCCCACTTCCACAGCAGGTCATCCAGGGTTGCTTATAGCGTAAATCCCTACTGACATATCGTGCCTAATAATCACCATATGGAGGCATCCCAGGAACCGGGTCCCTTTGGGACAAGCCCGGCTGTGTGTAGCGTGTGGGCAGCATCGCTGACAAGGCACGGATCTGTGTACCCTGTGCTGAGCAGGTGCTTGCATTTCAATCTGGCCTGCCAGTGACTGCGCCTCGTTTCACTTCACTTACTCCCCCAAGCTTAAATCTCACTCCCGTTGAGTTGCATACTACTGGGGATTCTCAGACTGATGTGTCTTCTAGACTGGCTACTGTTGAACAGATTATTGCGAGGTCTTTAGAGCGTAAGGGCCCTGGTAAGAAGCGGTACTTGACGCCTAATGTTACTGTTTTCCCTATGGGAACTGAGGAGTTTATGAATCGGTGTGGCTATACCCCGTCTGATGAAGGGGAGCTCCTTTGTGATTCAGGCTCATCTGATGAGAGACCAAGGGGTCATGACGATTCTGGCTCTGACCCCTGGGCCCCGGATGACACTGACAGATTATTGACCCAGACCTTGAGGTTCTGTCTATCTCTCTCCCTGTTGAGGCTCCCAGGCAAAGAGGGGAGCTTTTCCATACAGCAGAATCACGTTTGGAGATTCCAGGGCAGGTATTTCCATAACCTTGTGCTCAAAGGAATGGGAGCGCCCCAGTAAACTTCCCAGGGCTCCAAAGATTTGGGATAGGAAGTATCCCTTTCCTGCTGAGGTGGGTAAAGGTTGGTCATCCCCCCCCCCCCCCTCGAGGTGGATGCCCCGATCCTAGGGCTGTCTTAACACCTCTGTCATGCATTCCCCTGATTCTACTACCCTGCGGGATGCTGAGGACCGGCACATTGACCAGCTGGCCTCCCACGCCTTTACATGTGCGGGGACGGCGCTGCGCCCGGTCTGTGCCTCTGCTATTACTGCTGAGGCCACTAGAACCCTCATCAGAAATATGCTTGATAGTGCCCCTGATGATTTGCCTTGTGAGGTGTTTATTGCACTCTCTAGTTGATGTTTTGTGTAAATTTTGTCCTATCGGCATTGGATGACACCATCAGAATGTGTGCCAGAGCTTCTGCCCTCGTGGTGGCTGTGCGCCTCTCGGGTGTGGCTGCGCTAGTGGGCCGCTGACAATGCTGCCAAGAAGGCCCTCACTGTTTTTTCCCTTTAAAGGACTGCGTCTGTTTGGAGACCGCCTGGACCTTTCTTGCTAAGGGAGGCAGGTTACACTAGCGCAGGCGGCAACCTCGGCCCTTTAGGGGTCAGGGTTCCTTCTCCACTTACCGTGATGCAAGACAGGAAAGGGAGGTATTCTTCCCTGGGGCCCTGGAGACTTCTGGGGTAGAGGCAGAGGACGTGGACGTCCTGGCTCCTCCTGGGACCCCAAAAGCTAAATCCTCTCCCAAGCCAAGGCATGTTGGGGCGCCCTCGCCCATCCGCGTGGGGGGGGGGGGGTGGGGGGCGGCTGCAGCACTTCGTTCAGGTCTGCAGGATTCATGTCTCAGACCGGTGAATTCAGGAGGTAGTGTCCTCTGGTTACAAGTTGGAGTTTGCTGCCGATCCCCCTCCAAGATTCATCAGGTCCCGGATTCCTCAGGACCCTGTGTCAGCTCAGGAGCTAGTGCAAGCAGTGCAAGGCCTCCTGGAGCTGGGGGTCATCTGCCAGGTGCCTTTTGGAAGAAAAGGCAAGGGCTTTTATTCCAACCTATTCACAGTATCGAAAAAGGATGGTTCTGTCAGGTTCATCCTGGACTTAAAGATTCTTAACAAGTTTTTGTCAAGGGCAGGTGCTTTCCCATGAAGACTCTGCGCTCTGCCATCTGTTCCCTGCGCCAAGGGAAGATGCTTACCTTCATATTCCTGTGTTCCCAGGTCATCAAGTCCCTCAGGTTCAGGTTGCCCTTCGGCCTCACTTCAGCTCCCAGGGTGTTCACCAAGGTGCTGGCTGGCGTGATGTCTCTACTCCGATGTTAGGGTGTCAGCGTGTTTCCCTATCTGGACGACATTCTCTTCACTTCCCTGTCTCTACTTCAGGCAGAGTTGGATACTCAGCTGGCGGTGCCCATTCTGGAGTCATTTAGATGGGTGATCGGCCACCCCAAGTCCTCACTGTCCCCTTCCTTGGTAACTCCATTCCTAGGAATGAATCTGGATACAGTTCAGGCAAGGATCTTCCTTCCTCAGCAGGAGGTGGACAATCTGATTGCACAGGCTCAGTCCCTCCTTGCTTGTCCCCATCCCTCCATCAGGCAGGGGATGCAGCTGGTGGGCCTGATGGCGGCGTCCTTCGAAGCGGTCCCTTATGCTCAGTTCCGATTGAGGCCTCTGCAGCTTCATCTATTGTCTGTATGGGACAAGGACCCAGCGTCCCTGGACAGGGTCTTTGTGCTCTTCCCCCCTGGTCAAGGAGGTCCCTCTTGTGGTGGATGGACTCAAGGAACCTCTTGGGGGGCAGATCCTTTCTTGCCCCTTCCTGTGAGACGGTCAACACGGATGCCAGTCTATCAGGTGGGGTGGGGGGTTTCTGGAAGTCCCTGCGGTTCCAGGGGAGGTGGGGCCCTCAGGAGGCCCACACACCTATCATCAATATCTTGGAGCTGCAAGCGATCAGGTTAGTTCTGGCTCGCTTGACTACTCATCAAGCGAACACCACTCTCAGTTGGCGCTCGGACAACCAGACGGCAGTTGCCTACATCAATCATCAGGGAGGGACCCGGAGCAAGAGGGCCCTCCCGGAAGTGTCTCTGACCCTGACCTGGGTGGTGGCCAATGTTCCCTGCATATCAGCGGTCTACATTCCGGGGGTGGAAATCTGCTGGCAGATCCTCTGCAACGGGGTTCCAATCTCTGTACCACCGTTGGGGCCAACCAGATGTGGATCTGTTTGCGTTCCATCACAATCACAAGCTCCCGGCCTTTGTCTCCCTGTCCCAGGATCCTCTGGCCTTGGCCACGGATGTCCTAGCAATGTCATGGCAGGACTTCAGCTCCTGTATGTCTTTCCTCCATTCCCCCTGCTGGGCAGGTTTCTGTGCAAGATTGCTCTGGAAGGGGTGCCAGCAATTATGGTGGCTCCCAGGTGGCCAAGAAGAGTGTGGTTCGCAGACGTGGTGCAGATGGCAGTAGACCAGTACGCTCTGCCAAGGGTGCCAATCTGCTCACTCAGGGCCCCTTACACCATCCCAATTTACAAACTCTGGCCTTGACGGCCTGGCTGCTGAAACCTCCATCTTGATGGAAAAAGGCTTGTCCGCCTCGGTGGTTGATACCATGGTAAAGGCTAGGAAGAAAACTTCTTCTTCCATCTGTTTCAGGGTATGGCGTACCTACTTTGACTGGTGTGAGTCTAGGTCTCTTCCCTGTCGGGTGTTTTCAGTCCCCAGGGTTCTGGAGTTCTTACAGCATGGGTTGGAGTCGGGACTCCAACTCAGTGCTCTGAAGGGTCAGGTTACTGCCCTGTCTGTTTTCTTTCAGAAGTCTTTTGCTCAGCATTCTTTGATTAAGATCTTTTTTCCAGGGAGTCGCTCATGTGCGTTCCCCACGTAAACCTGTGGTCCCTGTTTAGGATTGAACTTGGTTTTGTCTGCCTTGCAGGGTGCTCCCTTTGAACCTATGCAGGATGCTTCTCTGGCTGTTCTGACCCTCAAGGTTGTCTTCTGGTAGCCTTTACGGTCTACTGTCTGAGTTGGCGGCTCTTTCTATTCAGCCCCCATACCTTGGGAAGACACCAGGACAAGGTGGTGGTCTGCTTTAAGCCAGGTTTTCTACCTGAGGTCGTGTCTGCCTTTCATTGAATCAAGATATTGTTCTTCCTTCTTTGTGCCCTAATCCTAGCTACACTAAGGAGAGGGTTTTGCATTCCTTGGATGTGGTCAGGTGTTTGAAGTATTACCTGGTGGTCACTGCGTCCTTCAGGAAAACTGATGCTTTTTTGTGGTCCCTTCTGGGCCCAGGCAGGGTTTGGCTACTGCCAAGTCTATTATTAGCAAATGGATCCGTCAGGCCGTGATTCGGGCCTATTTTTGCTAAGGGGAAGGGTCCTCCTTTTCGCCTTACTACTCATTCTATGCGTGCTATTGGTGCCTCTTTGGCCTTCCAGCACCAGGCTTCTGTTGAGCAAGTTTGCAAGGCTGCTACTTGGTCTTCCGTTTATACCTTTTCAAAGTTTTACAAGGTTGATGTTTGGGCCTCGGCTCATGCTGTTTTTGGCCGAAAGGTTTTGCAGGCGGCAGTGGTTAAACTGTCTGCGGTTACCTTTTTTGTTGGGGATCCCACCCTACTTTATGGACACTGCTATTGGATGTCCCAAGTGTAAGTACTATATCTGGAGCAGGACGTACTGTATACTAAGAATAATACAATTCTGTGAAATTCTCACCTGTAGAATTGGTATTATAAGTATACAGTACGTCCTGCTCCACCCCACCCTGGTTTTTGCATTATTCTGGACCCCCTGTTTGGTGATTGTTATCATTGTTATAGTTACCATTTTGGGTGGTTAAATTCTCCCGGCTTCTCGTTCACTGCTTTTCAATGCTGGGGATTTGTTGGAGGTCCCGGGTATTTGAGGGGCCGGGAGGAGCCTGTTTTACATGTCTCTGCAGTGCAGCGCCATCTGACGGAGGATAACCCAAGTGTAAGTACTATATCTGGAGCAGGACGTACTATATACTTATAATACCAATTCTACAGGTGAGTATTTCACAGAATTGTATTTTTTCTTCCTCAGCAGAATGTGGACAGTCTGTTCCTGCTATCTTGTCGTTATCCCTCCATCAGGCAGGGAATGCAGCTGATGGGCCTGATGGTGGCATGCTTCGAGGAGACCCCTTATGCTCAGTTCCACTTGAAGCCTCTGCAACTCCACCTCTTGACAGTATGGGACAAGGACCCTGCGTCCCTGGACCGGGTCTTTGCGCTTTCCCCCCTGGTCAGGCGGTCCCTTTCGTGGTGGCTGGACTTCAGGAACCTGATGGGGGGCAGATCCTTTCTGACCCCCTCCTGGGAGACGGTCACCACGGATGTCTGTCTGGTTGGAGGGGGGGGGGGGGGTTTCTGGATGTCCCTGCAGTCCCAGGGGAGGTGGGGCTCTCAGGAGGCCCACACACCTATCAACGTCCTGAAGCTGGAGCTGCGGGCGATCAGGTTGGTTCTGGCTCAGTTGACATCACCTTCAGGGCCTGCCTGTTCAGGTGCGCTTGGACAACCAGACGGCAGTTGCCTACATCAATGATCAGGGAGACCCTCCAGGAAGTGTCTCTGATCCTGATCTGAGCGGAGGCCAATGTTCCCTGCATATCAGTGGTGTACATTCCGGGGGAGGAGAATCTGCTGGCAGACTCTGAGCAGGGGGACCTTTCGCCAGGGAGAATGGTCCCTCTGCAACAGGGCGTTCCAATCTCTGTGTCACCGTTGGGGCCAACCAGATGTGGATCTGTTTGCGTCCCTTCACAATCACAAGCTCCCGGCCTTTGTCTCCCTGTCTCAGGATCCTCTGGCCTTGACCATGGATGCCCTAGCAATGTCATGGCAGGACTTTCAGCTCCTGTATGTCTTTCTTCCATTCCCCCTGCTGGGCAGGGTTCTGCACAAGATTGCTCTGGAGGAGGTGCCAGCAATTCTGGTTGCCCCCAGGTGGCCAAGAAGAGTGTGGTTCGCAGACGTGGTGCAGCTGGCAGTAGATCAGTACTTTCTGCCCAGGGTGCCAGACCTGCTCACTCAGGGTCCCTTACGCCATCCCAATTTACAAACTCTGGCTTTGACGGCCTGGCTGCTGAAACCTCCATCTTGAGGGGCTGTCTACCTCAGTGGTTGATACCATGATTAAGGCTAGGAAGAAGTCTTCTTCTTCCATTTATTACAGGGTTTGGCGTGCCTACATTAACTGGTGGGAGTCTAGGTCTCTTCCCTGTCGGGTGTTCTCTATTCCCAGGATCCTGGAGTTCCTGCTGCATGGGTTGGGGATGGGGCTCCAACTCAGTACTCTGAAGGGTCAGGTTTCTGCCCTGGCTGTTTTCTTCCAGAAGTCCTTTGCTCAGCATTCTCTGATCAGGACTTTTTTCCAGGGGGTTACTCATGGCGGTCCCCCACATAAGCCTATAGTGCCTGTTTGGGATTTGAACTTGGTTTTGTCAGCCTTGCAGGGTGCTCCCTTTGAACCTGTGCAGGATGCTGCTCTGGCCATTCTTACTCTCAAAGTTGTCTTTTTGGTGGTTATCACCTCTGTTAGGCGTGTGTCTGAGTTGGCGGCGCTTTCCATCCAGCCCCCCTACAATGAGAGACACTAGGACAAGGTGGTGTTCCGCTTCGAGACAGATTTTCTGCCTAAGGTCGTGTCTGCCTTTCATTTGAATCAGGACATTGTTCTTCCTTCATTGTGCCCTAATCCTAGTACTGCTAAGGAGAGGGTATTCTTTGTGTGTCACACACACCCCGCTTCCTGTAGTAATAACGTTCGGGGTAAACCATCTCCAGATGTCATTGCAGAGAGAGAGATCTTGAAACAGGCCCCTGCCAGTTTATATATATATATACCTGGGACCTCCCACTTAATCCCCAGTGTTCTCTCTCTGCAAGATGCGTCAAGACAGAAGAAAGAGGTCTCCTGCTTGCAGGTAGCGGGGTTACACCCCGGCACCCCCCCTGGTCTATTTCTGCCCAGTTCTTGTTTATTTGTATTTTGTAATTATCGGAAGCCTCCCAGCCTGACTGGGTAATGGTAGCCGGCACCTTGTGGTGCCTAGGAGCTTATCTCCTCCACTAGTCTCCATTATTGGGGCAGAGTGGTTATCCGGTTGGTGACCCGGATTTTGGGATGCCCCGTCCCGTTGTCCCCATATCTCTTCTCTCCTTCTCAGGGCCTCCCCTTTTTGGTGGGGAAGTCCGTTAGGGGGGAGGGGGGGGGGGGTGAGGGGTCTTTTCTGCCTTATGCTAGTCTTTTTATCCTGAGGTAATTTTGGTACTGATATATGTGGGCGTCGGTGCGCGCGTGTCTGTGTGTGTGCGTCTTTAATCTGTGTGTGTGTCTGTGTGCGGCGTTCCCAGCTCAGACCGGGTCCATTTTTTTTGTTTTTTTCCTTTTCTGAATGGCGCTGCCGCCATTTTTTACCTCTCTGAGGTAAATCTGTGCTTAAGGGGCGGGGCCCGCTCTCTGCCTGCCTGTCTTCTCTCAGCTGGGGGAAAGCTCGCACCGGCCTCTGAGGTGATTTCTGTGCTCTATTCCTGCTGCCTCTTCTGCTGCGGTCACTTAAAAAAGGTCTTTTATTATAGCTCCTTGTCTTCTATATCGCATTCAATGAATCCTTATTCCCATCAGGGGACTTTATGCTGTGGTCCATATAAGTATAGAATGGAGGTTTTTTGTACAGTTATAATAAGCCATTGTGGTTTTCTTTTCATTATGCATTGTTTCTCATGCTTGATCCTTTACTCAGGCAGCAGCATGATTCAACTGTATGTGACCATATTTATTTTAACATATATATATATATATATATATATATATATATTTGGTTTTTTTATTGGATGATAATGTGTTTTTTTCTCTGTGTGCATGTGCGGTCTATTTATGAATCTTTACAGTGTTTTCTCTGTCTTTCCAGATTTGGGATACCCCTGCTGCATGGGTCTCCCAGTCTGATATACCTGCCTAGTCTTATTTTGGGTTATAAAAAATCCTCCCACTCCCGGGACTCTAATTAATGAATAAGGGGCATCCCGGGTAGCTTATAGCATAAATCCCTGGGCTTTGCGAATTCCAAAAAAGTTTCACCGAATGGAGGCTTCCAATGTTACCGGAAATGGCTCTTCGGGGCAATCTAGGCAGTGTGGGGGATGTGGGGTTCCACTCCCAGGGGATGATGTCATTTTGTGCGTTCCTTGCACACAGCAGAATATTGCGCGCCAGTCTGGTACTCCGGCTCCTGGCTCTTCGCAACCTCAAGTCGTCTCCTGCTCCTCCACTTTTATTCCGGACCCAGGGGGATGTTGTCACAGCTGGGGATTCGCAATCTGAGTTGTGCGCTCGAGTGGCCACTCTCGAGAAGTTGTTGTCTGCACAGGTAGCTCATAAGGCTACGGCTAAAAGGAAACACATTGATTCTCCTTCTCTAACTCCTGCCTTGGAGGCAGCGGAGGTGTTAGACTGGTCAGATTGTCCTTTGCCTGAAGAAGGGGAAATTTTGGAAGATTTGGATGATATTGATGCTCCCCTGTTGACTGATACTTCGGCAGATTTGACTACTGGGGTGTGTTGTGATACTCCTTCTATCCTTTCCAAGGTTTTTGAAATTTTGTCTCTGGATCCACCGGCGGCGGTCCCTCCGCCTAAGGGTGAGCTATTTGAGATGCCTAAGCCGCGTTTAGCAACCCTGGTCAGCTACATTTTGAAAGGGTTGTGCTTAAGGAATGGGAACAGCCGACCCGCCTTGTTGGCTCCCCGGCTAATTGGGACAGGAGGTATCCCTTTTCGGAGGAATTGGTTAAACTTTGGACGGTACCCCCAGACGTTGATGCACCGGTTTTGGGGCTCTCTAATTCTTCAGTGCTGCATTCACCAGACACTACTACAATTAAGGATGTTGAGGATCGTAGAATCGATCAACTGGCTCGTCATGGTTTCATCAGTGCCGGTTCGACCTTGCGTCCGGTATGCGCTTCTTCCATTGTCCTATTGGCTCTTAAAGCCTTGATCAAAAATTTGTACGCGGATCTTGATCTGGAATGTGAGGAGTTTACCTCTCTTCAATTGTGTGAGTCTTTTGCTTCTTTTGTTCTGGCCGCCCAGGATGATGCTATGGCCATGTGTGGCAGGACATCTGCTCTTTTGGTTGCTATTTGGCGGTCAGTGTGGCTCCGTCAATGGACGGCGGACGTTGGTGCTAAAAGATCACTTACAGCTCTTCCTTTTCTGGGTTTTCGCCTGTTTGGTGACAAGTTGGATTCAGTCACCAAGGGAGGCAGGTTGCCTCAGCGCAGGATGCCGCGGCGTCTTTTTCGAGGAACCTCTTCTTACAATCCTTCCTTTCGGGGTGCCAGGGCAGGCAGAGGGGCCTCCCTTTCTGCTACCAGGGGCACGAGCTGGAACCTGGGGCGAGGCCGCGGCCGTTCCGGTCATTCGTGGGGCTCTAAGCCTAAGTCCACGCCCAAGCCTGCTCAGCAATGAGGGGGCGCCCTCACCCGTGAGGGTGGGGGGACGGTTGCGACACTTCTCCCAGACTTGGGTCCAGGCGGTCCCGGACAGATGGATTCGGGAGGTGGTGTCGTCCGGTTACAAACTGGAGTTCCAGTCCCGTCCTCCCTCAAGGTTTCTCAGGTCCCGAATACCTACCGATCCTTTGGTCACCCAAGAACTCTGAGTGTCGGTAGGGAATCTTCTAGATATGCCGGTCATCCATCCGGTGCCAACTTTGGAATTGGGTCTCGGTTTCTATTCCAATCTTTTCACGGTGCCCAAGAGGGACGGATCGGTGCGCCCTATCCTGGATCTGAAGTTCCTCAACAGGTTCATTCATCCACGGAAGTTTCGCATGGAAACCCTGCGCTCGGCTATCACTTCTCTTCGGCAGGGGGACTTCATGACGTCCATAGACATAAAGGATCCTTATCTGCATGTTCCCATCTGCCCGGTCCATCAGCGTTTTCTGCGCTTCATGGTAGAGGATCGGCATTTTCAATTCGTGGCGCTTCCGTTTGGTCTTACCTCGGCGCCAAGGGTGTTCACCAAGGTTCTAGCAGGGATGATGGCCATTCTCAGAACTCAAGGCATTCGAATTTTGCCTTACCTGGACGACCTTCTCATCATGGCTCCTTCCTTCAATCAAGCGGAGAAGGACACCAGCATGGTGGTTTCTACGCTGGAAAGCTTCGGTTGGGTAATCAACTATCCCAAGTCCTCCCTGACTCCGGCCAGGGTGGCGTCCTTCTTGGGGATGACAATGGACTCTTGTCAGCACAGTGTTTTTCTACCTCAGTCGAAGATACGTTTGATTCAGGATTTGGTTCGGCTTCTTCTCTCCAATCCTCGACGCCCATCCGTCTGGGGATGAGGCTGGTGGGGTTGATGGTAGCCTCTTTCGAGGCAGTTCCCTTTGCTCAGTTTCACACTCGGACGCTTCAGATGCATCTGTTGGCGTCTTGGGACCGTTGTCCACTTTCATTGGACCAACCCTTCCAGTTGTCCTCCCGGGTCCGGCAGTCTCTTCAGTGGTGGTTGGTTTCGAACAATCTCCTGAAGGGCAAGTCCTTTCTGACTCCTCTATGGGAGACTGTCACCACGGACGCCAGCCTTTCGGGTTGGGGGGGATTCTGGAAGGATCTTCAGTTCCAGGGGCAGTGGGGTCCTTGAGAGGCTCACTTGCCCATCAGTCTTCTGGAGCTGAGAGCTATCCGTCTGGTTCTTTCTCTTCTGACTCACCATGTCCGGGGCCTTCTGGTTCAGGTGCGTTCAGACAACAGGACGGTGGTTGCCTACATCAATCATCAGGGAGGGACTCGCAGTCTGGGAGCTCTCAGAGAGGTTTCCCTGATTCTGACCTGGGCGGAGGCTCATGTTCCTTGCCTGTCGGCAGTTTACATTCCGGGGGTGGAAAACACGGAAGCGGACCTTCTAAGCAGATGCTCCTCCCGTCTGGGGGAATGGTCTCTCCATCCTCGGGTTTTTCAGGCTCTGTGTCTTCGGTGGGGAACACCGGAGGTGGACCTGTTTGCCTCTCGTCACAATTACAAACTTCCGACTTTTGTATCAATGTCTCAGGATCCTCTGGCTCTGGCGGTGGATGCCATGTCTGAGCTGGGGGAAACTGGGGTTCCTGTATCTGTTTCCTCCGATTCCCTTGCTAGGAAGAGTGTTAAGAAAGTTGATTCTGGAAATGGTCCCCGCCATTCTCGTGGCTCCAAGGTGGCCAAGAAGAATGTGGTTCGCGGACGTCGTTCGGATGGCAGTGGATCAGTTCGAGCTTCCTCTGCGGCCTGATCTTCTCACTTTACCAACGATGGCTTTGACGGCTTGGCTGCTGAAACCTCATCTTAAAGGAGGAGGGTCTTTCTGATTCAGTTATTAAGACTCTTATCTGTGCTCGAAAGAGGTCTTCCTCTATCTATTATAGAACCTGGCGTTCTTACATCGATTGGTGTGAGGCTAGATCTTTGCCCTGCAGAGTCTTTTCTGTTTCCAGAATTCTGGATTTTCTTCAATCTGGATTGGATGCTGGTCTCCTTAAAGGGGCAAGTTTCTGCCTTGTCTATTTTCTTTCAGAAGGCTTTTGCGTTTCATCCGTTGGTCAAGACTTTTTTCCAGGGGGTTACGCATCTGCGGCCTCCTAGGAAGGCGTTGCTACCTGTTTGGGATCTGAATTTGGTTCTGTCTGCTCTTCAGGCTCCTCCTTTTGAGCCTTTGTCGGATATTGCTCTTTCCACTTTGACTCAGAAGGTAGTCTTTCTTGTGGCTATCACTTCGGTTCGGCGTGTCTCTGAGTTGGCGGCCTTGTCCATTCAGGCGCCCTACCTTGAGAAACATCAAGATAAGGTGGTATTTCGGTTCAAATCGGATTTTCTTCCTAAGGTTGTTTCTGCATTCCATCTGAATCAGGACATTGTTCTTCCCTCCTTGTGTCCTAAACCCAAGAATGACAAGGAGAAGGTTTTGCTCTGTTTGGATGTTGTTCGCTGTGTTCATTTTTATTTGCGTGCTACGTCTTCTTTCCGTAAGACTGATGCCTTTTTCGTTCTACCGTGTGGGCCTAGGAAGGGTTTGGCCCCAGCTAAATCTTCCATTAGTAAATGGATTCGTCAAGCCATTATTGGCTAAGGGAAAAGTTCCTCCCTTCCGTATCACTGCTCATTCTACTCGTGCTATTGGTGCGTCCTGGGCTTTTCAGCACCAGGCTTCTGTTGAACAAGTTTGTAAGGCGGCTACTTGGTCTTCGGTTCATACTTTTACAAAGTTTTACAAGGTTGATGTGCGAGCCTCAGTGGATGCTGTGTTTGGCCGCAAGGTTCTGCAAACTGCAGTGGTTTGAGTTATGCTTCATCTTCCTGCTGGATACCCACCCTTTAGGGACACTGCTTTTGTATGTCCCGAACGTTATTACTACAGGAAGCGGGGTGTGTGTGACACACAAAGAATAATACCATTTTGTGAATACTCACCAGTAAAATGGTTATTATTGGTGTGTCACACACACCCCGCTTCACCTGCCCTTTTTAGTATCCTGGTTTTCTCTATTTGGTGAAGCTATAAGTTTATTGAGGGTTAATTTTTCTGGTACCTTGTCTTACTGCTTTTCAATTACACTGGGGATTAAGTGGGAGGTCCCAGGTATATATATAGACTGGGAGGGGCCTGTTTCAAGATCTCTCTCTCTGCAATGACATCTGGAGATGGTTTACCCCGAACGTTATTACTACAGGAAGCGGGGTGTGTGTGACACACCAATAATAACCATTTTACTGGTGAGTATTCACAAAATGGTATTTTTGCATTCTTTGGATGTGGTTAGGTGTCTGAAGTACTATCTGGTGGCTACTGCACCTCTCAGAAAAACTGATGCCCTTTTTGTGGTCCCTTCTGGTCCTAGGAAGGGTTTGGCTCCTGCCAAGTCTACTATCAGCAAATGGATCTGTCAGGCTGTGATTCAGGCCTATTCTGCTAAGGGGAAGAATCCTCCCTTCCGCCTTACTGCTCATTCTACGCGTGCTATTGGTGCCTCTTGGGCTTTTCAGCAGCAGGCTTCTGTTGAACAAGTTTGCAAGGCCGCTACTTGGTCTTCTGTTCATACCTTTTCAAAGTTTTACAAGGTTGATGTTAGGGCCTCAGCTGATGCTGCTTTTGGCCGCAAGGTTTTGCACACGGCAGTGATTTAAACTGTCTGCTGCTACCTTTGGGGATCCCACCCTACTTTATGGACACTGCTATTGGATGTCCCGAGTGTAAGTTTTCTATCTGGAGCAGGACGTACTGTATACGAAGAATAATACAATTCTGTGATTACTCACCTGTAGAATTGGTATTATGAGTATACAGTACGTCCTGCTCCACCCCACCCTTGGTTTTTGCATTATCTTGGATCCCCTGTATGGTGATTATCATTCTTATAGTTACTAGTTTGGGTTGTTTTAATTCTCCCGGCTTCTTGTTAACTGCTTTTCAATGCTG
Source organism: Gastrophryne carolinensis (assembly GCA_027917425.1). NCBI lineage: Eukaryota > Metazoa > Chordata > Amphibia > Anura > Microhylidae > Gastrophryne > Gastrophryne carolinensis. Next base: position 497,358,921 of record CM051236.1, read on the forward strand.
GGGATTGTGGGAGGTCCCTGGGTATTTGAGGGGCCGGGAGGAGCCTATTTTCTATGTCCCTGCAGTCCAGCGCCATCTGGCGGAGTAGTACTTGAGTGTAAGTATTCTATCTGGAGCAGGACGTACTGTATACTCATAATACCAATTCTACAGGTGAGTAATCACAGAATTGTATTTTTCTCTTCCATTTTACTTCAGGCCATCAGACTTAATTCAGAGATGATTGGGTTAACCTCTCCCGAAGGGTGTGGTCTGCAAGAACAAAAGGTGTGTCTCTACCTCCTGGGCCTATATCCACCTGGCTGACTTGATGCACTTCAGTTTTCTTTCTTGCAGTGGTCACTGCAAGGACTTATCTGAACTCCTCTCCCATTTACTTTTTGTGTTAAAGGTATTATGCCTTGGAAGCGGGGGTATTGGAAACCCATCCATGGCAGTAAGGACAAAGGCAACAAAATCAGAGCAAAGCAAGAGGGCCCTATAATCCGCCCCCCTCCTACCAGCCGTAGCACCATCAAGGAGACGCTTGATCCGTTTCCTAAGGGCAATAGCTGTAATGGCAGCAGACCGGGCGCAACACAGCCCCCACAAATGTAAATGCATGGCAGGCTAGCCGATCTATGCATCGGTCCTCGCTGTCCCGCAGTGTAGTAGTGTCAGGGGAAGGCATGACCGAGGTGTTGGACAGCTATAGAACGGGAGCGTCCACCTCAGGGGGACACGACCATCGCTTGACCAGGTCAGCAGGGAAGGGATACTTCTTATCCAACCCTTTGGGCACCGCGGGTAATCTACTAGGACGTTCCCACTCCTTGAGCATCATATTACTGAAATGGCTCTGCTTAGGGAACTCCAGACACTGTTTATCAGGACGAAAGAGCTCACCCTGCTTCCTCTTAGCCACCTCAGGGGGGACAATGTGCAAGATCTCAAAAATTTGAGACAACAGACTATCAGTGTCATCAGGGAACCATGAATCCTCCCCACGCTCAGACCCAGGGTTACTGTCGCAGCCCACCTGCTGGTCCCCAGAGGAGTCAGAGCCTGGGAAAAGCTCCCCCTCCTCTAGGGAGTAACAGTCACCAAAAACATCAATTTCCTCATACTCCTCAGTAAAGAGGGAGGGCGTGGGAGCCAGGTGCCGCTTCTTGCTAGAGGCCTTACGTGGAACAGGCCTGGCAAGCTGCCTTTCAATGCTGGCCACACGAAGTGCCAGATCAGATTGTGACCCCCCGCTAGAATCCCCCCTCACTGGGGGCTAAATGCAGGCGCGGAGGGGTAGGCGAAGCCGAAAGGGGCGCAGTACTGGGGAGAGAAGCGGGCAGCCCAGCCTGGGCCGCAACGATACCTTGGGCGCACGGCACGCACACCGTGACACTGTTACTCACAGGGGATGCCCCACACATGAAACACAGCCGGGATTGCCCCGAAGGACCGCCGAGCACGCTATCCCCAGAAGCCTCCATATGGTGATTAAGTCAGGCGCAATAGGCCAGCACAGGGTAAGGGCTGTTAAGAAGCCACCCGGGATGCCCCCCCAAGGGATTCCCCCAGAAGCCAGTAAGGGGAGATGAGGGAGGGTAAGGAGTAGGACCGGGAGAAACCACAACCCACAGTTGTCCCGCCTGAAAGACATAAGTAAAAACACATAAGCATCCCGCAGCCCATGCCCCAAGTAAACAAAAAAAACCCCAAAGGGGACTCGCAGACCAAGTAGGCCAAAATCACCAAGCCGCCAGACCACAGGAGGAAGCGACCCAGGCAGAGATCACCGCCGCAGCTCAGGGAGGAAGAGGGGCCCCGGACGCGCGGCAGAATCAAAATGGCGCCGGCAGAGGAACCTTGAGGGGCGGGCCGCGGGAGGACGACGCGATACGCATCATCCTCTGGACCCCCCCCCCCCCCCCCCCGAAGAGCACGAAAACGGCGCTCATGTGACCGCACCGGCGTCATCAGCAAGCAAAAAACACCTGTTATAGCTCCGCCCACCGCGGAGCGTAGTACAAAGTGGCGAAAACAGTTTAAAACGGCTAAAAACACTCGCCGCTAACACCCGCCCCCCCCTCGAACACACATCGGGCGGGGGGGGGGGGGGGGAGGAGAGCGAGCAGGCAGCGACGAGAGCCAGGCCAGGGATGGGGGGGGACCCCAAACACCAGAAACAAGTCTGCAAGTTTTGCCACAAGGCTTCCTTGCCTGTGGGCTGGTTGGGTCATTACACTGACCTATATTCCTCTTTAGGGGAAAGAATCTCCCCTTTCAGTTTATTCCGTTATATTGGTGCTTGGGTACCACTGGGCCTTCAGCATCAGGGTTTTTTTCTGTTGATTAAGTTGCTAGACTTATGGCTTGTTTCTGTTCATACCTTCAAGGTCTTGTTATGAGATTGACGTAAGAGCCTCTGCTCATGTTATGCCTGTTGCAAGTTTTGCAGGTGACAGCGCCTTTACTGTCCGCTGTGCCTTGTTTTTTCCTGGGGATACTCACCTGTAGAGTTATTATATGCATACAGCACGTCCTGCTCCACCCCACCCTGGTTCACTTGTTCTGGATCCCCTGTATGGTGATTGTTATCATTTGATATTATTACCAGTTTTCTGGGTGGTTTGTTCCTCCCGGCTTCTCTTCTCACTGCTTCTTCAATGCTGGGGATTTGTGGGAGGTCCTTCGGTATATGTAGGGCCGGGAGGAGCTTGTTTTCTACATGTCTGCAGTGCACGGCGCCTGAGGCGGAGGATTACCCACATGTTATTACTATTCTGGAGCAGGACGTGCTGTATGCATATAATATCAACTATACAGGTGAGTACTTCACAGAGTTGTATTTTTTCACGTTTTTAATCATTAGATGCTGCAGGTTCATTAATAGGAAATGCGGCTTTTACTAAATGTCTTTTATGGATATATGTTCTTTTATTTCATGCCCCCTCGCTATTCTCTAAGAAACACAGTTGCCTAGTAACCGGCCTGATGCAGCAAGCTTTGTCCCTTGGGTGGGGCTGCTGGCCGTTTTGATTGGCTGTGCTGGTCTCCATCTTAGGTATGGGCAATGATGTCACGGTCTCCAACTTAGGTATGGGCAATGATGTCACATGACTCGGTATGCCTGCGATGATGTCACGGACACGTGACCTGGAACCCTAAGCTCTATGCAAAAGGCTGCTAGGTACAGATACCGCTCTTTCAAGCTGGCCAGGCACCCGAGTTCAAGTCCCCGTGCTGGGATGAAACGTGTAGGGATGTCTGGCGGTCTTATTGCCTAAAGGTTTACATACGTTTTGAGGATACATCTGCGGAGAGGGGCAACTGAATATCGTAGTGGAGAGACACACTGAAGACCAGCTAAGTGTTGTGACAAGCCTGTTTTCTATTTATTATTGTGAGTGCATACCTGTTTCATTAAATTGTCATTAGTTTAAAAAGGTTTTGCACTAGATCTCACTTATGTTATATTATCGGAGCATTGCATTTATGGCTTATGCCCTTTTGGAGAAACGCTGTGGAAGTGTGTGAAGTGGATTATATTGCCTGCACCACCGATGGGAATTTTTAAAGTGAAAGCTCCATTCCCCTATGTTTATGCTCATCTCTACTGTGAATCTGGTAAGAGGCTGTGCAATTCAGGTGGCGGAGAGTGTCTAAGCACGAAGTTTGTCCTTTTCTACACTGTGAAAATAATCGGTCTGAAGAATTTTTAAAGTGGAACTACAATCTACCCTAACCTATTATGACATACTGAGTGGAAGGACTCTTTTTTTCCCACGTTGAGCTTCGGCAAAATATCTTGATCTGCTTTTTAAGTGTTGCGCGGTTTTGCTAATTTTATCCTGATTTTTTTTTTGCCTAAGGTCGTTTCTCCCTTTCACCTTAATGAGGAAGTTGTCTTACTTTCTTTGTGCCCAGCACCGACTAATTCTAAGGAAAGGACCCTCCATGCCTTGGATGTGGTCAGAGCCATTAAGTATTAACTGGTTGTGAATGAATCCTTCAGGAAATCGGATTTGCTCTTTGTCCTAACAGATGGCTCTAAGAAAGGTTTGCCACCAGCCAAGTCCACTCTCAGTAAGTGGATCAGACAGGCGGTGGTGCAAGCATATTCTGCCAAGGGGAAGGAACCCCCTTTTCGTATTTCAGCCCATTCTACTAGAGCTATTGGTGCCTCCTGGGCTTTTCAACACCAGGCATCTGGTGAACAGGTTTGTAAGGCTGCCACTTGGTCTTCAGTTCATACCTTTACAAAGTTTTACAAGGTTGATGTTAGGGCCTCATCTGATGTTGCCTTTGGCCGAAAGGTGCTTCAGGCGGTAGTGAAACAAATTACATGCTGTTCCGCACTGGGGATCCCACCCTAATAGACACTGCTTTTGGATTTCCCACATGTCATCACTTTGGGACGACCTGGGCTAGATATAGGGAAAAATACAATTCTGTGAAACTCACCCGTAGAATTGTTTTTGAGTATATCCAGTCCAGGTCGTCCCACCCCTCCCTTGTTCATTATCTCTTGTTTGCCTGTTATGGTGATTGGGGAAGGTATCTGTGTTTGTTTCAGCGCAGGGTACCAAGTAGGTTGGATAGCTAGAAGTGGCTGTTTACTTGTCCTAATCCTATAGGTACTCAAGGAAAAGGTAAGTATTAGGTGCACTATAGATGGGAATAAAAGTTAATGGATAAAAAAGGTTAGCACAGGTAGAAATAACTTTCTTGTTAGAGGAGTTGGTTAACATTGCAGGTGATTCTTCCAAATAAGCTTGTTAGAGGCTGGAGAAAGGAAGTTGATTGGTTAGGATTAGGAATGTTTGAGGGTGGTATTTCTACCAGTTAATCAAACCAGCGACAACCAGTATCATTGCCTCTGGCTGATTAGGCCTCAAAAATCTCCAAGGTTGCTGGAGATTTTTTCTCTACCTGGTTACCAACTTAATGGTTACCTGGACTGTAAGGACCCAGTGCAGTGTGTGGCTCTATTGGGTACTTGTTGTAAATATATATAGACAGTAGGTATTGTAATTACCGGTGGTGCACAGTGCTGGACTCACCTGTCTTCTTTGGTTGATTGGAGTTTTGAATCCTTTTCTGTATTTGGAACGTTGGTTTGTCTAGGTAAGTACTTGAGAGTGGACTGGGGTTCCTGATAGTAGTGGTGTTATGAGCAGGTAGTTGAGGTCTGTTTCAAGAGAGTTGTGCAGATTATATAGGGTTAATAATCCTAGGTAAGCTGTAAGTGGAAGGCTTTAAACCCAGCGTAGTGCTGGTTCCCCAATATGTGTGCTAGGCAGAGCAGGGTTAATGGCTAAGGCTTTGCCCTGTGTGCAATATGCAGGTTGTTGTTGCGATCTGCAATAGGGGGTGTTTAGAAGTTGTTGCCGCTAGTGGTGGGCAGTGTAGGCAGGATATATATAATGGCCGCTCCTGCGGCTATATATGTGTTGGTATGTATGGCCGCTTTAGCGGCGAAGAAATGTAGCGTGGCCGGCGGGCCAGCTGCTCCTGCGGCTTTATATGTGCTGGTGGGTATGGCCGCTTCAGCGGCGAAGAAGTGTAGCGTGGCCGGCGGAGGCTCGGCTGAAGGTAACTAACGCTCCTGAGGCTTATGTGCGTGCCTGAAGATAAAGCCGCTTCAGCGGTGAAGAAATGTAGCGAGGCCGGCGGAGGCTTTGCTAGGAATCACCGATGCGCGTTTCGTCAGATTGTATCCAACGTTGTCAAGGTGAAGGGGCGGGCTGATAACTCTGATATTTTATTGGTGCTCATTCGCACCAGAGGTTGATGGGAAATGTAGTTTTACTCGGGCCATTTGAAGCAGGCCTATGAGTTATTCCATTTCTGGGCAGCAGATGTCGCTGTGTAGTGTTGTTAGGCTGTGAAAACTAATCATTTTTGCTGCAATGCTATAGTCCGTTGTTAGCAGCAGGTGGTGCTATTCTGTTTTTTCTGTGTTGATCTGTGTTGCTGAAAAGCTTGTAACTGATACATTGTAGAGGCCTATTTAGTACAATGTAGTTGACCTATTTAGTACAGTGTAGTTGATGCCTGTTGTTGTAAAAGTTATTTTGTAGGCAAAGGAAAATTTGCTGTTTACTGGAAACACTGATTTAAATATGTTGCCAAAAGTTATAACTTGGTAGTTAATTATTTTCCAGGAAGCAGTTGAGGTCTATTTCTATGTTTAGACCTTCTGGGGATAGTGTTTTTAGTTCAAATATCCAGAATGTTTCCTTCTTGGCTGATTCACTTTGCATATTTGCTCCTCTCCAGTTGAGAATAAATTTTTCTATTATCCAGAAATCCAAGCCCGCTGGATTCTTTTGGTGGAATTTGGAGAAATGGGCCGAGACACTGTGTGTGGGAAGTCCATTCTTGATATTTCTGATGTGTTCACTTAGTCTGGTTTTGAACGGTCTTTTGGTTCTCCCAATGTAGAGAAGGTTGCAAGGGCATTTGAGGCAGTATACTACTCCTGCCGTGTTGCATGTAAGCTGGCCTTTTATCTTTTATTCTTTATTAGTTGTAGGGTTGAGGAAACTTTCCATTGTGTATTGGGGTGTTTTATTGTTGTGTAGGTACAATTTACACCCTTGGCAATCTCTGCAACGGGAGAATTTGTTTATTGGTGTTGTGCTTGGTGTGGGTTGGTTGATTACACTGGCTGTGATATATTGGGCCAGGGTTTTTGGTTTTCGATAAATGAATCTGTTTTGGTCCGACGAGCTCTCTTAGGGTGGGGTCTGTGGTCAGCACCCCCCAATGTTTTCTGATGATATTTTCTAATTTTTTGTAGTCTCTGGTGAATTTAGTAATGAAGGTTGGAGCCCCAGAAAATGGACGCACTATCTTCTCTGTATTGGAGGGTGGTGCCTGGTTTTTGACTCTTTGCACAGTTGATTCCAATTTGGTTTCATCATAGCCTTTTTCCAGGAATCTGTTCTTGATGATTTGAGCTTGTTCAATGTATATCCCTTCTTCTGTTATGGTGATTACTATTTTTATTCTGGGACTTGTTGTCCTTATGTTTTTTGTTGTAGTGAGTACATGCTGAAGCTATGTGAAGTAACATGGTTTCTTGGCCTCCCGGCCTGTCTCCTCTTTACTGCTTTTTAACCACTGGGAAATGATAGACACCTGCTTTTATAGGGGGCCGGGAGGAGCGACAGCTTTTGATCTTGCAGTCGAGCGTCCCCTGGGGGCGGAATACCCACATGTCATCACTTTGGGAGGACCTGGACTGGATATACTCAAAAACAATTCTACAGGTGAGTTTCACAGAATTGTATTTTTTCCCTATATCCGGTCTAGGTCGTCCCAGTGATGACATGTGGTGGGACGACCTGGGCTGGATATAATCAAAAAGAGTTCTACAGGTGAGTTTCACAGAATTGTTTTTTCCATGCGCCATCTGCACATGTGCAAGCTCTCAATGAGAGCTGCCTGACGTTACTACATTATTCGGCAGGTGGCTTCTCATTGCCACGCCCCGTTGACTCTCCAAACTCACCACTTTGCAGCAGGCTGCAGCAGCGTGCACTCCCCATTAACGTCAATGAGAACCATTTGCTGAAAGACATAACACAGCAAACGTCTCTCATTGGCTGAGCACCCGCGCATGCACCATTGGAACGTGGAATGAGTGAGTAGTTTGTGGCTTTCTGGGGGGTTCCCAGGATGCCCCTTGGGAACGGAACAAAACCTGGGGAAGTCAAATTCCTAGCTGTCAAGGGGCTCTTCTAATGCAAGCAAATCTGAGCACGCTGTCGGCTGCTACCCCCCACTACCCTTTAACAGGGACTGTTCCTGCTAAAGGTATAGCGGGGATGCGCCATATCTCTGTGCCATGGCCGCATACCCGCTGTACCTCAAGTGAGGGCTGTCCCCACACCAGGCCTTTCTGAATGGCCTGAACAGCCACACCTACAGCTAGGGGCAAGCGGGTGCTCTATTCAGATTTTTTTTAAGTTACATTAAAGCATTCCAGGTTGCTAAATATATATATTTTACGTAGATCTATACGAATACTTACTGGAAGCAACCTGCAAGTACCTCCACAGCCAAAATGAGGTCTCCATGTCTTGCATAGCCTCCAGCTGTTGTGATGGCACAGCCTATGCTCCTCCCCTGAGTTGCGCACTTAGAGCACCATTACCAGCAGCAATCCACTGCCAGCTGGGGATGCAGAGGACTGCACAACAGCGCAAGACATGGTGGGACATCTGGGCTCACTCCTTTCTAGGTGACTTATAGGCATCTTCTGATATTCATTTTATTAAAATTATGGAACTGGGGTTTGTTTCTTTTGTAATGGGGGGGGGGGGGGGGGCTGTCTATTTCTTTCACGGGCAAGTAAAATGAACTTAAGGAAAAAATGTGAGATTAATTCATATTTCTTGTCTCCTTTTTTTTTCTTGGGGCAACCAGTGATCGGCCTGTAAAGTTTATAGAAAAATCTGGACCCGGAGTTCAGATGCTCTGCTGTTCCTGCAGTGTTGGTAAGTAATGGAACATGAGCAGCAACAGTTGGGCAATAATCTAGCACTGTGTTCTGCTTGCTTCTGTAAAGGTGCAGACATCGCCTACAAAAGAAATGCATCAGCTGCTTTACCAACATTGGGGTGAAGGGTCTCCTAAATTGTAAGGGAAAGTCTGTGCCTTAATGTGGCACTGCCCTGAGTCCCACTTGCCCCCGTCCTAGGTGTTGACTAGCAAAAAAAAACAAACAAACATGGTGTTCTTATGGCTCTTTCATCCTGGTGTCATCCAAGGATTTGGTGAACACTCTGTTCACAACAAATAGGACTGGATCTCTCTGATGAATGTCCCACCTGTGTATAAAAGGGCTTTAGATTCCAGGTGTTGTTTTCTGTGGGTCGAATGTGGAAGGTGGACCAGGATCCAACAGGCTCCCCCTGTGACTGTCTGCATCACTGTGTAACAGACCAAACACACTGCAGGGCTAAATTAAGGGCACTGCAACCTAATAATGCAACAAATTCATTTTTATTGGAATTACTGAATCAAAACAGCCACCATTACAATAAAAACACAAAAACCACACATAAGACAAAGGATAAAAAAACCTACGAAACCTGTCTACCCAGGACCCGATTTTATTGCTCAGCTACTGTGGGCACGCAACGGAGCGCGCGGGGCAGCACCCCTGCCAACCTGGACCTTTGTATAGATCATTAATGGGCGGTATTTATCATTTATTCTGAGATTGTGGTTCGTTTTTGCTATTGATTACTTGGTCATTTTTCGGTCTCCTCCATAAGCTTTCCCTCTCCTCCATAAGCTTTCCCTCCCCCTCCTCAGGTTTTTCCCTTATTTTCTTGTTTATAAAACCAGAGGTGTTGCTGATCCCTCTTTTTGGAATTGACTGTGTAACAGACGGTAACTAACATGCTAACAAGTTATTTCAACTCAGCCACTTGTATTTGCCCTTCTGACCTGTATATCTTCTACTAATTGCATGTATATAGTTTGTTTAGTGTGCTCCTAAAGTTGGCTTCTTCATTATGTTACATGCTACCGGGGCTGGCTTCTGGTCCAATTTTATCTCGTTAACGGACCAGGGGTATATCAAACGGAGCTTGGTGGCTTTGCTACGGGGCTGGCAGGCCTCTGTTCATAGGTCTGCAGCCTGTCATAATCTTGAAAGCCTGTATTGAGGGTCTGTACCGCCTGAACTCTTGTGTCGTCACATCGGACGGGCTCCTCACAGGATCGCAAACCACAGGGAGGAGGAGAAGTTCTCACCTTTCCTGAGGAAGGGTAATTCCAGCACAGGTGATCCGAATCCGCACATTTTATAAAACTTAACCTTTACTTGCTAATGATTGAAAATTGATAGTAGAAAACTGCTCACATAGGGATCGTCTGTCCCACCATCCCAAACCACAAGAACCGGCGAGGCTTTTAGGCACCACTTTGTCAAGCTGCATCATTCCCACCCTTTCGTGACTATCCAAAGCAGATCTGAAGTTGGACTTTAAGTGTAACAAAACCCTGCACAGCTGGCCCTGGAGTTTAACATATTCCAGGGCCGACTGCTGGTTCACCCCCCCCCCCCCCCCCGGGTCACCATAAACCTTGCCAACTTCCTGGCTCTCTTGACGATTTTGACAACGGCGCCCACATCTTTGTGTTGTTCTCACATCCAGCCATTCAGATGGGCTTGGGACAGAGGGTGCTCGCTGCTAGGGTTATGTCCGCTTATGCTACCGATCTGTAAACAGATATATTTGCTGAGCATTAAATATGCACAGCAAACTGATCTGATTGGACAAGAGCCCAAACATGCGCTGTGGGACCAGGGAAAGATATTTGTAGAGGAAATCTGGGGGTGTCACACATCGGATTTGGGATGCCCTGGGGGGGGGGGCAAGGGACAAAACCTGGGATAGTCAAAATCCTGGGTTTTGTTCCGCTTTTAAACCGGACCTTCACTCTGAATAAGAGTCTATCTTATATGTTTCCCCCTCCCTGTTCATTCCTATTGGCCACATTAAAAATCACCCTACCTGCATCTACTGCATGTTATGAGCCTTTAAACATCCAAGATGGCGGCTCATGTAGCATTAGGCAGCCTGCAAATAGGAAGTGCCTTCTGACTGTGCCGCTCTACATTCTGGGATTCCTGACCTTTTCCTGACCCCTGCTCTGCTCTGTCTGAGCAAAGCACAGCTATAACCCACCCCCTGCACTTTATCCCACTCTCCTATCCTCAGTAAATATGATGTTTGAGTCAAGATGGCGGCGCCCGTATCCTAAAGTCCTGAACAGAATTGCAGCCCAGTGGAAAGAATAATAAGTGACTAAAAACTTAAAATATATTAATTTTAGATGCTTGGGAATAATTTTTTAAGGGTTTGGGCTTTTCAATAAATCATGGTGAAGGTCCGGTTTAAGTACTCATTTTCCTAATCTATTGAAGTCTGTGTAATAGGAGAACATCGATTGCTTGAGAAGATTGTCTTATCGTGTTTTTTTTATTTTTCCTTTTTACTTGGTATATTTTGTAATTAAACTATTTTAAGTAGTAGTATTTAACATATTTTGTGTATAACCTTTTTTGTTTTAGGGGGAATGTTCATGGCTGTTGGGGGCAGTGATCATGCTATAAGAATATATTATTTGGGCAATGAAAACCCAGAGAAAGTCTCAGAGCTTGAGGGCCATGCAGTAAGTATTGGTTACCTATGTTTTTTAAACCTTGCAGCTAAATATAATGTTTTTTGTGTGATTTGGCATCCTAAGAAAGCACTTCACATAAACCAGTAATAGATACTTGCAGGCATAAATTTATCCCTGAACTTCGAGTGTAAAATTGGGGAATACTTGTCTGTTGTCTTATACATCTGGTTTCTCCTAGTCCGCTTTCTCAGAAGGCTACAGCATGTTTTTAGGGTTATGCCTTGGTAGTTTTCGCTGTAGTCAGTCTGTAGTGAATAGTGGACTATGATGCACACCTTTCTGTCACCGGGCTGCACTAAAATGGAGCCGGGACATTTTTCCCAGTGTCCTGTTCAGGTCGCTCAATTTCTGACATGTGGGTAATCCGCCACAAGGTGGCGCAGTACCTGCAAGATAAAAATCCTAGCTCCTTCCGGCTCCATATAAGGCAGCTGTCTCCCAAAAATCCCCAGAATTCATTTTGCAGTCTCACTGCGAGGATCGTTTTTTGTCTACTCTCTCTGGATATCGCAGGCGAGCGGGGCATCCTAAGCCTGTCGGCCACTGCATCCCTATTCCCGCCTTCTTCCGTGGACCCATCCTGCCTCCCAGCCTCGTCTACGAAACAGGTGACGGTAGTTATACGCAGAGGGTCAGGCTTTCGGCAGAGCTATGCTCTGGGCCGCAGACCCTCTCCCGAAGGGTAGCCGGCCATAGGCAATGGTGAGCCTATATGGGGGGGAGGGGGGAGGAACCACCTAGGGACCTTTTCATTCCTTAATGTCACCCTCAAGCTTTATCTGTGTGTGTGTCTTACTGTGTTTTATTCACCTCCCTCGTTCCTGGTCCTTCTCCTCTCCCCTCCAGCTGTCAGGGCTCTGTGAGGGAGGGAGGGCCCCCAGCAGGAGCGGGCGGGCCACTGCTCCGTGCGGGCGCCTGCCTCGCTCGTGCGGGCGCGAGCGCTCCGCGGCTGGAAGGGGCCTCTCCTGGGCCGTATCTCCATTCTGTGTGGTCTGGGCGCCATTTTTTCCTGTCTGGCGCCCTGGTTTCGCGAGCTGCGGAGGGGGTCGGGGCCCGCCCCTCGAGGTGCTCGTAAACGGCCCCGATTGGCGCCATTCTTCACCCGCGGTCTGTGTGCGCTCGGGCAAAGCGCGCCGGTCTCCTTCCTTCCTGTCTGCGCATCTGGAAGTATTCCTCCTGGTCACCAACCACCCCCCCGCCTCTTCGCATTCTCTAATTTTAAAGGGATCAATAAGAGGGATTAAATTAGGGATTGTCCGGGTTTGGGCCGTCACTGCCTTGTAACCCGATTTCTTTTTGCTAAAATCACCATAATGGAGGCTTCTGGGGATAGCGAGCTTGGGGCCCCCTCAGGGCGGGTTAAGCTCTGTCTCATGTGTGGTACATGCCCTCTGAGCGGTCTCAGCACAGTTTGTGTACCTTGCGCCAGGAGCGGTCTTCTGGAACGGGATAGGGCGGGCGCTTCTGTCCCCTACGGCCTCGCCGTAACCCTGCGCCTGCATTTAGCTCCCAGTGAGGGGGAAGCCAGCAGGGGGTCTCAAACGGATTTGGCGCTCTATGGCCAGCCTATAGTGACATTTATCTTGCTCGGCTGCCGGCAAGGCCACGAGTAAGAAGCGGCATATTGAGCCGGGTTACTCTTATTCTTGGTGTGCTACACACCCCGCTTCACTTCTTAAATATTCATCCATTATTGGGTTAATCCACCGCAGGTGACGTCGTGCAGAGAGGAAGTCTTGTAACGAGCCCCCTTCCGGCCTACATATACCTGGTACCTCCCTTCAATCACCAGTATATTTAAAAAGCAGAAAGACAAGGTACCAGTATTCCACCGGTAACCTCCAAAATCAATTTTGATATGAATAAAAAAGGGCTTCACCATATAAATGCTTCGGTAATACCGAAGAGGGTGGGGGTGAAGCGGGGTGTGTGGCACACCAACAATATCCATTTTTCAGGTGAGTACTCACAAAATGGTATTATTCTTGGTGTGCCACACACCCCGCTTCACTTCTTAAATATTCATCCATTATTGGGACATCCAAAAGCAGTGTCCACAAGGGAAGGGCATCTCAAGGCCAGGTGAAGCATAACTTAAATGACTGCAGTCTGCAGAACTTTGCGGCCAAAAACAGCATCCGCTGAGGCCCGCACATCAATTTTGTAAAACTTAGAAAAAGTGTGAACAGAAGACCAGGTGGCGGCCTTACAAACCTGTTCAACAGAAGCTTGGTGCTGAAATGCCCAAGACGCCCCAACAGCGCGAGTGGAATGAGCAGTAATACGAAAAGGGGGAACTCTTCCCTTAGCCGAATAGGCCGCAGTAACGGCCTGACGTATCCACTTGCTAATGGCAGATTTGGCTGGTGCCAAACCCTTCTTAGGCCCATGGGGGCACAACAAAAAAGGAATCCGTCCTACGAAAAGGAGATGTGATAATCAAGTAGTACTTAACACAGCGTACTACATCCAAACAATGCAAAACCCACAAAATGGTATTTTTGCTGCTGCTGATGATGATGAGGTGTTTGGTGGTCGGGACTCCATGGAGGAGGGTGAGTTGTTTCAGGACTCCGACTCCTTAGGGGACCGACCGGGTGGCTATGACGGCGACCCTGGGTCTTCCTCGGACAAGGATTTGTGGCTCCCTGATGACACGGAGAAGTTATGTTCTGTATTGAGACCTTGCACATTGTACCCCTGAAGGCGGCAAAAAAGAAGCAGGGGGATTTATTTCGGCCTGAGAGACAGCGGCTTGTTTTTCCTGAACAGGGCCACTCCTTCAAAATGTTTTTTAGGGAATGGGAAAGGCCTAATAAATTGCCGCCGGTGCCTAAGGGCTTGGACAGACGGTATCCATTCTGTGAGGAGTTGATTTGCCTTTGGTCCCGTCCCCCGGAGGTGGATGCCCCTGTGTTGGGGCTCTCCAATACCACGGTTATGCCGTCACCCGATACTGCTTTCTTGCGCGACCCTGCTGACTGGCGCATGGATCAGCTGGCTTGTCACGCCTTCACCTTTGTGGGTGCTGCCCTTCGTCCGGTTTGTGCCGCGGCCTTTGTCTCCCTAGCCTTCAAGAAGAAGGTGAGATGTCTCACCCCACCGTCCACCATTGATAGCGCCCCCCGCCTAGAGGGTCCGAGGTGCCCCCCCCCCTCGCACATCTCTGGACCTCCCGCTAACTGCCGAAGTGGGAGGCTCACATACTCCTCTAATGTTCCGAATTTCACACCTCTCCCTGACAGGGGCCTGCCTTCACGTGGGATCTTTTTGTATCTAACCCCCCATGCCCCCCGCCCTGCGGCAGTGCCAAGGTAGGGTGGCAGGGCGGGGGAGGCACTTTTTGACTAAACTTCCTCTTTAAGCACAACATTTGTCCTAGAGTTAAATGTATGGCACATTTTTGAGTCTGAGCCCTCTTCCCTTTCAGCCAAGGCAGCATCTTGGCGTTACAAACACTGTTTATCACAAAATACAAAAGGTAGGTTCGGCACAGGGGTTAAGCAGCAGTATTACACTTATCAATCTGCCTTGTTTCATTGCTTCTGTTAGACTGTCCCATTGCAGACAGTGAGGCAAAATGGGGTGAAGTTCAGTCTACGTCTCTCCAGGCACCCAAAAAAGCTATACTCTTTCCTTTTGTCCTCTTCAGCTATTCTGGTGCTTGAAAACTTACTGCGTGACATTTTGACCATCGTAGTTTGCGGTCCATGTCCCACCAGTTGAACTAGTACTAGTACCACTGGGAAACCCTGTACATAATGGCAAAGGTGGTCTCATTTTTTTGAATGTTTACACCAGAATATAACTTGACTGATGTATCCCCTCTTGCTTTGTTCGGTGTTTGACGGGTTTACTTTTTTTTAATTTGTAACTTTTTTTTTTTTTTTAAGGATATCATTGACAGTATACTATTCTCATACAACAGTGAAAGGTAGGGTTTATTTTTTTTACCTGTTACTATTCTTGGATATAAAAATGAATGACTGAAAATTTGTTTTTGTTTTAGTTCTTTAACTGCATTGTGTTGCATGACGCTGCATAGTATAGCCACTCTGTGGCAGTAATGAAATTTTGCTCCTTTTTCTACCTTTTTTCTTTTCTTTCATTTTGAAGTTACTAGTATTTTAAGTTCAGTTTTATATAATCTCATTTGTTTTATATAGGTTTGTGAGTGGAAGCAAAGATGGGACAGCACAGGTTTGGGGCTTGAAACAACAGGAGTGGCACAGTATTACACTTGATATGAGCACAGATATGGATGACAGGTACGTAGATGTTTGGAGCTAGGAAAAACAGGTCCATGTCTTAAAGTGGACCTATCATCTCAAAGCTGGCCCTGGCGTCCACAAGACGTCCAACTGTTTGAACGCCCCAGACAGGCCTGCAAACACTTACCTTACCTTACCTTTCCTGCGCTCCTATGTGACGTTCTCGGCCTGCGGCTGCAACCCAGCCCTCTCGGCCTCTGTGATGCACCTGTCTGGCTGGGCATGGGGAGACTGAGGATGCATATGCTACCTCTCCCTATGCTGATGCTACTCCGAGTGAATGTTGCTTTGGCTGTCCTGTGTTTGTGTGTGTGCAAAATGACAGGCAATTTTCTCCTTCTTTCTGAGGCATATATCTCTCAAAATTTGGTGTGAATTGCTACGGGCACAGCTCCCCCCAATATTCCTAGTATGTCACACCCCCCACTTCCCGATATTCATGATACTTGGGAACCCGGCCTGTAGAGGGCGATCTTGCAGAGATGACATGGAAAAAATGAAGCCCCTCCTGGTCCATAAGTACTGGGTTCCTCCCACTATTCCTCAGTCTTTTCGTCTCTGCAGTCGGTGAAGCATTCAGAAGATGACTCTCCTTCAAGCTGCAGGTAGCCATTCTTGCTCCCGGCCCTTTTTTCTCTATTTCTGTCTGAAATTTTTAAAACCTGTTTATATTGTATGCCTCCCAGCCCTGGCTGTATGGTTCAGGCAAAGGTAGATACATACACCTTTTGATGTATACAGGAGTTTTTACTCCTCCGTGAGACCCAAATTTTGGTAGGCGGCTTCCGGGTTGGTGTTTCCCGATGTGGGATGCCCTCTGTCCCTTTAAAATCCCCTTGTGCCTGATGGGTGCATTTCTATCCTCTCCCCTTTAGTTCTCCTTTAACCCTGCTGGGGTAAAAAGGGGGGGGGGGGGGCGTTATCTGGGCTTATTTGTCACCATGCACACACACACAAAAAAAAAAGAGATATATGTCTTTATTTCTTATTTTTATTTTTATTATGTATGTTTTACTATACTATTTAATAGGAAATGTTTTATTTAGATTTTCCTATCTCTGTCTAGGCAGCATTTTTTGCTTACCTATTAAAGCTCTTTGTTTCTGGCTGTGTTCAGATTTGAATTTTTGGCCATGTGATCCTGGAACTGGGCGGGGCTTAGGCATGCTTTTATTCAGAGAGCACCTGGTATGCTCTGTTTGACTTCCTGTTTCCTGCTTCCCTGTGGCCTTACCTCATGGTGTGAGCTTATTGCATGGGCTGTGAGTATCCTTCAGCTTGTCTGAAGGGAGTTTTTTTCTGTCATTTATTTATATTGTGTGCATTTGGTGACTGTTTTTTGTTTTCTCTGTAGGTGGAAACTCCTTATTAAAAAGGGGTTTCTCCTGGTCCTTGTATAAAAAAAAAAAAGCCCTTAAGCCTTATTTGGGGGTCCATTTGTGTTTCAATCCTCCCACTTGGGACTATTTAAAGGGGCATCCCGGGTAGCAATTGCGTAAATCCCATATATACTTGGCGACTATAATCAATTATAGTATAATACTAAACACCATATGGAGGCATCTCAGGATAATGGGCATGCAGTTCCCTCTGCACAGACTCGGCAATGTTTTGGATGTGGGGCATTCCTTGTTGGGGATAACGCAATTCTTTGCGTCCCTTGTGCACAATTAACTATTATGCAGCAAACCGAGGCCCAGGCTTCAGGGCCTGCGGCTAATGCCTCATCTCCAACTCCGCCATGTCTTGTCCGTACCCCCAATGATATTGTCATGGGTGGTGAGTCGCATGCTGATTTATCTGCCAGATTGGCTCATCTTGAAAGATTGATGTCTACCTCTGTGCCTAAGAAGGCCTCAGCTAAAAGAAAGCACTTGACTCATGCCGCTCCGGCAAGTGAGTCAGACAATTGTGAATTGCTTGATTGGTCTGATCCTTCTCAGTTAGAAGAAGGAGAATTATATGAGGAATCAGATGTTTCTGATGAACAGCAATTTGTTGGTACTGAGATTGAGCAGGGTGAAGCAAGTGTTGTGGATACCCCAAAAGCTCTTGCTCAGTTATTTGAGGTTTTGGTTATTACTCCTCCTGAAGTAGTCCCTCTTCAAAAAGAGGAATTCTTTGGAGTCTCTAAACCTCATTTAGAATTTCCAAATCAAAAGCATTTTGATGATATTATTCTTAAAGAATGGGAGAAGCCTGCGCGGCTTCCTGGCATTCCCTTGGGCTGGGACAAGAAATATCCCTTCCCAGCTGATACTGTTAAACGTTGGTCAGCACCACCTGTGGTGGATGCCCCTGTGCTTAATTTATCCAATTCTTCTGTGTTGCATTCTCCTGACTCCACTACACTTAAAGATGGAGAGGATAAGCGTATTGATCAAATGGCGTGCCACGCTTTTTTCAGTGTGGGCTCGTTGGTGCTTCAGCGCTCATGACAGTGACTATTAGGTCTGTTGTGAGAGACCTAATGAATTACTCAGGGCTTGATCCAGCCTCTGATGAGTACGCTGCTCTTAAGCGATGTGAGATGTTTTCATCCTTTGTACTTTCTGCCTTAGATGACACTCTGGTCATGTGCAGCAGAACGTCTGCCTTGTTAATCGCCATTTGGCGGTCGGTGTGGTTGCGGCAGTGGGCAGCTGATATTGTAGCCAAGAAATCACTTACAGCGCTCCCTTTTGTGGGATTGCGTCTCTTTGGAGAAAAATTGGATTATTTCACTAAAGGAGGTAAATTACCTCAGCGTAAGAAACAACGGCGTTCCTTTCGTGGAGTGGCCTCATTTAACCCTTCCTTTCGGGGGTCCAGATCCGGTAGAGGATCGACCTTTTCAGCCCCTAGAGGGAATGCATGGAATAGAGGAAGAGGACGTGGCCGAAACCAAAACCAAATCTGCCACTAAGCCTGCTCAACAATGTGGGGACGCCCTCACCCATACGGGTGGGGGGACGGCTGCGGTTTTTCTTCCAGTTCTGGGTTCAGGAGGTATCAGACAATTGGGTTCTGGAAGTAGTCTCTTCCGGTTACAAACTGGAATTCGAGTTCCGGCCTCCTCCCAGATTTTTCATGTCCCAGATGCCATCAGATCCGGCAATTGCGCAGGGACTGCGGGCAGCAGTAGCGAATCTGTTAAACATGGCTGTCATATGCCTAGTGCCTCCAGCGGAAAGGGGTTTGGGGTTTTACTCCAACCTATTCACGGTACCCAAAACAGACGGCTCTGTTCGGCCTATCCTAGACCTAAGGAGACTCAATCAATTTATCAGTTTCAGAAAATTCCGCATGGAGTCTCTGCGATCAACGATCGATGCTCTCCATCAGGGGGACTTCATGACATCCATAGACATCAAGAATGCTTCTTTGCACATTCCTATTTTTCCGGGTCACCAGAGATTTCTCAGGTTCCCGATAGAAGACCAGCATTATCAATTTGTGGCCCTGCCATTCGGCCTTACCTCGGCCCCAAGAGTCTTTACCAAGATGCTGGCAGGAGTGATGGCTATATTCAGGGTCCAGGGCATCCGCATTGTGCCTTTTCTGGACGATCTTCTTATCGTGGTCTCCTCCCTCGAACAATCCGAGTTGGACACCAGGACGGTGGTCTCTATGCTAGAGAGGTTTGGATGGTTAATAAGTTACCCCAAATCCTCTCGTCCAGGGAAATTCCCTTCCTGGGCCTGATTCTGGATACATTTCAGGCCAAGGTTTTTCTTCTTCAGTCCAAAATGGTTCTGATTCAGGACTTGATTCGTCTATTCTTGTCCAACCCTCGTCAGTCTATCCGTCTAGGGATGAGACTAGTGGGATTGATGGTAGCTGTATTCGAGGCAGTCCCGTTTGCCCAGTTTCACATAAGGACGCTTCAGCTCTGGTGGATGATCGCCCCACTCAGCAGGAGACCAATTCATTGTTTGCACTGAGGTGACTATTCATACTCTTTTGTCATTTTTTGCAGTTTTGCACATTATATTTTTCATTGTTGTATTGCACATTAGCACTTTAGATAATATGGATGGATTTAGTGATGTCTCTTATCATGAGTTAAGCACAAAGAGGTTTATATAGAATCAATTGGGTCTCTGCTGCTGGGTTGGGCTGTGTATTGTGTTGTCTTATTTTTAGATGTTTGTAATGATGTATTGTGTATTTTTAATGTAGGATTTCTAATGAATTAAACTATGGATATTAATTAGATATTGTATTGGTCTATTAATTGAATAGGAGTGGTGCCATTGTGTTTGGTACCTGTTCTTGTGGTACACTGGGCCACAAGGTGGAGGTGTGTTTTTTGTAGTGTTTACAGTTGGGACACACAATTTTGGCACATTACCTGTTTCGTATGCATATTTAATTATTTGGGCGGTGCTGAACTATAGTACAGATCCTGTGCAGGGTATAGACGCTTCAGCTCTTCCTCTTGGCAAAGTGGGACAGGTGCCCACTATCATTGAATCAGACTTGTCTATTGTCTCCCCACATTTTGCAGTCCCTTCAGTGGTGGTTAATATCGCACAACCTCCAGAAGGGCAAGTCATTTCTGACTCCGCGTTGGGAACTGGTTGCCACGGATGCCAGCCTGGTGGGCTGGGGGGGCTTCTGGAAGAAGCATCAGTTCCAAGGATTGTGGAGGCCTCAGGATGCTCATTCTCCAATCAATGTATTAGAGCTTCGGGCCATACGTCTTGTTCTACTTTGACCCATTTCTTACAGGGTCTGCCAGTTCAGATTCGGTCAGACAACTGAACAGCTGTTGCATACATCAATCACCAGGGAGGGACTCCGGGAAGTGTCTCTGATCCTTCAGTGGGCAGAGATCAATGTTCCTTGCATATCAGCAGTTTACATTCCGGGGATAGAGAATGTGGAGGCAGACTCCCTGGGCAGGGGATGTTCTCACCAGGGAGAATGGTCTCTCAATCCAAGGGTCTTTCAGTTCCTCTGTCACAAGTGGGGGACTCCACGGTTGGACCTGTTTGCTTCTCGCCACAATCGCAAGCTACCAGCTTTTGTGCCTCTATCCCAGGATCCTCTGGCAGTGGCAGCGGATGCCATGTCTCTAGCCTGGAAGGATCTGGGGTTCCTATATCTGTTTCCCCCATTCTCCATGATCAGCAAGGTGGTGCGCAAGTTAGCACTGGAGGAGGCGCCAGCAATTCTGGTGGCGCCAAGGTGGCCAAGACGTCTGTGGTACGCAGACGTCGTAAGGCTGGCAGTGGATTGGGTCCATCTGCTTCTTCTTCCAGATCTCATCACTCAGGGTCAACTTTGTTACCCCAATTTACAAACGCTGGCTTTGACAGCATGGCTGCTGAAGTCTCCATCTTGAAAGAAGAAGGTCTTTCTGATGTGGTTATTCAGACTCTTATTAGAGCTAGGAAGAAGTCTTCCTCTGTCATTTATTACAGAACTTGGAGGTCCTATATTGATTGGTGGGAATCCAGGGCTTTGCCCTGTAGAGTATTTTCTATTCCTAGAATTCTGGAATATCTGCAATGAGGTCTGGATATGGGATTCCAGATTAGTACTTTGAAAGGGCAAGTCTCTGCCTTGGCTATTTTCTTTCAAAGATCGTTTGCTCTTTATCCTTTGGTTAAGACCTTTTTCCAAGGAGTCGCGCATGTGTGGCCTCCCAGAAAGCCTTTACTTCCTGTTTGGGATCTTAATTTGGTGCTTTCCGCTATGCAAGCTGCTCCCTTTGAGCCATTGCAGGATATTCCTCTTCCTATTCTTACTCAGAAGGTTGCCTTTTTGGTTGCTATTACTTCTGTCCGCCGAGTTTCTGAACTGGCGGCTTTGTCTATTCAAGCCCCTTATTTTGAGAGGCATCAAGATAAGGTTGTTTTCCGTTTTAAACCGGATTTCCTTCCTAAGGTGGTGTCTGCTTTCCACCTAAATCAGGATATAGTTCTTCCTTCCTTGTGTCCTAAACCTAGTAACGACAAGGAAAGGGTCTTACATTCTTTGGATGTAGTTCGTTGTGTTAAGTATTATCTAGTTACTACCTCAGCCTTCCGCAAGACGGATGCCTTTTTTGTTGTGCCTTCTGGGACAAGAAGGGTTTTGCTCCTGCCAAATCTTCCCTTAGTAAGTGGATACGTCAGGCTATCATTGGGGCCTATATGGCGAAGGGGAAGGTTCCCCCTTTTCGTGTCACCGCTCATTCTACTCGTGCTATTGGAGCCTCTTGGGCTTTTCAGCACCAATCTTCTGTTGAACAAGTCTGCAAGGCTGCGACTTGGTGTTCTGTGCATACTTTTTCTAAGTTTTACAAGGTTGATGTGCGGACCTCAGCGGATGCTGTTTTTTGCCGCAAAGTTCTGCAAGCTGCAGTAATTTGTTATGCATTATTCCTTTGGGATCCCCACCCATTATAGACATTGCTACTGGATGTCCCAAGTGTCATGAATATCGGGAAGTGGGGTGTGTGACATACTAGGAATACCATTTTGTGAGATACTCACCTGTAAAATGGTTATTACGAGTATGTCACACCCCCCACTTCCCCCGCCCTTTTTTGTTCGAGGGATCCTTTATATGGTGATTATTATTATTTCAAATAATTTTACAATTATTGAATATAATTGGCTCTTTTTGCTCTAAGGGATCCTTTATTTGGTATTATTATTTCAAATAATTTTACAATTATTGAATATAATTGGCTCTTTTTGTTCTAAGGGATCCTTTATTTGGTATTATTTTCATATAATTTTACGATTATTGAATATAATTGGCTCTTCCTGGTTCTTCACTGCTGTTTAAAAAGACTGAGGAATAGTGGGAGGAACCCAGTACTTATGGACCAGGAGGGGCTCCCTTTTTTCCATGTCATCTCTGCAAGATCGCCCTCTACCGGCCGGGTTCCCAAGTGTCATGAATATCGGGAAGTGGGGGGTGTGACATACTCGTAATAACCATTTTACAGGTGAGTATCTCACAAAATGGTATTTTTCATGTGTAAGCAGGATTATCAGGTGTGTGGCAAGATGGCTGCTCCCATGTAATTCGAGAGTGAATAATCTTTATGCCATTCCACAACATCTGCATGGGGGGCAAGCCCTCTCAAACTGCTTATTCCACCGATCATCAGGGGGGAAGCAATTTACTGAACTATATTTTTTTTTACTGCCTATTGCATGGCACGGTCTGCTTCAAGAAGTCCTTACATATGGGATATTCCGCCACAAGGTGGCGCAGTTTACTGCAGAAGAGTTGTGGCTCCTCCCGGCCCCATATAAAAACGGGAATCACCATAGACCTCTCCAGTGTTTCCTCTGCAGTGACACTGCGAAGATAGAAGATGGCTCTTATATTGCGCAGGTGAGCGGGGCAACCAAGCCTGCGGCCCTGCATGTCTATTTCCACCCGTTTCCGGACCCTCTGTGCCTCCTAGCCTCGGCAGACGGAACGGGTGAAGGTAGAGGAGCACTAGGGTCAGGTGCTCAAGGAGCGCTGCTCCAAGCCGCAGACCCTGTCCCACAAAGGGTAGCTGGCCATAGACTTTATGGTGAGCCTATTGAGGGATGCGGAGTTCCTGCTGTAGCTTCTGAGGGGGTGAGTGTTTTGGGGACTGTGTGCCCTTTATCTCTGGACTGGGGTCCCCCTCCATTCCTGGCCTGGCTCCCGCCGCTGCCTGCTCGCCTCCCCCCCCCCCCCCCTCTCCCCGGCGTGTGTCGGGGGTGTTGGCGGCGGGTGTTTAAACTTGTTTTTTCGCCGCCGTCGCCGCTTTGTACTCCGCTCCGCGGCGGGCTGCACTATATCTGTGAGGCGTTTTTCTTGTATTGTGATGGTGCCGGAGCGGTCACGTGAGCGCCGTTTTTCGCGCTCTTCGGGGGGGGGGGGGGGGGCGGTGGATGATGCGTATCGCGTCGTTCCCCCGCGGCACGCCCCTCTAGGTTCCTCTGCCGGCCCCATTTTTTGTCTGGGGCCCCTCTTCCTCCCCGGGCTGTGGCGGTGATCTCCTCCTGTGTGTACTTGGGGCATGGACTGCGGGATGTTTATGTGCCTTTTACTTATGTCTTTCAGGCGGGACAACTGTGGGTTGGGGTTTCTCCCGGCTCTACTCCCTCCCCCCCCATCTCCCCCTTTCTTGGTCTGGGGGCATCCCTTGGGGGGGGGGGAGACATCCCAGGTGGCTTTTTATTAGCCCGGAACCCTGCTGCATTTAGCCCCTAGTTAAGGGGGAGCCAGCAAGGGGAAGTACGCTGATTTTGCGCATAGGCTGGCTAGCCTTGAGAAACAGATCTCGTTGGCAGCCTCTAAAAAGGCCTCGAGTAAGAAGCGCCACTTGGAGCCGGTTTACTCAGATGATGATTTATTCTAAGTATGTCACACACCCCGCTTCAGATAGTCATTACACTTGGGTTATACCGACCTATAGAGGGCGAACTTGCAGAGATGTCATGAAAAAAAGTGAGCCCCTCCCAGTCCATAAATACCTGGTACCTCCCACTCATTCCCCAGTCTTTCATCTCTGCAGACGGCTCCTATCTAAAAATCAATTTTGACAAATCTGTAGCCATGAATATCTTTCTCCCTGGTGGCGTAGTCAGGGCTATCCAACAGTCGATCTCCTTCAGGTGGGCGGGAGACTCGATCGCATACCTCGGTACTCGGCTGCCGGGCTCTGCGCACAACATATTCACCCTGAATTATATCCCTTTGCTACGGAGGATCCAGGCAGACCTAGATAGGTGGGACCTCCCCACCTTTTCGTGGATGGGTCGGGCCAACATAATTAAGATGTCAATACTGCCAAGATTGCTATACCTATTTCAGGCTCTCTCAGTCCACATCCCCTTGAGCTTTTTTACCGCTTTCAGCCGGTCCTTCCTGAGATTCGTGTGGAACAAGAAGAGGGCTAGACTGAGGGCGGCGCTGTTAAGTAGACCCAAGAACAGGGGAGGGATGTCCCTACCGGACGTCAGGCTGTATTGGCCCACTACGCACCTTCAGAGATTTTGTGAGTGGGAAGCCTGCAGGGACTCTAAACGATGGGTTCAATTAGAGCGGGACGCGATGCCCACTCCGTTGGTGGCCGTGATGTGGAACAAGGATGGGCCGCCCACGGAGCTGGCCGGACACCCGACCATCGCAACATCACTGAAGGTCTTCAAAAAATATAGATCGCATCCAGGAATCTCTCCCTGGCCCTCGCCTGTGGTGCCTATGGTGGACAACCCCCTACTGGCCCCAGGGCACTCCAGAGCAGACCTTAGAGAATGGGGTAGGCTCACTCAATTGAGGTGTGAGCATCTGTTGACAGAGGGGGGGTGGACGCCTTTGTCGGACCTTAGAAATAAGTGGCAGAATGCCAGTCTGGACCCTTTGACCCTCTTGCGCATGCAGTTCTCTATGTCCAGAAAGGGTTTCAGGAGAGAAGTGTAGAGGGCACACTGAATTGGAAAAAATCTGCCTGGGCAGCATCCCACATGAGCACTTGACCTCTAGGCTATACTCCATACTGTTAGAGGGGTGTGCTGACCCCCCGTCCTTCTGGAGGGAGTGGGAGATAGACCTGGGGAGGGAGATTACAGAAGAACAGAGGGCGAAAATAGCAACGCTAGCTCATAAATCCTCCATAGCTACCAAGGCGCGGCGCCACCGGCCGTTACTGTTAGTCTTCGGGGGAGCTTCTTCCCCTCCGGCGCGTTCACGGAGGGGGGGGGGGGGGGCGTCCGGGCGCGGGCCGCTATCCTGCGGCCTGCCCCCTCCCTCTCCCCGTCTTGCTGGTGACGCTGCGGAGCCCGGCCACTGGGCGGGAGCCGCCTGTTTTTGGCAGAGAGGGGCGGGGCTGGGCGCAGCGCGTGATCCGCGCCGGCCCGCACTTCTTCATCCTGGCCAGCCAAGTCCCTCCGCCTCGTGCAGGACGCCGTTCAGTAAGCACCCAGTGGGCTCCAGTCTTTCAATTGCTCCTGCGTTGTGTGCCAGATGCTGCTGCTTGTCAGCACCAGTTTGATATATGCATTTTTCTAATTATATGTATGTGTGCCATGGCCCTTCAGTATGTGCCCTGTATTGCGTGACATATGTGGGACAGTCCCCCTCTTTTCTATTCCAGGCGGACCCCTGCTGGATCCTAAAGGGTCCTCCGGGTCCTAGGGTCCCTGGTTTAATTTAAGTACTCCCCATAAATCCTCCCACTCGGGACACAGAAGGGGCATCCCGGGTCGCTTATATTGCGTAATTCCCTTGGGTATTGCAACTACCGGTAAAATCACCATATGGAGGCTTCCCAGGATACTGGGCTCGGGCTCCCCTCGGGGCAACCCCGGCAGTGTTTGGGGTGTGGGGCATCCCTTACAGGGTATGATGTTTTCCTTTGCATACCATGTGCGCAGCAGACTATTACGTGGCAGTCCGGATCCCATGCCTCTGGTTCTGCGCCGCCGGTCCCTTCTCCTACCCCTCCCCGCCTGACCCGTACCCCGTGTGATGTTGTCACGAGTGGGGAGTCGCAATCTGAGGTGTGTGCCAGATTGTCCAATCTTGAAAGATTATTTTCTAGCGCTGTGGCCAGAAAGGCCCCGGCTAAGAGAAAGCACTTGTCCCCAGCCACGCAGGCTTCTGATTTTGAGGACTTTGATTCACTGGACTGGTCTGATTACCCCCCGCTAGAGGAAGGGGAGCTTTTTGAGGAGTCGGATGGTTCTGACGATCAGCAGTTTGTTGGCGCTGATGCCGAGCGGGGTCAGGGGGATTCCTTGGATACCCCTAAGGTCCTGGCTCATATGTTTGAGGTTCTGGCAATCTCTCCTCCCGAAGTGACTCTTCCACAGAAAGGGGAGTTCTTTGAGGAGGCTAAGCCGCGCTTAGAATTCTCTAATCAAAGGCATTTCGACTGCATTATTCTTAAGGAATGGGAGAGGCCTACGCGTCTTCCGGGTGTCCCTCCGGGTTGGGATAAGAAATATCCCTTTCCGGTGGATGCGGTGAAGCGCTGGTCGTCCCCTCCCGAGGTGGACGCCCCTGTTTTGGGGTTGTCTAGCACCTCTGTCTTGCATTCTCCTTACTGTTCTACTCTCAAGGACGGTGAGCACAAACTCATTGACCAGATGGCTTGTCACGGTTTGGCCAGTGTCGGGTCGGCCTTGCGGCCTGTTTGTGCTTCAGCGCTTTTAATAGTGGCTTCTAGGTCGGTTGTCAGGGACCTGTTGTCTACCTCCAGGCTTGACCCGGCTAGTGATGAGTTCACCGCCCTTAAGCGGTGCGAATTGTTTTTGGCATTTGTGCTAGCCGCCCTGGATGACACCATGGCGATGTGTACTAGAACTTCGGCCTTGCTGGTGGCTATTCGGCGGTCGGTTTGGTTGTGCCAGTGGGCGGCTGATTTTGTGTCCAAAAAGTCTCTTACGGCTCTTGCCTTTCTGGGCTTGCGGCTCTTTGGAGAAAAATTGGATTCGATCGTAAAAGGAGGTAGGGTACCTCAGCGAAAGAAGCAACGTCGTCCCTTTCGGGGGGCGGCTTCCTTTACCCTTCCCTTTGTGGGGCCAGATTTGGACGGGGATCGGCTGTCTTCCGTTCAGTTCACAGCTGGGGCTCAAAGCCCAAAGCCGCTGCTAAGCCGGCTCAGCAATGAGGGGGCGCTCTCACCCTCGCGGGTGGGGGGGACGGCTGCGACACTTCTCCCAGGTCTGGGACCAGGAGGTCTCGGACAGATGGATTCGGGAAGTGGTGTCTTCCGGTTACAAGCTGGAGTTCGAGATCCGGCCTCCTCCCAGATTCTTCAGGTCTCGCGTGCCATTGGATCCTCTGGCCGCGCAGGGGCTCCGGGCGGCAGTAAAAGATCTCCTGGACATGGCTGTCATCTGCCCGGTGCCTCCCTCGGACCGGGGCCTGGGATACTATTCCAATCTGTTCACGGTGCCCAAGAAGGAAGGCTCCATTCGTTCCATCCTGGATCTGAAGTTTCTCAACAGGTTTATCCGTCCCAGGAAGTTCCGCATGGAAGCTCTGCCATAAATTCACTTCGGCAGGAGGACTTCATGATGTCCATTGACATCAAGGATGCTTATCTGCATGTTCCAATCTTCCCGGCGCATCGGAGATTTCTCAGGTTCGTGGTGGAAGATCGGCATTTTTAGTTTGTGGCTCTTCCGTTTGGCCCCAAGGGTGTTCACCAAGGTGCTGGCGAGGGTGATGGCCCTCCTCAGAGCCCAGGGTATCCGCATCGTGCCCTATCGGGACGATCTTATTATGGCATCCTCTCTCAGCCAGGCGGAGCTAGATACCAGGACTGTGGTAGCCACCCTGGAGAGATTCGGCTGGGTGATCAACTATCCCAAGTCCTGCCTCTCTCCGTCCAGGGTGGTGGCGTTCCTGGGAATGTCTCTGGATACTTCTCAGTCCAGGGTGTTCCTCCCCTGGCCCAAGGTTCTTTTGATTCAGGAATTGACTCGGCTTCTACTATCCATCCCTCGCCCATCCATCTGGCTGGGGATGCGACTGGTGGGATTGATGGTGGATTTGTTTGAGGCGGTTCCCTTTGCCCAGTTTCATACAAGGACGCTCCAGCTCCATCTCTTGGCGGCCTGGGACAGGTCCCCGCTGTCATTGGATCAGTCTTTTCTGATGTCCCCCCAGGTTCGGCATTCCCTTCGGTGGTGGCTGGAACTGAGCAATCTGATGAGGGGCAGATCCTTTCTGACCCCTCGTTGGGAGACGGTCACCACGGATGCCAGCCTGTCAGGTTGGGGGGGATTTTGGAAGTATCTTCAGTTTCAGGGACTGTGGGGGCCTCAGGAGGCTCACGATCCCATCAATGTTCTGGAGCTGAGCCATCAGGTTGGTTCTGGCTCACTTGACTCATCAGTTGCAGGGCTTACCGGTTCAAGTTCGGTTGGACAATCGGACGGCGGTCGCCTGCATCAATCACCAGGGAGGGACTCGCAGCAGGCGTGCCCTCAGGGAAGTATCTTTGATCCTGGCTTGGGCAGAGAGCAATGTTCCATGCATCTCGGCTGTGTACATTCCAGGAGTGGAGAACACTGAGGCAGACTCCCTGAGCAGGTGCTCATCTCGCAGGGGGGAATGGTTGCTCAGCCCCAAGGTGTTTCTGTCGCCTTGCCACCGGTGGGGGACTCCGGAGGTGGACCTCTTTGCCTCTCGTCACAATCACAAGCTTCCGGCATTTGTGTCTCTCTCGCGGGATCCGCTGGTTCTGGCAGCCATGCCATGTTTCTGAACTGGAGGGATCTGGGGTTCCTGTACCTGTTCCCTCCGTTTCCCATGGTGGGCAAAGTGGTGCGCAAGCTGGCCCTAGAGGGCGCGTCAGCAATCCTGGTGGCTCCAAGATGGCCAAGACAGGTTTGGTTCGCAGACGTGGTAAGGTTGGTAGCGGATCAGTTAGATCTGCCCCTTCTGCCGGATCTGCTCACTCAGGGCCCACTGATCTACCCCAATTTACCAACGCTGGCTTTGATGGCGTGGCTGCTGAAACCTCCATCTTGGAGGAAGGTCTTTCTGATGCTGTCATTCAGACTCTGGTTAGGGCTAGAAAGAAGTCTTCCTCTGCCATCTACTATAGGATTTGGAGGTCTTATATTGATTGGTGCGAGGTCCGGGCCTTGCCTTGCAGGGTGTTTTCTATCCCTAGGGTTTTGGAATTTTTGCAACATGGTCTGGACCTGGGTTTTCAGCTTAGTACGCTGAAAGGGCAGGTTTCTGCCCTGGCGGTTTTCTTTCAAAAGTCTTTTGCTCTTCATCCTCTGGTTAAGACTTTTTTCCAGGGGGTTACGCATGTGCGGCCTCCTAGGAAGCCTTTGCTCCCAGTTTGGGATTTGAATTTGGTTCTTTTTGCTTTTCAGGGTCCTCCTTTTGAACCTTTGCAGGATTTTGCTCTTTCTACGCTTACTCAGAAGGTTGCGTTTCTGGTTGCCATCACTTCCGTTCGGCGTGTATTGGAGTTGGCGGCTTTGTCCATTAAGGCTCCTTACTTTGAGAGGCATCAGGACAAGGTTGTTTTCCGCTTCAAGTTAGATTTCCTTCCTAAGGGGGTTCCTGCCTTTCATCTTAATCAGGACATTGTTCTACCCTCTTTGTGTCCTAAGCCCAGAAATGGCGAGGAGAGGGTTTTGCATTTTCTGGATGAGGTTCGCTGTCTGAAGTACTATTTGGTGGCTACTTCTTCTTTTCGTAAGACTGACGCCCTTTTTGTGGTGCCCTCCGGGCCTAGGAAAGGTTTGGCTCCCGCCAAGTCTTCCATTAGTAAATGGATTCGCCAGGCCATTGTTGGGGCCTATTCTGCCAAGGAGAAGGTTACTGCTCATTCTACTCGTGCCGTTGGGGCGTCCTGGGCCTTCCAGCATCAGGCCTCTGTTGAGCAAGTTTGTAAGGCTGCTACTTGGTCTTCCGTTCACACTTTTTGCAGGTTTTACAAGGCTGATGTGTGGGCCTCAGCGGATGCTGTTTTTGGCCGCAAAGTTCTGCAAGCTGCAGTGGTTTAAGTTTGTGCATTATTGCCTTGTTTTGGATCCCCGCCCTTTATGGACACTGCTATTGGATGTCCCAAGTGTAATGACTATCTGAAGCGGGGTGTGTGACATACTTAGAATAATACCATTTTGTGATTACTCACCTGTAAAATGGGTATTATAAGTATGTCACACACCCCGCTTCACCCCGCCCTTTGGTATTCTGGATCCTTTCTATGGTGAACCTTTTTTACTGTTACTGGTTATTTTGGCTCTTCCTGGTCCCTTTACTGCTGTCTTATTACTGGGGAATGAGTGGGAGGTACCAGGTATTTATGGAGTGGGAGGGGCTCACTTTTTTTCATGACATCTCTGCAAGATTGCCCTCTACAGGTCGGTATAACCCAAGTGTAATGACTATCTGAAGCGGGGTGTGTGACATACTTATAATACCAATTTTACAGGTGAGTAATCACAAAATGGTATTTTTATTTGTGCTCCGCGGAGGAAGGTGACCCACTATCAGTGGCTGAGTTGCTATCAGCCGGAGACAACAGCATCTCTGGTTCCTCCTCGGATGAGGATTCCTTCCTTCCGGATGATACGGAAAGTTTGCTTTCTTCCGTTTTTGATACCTTGCACATTGTTCCTCCCAGAATGGATAAGAGGAAAAAGGGTGATTTGTTTCGGTCTGAACGACAGCGGCGGGGTTTTCCCGAGCAGCCGCACTTTTCTAATATGATACTTAAGGAATGGGAAAGGCCCAACAAGCTATCGTCGGTCCCTAAGGGCCCGGATAGACGGTATCCTCTCCCTGCCGAATTGATTAGGTTGTGGTCTCATCCTCCTGAGGTGGAGGATGAGATCACGGGTGGTGGGACGGATTATGCGGTTTGCTTCAATCTGGAGACGTCATGTCTCGGATCTTTGGATTCAGGAGGTGGTGTCTTAAGGTTAAAAGATAGAGCTGGCAGCCAGACCACCCACAAAATTCCTGTGTTCAGGGACATCCCGAAATCCGTTAAAAGCAGAGGCTTTTACCTTCTGTGAATAGGGGCGATTTGCCATGTGCCCCGGCAGGAGCAGGGTTGGGGATTCTATTCCAACCTGTTCACGGTCCCCAAGGAGGACGGATCGCTGCGACCGATCTTGGACCTAAAGGGTCTCAACAAATTTATAAAGGTCAGACATTTCCGCATGGAGACATTGTGGTTGGCGGTGAGGTCGCTTCGGCCCGGCGACTTTGACTACAGTGGACATCAGGGACGCGTATCTGCACATCTCGATTTTTCAGGGACATCAAAAGTTTTTCAATGTTTGCACTGGAGGATCAACCTTACCAGTTTGTGGCACTCCCCTTCGGCATATCCTCAGCTCCCTGAGTGTTCACCAAGGTTTTGGCGAGCATCTTGGCTATCCTGAGGAGTCAGGGTATTCGTGTATTACCCTATCTGGATGACCTTCTGATCTCTGCCCGGTCCCTTCAGAAGGCAGTGAGCGACACCCGGACTGTACTGTCAACCCTGGAAGCCTTCGGTTGGGTGATCAACTACCCCAAGTCGCATATCAAGCCTTCAACAGTGAGATTTTTCCTGGGGATGACTCCAGACACCAGTCAACTCAAGGTCTTTCTGCCGCAGCAGAAAGTCTTGGGACTCCAGACGCAAGTACAGGCCTTGTTGGCTTGTCAACAGCCATCGGTGCGTCTAGGGATGAGATTGGTGGGCCTAATGGTGCCTTGTTTCGAGGCAGTGCCCTTCGCCCAACTCCACATGAGACCTCTACAGCTGAACCTGCTAACAAGCTGGAATCTGTCGCCGGAATCTCTGGAACAAGGGTTTTGCTGTCCTCCCCGTTCCCTGCATCTCGGCTGTTTACATCCTGGGGGTGGGGAACCAGGAAGCAGACTCCCTGAGCAGAAGCTCCTTGCGCCTGGGGGTATGGTCCCTCTGCAGGAAGACCTTTCAAGCTCTGTGCCTCCGCTGGGGTTGACCGGACGTGGATCTGTTTGCGTCCAGACACAATCACAAGCTTCCAAGGTTCGTGTCTCTCTCAAGAGACCCCCTGGCCATAGCAACAGACGCTCTGGAGATTCCTTGAACGGAGTTCAACCTTCTGTATGCATTCCCTCCGTTTCTGCTCCTGGACCGAGTGCTACGCAAGAATGTACAGGAGGGGGTACCAGCCATCCAGGTGGCTCCTCGTTGGCCAAAGAGGAGTTTGCGGACATAGTAAAGATGTCATTAGATCACTACATCATGCCCGACGATCCAGAGCTTCTCACACAGGGGTCGCTACGGCACCCGAATTTACGGACTCTGGCTTTGACGGCCTGGCTATTAAAACCTCCATCCTGATGGAAAAGGGGTTATCGGACACGGTTGTTCACACAATGATTCAGGCACGGAAGAAGTCTTCTTCCATGATATACTACAGAGTTTGCCGGGCCTATATCGCTTGGTGCGAAGCCAGGAGCCTTCCTTGTTGGAAATAATTCTGTTTCTAGAGTCCTTGAGTTTCTACAAAACGGTCTAGACTTGGGCCTCCAGCTGAGCACCCTCAAGGGTCAGGTCTCGGCCTTATCCATTTTTTTCCAGAAGTCCATTGCCAATCCTAGATTAAGACTTTTTTCCAGGGGGGTCACCCATGTCTGTCCACCGCGTAAATCAGTCTTACCGGTGCGGGACCTAAATCTGGTGTTATCTGCTCTCCAGGGTGCCCCCTTCGAGCCATCGAATGGCGCTGTATTGACTTTGCTGATACTCAAAGTGGTTTTTCTGGAGGCGATCACCTCGGTGCGTCGCGTATCAGAGCTGGCCACACTATGTATGAAACCACCCTATTTTGAGATGCACAGAGATAAGGTGTTTTTTTTCGTTTTAAACCTGATTTTTTGCCTAAGGTAGTTTCTCCTTTTCACCTTAATGAGGAAGTTGTCTTACCTTCCTTGTGTCCGGCACTGGCTAATCCCAAAGAACGGACTCTCCATGCTTTGGATGTGGTCAGAGCCATAAGGTATTGCCTAGCTGCGACTGCGTCCTTCCGGAAATCGGATTTGCTTTTTGTCTTAACCAAGGTTTCTAGGAAGGGATTGCCACCAGCCAAGTCCACACTCAGTAAGTGGATTAGGCAGGCGGTGGTACAAGCCTATTCTGCCAGGGGGAAGGAACCCCCTTTTCGGATGACAGCTCATTCTTCTAGAGCCACTGGTGCTTCTTGAGCTTTTCAGCGCCAGGCCTCGGTGGAACAAGTTTGCAAGGCTGCTACCTGGTCTTCAGTTCATACTTTCACAAAGTTTTACAAGGTGGATGTCAGGGCCTCAGCTGACGCTGTTTTTGGTCGAAAGGATCTTCAGGCAGTAGTGAAATGAACTACCTGCTGTTCCGCACTGGCGATCCCGCCCATATGGACACTGCTTTTGGATGTCCCAATTGTGATGACTTCTGGACGGGCTGGAATGGATTGGAAAGAAAAAGGCAATTCTATGAAACTCACCTGTAGAACTGCTTTTATTTCCGATCCATTCCAGCCCGTCCATCCCTCCCTTGAGGTTTATTATGTCCTGCATGCCTGTTTATGGTGATTAAACCATTTTTATTCATAGGACACTAGTTATACAAGTTCTAGATTTTACAATTTTTAGTTCGAGAGTACAAGCAGAGGCTATGTGACGTAACATGGTCTCCTATTTTTTGGGACCTCCCGGCCTGCCTCTTCTATTGAGTACTGCTTTTAAATTACTGGGGCCTGGGTGAGAGGCAGCTGCCTTTATAGGGGGCTGGGAGGGGCTACATCTCTGATCTTGCAGTCAACGCCCCCTTGGGGGCGGGGCTACCCAATCGTGATGACTTCTGGACGGGCTGGAATGGATCGGAAATAAAAGCAATTCTACAGGCAAGTTTCACAGAATTGCCTTTTCTCACTCTTAACAGGCAGGCTGCCTGTTGAAATGGGTCCTAGGTTCAGAGCCTTGCTCAAGAGTACATCGGCTATATCCCATGGCTGAGAATCGAACTTGCATCCCTCTGGTTACATGCTCTAACAATAACAAATTCTCTCTCCTTTAGTAATGCAGATATTGGAGCTTTGGTCAGATGCCAGTCTTGCTGTTTGCACTTTAACTTAGTATGAAGCCCTATTTAATTGCTCATTCTTTCTCTTAGATATTGCGGTAGTGATATTCCACAGTATTCCAAACCTAAAGTGCTCATGATTGCTTGGGATCTAATGGACAACTTTGTAGTGACAGCCTGTAGTGCCCACCTACTGAAGGTCTGGGATTCCCACACTGGAAGCCTTCTACATGTTCTAAAGGTTCGTTTCAGACCCTCAAGCCAAGTGTATTGGTGTAAAACAGATCAAATGTCCCTCTATATAGTAGTTAAAGAACAACTTTGGTCAGAAATGACCAGATTCTGTGTAATATGCAGCAGCAGGGCAGCCACATCACTCCTCCCATCATCTTGGAGCAGTATTTTCAGGTACAAAGGAGTACGCAAATTGCGGGAATGAAATTAAAGCATACAGAGGTGTAGGTGGTTTTAAAGGGACATTTCAGGCAAAGGGTTAATGTAGCTGCTTCTGCCCATGCTGGCTGTCAGGGGGTTGCATCTTTCATTCAGGCTATTTTATATTTTCTAACAAGCCAAGGCAACTTCTCTTCCTTGTGCTGGACTTTTCATGCTAGGATTAGTATCAGTCCTGCGTGAACCTTTTATGGCAGGCTGTAATTTTAAACTAGAGGCCCTAAAAATGAAGTCGTCAGAAGAAATCTAGTTGATGTATCGGGGAATGCAAAGTGCTGGTGAATAAAAGATTGCACCTCAGACAACCAGCATGGGGCAAGCTGTAAGCAGCTGTGTGGCCCCTTGTGGATAGTGTTTGGAGAGCAAAGCCTCGATTCAATAAGAGTTGAAAAAAATTCTCATGGTAGTAAAAAATTCAATTCACAAGAAAAAAGCCTGAGAATGTCAATGTTACTGGATCACCAGATAGGAAGACAATGAAAGTCAATGGCAGTTTTTTACTCCTGAGAAAAGTATTGAACAGTTTACTCCTTTCTACACTGCAAAAAGCTGCCATTGACTGTCATTGTCTTCCTATCTGGTGATTCAGCAACAGTGACACTTTCAGACTTTTTTCTCATAAATTGAATTCACTACCATGAGAATTTTTTTCAACTCTTATTGAATCAAGGCCCAAGTCTTTACAAGAAGATCAATGTTTATTCAGCCAGCCAGGCAACCCGGACCGTCACCCTGAATAAGAACATGTGTTATGTGTTTCCCGGACGCTGTACATACAGATTACTCACATTAAAAATGATCCTTCCTGCATCTACAGCTCATGGAGTTTTAGGCTGCCTGCAAACTGGAAGGGTCTTCTGATCTTGCTGCTCTGCATTCTGGGATGGCTGACCTTTAAATATGTAAAAGGATTGAATAAGGTTCAGGAGGGAAGTGTTTTTAAGAAGAAGCTTAATGATAGAACAAGGGGGCACAACCTGAAGCTAGTCCGGTATTTTACAGAAAGAGTAGTAGATGCTTGGAACAAACTTCCAGCAGAGGTAGTTGAAAAATCAACAGTCACTGAATTTAAACATGCCTGGGATAAGCACACATCTATCCTAAGATAAAGAGAACATACAGTATACACATAAGGGCAGACTAGATAGACCGTATGGTCTCCTTCTGCCGTCAACCTTCTATGTTTCTGACCTTTTCCTGACCCCAGCTCTGCTCTTGTCTGTGCAAAGCACAGCTATAACCCCCCCCCCCCTCTTCTGTATGTGATGCTACGGAGCCAAGATGGCGGCGTCCATATCCTGGAGTGCTGAACAGAGTTGCAGGCCAGTGGGGAAAATAATAAAAAGTGATTAAAAGCATTAAATATATTTTAGATGCTGGGGAATAATTCTTTAAGGGTTTGGGATTTTCATTAAATTACGCAGGTCCGCTTTAAAACAGTCATTATTAGCTTGCTCGCGTTACCATGGCATGGGAGAAGGTGTGTCTGGAGATGGACCTGAAAGACGAGCATGCCTTGTGTGAAAGGTTGCTTGATTTTCTGGATTTAATTTTTTTCTTCTGTTGGTTACAGGGTCACGATAATGACATCTTTGTTTTGGAGCCTCACCCCTTTGATCACAGAGTGATGCTGTCTGCTGGGTATGATGGGAACATCTTTATATGGGATATCATTAATGGCGTGAAAGTTTTGCATTGCTTTAATGCGGTAAGTTATGTTGCTCTCAGTTATGATGATGAAAAGAACAATTGAAGTGGACCAACACCCAGGATTTTCACTATCCTGGGTTTTGGTCCACTTCCACAGGGCACCTGATCGGGGGTGCCCAGCTGCGTGAAACCCCCCAGAATGGCAGAAAAAAACTTGCTTCACCCCACTCCTACGGCGCATGTGCGGGCCTCGTCTAATCAGCACGCTCAGAGCCGCTGTGGTATGCACGGACAAGGAACGGACAACCACAGCGGCTCCGAGCATGCTGGCGGCCGCTTCTCGCGCTTCCCTCTAACAGGGAGTGCGCCTGCGCCGGCCATTCACAAACGGCCAGCGCGTGCGCGCCCTGCATGCGCCGCTGGAACGGGGGTAAGGTAAATGGGGCATCCTGGGGGGGTTCACACAGCGGGGCATCCCGATTTTGGATGCCCCGCGGGGACGGATCTGATCGGCCCGGGAATCTTATAGATTCCCGTGCCGATCAGCCTGGGTGTTGGTCCACTTTAAAGAGAAAGTACAGTCAACAGTGATTGGACAACCTTTTAAATATGCTTCAGCAGGGTAGCCCGGTAATCCAGAGTACGAGGCTGCCTGATACTTGCCACTTTTGCGTCCCACATGACCATGAACATCCTATTGGGCTTACAAGGAAACTGCTGCACCAACCAAAATTAAAGCCAATATAAACCAACAAGTGTGCGGCGAACAAGCATCACTTCCTCAGGGCAAGGTGTTCCTCAGTGCAAAGATCTTTGCAACACCTTGCCCTGAGGAAGTGATGCTTTTTCGCCATCGTCACGGAATGCGTTGGAGGCGGGCTCTGTATATATCCTGGTATCATTCCATTTTTTGGCCATGGCTATACCCTCTGGATAAAGTTTTTGCACAATGGCCTCGATTCAATAAAGGTAGGAAAAAAATTCTCATGGTAGTAAAAAATTCAGTTCATGAGAAAAAAGCCTGAGAATGTCACTGTTGCTGAATCACTAGATAAAAAGACAATGAAAGTCAATGGCAGCTTTTACTACAGTGTAGAAAGGAGGAAACAGTTCTCTACTTTTCTTAGGAGTAAAAAAGTGCCATTGACTTTCATTGTCTTTTTATCTGGTGATTCAGTAACAGTGACATTCTCAGGCTTTTTTCTCATGAATTGAATCTTTTACTACCATGAGAATTTTTTTCTACCTTTATTGAATCAAGGCCAATGTATATGTATTTTTTTATGGTAGATTAGGTTAGTACATTGCACCTTGGGGGTCCCCCTGTTTTTCTGGGGGAGCTGGTGATCTAGATATGTAGAAGTGATCATATCCTGGTTTGCAGAGAGTTAGCATATTGCACTTTATAGGGGGTTTTAGTAAGAGGGATCATTTTTGTGAGGGATTAAGAGGGATAACTTAAAGGGACATGACAACAAGTATTATTCTTTAATATCCAGGTATTAATAGAGAATTGCACAGTGCCCAACAAATTTGTTTTGTCTGGATTGTATGTTTTTAAAAGGTTTTAATGGTGTTTGTAAGCTCTATTTGAAACACGAATAAAGAATGTAATAAGGAAGATTAAGCAGTGGTGCGGTG
Source organism: Gastrophryne carolinensis (assembly GCA_027917425.1). Classification (NCBI taxonomy): domain Eukaryota; kingdom Metazoa; phylum Chordata; class Amphibia; order Anura; family Microhylidae; genus Gastrophryne; species Gastrophryne carolinensis. The sequence goes on from CM051236.1 coordinate 497,396,607, forward strand.
CTCCCATTTGTGTGGCTGTGGGGAGCAGAGGCTCTCCCCACGTGCTGGGTTTTTATCCTATTGGGCTTGCTGGCAGCCGTGCGCTGTATTGTGCGACTGGCGGCTTAGTGAGCCTGATGGGCTTCTCCATGATCACTGTAGTGCGTGTGCCTTTTGCTGGGACCTTCACATGCTCGCTTCTCTGCTTACTGTATCTTATGCAGATTTACTTTTGAGGTTGCGTGTTCATTTAGTTTCACCATGGTGTATTGGCATGTCATATACCATATCAGGTGCCTAAACTACCAGAAATGGTACAAAAAAAAGTCAGGACCCGGCAAGGTGGGGCAGCTACCAGGGGCTTCACCCTCTAGTGGGGCTGAACTTTGGGGTGTGCAGCGGCGCTTGACCGGCGGCAGACTGGGAGGACACCGCCACAGCTGGTGCCCACATCTCCTAGGGCTCCACACAATGGGGCATCTCTATTTAGATTCCAGGGGAGGAAGTGCTGGGTTTTGTTCTGGTTTTAAGTTGCCCACCACCAGCTGATTTCCTATCCCTGGAGCATCCCAATCTGTGATATCCTACTGTGTGAAACCCCCTTGGGATCGCTGACATACGCAATATGAAACCAATTCCACCCCCGAGTTTTGGTCCGCTTTACAGGGGCATCTCAATTAGGGATGCCACTGTTTGTGAAAGAACCCCCCAGGTTTGGCCGTTAACTCAAACTTGCGATCCCACAGTGCATTCACCAGATCGAGGAAATTAATGAACAAAAGGGGCAGGGTCACACACAGGGGCATCCAAAATCAGGAGGATCTAGATTCATTTAGACTCCAAGGTCAGGTTTAAAGGGGTTTGGTGCACTTCAAAGTAGACCAAAACTAGAGTTTTGGTCCAAATAGCATCATCCTTAGGGGCATTCAGATTTGGGACGTCCCTCGGTGATGTGACGCAACTCTTCACCACAAAGGGCCCACCGAGACCATGCCGCCCAAGGGCCCACATAAGCCTGGAGCCGGCTCTGCTAACAGGAAGTATCAGACTGGTACGGTCACACCACCCAAGAGGGCAGGTAGGCTAGGGTAGAGTGCCCTGCCAAAAGTGTAAAACTCCCAGCAACCGGTGCTGGACAAGGCCCAGAAAATCATTGGGGATCGCAGCCAACCCAACAATGGTCTCCATGCCTGGAGTGTCAGTACTGAGAGAATTAAAAATGTTTTTTTTTCCAGACCATCACCCTGGTAAACAGCTTCATACTGTTAGGCCTAATTGACGTGTGAAAGCACCCATAGATTTCTATAGGCCTCTTTTCACAGGCAAATGCAAGGTGCTCGCCCGAAAGCGTGAGCGCTCCGCATTCCCGCTGGTGTGAACCAGCCTCAGTGCTGACATTTATTAGTATGCTTTTGGGGATTTTTTTGTCCAGTTGTAGTACATACATTATATGGGCCTTATTCATGAAGGTATAGCGCCAGGTAATGCCTGTACAGCGCCAGGTAGCGGAAGGTGAACGCCGGAGACGGCACGCAATTACACATTTATGAAGCCGAATCTGGTGAGCGACTGGAACAACGCCATGTAGCATCCGATTCATCATTATCCCAGGCTCAGCGTACAGCGCCGGCGTTCATCCTTGCAGAGCGCCACGTCTTACCTGTCGCTACCTGGTGCTCTCCAATACATTTCTATGGACGAGCCTTAAATCCCTTTCCTGATCCCATTTTTTTTCTTTTCCTTCCCGACATGTATCCTGGGCAAGAAAATTACATTTTTGAAAACGTTTTGGATTAATATTTTTATGCAGAATTGTCCTTACCTGTCTGGTATTAAAGTGTTCATGTTACAATGTTATAACATTATAATTCCATATGTTTTCGCTTTACTAGTGGATGCATGTTCAAAAACAGATTTTAATCACACAGCCTCTGGCGCTATGGGCTACAATTACATGATTTTCAGTTTGAGGCTGTTTTTTTGATGAATGTGGTGTGAGTCAGTCGCACTGAGCTGGCACTACCATTCAGTCCCATACAGTGTAGTACTGCGACTCACACATCATATTCATCAATGCTGGCCAGCGACTGAGGCGCTCTGAAACAATGATCCATGACTGAGCACGGCGACTACTAGCGGTCGCTCTAAAAATCCGCTCTACAGGCGCTCATCTGTCGCTATCTGCCGTTAGTAATGAATCTTCTCATGTAATTTTCCATTGATCAGATGTTGTATTTGTGTTCCTGTATGTTCCTGTATTGTAATTTACACATTGATAATCTCTGTATGAAGCTTTATTTAAATTCCCATTATTCACCAGTTCTATCCACCGCTCCCACCTTCCCTGCTGGATTTCCCTTCTTCCCAAGCTTGCATTCCACTGTTTGAGCTCACCACACCAAATGGATTTGTGAGGCCACAGGTTGAGCTTAGAGTCAAAATCTAGGCAAGCCTTTTCCTCGGGTTTCCGCCCCTTCTTGTACCTTAGTCTCTGCAGTTCGTGAAGTATGGCTTGAGGTAGTATGCTTTCGAGCACCAGAAGTAATCTCCCTGATGCATTGAAGCGGACCACAACCCAGGATTTTCACTCTCTTGCCTCAGCGACATAATTATTTTAGATGCCCTGCTGTGTAAAGCCCTCCTGTGCGCCCCCAAAACGTATGTGCTTGGGCTCTCATCCTATCAGTGCCTTATGCCATGCATATTACATAGCACAATACCCCTATTTAGACAGTGTCCAAGATAAAGGAGTGGGAGCTGTTACATCCTTGACCTCCTGGAGGTGTGCAACATGCTCATACCCCCAGCCTATCTGATTGGCTGGGCTTGGGATCGCGTCTCAGCCCAGAGGTGCTGGGGATGAGGCCACTTATGTTTACAACACCATTAGTGCCAGTAGGAAAGGTATGTTTACCTGCGACCCCCTGGAGTTTCACACAGCTGTGTATCCCGATTTGAGATGCTCCAGGGTTTTGGTCTGCTTTAAAACTTGTTTCACATCTGTATTACATATTTTTATTCTATACACTGCGAACAGATTAGTTTGCCTTTCAGACCTTTTTTATTCTTTTATCTCTTGTCATAATGAACTAATAAAAATAATAATCTTCATTCATAAAACATCAACACATTCCACAACGCTTTGCAATCGGTTGCCATGTTATATAATCTTTTACATGCCCTCTGGGTGTTCCTCCTCGTTGCTTTACTGCTATTTGAGTTGGGCGGTATCTTCCCATTGAAGAAATTTGCATAATTCTCCATCCCATGTCTTTCTCTGTTTGTCCTATTAAAATGTCAAAAATGATCATAGTTCTACAGTACTATCTAGCACAGTGATACTCAACTGGCAGACCAGCCTCCGAATGCGAACCCTGGTCCCAGATTTCCGTACCCCTGACCTGACAGTCCTACACTCAGTTGCTTTTGTATAGCCGTGCTCAGAGCTGCCCCCTTGATCAGTAATGTAGTGCTTAGTCTCCCTGGTGCCTAACATTGCACTATGAAGTACTGCACAGGCGGGAAGTGGCATTGCAAGGTACACACAAACTTTGTTTCTTTCTCTTTGGCCCATCCAATTCTTTCCCCCCTCCCCAGCTAAGCCCAATACATTGACCTCTCACCAGAAGGCTTTAAATGGACCTTCAAAAGAAGTGGTTGAGTACCCCTGATCTAGCAGCAGGGCAGCATGACCGCGTTGCTGGTCAAACAGGAAACCAGATGCTCAATTGGATGTCATGTAATCTTTTAGAGGCCCTCTGTGTGTCTGTTTGTCCTATTAAAATGTCAAAAATGACCATAGTTCTACAGTACTATCTAGCAGCAGTGTAGCATGACCCAGGCTGCTCTGCTGCGTGTCGCCGCCGGTCAAACAGGAAACCAGATGCTCAGGTACTCACCGATTTCAAGCCTCTTCTGCGGCTGCCGCGGTGCAGCCTATCAGCCGCTCCTCGGCGGCTGCAGAAGAGGGCTCGGAAGCTGTGAGTTACCTGTTTTAACGGCGGCGGTTAGGCCGCCCTGCTGCTATATAGTTTTTCAGAACTATGGTCCTTTTTGACTATAGTTCCGCTTTAACAGGTAAACATGACCTTAAAGTGCTACCGCAGGCAAAGTTAATTGTTGCACCATTGTGTCGGGCTACAGTCTTAAACTGTTTTCTGTTTTTTAAATTTTAGAAATGGGCAAGATATTGAGGTTTACAGGTTCATCTGATTTCTCTTCTGAAAAAAGTGGACAAGGCCCTTGGATTTGTGATGCTGCATAATCTGAGATGAATCAGGAGGCGGAAGCAGAGACCAGCAATCCTGTCCTGCTGAGCTGCGGAACGGGATGAAAAAAAATGCCATTGGCTGAACCTGTAAACTCCGATATCTCTTTGCCTGCAGTATCACTTTAAAGCGCATTAAAGAATTTACCAAAGGTTTTTTTTTTTTTTTGCTTTCAGATCGAAGGACAAGGCCACGGTGCCATTTTGGACTGCAAGTTGTCTTCTGATGGTCAGCACATGGCAGGCACAGATTCTCATGGGCATCTTCTGATTTTTGGTTTTGGAAGCAGTAAAGCATATGATAAGGTGAGTCTGCTGCTTATGATGGAAAATATGAATCCCTGTAGCCCTGGGTTCGGAGAACATTCTATTTCTCCCTATAGCCCTGGGTTCGGAGAACATTCCGTTTCTGATGTTCAGGTCTTTAAAGACCTGAACGAGAAACAAAACCTAAGATTTCAACTGTGCCAGGTTTTGGTGCTTCTCCCTGATTTCATGTGGGGGCAGCTGCATTTGGTCTCCCCTCTGCCACGTAAGTAGCAGCGGAGAGGGGAGAAACTAGCTGGTGGGGGGCGCCTCCCTTGCATGCCGCTCGGCACATGTGGTATTCTGCCACATATATGATCGCAGGCTGGGCCGGGCACTTCTCCTTCCCCTCCGGATGCAGATGTCAGTGGGGGGTCCGGGGAGCACAACAGTTTCTGCAACTCCTGTCACTCGCCGGGTATTGGGCACCGAGTTTTCTCAGGCTGGGCCGTCCTAACCAACATGGCGCCCGGCCAAGTAAAGAAAAAAAAAAAAAAACAATTTGTTCCCCTTAAGCCCGCCCATCCTGCCTTCCCTCCCCACCAATCGTGAATGATACGTTTTTTTTTTCCAGCGTACCACAGCTTGGTCTCCGTCCCCTCCTACACATCCTAGACTAATTTTTCTTCCAATCCATTCCAGCCCGTCCTTTTATTCTTTACATCTGGGACTTCTGCGTGGACTGCAAGATCAAAGGTGTGGCTCCTCCTGGCCCCCTATAAATACCAGCTGCCTCTTAACCAGCCCAGTTTACTTCTTGCTGTTGGACTGTGAAGATCGCTTACTCTCTCAGGGATTTTAGCAGCAAAGCGGGGCCTCTAACCTGTCGGCTTGTTGCATGACTCCCACAGATTCCTCTGACCCATCTGATGCCTCCCCAGCTTTGGCTGTTCATGGGATCCGTGACGGTAGGGGTCTGGGGTTTTGTCAGGACATCTATGCTCTGGGCTGCAGGCTTCTCTATAACAAGCAAGACAGCCGCAGGTTTTATATGGTGAACCTGCAGAGAAATTGGATATATTTTTTTTTGTGTATATCCCTCCCTTCTTTCCACATGTATTTTTATTATTTTTATGTAATGTGTGTTGTGCATGATTACTTCTTTACTGGCGTGGGGGAGCAGCAGAGAGAGCTCCGTCGCCATAGGAGGACTACAGCGAGGAGCGGTCTCTGCTGCCTCTCCTCCTCTATACTTACCACCCATGTTCCCTCGCCGCTGGAGAGGCCTCCTTGCTCGGGGGCTTGGGCCGACGCGCCTCGTGGGTGAGGGGGGTACAAGCGGGGGATGGCTGCCTGGGCCCTGCTAGGCCGGAAAGTCTACGCTGGTGGGGGAGGGGGGGGGGTTGCGTAGTCGCGACGAGCAGCACATGCGGCCTGGCTGTTCGCTCTTGCGACGCTCCCCCGGCCAGAAACTTCTAGATCTCGCTCCTGGACAGAGTACTGGACCCACACAGACTGCTCTCGTGGTGTAACCGGGAGTAGTATATTCTTTTTTGTTATATGTGGCCTTCATGTATATAATCTATATAAATTTAATATATCTATTTATATGTACCTGTATATATGTATCTGTATATATTATGGCAGTGTAGGTCATGTTTTGATTACTGTCTTTTCTAGTTTTGATTTTAGATTGTGGGAAGAAGGTTGTAGGGTTGTGGTTTCTCCCAGTCCCTGTTGTAGGTGACCGGCTATAGGCTTAGGACATTATTCTATTTTGCCTTTTCTATAATATTTAATATTTCAAAAATCACCATGATGGAGGCATCAGGGGATAGTGAGCTGGGCACCCCACTTGGGCAAGACAGGCTCTGCCCCTTGTGCAGACGAAGCCCCTGGGAGGGTTCAGCACGATTTGTCCCACTTGCACCAGAGGCATTGTTTTGCACCATGAGAGGGCTGTCGCTCCTGCCCCTAGTCCTGCGTCAGCCTCTCCTGAACCTCCGCTGCTGCAGATAGCCCCTAGAGAAGGGGGAGACGGCAGGGGGACACACTCAGATTTGGTGCAGAGGCTAGCTAGCCTCGATAAATAGCTCTCATTGGTAGCTCTAAAAATGCCTCTAGTAAGAAGTGGCACTTGGAGCCTGCTTACTCAGACGAAGATTTGTATGCTTCTTTTGGTTCCGAGGAGGAAGGGGAGTCGGCGGATGAGCCACTCTCGGAAGGTGAGTTGCTTTCCGGTGGAGAGGACAGCAACTCTGGTTATTCCTCTGATGAGGATTCCTTGCTCCCAGATGATACGGAAAGCTTGCTTTCCTCTGTTTTTGACACTTTACACATTGTTCCTCCAAAAGTGGCCAAGAGAAGGAAGGATGATTTGTTTCGGCCTGAGAGACAGCGGCGGGTTTTTCCTGAACAGCCGCATTTTTCTAGGATGGTGCTTAAGGAGTGGGAAAGGCCTAACAAGCTGCCGTCGGTTCCTAAGGGCCTGGAGAGACGGTATTCTTTCCCTCATGAGTTGATTAAATTATGGTTGCATCCTCCCGAGGTGGACCCTCTGGTTTCAGGTCTGTCCAACACCACTATTATGCCGTCACCTGATAATGCTTCTTTAAGAGACCCTGCGGACAAACGCATGGATCAGTTGACTTGCCATGCTTTTGCCTTGGTGGGTTCGCTTCTACGCCCTGCGTGTGCCACGGCAATTGTTTCCCTAGCCATGAGGAAAAAGGTTAAGCAGCTTGTGGCTAAGGCTAAGTCTTGCAAACGGGCGCAGGATTCCAAGGAACTCGGAGCCTGTTTGAATTTCATTGGCTTTGTTGTTACTGCCATGGATGATGTAGTCAGGCTAGGTGCCAAGACTTTGGCTTTGCTTCTAGCATTACGCCGTTCGCTGTGGTTGAAGCAGTGGTCGGCCGATGCGGCCGCCAAAAAGTCCCTCACAAATTTACCCTTTGTGGGGGGTCGGCTGTTTGGGGAGCGGCTGGACCTTTTGGTCAAGGATGGTAAGTTCCCTCACTTAGAGCATCCCGAAACCCGCTAAAACCGGAGGCTTTGAGAGCCGCTGTTCTGCCCCTCCTGTGGACAGCGGTGATTTGGCACGTGCCCCGGCAGGAGAAGGGTCAAGGTTTTTACTCCAACCTATTCACGGTTCCTAAGAGGGATAGATCGGTGCTTCCGATCTTGGACCTAAAGGGCCTCAACAAGTTTATAAGGATGAGGCATTTCCGCATGGAAACATTGCGGTCGGCTGTGAGGTCGCTTCGGCCCGGCGACTTTGACTACAGTGGACATCAGGGACACGTATCTACACATCCCTATTTTTCCGGGGCATCAGAAGTTTTTGAGGTTTGCATTGGAGGGTCAGCATTTCTAGTTTGTGGCACTCCCTTTCAGCATGGTGCTCACCAAGGTGCTAGCGGGCCTCATGGCTATCCTGAGGGTTCAGGGTATTCGTATCTTACCCTATTTGGTCGACCTTCTGATTTCGGCCCCGTCCCTTCAGGAGGCCGAGAGCGACACCCGGATCATGCTGTCAACCCTGAAAGCCTTCGGTTGGGTGATCAACTACCCCAAGTCGCATATCACTCCATCAACGGTGAGATCCTTCCTGGGGATGACCCTAGACACCGTTCAAGTCAAAGTCTTTCTGCATCAGCAGAAGGTTTTGTGTCTCTGGATGCAGGTAGAGTACTTGCTGGCTTGTCAACAGTCATCGGTGCGCCTAGGGATGAGACTGGTGGGCCTAATGGTGGCTTGCTTCGAAGCAGTGCCCTTTGCCCAATTCCACATAAGGTCTCTTCAGCTGAACCTGCTATCCAGCTGGGATCGGTCTCCGGCATCTCTGGACCAAGGGTTTGTGCTGTCCCCCAATCCCCCCCCCCCCCAGCCAGGCAATCCCTCTTGTGGTGGTTGGATCCTCGACATCTGCTGGTGGGCAAATCTTTTCGGACTCCTCATTGGGAGATAGTTACCACGGATGCCAGTCTGACAGGGAGGTATCTGGTAGACCCAGAAGATCCAGGGTCACTGGGGTCCGAGAGAGAACCGATTGCCCATCAATCTCTTGGAGCTGAGGGCAATTTGGCTTGTTCTCCTACATCTGACCCCCAATTTAAGGGGCCATGCGGTTCAGGTCCAATCGGACGGGGGTAGCCTACATCAACCACCAAGGGGGTACTCGGAGCAAGAGATCCCTCAAGGAAGTAAGCTGGATTCTGAGTTTGGCAGAGGAGAACGTTCCCTGCATCTCGGCGGTTTACATCCCGGGGGTAGAGAACCAGGAGGCAGACTCCCTGAGCAGGAGGTCCTTGCGTCTGGGGGAATGATCTCTGGAAGGCCTTTCAAGCTCTGTGCCTCCGATGGGGTCAACCGGACGTGGGTTTTTTTGCGTCCAGACACAATCACAAATTTCCAAGGTTTGTATCTCTCTCAAGAGACACTCTGGCCATAGCAACAGATGCCCTGGCAATCCCCTGGACAGGGTTCAATCTTCTGTATGCTTTTCCTCCGTTTCCGCTCCTGGACCGAGTACTACGCAAGATAGTCCAGGAGGGAGTACCAGCCATCCTGGTAGCTCCTCGTTGGCCAAGGAGGAGTTGGTTTGCGGACATAGTAAGGATGTCAACAGATCACTGCCTCATGTCTGACGATCCGGAACTTCTCACACGGGTCGCTTCGGCATCCGAATTTAGAGGCTGGCTTTGAATGCCTGGCTGTTGAAACCTCCATCCTGACGGAGAAGGGTTTATCGAATGGTTATTCGTACGATGATTTAGGCACGGAAGAAGACTTCTTTAATGATATACTACAGAGTTTGACGGGCCTATATTGCTTGGTGTGAGGCCAGAAACTTTCCTTCCCTGAGATGTTCTGTTTCTAGAATTCTAGAGTTTCTGCAATATGCAGAAAGAACGCCTTTTTTCGAGTCACAGCTCATTCTACTAGAGCCATTGGTGCTTCCTGGGCTTTTCAGCATCAGGCCTCGGTGGAACAGGTTTGTAAAGCTGCCACCTGGTCTTCAATTCATACATTTACCAAGTTTTACAAGGTGGATGTGAGGGCCTCAGCTGACGCTGTTTTTGGCCGAAAGGTGCTTCAGGCGGTAGTGAAGTGAACTACCCGCTGTTCCGCTTTGGGGACCCTGCTCATATTGGACACTGCTTTTGGATGTCCCAGATGTAAAGAATAAAGTATGGCCTGGAATGGATTGGAAGAAAAAACGCAATTCTGTGAGACTCACCTGTAGAATTGGTTTTGCTTCCGTTCCATTCAAGGCCGTCCAACCCGCCCTTTTTGAGTTTTTTTTTTGTCCTGGATGCCTTTTTTATGGTGATTGAACCATTACTTGTTCATAGGACACTTGTTATACAAATTTAGGATTATAGGATCGAGAGAATACAAGTGGAGGCTATGTGAAGTAACATGATCTCCTATGTTCGGGGCCTCCCGGCCTTTCCTCTTGCTATTGAGTTACTGCTTTTTAATTACTGGGCTGGTTAAAAGGCAGCTGGTATTTATAGGGGGCCGGGAGGAGCCACACCTTTGATCTTGCAGTCCACGCCCCGCAGGGCGGAAAAGTCCCAGATGTAAAGAATAAAGGACGGCCTGGAATGGATCGGAAGTAAAACCAATTCTACAGGTGAGTCTCACAGAATGGCATTTTCCTTGCTTTCTCTCCATGTGAAAGAATAAAAATATGAAAGCGTATGCCACATTAGTGGCCATTGGAAATGTGCTGACCATGTTTTCTCAGCTGCACTGCTGGTCAGGGGCTGCACGCCGATCATCTGACCATCAACTGCACATCAACTGCCTGATCACGACATGCGACTGTTAAAGTGGGATCCACACCTTAAACCAGCCAGTATATTCTAAGTATGTCACACACCCCGCTTCAAGATATCCATAACATGTGGGTAATACCGACCTGAAGAGGGCGTTCTGCAGAGATGATAGGAAAAAGAAAGCCCCTCCCGGTCCATAAATACCTGGGACCTCCCACTCATTACCCAGTCTTTCATCTCTGCAGATGGCGAGCAAGTCAGAAGATGATGCCTCCTCCTTGCACAGGGGGACTTGAGGTAGCCGGGATTATTCCCGGCCCGCTTTTTATTCTATTTCCGCCCAGATGCCCTTTATTATTACTATACATGCCTCCCAGCCTTGGCTGAGGTCTGGGCGACGGTAGAATGGCACATTAGGTGCCCAGGAGCTAAGCTCCACCGTAAGACCCTGTATCAGAGGGTAGGCGGGGATCCGGGCTGGTGACCCCGGTTTGGGATGCCCTGTCTCCCCTGGTGTTGTTCCCCTCTCCGGATGCCCTTCTCCTCGAGGGGGGGGAGGGGGGTGAGGGCCCTTTATTCAGATGTGTGTGTGTAGGTGTTTTTTACTGTGAGCCTGCAGCCACCGTGGGCCGGTCTCTTGTGCGGGCACAGCTGAGGAGATCCCCCTCCTCAGCTTATGCTGGTGGCGGCGGGGCCGGGCGCAGGCACGTCGCCGCGGGCCGCCTGTCTGATGTCCCTTTCCTGGTACCGGCGCCGCGGCCACTGGCATCGCCGTGGCGCCGGTCCCCTGTCACGGCGTTGCGCGCGGTGAGGAGAGCTCCTCACATGCTGAAGGGGGGGGCGCGGGGACGGGCGCTGGAGCGCCGCCGCGGCCCGTCCTCCCCGCCTGTCTTCTGCCGTTTTACCGGCGCCGCAGCCTCTGTCACCGCTGCCGCGCCGGTTCTTGCTTGGGCCTCGCTTGTGAGGGGATTTCTCCCCTCACGATGGTGGTACAGGGGGTGGGGCAGGGCTTGCGGCGGGTTGCCGAGGCCCGCCCCCGTTAGGCAGGCGCCACTGCGGAGCCTGGCAATAAATGGAGGGGGGGCGGGGCCACGCACTATCGCGCTCTTCCGCGCTGGCCACGCCCCCTTCTTCTCTCTGACCCCGTGCTGCGGCTGCTGGCTCCTTGAGGTGCGGTCACCATCTTGATCGGCAGGAACTCACTGTGAGTGGCCCTGGGGCCCCATCTCTTTCATATTCTAAGTATGTCACACACCCCACTTCAAACATTAATAATTACAATAGGGTTAACTCACCGCTAGGTGGCAGCATTGCAGAGAATCTCCAAAAAATTCAACAGGCCCCTCCCGGTCTATACATACCTGGTACCTCCCAACAATCACCCAGTGTTGTTCTCTGCAAGGTGGCGACAAGACAGAAGAAAGAAGTCTCCTGCTTGCAGGTAGCCGGGGTATCCCCCCGGCCCCCCCCCCCCTGGTCTATTTCTGCCCGGCTTTTGTTTTGTAGCATACTTGTTAACTGGCAGCCTCCCAGCCTCGGCTGTAGGCCGGGCAAAAGGTAGCCGGCACCTTTGGTGCCTAGGAGATTAGCTCCTCCGCTCGACCCTTCATTGCGGGGCATAGCGGGATTCCCGGAGTGGTGATCCAGATGTGGGATGCCCCCATTTAACTAGTGGTTAGTTAGCGGTTACAGGTTGTGTCTAGCCCTGGGTCAGTAGTTTATTCCTTACTCCGGGTGTTCATGGTTGTGTGAGTGTGGCTGCTGACCTGGCTGGTTTTGTGAGGGCTCCTGCACTGTTTACTGTGGCGTGTTTGACTTGATCTGCCTTGTGTGTGTTTTTACTTGCGGTGCCGCCTGAGCGAGTTTGGCGGTTCTCCTCTCAGGAGCCGGGGGGGCGGGGTCACGCGGCGCTCTGCGCCGCGGTCCCGCCTGTTGGCTGAGCGCCGTGCTCGGCTCTTGCAGCCTGGCGTGCCCGGCCTGCTCAGGGGTGAGAGAGAGATTGAGATTGTGTGTGTGTTGCGCACTTTGGGACCGGCAGGTTGCTCCGCCGGTCCCGTCCTGGAAGGGAGCGCGGTTTCGCCGGTCCTGCTGTTCGCTGACGCCGCAGGGGGGCGGGACCGCGTCGCGCGCGGGCCGCGCGCTGATTGGCCTGTTTGGAGGGGCGGGGCTTTCTCGGCTCCCGCGCTCCCGGGGCTCGTCTTCTCCTCCCTCGCAGACACGGAGCGGTGTTCGGGCCGCCATCTTGCTGCGGGTGCCTCGCTGCGCTTGTGCTCTTCTCCAGGTAGGCGTTTCTGGCAGATTAGCCTGCGGGGGTTGTTTTGGGTCACATAGGACTGGTGGCATGGCCCCCCGCCTTACGTCCCCCTCCTTCTCCCTCCTCCTCGCTCCCGCCCGCCTTTTTAAGGGGCTGGCTGGATATATTAACCATCTCTTTTTGTCTATGGTTAATGGGGGGGGGGGGGGCGGGGGTTGTATTGGTATGATATTTATGTATGTTTTCATAGGTATTACTGTGCCTGGATTGACTGTTGTCCCTGTTCCTTTGTGTCTTTCAGATCCTGGGATCCCGTCTGGCAGGGCTCTCCCGGTCTTATATACCTGGCTTGGGGGGGTTGTTTTCTAGAAATATATTTTTTCCTTCATTGGATATATATATATATATATATATATATATATATATATATATATATATATATATATATATATATATAATATATATTATAGTTTTTATGCTAAATCCCCTGGGTCAGGATTTTTAGACAATTTTAGATAATCAGGGGGCATCCCGGGTCGCGTACTGCATAAATCCCTGGGTTCCGCGAATACCATAAATTTCACCACATGGAGGCTGCCACAGATACCGGGAATGGTTCTTCGGGACAATCCAAGGTGTGCGGGGGTTGTGGGACTCCGCTCCAGGGAGATGATGTCATTTTGTGTATCCCATGTGCACAGCGGAACATTGCACGGCAGTCCAGTACTCCGGTGCCTAGCACTTCGTCGGCCGCGCCATCTCCCTCTCCCCCTCGCTTATTCCGGACCCCGTGTGACGTTGTCCTGGGCGGGGATTCGCAATCTGAGGTATGCGCCCGTTTGACCAGCCTTGAGAAAAGGTTTTCCGCAATGGCCGCTCAGAAGGCTCCAGCTAAGCGGAAGCATCTGTCTCCGCCTCCGCCGGATTCAGATGAGGAAGTTATTGGAGATCTGGATTGGTCGGATCGTCCCCTTGAAGATGGTGAACTCATTGAGGAAGAGGATTCTGAGGTTCAGCAGTTGCTGGGTGCTGAGGGGGATCAGGCTGAGGGCCTTCCTCTCGATTCATCTACCATTCTGACTCAGATGTTTGAGGTTTTGGATTTGGATCCTCCGGTGGTTGCTCCTAGGCCTAAGGGTCAGCTTTTTGGGGTGTCCAAGCAGCGCTTGGAGTTTCCCAGCCAACAGCATTTTGAAGAGATTGTTTTCAAGCAATGGGAGCAACCTACGCGTCTCGCCGGTGTGCCGTCTAGCTGGGATAGGAAGTATCCTTTTCCGGCGGAATTGATGAAGCGTTGGTCTGTCCCCCCTGAGGTAGATACCCCGGTCTTGGGACTGTCCAACACGGCGGTCGTGCATTCCCCTGACACGACTTCGCTCAGGGACAGCGAGGATCGCCGGATTGATCAGCTGGCCCGCCATGGCTTTGTATGTGCGGGTTCGGTGTTAAGGCCTGTCTGTGCTTCGGCTCTTTTGACTTTTGCGGTCAGGTCTATTGTCAGGGACTTGGGTGTGGATCTCGAGCCTACCTGTGATGAGTCTCTTGCACTTAAGCGCTGTGATTCCTTCTTGTCTTTTATCCTGGCCGCTCAGGAGGATGCCATGTTGATGTGTGGCAGGGCTACTGCCTTGCTGGTGGCTATCCGTCGCTGTGTGTGGTTGAGACAGTGGACGGCTGATTTTAATTCTAAAAGATCGCTCACGGCTCTTCCCTTTTTGGGTTTGAGGCTTTTTGGTCAGAGGCTGGATTCTGTTGCCAAGGGAGGTAAGTTACCTCAGCGCAAGAAATTTTGCCGTTCCTTTCGGGGGTCGGTCTCCTTCAATCCGTCCTTTCGGGGAGCCGGAGCCGGCAGGGGTGCGGGCTTCTCGGCCTCCAGGGGCGCCAGTTGGAATAGGGGTAAAGGCCGTGGCCGTCCCGTTCGCGTCTGGGGCGCCAAGCCCAAGCCAGTTGCCAAGCCCGCCCAGCAATGAGGGGGCGCCCTCACCCGTTCGGGTGGGGGGACGGTTGCGACTTTTCTCCCGGGTGTGGGACCAGGAGGTCTCGGACAGATGGATCCGGATTTACTCCAATCTCTTCACTGTCCCCGAAAAGGACTGGTCCTTCCGTCCTATTCTGGATTTGAAGTTTCTCAACAGGTTTATTCGTCCCCGGAAGTTCCGCATGGAAACCCTGCGGTCTGCGATCGGTTCGCTTCGGCAGGGGGACTTTATGACGTCCATAGACATCAAGGATGCGTACCTGCACATTCCGATTTTCCCAGCTCATCAGCGGTTCCTTCGTTTCGTGGTGGAGGATCGGCATTTTCAGTTTGTGGCTCTTCCATTCGGCCTCACCTCTGCTCCGAGAGTGTTCACCAAGGTGTTGGCGGGGGTGATGGCCCTGCTCAGAGCTCATGGGATTCGCATTGTGCCTTACCTGGACGATCTTCTCATCATGGCGCCTTCCTTCAGTCAAGCAGAGGGGGACACCAGCATGGTGGTGTCTATGCTGGAGAGGTTCGGCTGGGTGATCAATTACCCCAAGTCCTCGCTGGTTCCGGCCAGGGTGGTGACCTTTCTGGGGATGTCGTTGGACTCCTGCCAGCACAGAGTGTTTCTCCCTCAGGCCAAGGTTCTGCTGATTCAGGAATTGGCCCAGTTGCTTCTCTCCCATCCTCATCCGTCCATTCGTCTGGGGATGAGACTGGTGGGGTTGATGGTGGCCTTGTTCGAGGCAGTTCCCTTTGCACAGTTTCATACGAGGACTCTTCAACTTCATCTTTTGGCGTCTTGGGACCGGCGTCCGGGGTCGTTGGATCGGTCCTTCCGGTTGTCCCCTCGGGTTCGGCAGTCCCTTCTGTGGTGGTTGGTCTCGGACAACCTTCTGAAGGGCAGGTCGTTTCTGACCCCGCTTTGGGAAACTGTCACCACGGATGCCAGTTTGTCAGGCTGGGGAGGTTTTTGGAAGGATCTTCAGTTTCAGGGGCAGTGGGACCCTCAGGAGGCCCACTTGCCCATCAATGTTCTGGAATTGCGAGCCATCAGGTTGGTTCTGTCTCACTTGACGCATCATTTGCAGGGTCTGCCGGTTCAGGTTCGCTCAGACAATCAGACGGCGGTTGCTTACATCAATCACCAAGGAGGGACTCGCAGTCTGGGTGCCCACAGGGAGGTGTCTCTGATTTTAGTCTGGGCGGAGACTCATGTCCCTTGCATCTCGGCAGTTTACATTCCGGGAGTGGAAAACACAGAGGCGGACTTTCTGAGCCGGTGTGCGTCCCGTCGGGGGGAGTGGTCTCTCCATCCCCAGGTGTTTCGGTCGCTTTGTCTCCGGTGGGGGACGCCGGAGGTGGATCTGTTTGCCTCTCGTCACAATCACAAGCTTCCGTCCTTTGTGTCCCTGTCCCGGGACCCTCTGGCTCTGGCGGTGGATGCCATGGCCCTGAGCTGGAGGGACCTGGGGTTTCTTTATCTGTTTCCTCCGATTCCCATGCTAGGCAGGGTTCTGCGAAAGTTGGTTCTGGAAGGAGTTCCCGCCATTCTCGTGGCTCCAAGGTGGCCAAGGCGGGTGTGGTTCGCAGACATCGTTTGTCTGGCCGTAGATCAGTTCGATCTGCCTCTTCGGCCGGATCTTCTCACACAGGGTCAACTATGTTACCCCAGTTTACAAACGCTGGCTTTGACGGCTTGGCTGCTGAAACCTCCATCTTAAAGGAGGAGGGTCTTTCGGATGCGGTCATTCGGACTCTTATTAGTGCCAGGAAGAGATCTTCTTCTTCCATCTATTACAGGTATTGGAGATCTTATATTGATTGGTGTGAGGCTAGGTCTTTGCCTTGCCGGGTCTTTTCTGTGTCTAGGATTTTGGAGTTTCTTCAGTCGGGGCTGGACTCCGGTCTTCAGCTGAGTACCTTGAAGGGGCAGGTTTCTGCTTTGTCAATTTTTTTCCAGAAGTCTTTTGCTAGCCATTCCTTGGTCAAGACCTTTTTCCAGGGGGTTACGCATGTGCGGCCTCCTAGGAAGCCTTTGCTCCCAGTGTGGGATTTGAATTTGGTTCTTTCTGCTCTTAAGGCTCCTCCTTTTGAGCCTTTGCGGGATATTGCTCTGTCCACTCTTACTCAGAAGGTTGCCTTTCTGGTGGCCATCACTTCGGTTCGGCGTGTTTCAGAGTTGGCAGCTTTGTCTATTCAGGCTCCTTATTTCGAGGATCATCAGGACAAAGTGGTTTTTCGCTTCAAGTCAGACTTTCTCCCTAAAGTGGTCTCTGCCTTTCATCTTAACCAGGACATTGTTCTTCCTTCCTTGTGTCCTAAGCCTAAGAATGTCAAGGAGAGTGCTTTGCACTGCTTGGATGTTGTACGTTGTGTTAGGTACTATCTACGTGCTACGTCTTCTTTTCGTAAGACTGATGCCTTTTTCGTTGTGCCCTGTGGGCCTAGGAAGGGTTTGGCTCCGGCCAAGTCTTCCATTAGTAAATGGATTCGTCAGGCCATTGTTGGAGCTTATTCGGCTAAGGGGAAGGATCCTCCTTTTCGCGTTACTGCTCATTCTACTCGTGCGGTTGGTGCGTCCTGGGCTTTTCAGCACCAGGCTTCGGTTGAACAAGTGTGTAAGGCTGCAACTTGGTCTTCTGTTCATACTTTTTCTAAGTTCTATAAGGTTGATGTGCGGGCCTCAGCGGATGCTGTTTTTGGCCGCAAGGTTTTGCAGGCTGCAGTGGTTTGAGTTTTTTCTGCGTTATTGCCTGGTCGGATACCCACCCTTTTCTGGACACTGCTGTTGGATGTCCCTATTGTAATTATTAATGTTTGAAGTGGGGTGTGTGACATACTTAGAATAATACCATTTTGTGAATTCTCACCTGTAAAATGGGTATTATAAGTATGTCACACACCCCACTTCACCCGCCCTTTTTGATATCCTGGCTCTTTATATGGTGAAGTTTAGTTCTTTACGTTGAGGGTTACATTGTTTGTTCCTGGTACCTTGTCTTACTGCTGTTCTAATACTGGGTGATTGTTGGGAGGTACCAGGTATGTATAGACCGGGAGGGGCCTGTTGAATTTTTTGGAGATTCTCTGCAATGCTGCCACCTAGCGGTGAGTTAACCCTATTGTAATTATTAATGTTTGAAGTGGGGTGTGTGACATACTTATAATACCCATTTTACAGGTGAGAATTCACAAAATGGTATTATTGCTGCTTTCCTTTTTTGTTCACGTGCTTATAGCTTGTTCATATTGTGTCTTTCAGGTAGACCTTCTTTGGGTTAGGGGGTTTCTCCCGGTCCTAGGGTCCCTGGATTAAATTTACCTTTTTCAAATCCTCCCACTTGGGATATTAAAGGGGCATCCCGGGTTGCTTATACGCGTAATTCCCCTGGTCATAGCGACTGCACATAAGTTCACCATATGGAGGCATCCCCGGATACTGGGCTCGGGCTCCCCTCGGGGCAATTCCGGAAGTGTATGTTGTGTGGGGTATCCATTACTGGGGACGATGTACTTCTGTGTATACCCTGTGCACAGCAAACTAATACGCGGCAGTCCGAACCCCAGGCTTCTGGGTCAGCACCGCCGGTCGCTTCATCTCCTCCTCCCAGCTTGATACGCACCCCGTGTGACGTTGTCATGGGTGGGGAGCTGCAATCTGAGATTAATCTCCAGCTCGGTTGCCCGTAAGGCTCCGGCTAAGAGAAAGCACTTGTCGCCGGCTCCGCCGGTGGATGACCTTGATGATTTTAATAATCTAGATTACTCCCCGCTGGAGGAAGGGGAGGTTTATGAGGATTCAGATAATTCAGACGATCAGCAGTTTGTTGGCGCTGATGCTGAGCTTGGGGACTTGGGGAGATCCTCGGATACTCCTAAGGCTCTGGCTCAGATGTTTGAGGTTTTGGCTATTTCTCCTCCTGAGGAGGCTCCGCAGCAGAAGGGGGAGTTTTTCGAGGAATCCAGGCCACGCTTGGAATTTCCTAATCAAAAGCACTTTGACAAAATTATTGCTAAGGAATGGGACAGGCCGGCTCGGCTCCCTGGCATTCCTCAGGGGTGGGATAAGAAGTATCCCTTCCCTTCGGATACCGTTAATCGTTGGGCATCCCCCTCCGAGGTGGATGCACCGGTTTTAGGGTTGTCCAACACTTCTGTGTTAAATAATCCCGATTGTTCCACCCTCAAAGATGGAGAGGATAAACGCATTGATCAGATGGCCTGTCACGGCTTTGCCAGCGTCGGGTCAGCCATGCGGCCCGTTTGTGCTTCGGCGCTGATGGTGGTGGCCGCCAGGTCCGTGGTCAGGGACTTGTTGACTTCTTCCGGCCTTCGTCCTGGTAGTGACGAGTTCCTTGGCCTTAAAAGGTGTGAGTTGTTTTTGTCTTTTGTATTAGCCGCCTTGGATGACACTTTGATGATGTGTGGTAGGACGTCGGCTCTGCTGGTGACTATTCGGCGGTCGGTGTGGTTGCGCCTGTGGGCGGCCGATTTTATGTCCAAAAAGTCGCTGACGGCTCTACCTTTTGTTGGATTACGGCTCTTTGGAGAGAAATTGGATTCTGTCACCAAGGGTGGTAGGTTACCTCAACGCAAGAAACAACGCCGCCCCTTTCGGGGGGCGCCTTCCTTTACCCCTTCCTTTCGTGGGGCCAGAGGAAGTGCCCGTCCAGGATACAGTTGGGGCTCTAAGCCCAAACCTGCTGTTAAGCCAGCTCAGCAATGAGGGGGCGCCCTCACCCATGCGGGTGGGGGGACGGCTGCGACACTTCTCCCAGGTCTGGGATCAGGAGGTCTCGGACAGATGGATCCGGGAAGTGGTGTCTTCCGGTTACAAGCTGGAGTTCGAGCTCCGGCCCCCTCCCAGATTTTTCAGGTCTCGGGTGCCTTCGGAACCTCTGGCCGCGCAGGGGCTCCTGGTGGCAGTAGAGAGTCTTCTGGACATGGCTGTCATTTGCCCAGTGCCCCCCTCAGACCAGGGCAGGGGCTTTTATTCCAATCTGTTCACGGTACCCAAGAAGGACGGATCGGTCCGACCCATCTTGGATCTGAAGTTTCTCAACAGGTTCATCCGGCTGCGGAAATTCCGCATGGAAACGCTGCGTTCGGCTATCCACTCTCTTCGTCAGGGGGACTTTCTGACGTCCATAGACATCAAGGATGCTTACCTGCACGTTCCGATTTTTCCAGCACACCAGAGGTTTCTCAGGTTCGTGGTGGAGGATCGGCATTTTCAGTTTGTGGCACTCCCCTTTGGTCTTTCCTCGGCTCCTCGGGTTTTCACCAAGGTGCTGGCGGGGGTGATGGCTCTACTCAGGATTCAGGGTATCCGCATTGTGCCCTATTTGGACGATCTGCTAATTATGGCATCTTCCTTCAACCAAGCAGAGTTGGATACCAGAACGGTGGTAGCCACTCTGGAGAGATTCGGTTGGGTGATCAACTACCCCAAGTCATCTCTGTCCCCGTCCAGGGTGGTGACCTTTCTGGAAATGTCTCTGGATACTTTGCAGGCCAGGGTGTTTCTGCCCCAGGCCAAGGTTCATTTGATTCAGGAGTTGGTTCGGCTTCTCTTGTTGGTCCCTCGTCCGGCCATCCGGCTAGGGATGAGGCTGGTGGGGTTGATGGTGGCCTCATTCGAGGCAGTTCCCTTTGCGCAGTTTCACACAAGGACGCTCCAGCTCCATCTGTTGACGGTTTGGGACAAGTCTCCTCTATCGTTGGATCAGTCCTTCAGGATGACCCCCCCGAGTTCGTCGATCCCTGCAATGGTGGCTGGGGTCTGTCAATCTGTTGAAGGGCAGATCTTTTCTGGCACCGTGTTGGGAGACAGTCACCACGGATGCCAGTCTGTCAGGTTGGGGGGGTGTCTGGAAGGATCTTCAGTTTCAGGGTCTGTGGGGCCCTCAGGAGGCTCACGAGCCCATCAATGTTCTGGAGTTGAGAGCCATCAGGTTGGTTCTGTTTCGTTTGACTCATCAGTTGCGGGGCCTGCCAGTTCAGGTTTGGTCGGACAATCGGACGGCGGTTGCTTACATCAATCACCAGGGGGGGGACTCGCAGCAGGAGTGCCCTCAGGGAAGTGTCTTTGATTCTGGACTGGGCGGAGAGCCACGTCCCGTGTATCTCAGCAGTCTACATTCCGGGAGTGGAGAACACGGAGGCGGACTCTCTGAGCAGGGCCTCCTCTCGCCAGGGGGAGTGGTCTCTCAGTCCCCAGGTGTTTCGCTCGATTTGTCTCAGGTGGGGGTTCCCGGCGGTGGACCTCTTGTGTCTCTCTCGCAGGATCCACTGGCCCTGGCGGTGGATGCCATGTCCCTGAACTGGAGGGATCTGGGGTTTCTTTACCTGTTCCCTCCGTTTCCAATTGTAGCCAGAGTGGTGCTCAAGCTGGCCCTGGAGGGCGCGTCGGCGATTCTGGTGGCACCAAGGTGGCCAAGACAGGTTTGGTTCGCAGACCTGGTAAGACTGGCAGAGGATCAGTTCGTTCTGCCTCTGCTGCCGGACCTGCTCACCCAGGGTCGGCTACGCTATCCCAATTTACCATCGCTGGCTTTGACGGCGTGGCTGCTGAAACCTCCATCTTGAAGGAGGAAGGTCTTTCTGATGCGGTGATTCAGACTCTTATTAGCGCCAGGAAGCGGTCTTCCTCTACAGTTTACTATAGGACCTGGAGGTCCTATATTGACTGGTGTGAAGGTAGGTCTTTCCAGTGTAGGGAGTTTTCCATTTCCAGGATTCTGGAGTTTCTTCAACATGGTCTGGATCTGGGGCTCCAGCTCAGTACCTTGAAGGGGCAGGTTTCTGCCCTGGCGGTGTTCTTTCAAAGGTCCTTTGCACTTCATCACTTGGTCAAGACTTTTTTCCAAGGGGTTACGCGTGTTCGGCCTCCTAGGAAGCCCTTGGTTCCAGTTTGGGATTTGAACCTGGTTCTTTCTGCTCTTCAGGGTCCTCCGTTTGAGCCCTTGAATGAGATTGCCTTGTCTTCACTTACTCAAAAGGTGGCCTTTTTGGTGGCTATCACTTCTGTTAGGCGTGTTTCTGAGTTGGCAGCTTTGTCCATTAATGCTCCGTACTTCGAAAGGCATCAGGACAAGGTGGTCTTTCGTTTCAAGCCGGATTTTCTTCCTAAGGTGGTTTCTGCCTTTCATCTGAATCAGGACATTGTTCTGCCCTCTCTATGTCCTAATCCCAGCAACGACAAGGAAAGGGCTCTGCATTCCTTGGATGTAGTTCGTGTTGTAAAATACTATCTGGTGGTTACGTCTTCCTTTCGTAAGACTGATGCCTTTTTTGTGGTGCCCTTTGGGCCTAGGAAGGGTTTGGCACCTGCCAAGTCTTCTATTAGTAAATGGATTCGTCAGACCATTATTGGGGCCTATTCTGCTAAGGGGAGGAGTCCCCCTTTTCGGGTTACTGCTCATTCTACTCGTGCGGTTGGAGCGTCCTGGGCTTTTCAGCACCAGGCCTCGGTTGAGCAAGTTTGTAAGGCCGCTACTTGGTTCTCTGTTCACACTTTTTCCAAGTTTTACAAGGTTGATGTTCAGGCCTCAGCGGATGCTGTTTTTGGCCGCAAAGTTCTGCAAGCCGTTGTGGTTTAAGTTGTGCCTTGTTGCCTTGTTTTGGATCCCCGCCCTTTTATGGACACTGCTATTGGATGTCCCACATGTTATGGATATCTTGATGCGGGGTGTGTGACATACTTAGAATAATACCATTTTGTGAAATACTCACCTGTAAAATGGGTATTATAAGTATGTCACACACCCCGCTTCACCCGCCCTTCTCGTATTCTGGATCCTTTATATTGTGAACTTTGCGTTGCTTTGGTTTATATTTGCCTCTTCCTGGTCCCTTACCTTACTGCTTTCTTTATACTGGGTAATGAGTGGGAGGTCCCAGGTATTTATGGACCGGGAGGGGCTTTCTTTTTCCTATCATCTCTGCAGAATGCCCTCTTCAGGTCGGTATTACCCACATGTTATGGATCTTGAAGCGGGGTGTGTGACATACTTATAATACCCATTTTACAGGTGAGTATTTCACAAAATGATATTTTTCATATGTCTTCTAGGGCCATTTGCCACATCGGCTCCAGACCCTGAGCTTTAATCTAGCGGTCAAAGGTGGGGGCGGGGGGGGGGGGGGGTCTATAACCTTGGTGCCCCATTTGCAAAATACAAAGGGGTCTGGAGCCTGTGCCCAGCATGATCTCCATCCTGGCTGGCACCGCAGCTGCTCCTGATCAGGCGGTATACAGAGTTCGATATGCACGGCGAGATGGAAAACAAGCCAGATGGGCCCTTAAGCAAGTGTGTAACATGTCACCTTTCCTCAAATGGGTCTTCTCCTGCTGCTTATTGCCCTCCAGTCCTTATTGCCTTCCCTATAGCCACCAATGGTCCTCTGGCCCTTGTTGCATTCTCTACGGCCACCAAACACTCTTCAGCTCTTACTGCTTGCTCCGCTTCCACTAAAGACTTAAGGGAGCACTATCACGAAATTGTGTATTATTAAAATCCCATATAAACACATCGGCTAATGAGGAGGGGGTCACTTATACACCTGAACTGAATAAAACTCCCGCCAAGCTTGTGGTTTTCTTCTACTGGTAGGAATAAAATCCAGGGGTGACAGGTTTAGTGTATAAGGGGTCACATAACCTGAAACCCGATTTCCTCTTGGTGGTTTGGGTCCACTGTAAAATTGCCAAGTGTGAGCCTGAGTGGGCCCCTAAAGGACCAGATGAAGGTTTGCCCTGTGCTGGCGCCGGCCCTGTTCTGCCTTATTGGTTTCCTCTTTTGTATTGTAAAATAATTTGCTTATTAGCATGCTGTTTCCATGATTCTCATATTCCTGGGACTCAGGTTTTGCTACAGTGGCAGTGGTTTTCTTGGTCTTGAGTAAAGAAAACATAAAAATGTAACAGGTGAACTCTTTAGATCAGAGCTGGGTCAGTTAGGGGAAAGTTAATATCTACACACGTGCAGAATCCACACCTCCTCCAATAGCAGACATACTTCACAGAAAAGTGCAGCTATTTCTCATCCCCCTTCATAAAGAACTTAAAGGAGCACTATCGCGAAATTGTGTATTAAAAATACATATATAAACATGTTGGCTAATAAGAGGAAGGGTGATCTATACACCTGAACTAAATAAAACTCCCGCCAAGCTTGTGGTTTATTCTCTCATGGTAGGAATAAAATTCAAGGGTGACAGGTTTAGTATATCAAGGGGGCCGAGCCTGTCACCCCAGGTGTCCTTTTCCTTCCATTAAAAAAAGAAAGAAAAAGAAGCCTGGCTGGATATTTCTTGATGCAGGGCTTAAAGGTGACCCCTCCTCCCGCCATCCAGCTAATTTATATGGATTTTTATCATTGGCCCATTTTTCATGATCCTTGCTCCTTTTAATGCCCAGTTTTGGCTTCCTAATGATGATAAACTGTAGAGGCATCCTAAACTGGAATGCCCCATGAGAGGGTTTTGAAAGGTACATTTCATTTTTAAGTTAGTTTTAATTAAAAAAATGGTTTGTTTCATTCTAGATTCCGGATCAAATGTTCTTCCACACCGACTACAGACCGCTCTGCCGCGATGCCAACCATTATGTTCTTGATGAACAGACCCAGCAAGCTCCTCATCTCATGCCGCCCCCTTTTCTGGTAGATGTTGATGGAAACCCCCATCCAACCAGATTTCAGCGTCTGGTACCTGGGAGAGAGAATTGTGCAGATGAACACCTGATTCCTCAGCTGGGCTATGTGGAAACAAGTAAGTTTGATTCATAAATGCATCTGTGGAAATCGACTAGTCAGCCGAATGACTTTCCAGGGTGACAGAGTGAGTACAGAAATCTAGCAGAAATGGGTTGTACCTCCAATCCACACCCGTCGTCTACCTTAAACAGTATAGTGGTAAGACGCTGATTGCATGATCCTGACTGGAGCGATTAGGTGGTGTTTTGCTACACAATGTTACCCTTGTGATTTGGTGTTGGGTCTTTTGGGAGAACCAGATGTTACTCAAGTGTGTTTCCAGGTAAAGTGGGGAAAAAAACCCACCAGCGGCCAGCCTGGAATCTAAAACATTCCAGGGCTGGCCGTAAGGCTTTTTCCCCGTGGTGTAGAACCTCCCGAGGTGCAAGTACAGACTAGCCTTTCAACTGTCCAACGGCGCATGTGTGGACTCTCATCCAATCAGAGAAGTTTGCCTTTTGTCATGCCACAGGTCATATGGGAGGATGCGGCAGCGAGCGACCCCTATTCAGTTCAATAAGAGCCTTTTGCCGAATGACGTAGTCAAGGCAAAGGGCTCTAATTTAACTAGTTCCCGCGTTTGGACTGTGTAGAGGTGAGTTTTAGTGGATGTTCTGGAGGGTTTAACACAACGGGGCATCCTAGTCCAGACAAAGGGGACCATTGTGCTCTGCCATACCCATCCAGCGAGGGCAATGCCAGAATTTTGGGGCTTGGCGTAGAGCTTGTGAAGACCCCCTTGCCCTTGGTAGCACGATAGGAGCCCCAGGAGCGACTGCAGATAAGAAGGGGCCCTTGTGCTGCAATGGCATGGCTGGTCTTGGGGGTTTGATGGGACTTTCCTTTCAAAACCACTCATGTAACTGGGTTTAAAAGGTGATGAGCAAAAATGGAGGCCTCCATCAGCGATGCTTCTCTTGCCCCTGTAACACCTATGAGCTCAGGTCAAAAACAATAAAAGCACCCTTCCGCTTTCAATCTGTGGGTTATATATCAGATATTCTAAGCATACAGTACGTCCTGCTCCATATATAATACTTACACGTGGGTTATCCTCCGCCAGATGGCGCTGTGCACTGCAGACATGCAAAAACAGGCTCCTCCCGGCCCTTCATATACTGAGGGACCTCCCACAAATCCCCAGATTTCTCTGCAGTGCTGAACTGCGAAGACATGAAGTATCACTCTCGCGCAGGTGAGCGGGCCTATTACAGCCCGCGGCCCTGTGGGACTATTTCCACCCGTCCTCCTTGTGACTTGCCTCCCAGCCTGGGCTGCGCTGGTCGGGTGAAGGTAGGCAGCACCGTGTGTGCTTACGGAGCTACGCTCCACCGCAATCCCCCACCATAGGGTAGGCGGTCAAGGCTAATGGTGAGCCTCTAATAGATGCCCCTCCCGCATTATTGCCCGTGCCCCTTGTAGCGGTGGACCCTATTTAACGGGTCACCTTCCTCCCTTGTTCCCCCCTTAGCCAGGGGGAAAAGCGAGGGGGGGGTTAGTGTGTATGGCGGCCTTAGTGTACCCTATTACATGCTTTTGGCTTAGTTGGTGCTTTACCGGTACCGGGTGTCAGAGCCGCGCTTTTATTAAATAGCAGCAGCGCCTTTACAGTCCTTATGCAACAGCATGAATGGCGGCGGCTTCGCGGACGCTACGGCGTCTCTTTCCTTCTTTTTCTTCCTTTTCCTTATTAGCCTTTAGTGGCTATTCTGAGGTAATTCCATTCGGCCAATTCCTTCAGGCGTCACTACCTCGCTGTACCTGATTGGCTGCGCGTTTTCGAGCGTCGCGCTCTCTGAGGGGGGGCGTGGTTCTAGCTTGGTGCGTTCCGCGTCGCGGTCAGCTCTGACCCGCCCTTCGAGGTTCGCTTGGCGCCATTTCTTACGCACGCGTGGTGAAGACCGTCCTCCCTTTATCTGTCTGTAAGTGCCCTTGCGGGCGACTTTTCATTAGCTTATATGCTCCCTTACGCTTGGCTCTGACATCCTTGTTCCCCTTATGTCTTTCAGACCGTGGATTTCGGTGGCTTCTCCCGGCCCGGTGTAGCTCCCGGTCGTGACCATTATAAATTATTCCCACTTCCCCGAGGGTTATTGGGGCATCCAGGGTTGCTTTATAGCGTCAATCCCTACTGGCAAATTGTGCCTAATCACCATATGGCGGCATCTCAGGATATTGTGAACGGGGTTCCTTCGGGACAAGCCCGGCTGTGTGTAGCTTGTGGGGTCTTACCTAGCAGTGGTGACAATGCACGGATCTGCGTCCCTTGTGCACAGCAGGCGCTATCGAGTCTTCCCGCCTCTTCTGGGGCTGGGCCTGCACCCCGCCTCACTTCACCTACTCCCCCAAGTCTGAGTCTAACCCCCAATACTAGTGGGGAGTCTCATTCTGATTTGGCCACTAGACTGGCCAGTGTTGAAAACTTGATTGCTAATTCTTTAGCGCGTAAAGCCACTGCCAAGAGGCGGCACTTGAATCCTGACTCGGCTATCTTCCCTATAGAATCTGATGATTTGTTGCTATCTTATGCACATACCCCCTCAGACGAAGGGGAACTGTTCTCTGACTCAGGGTCTTATGACGATGAGTCCAGGGGTCAGGAGGAGCCTGGTTCCGAGCTTTGGTCCTTGGAAGATATTGATAGTTTGCCGGCCCAAATCTTTGAGGTCTTGTCCCTCTCCCCCCCTGCCGTGGCTCCCCGGCAAAGGGGTGATCTTTTTCACACCGCTAAAGCGCGTTTGGTATTTCCTGAGCAGACCCATTTCAATAGCCTCGTGCTTAAGGAATGGGAACACCCCAGCACTTCATGAGGTCCCTAAGGGTGTGGATAGGAAATATCTCTTCCCTGCTGACTTGGTTAAGTGCTGGTCATCGCCACCCGAGGTCGATGCTCCCATTCTAGGTTTGTCCAACACCTCTATTATGCACTCCCCTGTCACTACTACGCTGCGGGACTCTGAGGACCGGCGTGTAGACCAATTGGCATGCCATGCCTTTGCATTTGGGGGAGCGACGCTGCGCCCGGTTTGCACCTTAGCTATTACAGCAGTAGCGCTCAGGACTGTGGTTAGGAGTGCTCTCGATGGCACAGATGAGTTGCCTTCTGATACTGCCAACGCTCTCTCTACCTGTGATGCGTTTGTGAACTTTATCCTGTCTGCATCGGACGATGCTATTAAGATGTGTGCCAGATCGTCTGCCCTGGTTGTAGCTATACGACGTGCGGTCTGGTTGCGCCAGTGGGCCGCTGACAACGCCGCCAAGAAAGCCCTTACGGGGCTTCCATTCAAGGGGCAGCGCCTGTTTGGGGATCGTTTAGACATCTTTGCCAAGGGTGGCAAGTTGCCCCAGCGCAGGCGACAGACTCTGCCTTTTTCGTGGCCAAGGCTCCCTATCGACCCCCTACCGTGGGGCTAAACAAGGCAGAGGAGTGTCCTTCGCTGGGTCTCGCGCAGATTCCTGGCACAGGAACAGAGGACGCTGTCCTGGTTCCTCCTGGGGTCCCAAGCCCAAGGCCTCTCCCAAGACCCCCCAGGCATGAAGGGGCGCCCTCGCCCGTCAGGGTAGGGGGACGTCTGCAGCACTTCGAGCATGTCTGGAGGCGCCATGTCTCGGACCGGTGGATTCAGGAGGTAGTGTCCTCCTGCTACAAGATAGAATTTGCTGTACGGCCCCCCCACCAGATTAGTTGGGTCCAGGATTCCACAGGATCCTGCCTCAGCTCAGGTATTGTTTCTGGCTGTGCAGGGCCTTCTGGACCTAGGGGTCATTTGCAAGGTCCCCTTAGGAGACAGGGGCATGGGGTTCTATTCCAACCTTTTCACAGTACCCAAGAAAGATGGGTCAGTCAGGCCCATTCTGGATTTTAAAAATCCTCAACAAATTTGTCAAAAACAAACGCTTTCGTATGGAAACTCTGCGGCTCTCTGCGCCCAGGGGACTTTATGACGTCTGTAGACATCAAGGATGCTTATCTTCACGTTCCGGTGTTTCCAGGACACCAAAGGTTTCTCAGATTTGCGCTGAAAGATCAGCATTTCCAATTTGTGGCCTTGCCATTCGGCCTCACTTCTGCTCCCAGAGTGTTCACCAAGGTGCTGGCAGGGGTGATGTCCCTGATAAGGTTAAGGGGCATACGCGTACTACCTTACCTGGACGACATACTCATCACCTCTCGGTCTCTGCAGCAGGCAGAGTTGGACACTTGGTTGGTAGTGTCCACCCTGGAGTCCTTTGTCTAGGTGATCAATTACCCCAAGTCCTCTCTGTTCCCCTCCCCGGTGACTCCGTTCCTGGGAATGATTCTGGATACCATTCAGTCAAGGATATTCCTTCCTCAGCAGAAGGTGGAAGCTCTGCCCTTTGCCCAGTTCCATTTGAGACCTCTGCAGCTTCACCTTCTGTCAGTATGGGACAAGGACCCAGCGTCCCTGGACGAGGTCTGTGTGCTCCCCCCCTCGGTCAGACAATCCCTTGCGTGGTGGCTGGACCACAGGAACTTGATAGGGGGCAGGTCCTTCCTGTCCCCCTCCTGGGAGACTGTCACAACGGATGCCAGCCTGTCAGGCTGGGGGGCATTCTGGAAGTCCCTGCGTTTCCAGGGGAGGTGGGGCCCTCAGGAGGCCCATCTACCCATCAACATTCTGGAGTTGCGGGCAGTCAGGTTGGTACTGGAACGGTTGACCCAACACCTGAAGGGTCTGGCGGTCCAGGTACGTTCGGACAACAGAACGGCGGTTGCCTACATCAACCATCAGGGAGGGACCCGGAGCAAGGGGGCTCTCCAGGAGGTGTCTCAGATTCTGACATGGGCGGAGGCCAATGTTCAATGCATTTCGGCTGTCTACATTCCGGGGGCGGAGAATCTGCTAGCAGACGCCCTGAGCAGGGGGACGTCCCGGCAGGGCGAGTGGTCCCTCTGCAACAGGGTATTCCAGTCCCTGTGTCACCGTTGGGGACTACCGGATGTGGATCTGTTTGCTTCCCGTCACAATCACAAGCTCCCGACCTTCGTATCCCTGTCTCAGGATCCTCTGGCCTTGGCCACGGATGCCCTGTCCATGTCTTGGAGGGAGTTTTGACTCCTGTATGTGTTTCCACCATTCCCCCTTCTGGGCAGGGTGCTACGTAAGATTGCTCTGGAAGGGGTACCTGTGATTCTAGTGGCCCCCAGGTGGCCAAGAAGAGTGTGGTTCGCAGATGTGGTTCAAATGGCAGTAACATAGAAACATAGAAGGTTGACGGCAGAAGGAGACCATGCGGTCCATCTAGTCTGCCTTATGTGTATATTGTATGTTCTCTTTATCTTAGGATAGATGTGTGCTTATCCCAGGCATGTTTAAATTTAGTGACTGTTGATTTTTCAACTACCTCTGCTGGAAGTTTGTTCCAAGCATCTACTGCTCTTTCTGTAAAAAAATATTTTTAGCTATCAGTAATCAGTACCCCTAAATCTCTCTCCTCCGAGGTCCTGGCTAACACAGTGCTGCAGTAGACCAGTACGACCTGCCAAGGTTGCCGGATCTGCTAACTCAGGGCTCCTTACGCCATCCCAATTTACAAATGCTGGCTTTGACGACCTGGCTGCTGAAACCTCCATCTTTGATGGAGAAAGGTTTGTCTGCCTCTGTGGTGGGTACTATGGTGCAGGCTAGGAAGAAGACGACTTCTGCTATCTATTATAGAGTATGGCGTTGCTACATTGATTGGTGTGAGTCCAGGTCTCTTCCCTCTTCCCCAGGAATTCTCAGTCCTTAGGGTTCTGGAGTTTTTACAACATGGTCTGGACTTGGGTCTCAAACTTAATACTCTGAAGGGTCAGGTTTCTGCCCTGTCTATCTTCTTTCAGAAGTCCTTTGCCCAGCATCACTTGATTAAGACCTTCTTTCAGGGGGTCACTCATGTGCGTCCCCCTCGCAAACCTATGGTCCCTGTTTGGGATTTAAACTTGTTTTTTTCTGCCTTGCAGGGTGCTCCCTTTGAGCCTATTCATGATGCTGCTCTGGCTGTTCTTACTCTCAAGGTTATCTTTTTGGTGGCTATTACTTCGGTTAGGCGTGTGTCTGAGCTGGCCACTCTATCTATTCAGTCTCTGTACTATGAGAGACACCAGGACAAGGTGGTGTTCCTCTTCAAGCCGGATTTTCTGCCTAAAGTTGTGTCTGCATTTCATTTGAACCAAGATATTGTCCTTCCCTCGTTGTGTCCCAATCTTAGTAACCACAAGGAGAGGGTTCTGCATTCCTTGGACGTAGTCAGGTGCTTGAAGTATTACCTGGTTGTCACTAAGGCTTTCAGAAAGACTGATGCTCTTTTCGTTGTGCCTCATGGACCTAGGAAGGGTTTGGCCCCCGCCAAGTCTACCATCAGCAAATGGATTCGTCAGGCTGTGATTCAGGCCTATTCCACTAAGTCTTACTGCTCATTCTACTTGTGCTATTGGGGCTTCTTGGGCTTTCCAGCACCAGGCTTCTGTTGAACAAGTTTGCAAGGCCGCTACTTGGTCTTCCGTTCATACCTTTACTAAGTTTTACAAGGTTGATGTTAGGGCCTCAGCTGATGCTGCGTTTGGCCGCAAGGTTTTACAGGCGGCAGTAGTTTAAACTGCCTGCTGTTGCCTTTTTTGTTGGGGATCCCACCCTACTTTATGGACACTGCTATTGGATGTCCCACTTGTAAGTATTATATATGGAGCAGGACGTACTGTATGCCTAGAATAATACAATTCTGTGAAGTACTCACCTGTAGAATTGGTATTATACGCATACAGTACGTCCTGCTCCACCCCACCCTAGTTTTTACATTATTCTGGATCCCCTGTATGGTGATTATCATTGTTATTACCAGTTTTGGTGGTTGGTTTCTCCCGGCTTCTTTTTCTCACTGCTTTTCAATGCTGGGGATTTGTGGGAGGTCCCTGGGTATATGAAGGGCCGGGAGGAGCCTGTTTTTGCATGTCTGCAGTGCACAGCGCCATCTGGCGGAGGATAACCCACGTGTAAGTATTATATATGGAGCAGGACGTACTGTATGCGTATAATACCAATTCTACAGGTGAGTACTTCACAGAATTGTATTTTTGATTACGCTTTCAAAATGTCTTAATAGTTGACCTGCAGCTTTACAGCATCATCTTAGTGCCAGTGGAGCTGAAGGTGAATATAGAAAGATTGCGACAGGATACATGTTTATAATGCAGGCTGCTGCTTGTGTGTTTGACAGGTGATGGCGAAGTTGTGGAGCAAGTGATCAGCCAACAAACCAACTATGACCCGCAAAACCCAGAGCCCAGCATTCTGGACGGGATGATCCGACAGCTACAAATACAGCAGGACCAGAGACAAGGGGTGGAGCAGGAGCCCGGCTCTAGCATGCAGGCCCCCCAGGCTGATGCAGGAAGGAGAGGTCAGTTTTTATTGTCTATTAATGCCTGGTATGTTGCTATTTTCACTATATCCAGTCCAGGTCGTCCCAGAAGTGATGACGGTTGGGTAATCCACGGCCAGGTGGCGCTTGACTGCAGGATCAAAAGC
The DNA here is from genome assembly GCA_027917425.1 of Gastrophryne carolinensis. Lineage (NCBI taxonomy): Eukaryota > Metazoa > Chordata > Amphibia > Anura > Microhylidae > Gastrophryne > Gastrophryne carolinensis. The sequence goes on from CM051236.1 coordinate 497,428,398, forward strand.
TGTAGCTCCTCCCGGCCCCCTATAAAAGCCGGTGTCTCAGATAATTCCCCAGTGTTCTTCCTGCAGTCTTGCTGCGTAAGGATTGTCTGGATACTCTCTCCTGGATACTGCAGCTGAGCGGGGCCTCCTAGCCCGTCGGCCGCTGCATCTTTATTACCACTGATCCCGTGGACCCACTACTGCCTCCCAGCTTCGGCTGACGGGACAGTGAAGGTAAGGGGAACGCCGGGGTCAGGCGTTGGCAGAGCTATGCTCTGGGCCGCAGACCCTGTCTAAAGGGTAGCCGGCCATAGGCTGATGGTGAGCCTATAAGGAAGGGGGGGGGGGGGGGGGACCACTCATGCTCACGGGGGCTCCTGCCCTCCCTGCCCCACAAGCTTTATTCTGTGTTTTGTGCCTGGTGCACTTCTCTGACCTTGTCAGGACTCTGGAGTCCCTTCTGAACTGGTGCCTTGTGCTCGCTCCCTCTAGGCCCTTCTCTTCTCCCCTCTCCATCACGTTGCCGCGCTGTGGGGAGGGGGGTGGTGATGGCCGCTGCTCCGGCGGAGGAATGTCAGGGCCGTGGTCTCCGTCGCTGGGTGCGCGCTAGCTGCGCCAGACGTCAGGCAGATGTTTTCTGGATGGCTCCTCCGTGGGCCACTGGCTGTTCTGGCCCTCCTCCATCTTGGGGGCGGGCACGATTTGGCGCCGTTGGTGGGGGTGGAGCCGCACGGTGACGCGCCATCTTGTCTGCTCTCCTGCATGCTTCTGAGGCCTTCACTTGGTGTCGAGAGTCCCTCTTGATATACTGCGGGGCATGTGCTGTGGGATGCTTATTTGTCTTTCACATCTTGTCTTTTAGGGGGGCCGCTTGATCTAAGGTTTGTGGTTCCTCTAGCCCTCCGGACCCCCCCCCACCCCCCCTCTCTCCACGCCCTCTCCCTGTAAAGAGGGATCACATAAGAGGGACTCATTTTTGCGGGCTGGTCAGTTTGGGTCGATAGTGCCTTGTACCATTACTCAAATCACCATAATGGAGGCTTCTGGAGATAGTGAGCTAGGAGCCCCATTGGCGCGGGTGAAGCTCTGTCCCATGTGCGGTGCTAGCTCTCTGGGCGGACTCAGCACGGGTTGTATCACTTGCGCCAGAAGTGTCATTTTGGAGCATGATCGGGCGGGCGTATCTGCCCCTAGCCCGTTATTGCCTGCGGCCTCTCCTGAACCCCCGGGATTGCTCTCAGCCCCCAGCGAGGGGGAAGCCAGTAAGGGGTCCCAATCTGATTTGGCTTATTGGGTGGCTAGCCTTGAGAGACAGATCTCTCGCTCGGCTCCTAAGAAGGCCACCAGTAAGAGGCGGCATATTGAGCCGGTCTATTCTGATAAATATGGAGATGGATGATGATAATCTCTTTGGAGGCCACGGCTCAGTGGAGGAGGGCGAGTTTCATGAGGACTCCATCTCCACGGTGGATTATTCTGTGGGCCTTGATAGTGGACCCGGTTCTTCCTCGGATGAGGATACATGGCTCCCTGATGATACCGAGCGGTTGCTGACTGCAGTCTTTGAGACGCTGCACATTGTCCCTCCTAAAAGGAAGCCGGGTGATTTGTTTCGGCCTGAGAGACAGAGGCGAGTCTTTCCTGAGCAGGCCCATTTTTCTAACATGATTTACAAGGAATGGGAAAGGCCTAACAAGTTACCGTCGGTGCCCAAGGGCCTGGACAGGCGGTATCCCTTTCCCGAGGAACTGGTCTGGCTATGGTCCGGTCCTCCCGAGGTGGATGCCCCCGTGTCGGGTCTCTCCAACATGATGGTCATGCCTTTACCCGACACTTGTTCCCTACGTGATCCGGCTGACAAGTGCATGGAGCGTCTGGACCTCCTGGTCAAGGACAGAAGGCTCCCTCAGCGATGAAGGCCTGCGCGGCCCTTTCGGGGTTCATCTGCCTATTCCTTTCGTGGAGGAAGAGGCTCTTCATTTGCAGGTACTCGCAGAGATTCCTGGGGACGAGTTAGGTCCCTCCTGGGCATCCAAGTCCAAGCCCCCTGCCAAGGCCTCTCAGGCATGAGGTGGCGCCCTCACCCATCCGGATGGGGGGACGGCTTCTGCTATTTGCTCACGTCTGGAGACAGCGTGTCTCAGGTTGGTGGATTCAGGAGGTGGTTTCCTCCGGTTACAAAATAGAGCTGACAGTCTGGCCGCCTTCAAGATTTCTTCAGTCACAGATTTCCTGGAACCCAGTGACGGCACAAGGCCTGCTAAGGGCCGTCCAACACCTTCTGTTGTCAGGTGTGATTTGTCCCGTGCCTCGGGGTCAGGGCTTTTACTCCAATCTGTTCACGGTGCCCAAGAAGGACGGAACGCTGAGACCCATCCTGGACCTGAAGGGTCTCAACAGGTTTGTCAGGGTCAAACATTTCCGCATGGAGACCTTGCGGTCCGCAGTGAGCTTGCTTCGACCCAGCGACGACTTGACCACGGTGGACATCAAGTATGCTTATCTGCTCATTCCGATATTCCAGGGGCATCAGAAGTTCCTGAGGTTTGTGCTGGAGGGTCAGCATTACCAGTTTGTGGCACTGCCACTCTGGATATCCTCAGCCCCACGAGTGTTCACCAAGGTGCTGGCGGGTGTCATGGCCATCCTGAGACTCCAGGGCATTCGCGTGCTGCCTTATCTGGACGATTTACTGATCACGTCTCAGTCTCTTCATCAGGCCGAGAACGACACATCGGACGTTCTTGTCCACTCTCGAGGATTTCGGTTAGGTAGTCCATTACCCCAAGTCTTCAATCACTTCCTCCATGGTGAGGTCTTTTCTGGGCATGACGCTGGACACCTCTCAGGCCAAGGTATTCCTGCCACAGCAGAAGGTGGTGGATCTTCAGACGCAGGTGCAGGCCTTGCTGTCGTGTCAGCGACCATCGATCCGTCTGGGGATGAAACTGGTGGGCCTTATGGTGTCATGCTTCGAGGCAGTGCCCTTTACTCAGTTCCACATGAGACCTCTTCAATGGAATCTTTTTACCCGTTGGGATCGGACGCAGTAGTCACTGGAACAGGAATTTTCACTGTCTCCCCCGGCCAGGCACTCCCTCTTGTGGCTGGACGCCAGAAATCAGCTGGTAGGCAAGTCATTTTTGACTCCACGGTGGGAGATTGTCACCACGGATGCCAGTCTGACTGGCTGGGGAGGCTTTTGGCTGACGCCGAAGATCCAGGGTCAGTGGGGGCCGCAGGAGGCCCACTTGCCCATAAATATCTTGGAATTGAGAGAGATCCGCTTGGTGCTTCTTCACTTGACTCCCCATTTAAGGGGTGCGATCCAGGTCCGCTCGGACAATAAGATGGCGGTTGCCTACATAAATCGCCAAGGCGGGACTCGGAGCAAGCGAGCCCTCAAGGAGGTGACCCTGATCCTGACTTGGGCAGAGGAGAATGTTCCCTGCATCTCGGCGGTTTACATTCCTGGGATAGAGAACCAGGAGGCCGACTCCCTGAGCAGGAGTGCCTCACGCCTGTGGGAATGGTCCCTCAGCAACAAGATCTTTCACGCTCTGTGTCTCCGTTAGGGTCAGCCGGACGTGGACCTATTTGCGTCCAGACACAATCACAAGCTCCCGAGATTCATCTCCCTGGCGAGAGATCCTCTGGCCTTTGCCACAGATGCTCTGGCGATTCCTTGGACCGGCGTTCAGGCTTCTTTGTGTTCCCTCCGTTTCCTCTCCTGGGCGCAAGATAGCCCAGGAGGGGGTAACAACCATCCTGGTGGCTCCTCGCTGGCCGAGGCGGAGTTGGTTCGCGGAAATAATTCAAATAATTCAGATGTCAGTCGATTATTACATCATGCCCGAAGACCCAGGGCTTCTTACGCAGGGGTCGCTGCGGCTCCCCAATTTACAGGCGCTGGCTTTGACGGCCTGGCTATTGAAACCTCAATCCTGACGGAGAAGGGATTGTCGGCCACGGTTGTTCAGACCATGATTTAGGCGCGGAAGACGTCTTCTTCCATGATATACTACTCACATAGTGAGAACTCAGAACTCCGAACTAACAGGTGTTAAGAGCAAGCGTTTTGTAAATATGGCAGAGGGGCATTGTATCAAAGCAAACACTGCGCTTTTGATGCGCTAGAAATGCAATGCAGTGCAAGAACGCAGAGAAAGGGCAGAGGACTGTGAACAGGGCCTTATTGCTTTCCTCCTCTGGAATTTAAACAATAAATCTTTGTGTTAGGATTGTGCCCCCCCATACCTGTGATTACTTATCAGCATGTTGTGTCCATATTTCTTATATTTGTGTGCCTGTGATCCTAAGGTGGGTGCAGCTTTCCTGGCCTTCCACTGTAACAGGTGAACTTGTCAGTAGCTTTTGCTAAATTGCACAGCAGTCATTACATCGGGTGAGAATGCTGTAGTAACTCTTTAGCTTCTGTTACACAAGATTGCGATCCCCTTCTTTGCACAGTTTGAATGCAGAAGGGGTTAAACCTTTCTCTGCCGCAGCCAATCGGAGGATTAGGAAGCCAGAGTCAGAAAGTGATATAAACCTCAAAAACACCACTTTGGTTTAAGTTGCTGCAGAAAATGTTTTTCTATTTTATCACAGATTATATAAAAGCTTAAGATGTGGAAGGGCAACCAACCAAAGAATACAGGTGGTCTTAAAACTTATGCCCTGTTGATTGCCCCATTGGATCATAGCTGCATTATCATCAAGGATAAGACAGGCAATCTGAATAGATTTTGGTGCCTAGTTAGTCTCCGCAATAAAAGATCAGAAGCTTCCATAAAATAATTTTGTTGAGTTACAGCTAGGTCTACGATCCACACTTCCTTAACCACCACCTTTGAAACCTTTCATCAGACAAATCAGCCATGGTAGAGGTATCCCACCCGTAGAATCTTAACTTGTTGATTATCCTCTCCGTGGCCTATAGGCTCACTCAAAAAGTGGCCAATAGGCGCTCTCAAAATTGCCTCAGGTTGTGGCTTTGGAAACCGGGCCACCGCCGAGCCAACTGCAGCAGTGCCTGGCAGAGTCCATGGACTTTCAGGGAAGAGTGGCCTTGAAGTGTTTTAACCTGTCACATTGGCTCTGGATCCTGCTGGGTAGCTGGTGTTTTTGCCTATGTGAAACAGCAGCTGCTACAGCGATTGGCTGATGAAAGCATTACCCATGTTTACAGGATGCTGCTGCTTTTGGCAAAGAACTTGGCTGTCCCCAGAGGATGTAATTCGAGAGGGGTTTCCTTTCTTTCTACAGCCCTGTAGGCTCACTATAATGAGGCCACAAGAGGATTAGGCAGTCAGAGGCGTCTTTCAGACAAAGCCTTGCGTAGATCCCGGTGTCCTGCAACGTTTGAATCCTTTCACTACCTTTACAGCCGTTAGATGTTTCAGACCAAGTCTAGATCTTCTACAGCAGACATGGTTGATGCTTCGCCATAGCAGGAATCAGAGGCATGCAGCGCCCTCACATACCGGGGGTCTACAGACTCTGACACTCAGAAGTTTAGTCCCCTGGCACTGCTTATGCACCCTCTGCTACCATTTCTATTGACGTTTTTCAACCTCGACTTCCTGTAGGATCAGGTGCTCCTGTCTTGTTGGAAATACTAGTGATTCGGTGAGCTACAGAAGCAATCAGATCGTCTTTTTCCAAGTCATCCTTCAGCTTGACCGCTTATTAAGAAACCTCTCCACGTGGTCAAGCTGAAGGATTCCTAAAAAATCAGTTACCGGTAAGTCTAACGGTGGTTTTTCCAAGTCATCCTTAAGCTTGACCACGTGGAGAGCTTTCTTAATAAGCGGTCGAGCTGAAGGATTCCTAAAATATCCGTTATCGGTAAGTCCTAACGGGTTTTTTTTTAAAGCAAACAAAGTCCACTGCTCAAGGTCCCTCTTCGGAATGCCTGGTGGTATTCAAATTCCGGTTAAATAGCCCTCCCTTATCTACTTCACTGCATGGCTGTAAATGCGACATTCTGCTTGCCCCTCCGCTGCCCCCTTATGGTTAAACCTGGTTGTTTTGCCGCCAGTGACGTTTAGAGAACAGGGACACTGCTGCTGTACAGGATGCTGACTTTACTGCCATGGAAAGCAGGAGGGGCATAGTAATTTAACCTGATTTTGGAGCATCCCAAATCTGTGTCCCCTAGTGACTTTGCTTCATGGATCAGAAGGCTGTCAGTTCTCTAAATAGTTCATTGCGTTTTAGAAGGAGGCTTTCATGGGTGAGGGAGCTCAGGCTGCAGCATTGTCAAGGCTACAGAATAGACTAACAAGGTCAATGCCTCGTGTTTTATTATTTGACATGAAAATATTTATCCTTGGAGTATAGTTATTATAATAAAATCTTATCCATTGCAGCACTAGCTCCTCAATCAGCTGGGTGGTTCTCCTCCATACTCCGCTGTCCCCTCAAACGTGTTCTCCCCAAATTTTGAATTGCTTGGTAATGTAATACCTTGGATCTGACATCCTGCCCCTACAAAATACTCCCAACAAGGTCTGTCTAGGAACAGGTAGTGACTGCACCAAACCCAGGATTTTCTTAGACTAACCTTTTAAATAAAAGCATGCATAGACCCCTGAATAAAGAAAGCAGAAGAATCCTGCGATTATAGCAGCTAGTGCTGTGCTAGATTAGAGGTCCAGGGCTAAGCATAGTATCTTTTAAGCTATCCAATTATATTTCTTGCAGTTGTTTCCTTTTTTATTGTTTTACATTTTTTTTCTTCTTTTTTTACAGACATAATCTCTCCTCCGAATATTGGTTTGAGGCGCAGTGGGCAGGTGGAAGGTGTGCGACAGATGCACCAAAATTCCCCACTTAGTCAAATCGCCACCGAGAGGGATCTCCTAGCCTGGAAAAGGAGGATTGTTGTCCCCGAGATCCCAGGAAGTGTGTTCAGGTATGTAGCATACAGTGGCGGTAGTCTTAAAAGATTACTCTTTAACACTTTTCTATGTTTTTAGGTGTAAAATGTACTGAGCTACTGTAAACTCCAGAGCATAATAAAGCGAACTAAAACCAACCTGATTTCCTCTCCCTGCGGCATGTCGAACTTAAAGCAGACCAAAACCCACATTTTTTTTTTTTTTAAATAGCATCCCCTAAATTGCTCCCTCCACGAATAGTAACTTTTGTCTATTTATACTGCTCCTGCTTCACTCTGATCCGGTATAATGCCGTTTATTTTAGCTGTTAATGAATGTACGCGCTCCCCCTCCTCAATTCATTGCCAATGTCATGTGTGGCAATGATGTCATTGCCACACTTATGCAATGACTAATCACCTGCAATCCTACAGAGAGGGAGAGCAAAAAAGACCCCTGCGATTACCCAGTATACTCGCGTAGCTGGCGATTTAACAGCACATGTGTGTGCCGCAGCCACATCCCAGCTTACCTCTGAAGTACTTTACTGGGAGGCTGGTGCAGGTGGGTGAAGCTTGTGCTCCTTTTATCTTTCCTAACTGATCTGACGTTCGATATGCTAAGCAAGGCATGAATGGAGTGCAAGTGCTGATTGGTCAGCGACCCGGTCATGCACCGTGAGATCGCCAGAAGGCGAGTTTTTTCACAGGCAGTTTGCAGGGCTTTCACATGGGGGGCATGGAGAGGAACAGTACCTGGGATATTAAAAAATCAGCAGGGATGTTCCTTTTTTGAGGGGGAAAACAAAGAAAACCCTAACTCTTCTTTTACACCTATCGCTTTTATTCTGACACTTGGAAAATTTCCTGATCGCTCGATGCCACAAAGCTTTAACTCCACCTCTGATTCGGACACACACTTCCCTCAGTCAATGACAAGCCCACATCTGCGCCATTCACAGCAATGCTAGGCCCAGGAAGGCACCCTCTATTGTTGTAAATGTTGAGGATGTGGCCGCATCGCTGTGACTGAAGGCACGGTTGAGGGCCAACTGTGGCTCTGGACTGAAACAAGCAATCAGGTGAGTTTGCAAGCCCAGGAATGGGAGTGATCGGCTACTGGGGATAAAAGATGGGTATAGTTTCTTTATTCTTAGTATACAGTACGTCCTGCTCCAAATAGAATACTTACAAGTGGGTATTACTCCGCCAGATGGTGCTGTACTGCTGAGACATTGAAAACAGGCTCCTCCCGGCCCCTCAAATACCCAGGGCGGGGCCTGGCTCTGGCGCGTTCCGCGTCATTGCTCGTACAGGCCCGCCCCTCGAGGTATACCAACGCCATTTTGTCTGATTGTGGGCTCCTGCGTGACAGTTTCTACCTACCGCGGTCCGTAAGTGCCCTCGCGGGCGTCTTTATTAGCATTTTTTATTGTATGTTTGCTTACGGCCCATTTTCATTATGTCTTTCAGACGGGCGAATCCATTGGCCCTCTGTTAATTGTTTAACTTGTGCGGCCTAGTGTATTTACTCCACTACCACTTCCCTAGCGGGTTATTGGGGCATCCAGGGTTGCTATATAGCGTTAATCCCTATTGGCATATTGTGCCGTTATAATCACCATATGGAGGCATCTCAAGATAATGTGCCCGGGGTTCCTTCGGTACAAGCCCGGCTGTGTGTAGCTTGCGGGGTCTCCCCTATTAGCGGTGACAATGCACGGGTCTGTGTACCTTACTCCCAGCAGGTGCTGGCGCTGCAACCTGACCTTCCTGTGGCCGGGCCTGCACCTCGCTTCACTTCACCTTCTCCCCCAAGCTTGAGTCTCACTCCCACTGATTTGCATACAAGTGGGGATTCTCAGGCTGATGTGTCTGCTAGACTGGCTAGTGTTGAGAAGTTGATTGCTAATACCCTGGCACCTAAGGCCACTGCTAAAAAGCGGCACTTAACGCCTGATGTCACTCTTTTCCCTATGGAAACTGATGAGTTTTGGCATTTATGTGGCTATACCCCCTCGGACGAAGAGGAGCTTTTCTCCGATTCGGGGTCATCTGATGAGAGGCCCAGGGGTCATGACGATTCTGGCTCTGATCCTTGGGCCCCGGATGATAGACAGATTGCTGGCCCAGATTTTTGAGGTTCTGTCCATTTCTCCCCCTGTTGCGGCTCCTAGGCAAAGGGGTGAGCTTTTTCATACTGCTGAATCACGTGCAAGCGGCAGTCTCGGGCCTTTTGGGGTCAGGGCTCCTTTCCCCCCCACCACGGTGCTAGACAGGGGAGGGGGGTTTCCTTTACTTGGGCCTGGGGGGACTTCTGGGGTAGGAGCAGAGGAAGTGGACGTCCTGGCTCCTCCTGGGGCCCTAAGCCTAAGTCCTCTCCCAAGCCCCCTCAGGCATGATGGGGCGCCCTCGCCCATCCAGGTGGGGGGACGGCTTCAGCACTTTGCTCACGTCTGGAGGCTTCATGTCTCAGACCGGTGGATTCAGGAGGTAGTGTCCTCCGGTTACAAGATAGTTTGCTGCTCCCCCCCCAAGATTCATCAGATCCCGGATTCCTCAGGAGTGCAGGCAGTGCAAAGCCTCCTGGAGCTGGGGGTCATCTGCAAGGTTCCTTTAGGAGAAAAAGGCAAGGGCTTCTACTCCAACCTTTTCACAGTGCCCAAAAAGGATGGGTCAGTCAGGCCCATCCTGGACTTGAAGAGCCTCAACAAATTTGTCAGGTGCAGGTGCTTTCGCATGGAAACTCTGCGCTCTGCCATCAGTTCCCTGTACCCAGGGGATTTTATGAAGTCTGTGGACATCAAAGATGCTTACCTTCATATTCCTGTGTTTCCAGGTCATCAAAGGTTCCTCAGGTTCGCCCTGAAAGATCAACACTACCAATTTGTGGCATTGCCCTTTGGTCTCAGTTCAGCTCCCAGGGTGTTCACCAAGGTGCTGGCAGGGGTGATGTCCCTGCTCAGGTCTCAGGGCATCCGCGTGCTGCCCTACCTGGACTACATTCTCATCACCTCTCAGTCTCCACATCAGGCAGAGTTGGATACTCAGCTGGTGGTGTCTACCCTGGAGTCATTTGGCTGGGTGATCAATCATCCCAAGTCCTCTCTGTCCCCCTCCTTGGTGACTCCATTCCTGGGAATGACTCTGGATACAGTTCAAGCAAGGAGTTTTCTTCCTCAACAGAAGGTGGACAGTCTGATTGCTCAGGTCCGGTTCCTGCTATCTTGCCATCATCCCTCCACCATGCAGGGAATGCAGCTGGTGGGCCTGATGATTGCGTGCTTCGAGGCAGTGCCTTATGCTCAGTTCCACTTGAGGCCTCTGCAACTTCACCTCCTGTCAGTATGGGACAAGGACCCAGCGTCCCTGGACCGGGTCTGTGCACTTCCCCCCTGGTCAGGTGGTCCCTCTCGTGGTGGCTGGACACCAGGAACTTGCTGGGGGGCAGATCCTTTCTGGCCCCTTCCTGGGAGACGGTCACCACGGATGCCAGTCTGTCAGGATGGGGGGGCTTCTGGAAGTCCCTGCGGTTCCAGGGGAGGTGGGGCCCTCCAGGAGGCCCACACACCTATCAACGTCTTGGAGCTGAGGGCGATCAGGTTGGTACTGGCTCAGTTGACTCATCACCTTCAGGGTCTGCCTGTTCAGGTGCGACAAATAGACGGCAGTTGCCTACATCAATCATCAGGGAGGGACCCGGAGCAAGGTGGCCCTCCAGGAAGTGTCTCTGATCTTGACCTGGGCTGAGGCCAATGTCCCCTGCATATCAACTGTGTACATCCCGGGGGTAGAATATCTCCAGGCAGATTCTCTGAGCAGGGGGACCTCTCGCCAGGGGAGAATGGTCCCTCTGCAACAGGGTTTTCCAATCCCTGTGTCACCGTTGGGGTCTACCAGATGTGGATCTGTTTGCGCCACAAGCTCCCGGCCTTTGTCTCCCTGTCCCAGGATCCTCTGGCCTTGACCACGGATGCCCTATCCATGTCATGGCAGGACTTTCAGCTCCTGTATATCTTTCCTCCATTCCCCCTGCTGGGCAGGGTTCTGCACAAGATTTCTCTGGAAGGGGTGCCAGCAATTCTGGTGGCCCCCAGGTGGCCAAGAAGAGTGTGGTTCGCAGACGTGGTGCAGCTGGCAGTAGATCAGTACGTTGTGCCCAGGGTGCCAGATCTGCTCACTCAGGGCCCCTTACGCCACCCCAATTTACAAACTCTGGCTTTGACGGCCTGGCTGCTGAAACCTCCATCTTGATGGGGAAGGGGCTGTCTACCTCGGTGGTTGATACCATGATAAAGGCTAGGAAGAAGTCTTCTCCTTCCATTTAAAGCACAAGAAAGACCCCAAAGGGGTAAATAAGGTGGCACCCACTCTTGTTTCTGTGGTGCACTACTTTGGTGTTACATCAACTTAAACTGAGCAAACAAGAGGGAAAGCCCCAATTTCCCTATAAAGTATCCCACCAAAGATTTTACTGCTGCAGTTACTGCTGTTTGCTTCTCCTTCCATTTTTTATAGGGTTTGGCATGCCTACATTGACTGGTGTGAGTTTAAGTCTCTTCCCTGTCGTGTGTTCTCTATTCCCAGGATTCTGGAGTTCCTGCAGCATGGGTTGGAGATGGAGGGTCAGGTTTCTGCCCTGTCTGTCTTCTTCCAGAAGTCTTTTGCTCAGCATTCTTTGATCAAGACCTTTTTCCAGGGGGTTATTCATGTGCGTCCCCCACGTAAGCCCATGGTGCCTGTAGGGGATTTAAACCTGGTTTTGTCTGCCTTGCAGGGTGCTCCCTTTGAACCTCTGCAGGATGCTGCTCTGGTCATTCTTACTCTCAAGGTTGTCTTTTTGGTGGCTATCACTTCTGTTAGGCGTGTGTCGGAGTTGGCGGCGCTTTCCATTCAGCCCCCCTATTATGATAGACACCAGGACAAGGTGGTTTTTCGCTTCAAGCCAGACTTTCTGCCTAAAGTTGTGTCTGCCTTTCATTTGAATCAGGACATTGTTCTTCCATCTTTGTGCCCTAATCCTAGTAATGCTAAGGAGAGGGTTTTGCATTCTTTGGATGTGGCTAGGTGTCTGAAGTACTATCTGGTGGCTACTGCACCTTTCAGAAAGACTGATGCTTCTTTTTGTGGTCCCTTCTGGTCCTAGGAAGGGTTTGGCTCCTGCCAAGTCTACTATTAGCAAATGGATCAGTCAGGCTGTGATTCAGGCCTACTCTGCTAAGGGGAAGAGTCCTCCCTTCACCTTACTGCTCATTCTACTCGTGCTATTGGTACCTCTTGGGCTTTTCAGCACCAGGCTTCTGTTGAGCAAGTTTGCAAGGCCGCTAATTGGTCTTCTGTTCATACCTTTTCAAAGTTTTACAAGGTTGATGTTAGGGCCTATTGGATTTGCTATTGCTATTGGATGTCCCACTTGTAAGTATTCTATTTGGAGCAGGACGTACTGTATACTAAGAATAATACAATTCTGTGATTACTCACCTGTAGAATTGGTATTATAAGTATACAGTACGTCCTGCTCCACCCCACCCTTGGTTTTGCATGGTCTTGGATCCCCTGTATGGTGATTGTTATCATTGTTATAGTTACCTTTTTGAGTTGTTTTAAATTTTCCCGGCTTCTCGTTAACTGCTTTTCTATGCTGGGGATTGTGGGAGGTCCCTCGGTATTTGAGGGGCCGGGAGGAGCCTTTTTTCAATGTGTCTGCAGTACAGCGCCATCTGGTGGAGTAATACCCACTCCTCCTCCTTTTTTTCCTTTTTTTCGTTGTTTCATTGATGGGTATGTAACATGGAAGTGACTGCTCCCAAGCCTGGCATAGTAGTGGTGTGCAACTGCTCCTGGGTTAGTGGATCATCTGAACTTCAGTATCCAGCTATATTACAATTGGGTGGTGGCAGTTTAGGTCTGTTTCAGTGTTGGCTTGCTGCAGCAGTTTTTTTTTTTCCTTATCCAGACACTGCTCGTGCCCCTGCTGCCAGTCACAAGAGAGCAGGCTTTCTATTGAGAAACAAACTGAAATCTTTAGGGTGGGAAAATAAAAATAGATAGCTAAAATAATGCTGCTGCATACATGTGCGCACCCTTAAACTAATTCTAAGGCCTCTATTCAATAAAGGTAGAAAAAAAATTCTCATGGTAGTAAAAAATTCAATTCATGAGAAAAAAGCCTGAGAATGTCACTGTTACTGAATCACTAGATAAAAAAGACAATGGCAGCAATTGCAGCATTTACTACAGTGTAGTAGTAAAAAACTGCCATTGACTTTCATTGTTTTCTTAGCTGGTGATTCAGCGACCGTGAAATTCTCAAGCTTTTTTGTCATGAATTGAATCTTTTACTACCATGAGAATTCTTTTCTGCCTTTATTGAATCGAGACCTAAGCCTGCAAGCCTGTTGTTGTCCCGTTGTCTCAGGCTACACATTGCACTGTCCCAAACTTAAATCCATTTCCAAAGTTATTAGTAATAGTATTAGAGCATTGGAGATGCAGAGAAAAAATGAAGCGAAACAGTGGGTGTGGCAACAGTGATGTGATGTACGCACACTGTGCTTTACATATATCATAGTGCCAGCACATGGTGTAACCAGAAAAGGGGAGTGAGAGATGCTGCAGGCTAAGAGAGTCTCCAGCCTGCCAGCACATAGTGTGACCAGGGAGGAGGGTGGGGTTTCATAGCTGCAGGCAGCCAATCAGGACTTCTGGGGAGGGAGTGGGGACTGTTTCTGTTCTTGGTCCACTTTTTTTTTTTTGACTTGGCAATCACTTCAACTGAGCCTTTGAATTTTTGGCAGCATTCAATGTGTTACGAGTAGAAGTCTTACCAGCAGGGCATCTTTGCCCGATCTTCCTTGCATAAGCTCCAAATCTGTCAAATTGCATCTTCCATGTACAGCTCCCTTCAGATTACTACAAGTGTAGTAATTTCAGTTGGATTCAGGTCTGGGCTTTGGCTGGGCCATTCCAAAACTTTAATCTTCTAGTAATGCCTTTTCTGGTTTATTGGAGGTATGTTTTGGTGGTCATGCTGAAAGTTCATATTGCTTTTCCTTCCAGCTTTTTCACATAGGCCTATAGATTTGTGTCAAAATGACTGATTGGAACTGGTCATAATTTCCTCCACCTTGTTTATAGCCCCAATTCCAGCTGCCGAAAAAATCACCACAAACCATAATGCTGCCTCTGCCATTCATCACTGTGTTTATTCGAAGTATGCAGCACGTCCTGCTCCAGATAATGATTCATAACAGATGGGATTACCTCCGCCAGAGGGCGTTTGACTGCAGAGATGACAGAGGCCCCTCCTGGTCCCATATATACATGGGACCTCCCACAAATTCCCCAGTTCCTTCTCGGCAGTCGGCTGCGAAGGTCAGAAGATGGCTTCTACTCTCGCAGGTGAGCCGGGCTTGGCAGCCCTTGGCCCTGTAGGACTATTTCCACCCATTCCACCTTTTGCTTATGCCTCCCAGCTTTGGCTGCGCTGGTCGGGTGATGGTAGGCAGCACCTACCACTGGTGGTCTGTTACGGAGCTTGGCTCCGGCCGCAATCCCCCACCAATGGGTAGGCGGTGCAGGTTATGGTGAACCTGAGTTGGGATGCCCCGTCCGCTTTTTGCCTTCCCATGCCCTGGTGTTTGGTGGGACCCCTTAAGGGTCGTCCACTCTCTCCCCTCTCTCTCCTTGTTCCGTCGGGGGGTGCATGTGAGTTGATGTCCTTTTTGTTGTGTTACACTTCTTCCCTTTCAGGGCTCCGCACCCTGTCTTCATTTTGAATTTGCCGCCGCTGACACGCGCACCCTGTGGTGTCCGCGGTCAGCGTCGGCATCATTATCAATTTTCCCTGCTTTTCTATTGGCTGCTGCTGCAGACCAGTTGCGCGTGCTCTGTGGAGGGGGCGTGGTCTATCGGGGGCGCTTTCCGCGTCGTCCTCACATGCGGCCGGACCCTCGAGGTCCCTCCAGCGCCATCTTGCCTTCCTCCTGGAGTGTCTGCTGGCCCCCTAACGTGGTCTGTGAGTGCCCTTGCAGGCTTTAGTTTTTGTTATTTTTTTATCACTGTTGTGTGCTTATGGGTGCTCCTTTATTATGTCTTTCAGACGGGAAAACACTGTATTAAAGAGGTTTCTCCCGGTCCAGGCCCCTTTTATATAGTTTTCTATAACTTTATTAGAGGCCTAATTTGTTAAATCCTCCCACTTCCCTGCGGACATTTGGGGCATCCCGGGTTGCTTATATGGCTTAATTCCTATCGGCTAGTTGTGCCACCTTAATCTTCATATGGAGGCTTCACAGGATATTGTGCTTGGGGTCCCCTCGGGACAAGCCCGGCTGTGTGTAGTGTGTGGGGCATCCCCTGTGAGTGATGATGTGCGGGTCTGTGTACCCAGCGCCCAGCAGGCGCTTGCGCTGCATTCTGGGCTATCTGTGACTGGGCCTGCGCCCACTATGCCCTCACCCACTCCCCCTCGCCTGATTAGGACTCCCAGTGAGCTAAATACTAGTGGGGAGTCTCAACCTGACGTGTCTTCCAGGTTGGCTAACATTGAGAGGCTGAGAGGCTGATTGCTAGCTCTGCAGCCCGTAAGGCCCCGGCTAAAAGGCGGCATGTTGCGCCGGGTGCGTCTGCCTTTCCTATGGAGACGGAGAACTTTCTTGATTTGTCTGACTATACCCCACTTGAGGAGGGGGAATTGTTCTCTGACTCAGAGTTGTCTGATGATCAGCATTTCAGTGGTGCTGACTATGGCACTGATCATTGTGATGCTGATGATACCAATAGAATGTTCAGCTGGCGTCCCATGCCTTTGCCCACGCGGGGACGGCGCTGTGCCCGGTCTGTGCCTCTGCCATTACAGCTGTGGCTATTAGGACCCTGCTGAGAAGTGTCCTAGATGGTGCTTCTGATCATGTGTCTAGTGAGGAGTTTAATGCTCTCTCTCCTTGTGAGGTTTTTGTGACCTATGTCCTCTCTGCCTTGGATGATACCATTAGGATGTGTGGCAGAACCTCTGCCCTTGTGGTGGCTATATGCCACTCGGTATGGCTGCGCCAGTGGGCTGCTGACAACGCTGCCAAGAAGGCTCTCACTGGTTTCCCCTTCAAGGGGAAGAATCCTCCCTTCCGCCTTACTGCTCATTCTACTCATGCTATTGGTGCCTCTTGGGCTTTTCAGCACCAGGCTTCTGTTGAACAAGTTTGCAAGGCAGCTACTTGGTCTTCTGTTCATACCTTTTCAAAGTTTTACAAGGTTAATGTTAGGGCCTCAGCTGATGCTGCTTTTGGCCTCAAGGTTCTGCAAGCGGCAGTGGTCTGACCTGTCGTTTCCTTTGGGGATCCCACCCTACTTTATGGACACTGCTATTGGATGTCCTGTATACTAAGAATAATACAATTCTGTGATTACTCACCTGTTGAATTGATATTATGAGTATACAGTACGTCCTCCACCCCACCCTTGGTTTTGCTTTATCTTTGGATCCCCTGTATGGTGATTATCATTGTTTATAGTTAAGGGTTGATTCTGTTATTTTTCTCCCGGCTTCTCGTTAACTGCTTTTCAATGCTGGGGATTTGTGGGAGGTCCCGGGTATTTGAGGGGCCGGGAGGAGCCAATTTTGCGGTCTCTGCAGTCCAGCGCCATCTGGCGGAGTAATACCCAAGTGTAAGGATTCTTATCTGGAGCAGGACGTACTGTATACTCATAATATCAATTCTACAGGTGAGTAATCACAGAATTGTATTTTTTGATGTGCTTTCTATCGCCCTTCCTGCTGCAGCTCCCAAGTTACAGGGGGAACTTTTCAGTACTGCTAAACCATGTCACGTTTCCAGAACAGGCCCATTTCAATAATCTTGTTCTCAAAGAATGGGAGCGTCCCGGCCGGCTCCCAGGAATCCCCAAGGAGCAGCTGGGATAAAAGATACCCTTTTCCCGCTGATGTGGTTAAATGTTGGTCAACCCCTCCAGAAGTGGATGCACCAGTATTGGGGTTGTCCAACACTTCTGTGGCCCATTCCCCTGATTCCACTACTTAAGGATAGTGAGGACCTTTGCATTGATCAGCTGGTTTCCCATGCTTTTGCCTGTGTGGGGTCTCCCTTGCACCCTGTCTGTGCTTCTGCTAACACTGCTGTTGCGATCAGGTCTCTCCTCAAGGGTCTGTTGAAAGGCGCTCCTGATGATACTGCTAGTGCCGAGTTCAGGGCCTTGTCACAGTGTGAAATGTTCATTGCATATGTCCTCTCTGCCTTATATGACACCATTAGGATGTGTAGTAGAACCTCTGCATTGGTGGTTGCTATACTCCGCTCTGTTTGGCTGCGCCAGTGGGCAGTTGATAACGCTGCTAAAAAGGCCCTTTAAGGGCCTGCGCTTAAACCTCAAGTGCGAGGTTTAGGGCATCCTCAGGTAAGCCTGCTCCCAATTTATCTATTGCATTGTATGTCCCAAATGGGGCTCTCAGATTAGAGCTAGGACTGCACCTCACAGGGGCACCTTGGCGCTGGTGGTGCAGCTTAAGCATACTTCTGCAGATGTGTGTGACCGAGCCTCTGTTTTTAACCAAGTTTAGAGACAGATTGTAGGTTGGTCGGCAAGCTAACTGGTTTGAGTGCTGTGGCTCCTTTAAGACTTTTGTATCCTAATTGCCCTGCTAACGTGCACCTCCCAGGTTAGTTATAAAATGGTCTGAGCGGCTGCCACCCCTCCTTTGTTTCTTTTAAGTTTGTAAGGCTGCTACTTGGTCTTCTGTTCATACATTTTCCAAGTTTTACAAGGTTAATGTTCGGGCATCAGCGGATGCTGTTTTTGGCCGCAAAGTTCTGCAGGAGGCAGTGGTTTGAACTGCGCGTTGTTGCTTTTGGGGATCCCACCGTATGTACAGACACTGCTATTGGATGTCCCATCTGTTATGAATCATTATCTGGAGCAGGACGTGCTGCATACTTAGAATAATACAATTCTGTGTTTACTCCCCTTGTAGAATTGGCATTATAAGTATGCAGCATGTCCTGCTCCACCCCACCCTATTGCATCATCTTTGATCCTCTGTATGGTGATTGTTATCCTTGTTAACGTTATTTATCATTGGCTTCTCCTGGTTCTCCTTACTGCTTTTTAATACTGGGGAATTTGTGGGAGGTCCCGGGTATATATGGGACCAGGAGGGGCCTCTTTTTGTCATCTCTGCAGTCAAGCGCCCTCTGGTGGAGGTAATCCCATCTGTTATGAATCATTATCTGGAGCAGGACGTGCTGCATACTTATAATACCAATTCTACAAGGTGAGTAAACACAGAATTGTATTTTTGGAGATGCACAGTGATTGCTGTAGTCTATACCTTTTTTAGTTTTTTATGCAAATATTAACAAACCTACCAAAACAACCCCCTTCCACGAGTCCTTCCTGTTAAATCGGATCAAAACTCTTTGCGGCTGGCCCTGGAATTTAAGAAGTTCCAGTGCCGGCCGCTAGCCTATCCCCTGGGCATCCTGTAGCCCCACTGTGTGAAACCCCCTGGGTCATCTTCATAGTCATTTTACCAGCAGCTCCCGCAACGCTGCAATCCTTGGCTCCCCTGTGGCTGTTCCCATGTCCAGCCGTGTAAAACACAGGTTTTGATCCGTAGAGTAAAAAGTGAGAATTTGACTATTCGCCTCTTCCTCGTACCTACGGAGCCGTTGGCCATGTTTACATGCCAGAAACAATTTACAATAGCTGCACAGAGCATAGCATATACATTGCCTTGTCCACTCCGCTGCATTATATTTTCCTGCATTTGTTTTTTTGGGGTAATGTGTGATGTTCTCCTTGGCGTCTGTTGCAGATTGGAAGAGGATTATAGGAAGGCAAGAGGTGAGCAGGAGAAGTTGGTTTTTGCAAAGCATAAGCGGAGGTTCCGAGACTCCTCTCAAGAGGTACGTTTTGGACTAAGTTCTCTTATTAATGGTAATGTGATTATTTGCACTTATTGGGTAATAAATAGTGTACAACTTGGAACTATAGAAACGCTTTCTCCCTTTTAAAGTGGACCAACACCCAGGATTTTGACTATCCTGGGTTTTGGTCCACTTCGGCGGGGCACCCCGATCGGGGGTGCCCCGCTGTGTGAAACCCCCCAGAAACCCCAAAAAACTCACCTCTCAACGCTCCCACGTGAACGCCGCAGCCAATCCCCGCCAACGTCCAGGCGGGGATCAGGAACGTCCAAGCCGCTTCCGCTTCCGCCGCCGCCGCCTCCCGCGCGTCACTCTCGGCGCGCGCGCGCCCCCGCCGGCCATTCACAGAGGGCCGGCGCGGGCGCGCGCACGTCTGGAGGGGCGCGCGGGAGGCGGCGGAGGCGGAAGCGGCGGCGGATCAGGTAAGAGGTTTTTGGGGTTTCTGGGGGGGTTTCACCCCGCGGGACATCCCGATCTCGGATGTCCCGCGGGGTGGGAGGTGATCGGCCCGGGAATCTTATAGATTTCCGGGCCGATCACCTCTCGGTGTTGGTCCACTTTAAAGTTAGCCTTCCTGGTACTTCAGTGCAGGCAAGCATGGGAGTGGGTGGGGTTGCTAAGCTCCAATGAGGTGATGTTAAAGTGGACTAAAACCCATGGCCTTTGGCACTGGAATCTATAAGATTGGATCTGGATGCCCCCAGGGGTAGGAATCAAGCGGCCCTAAAAGTTGTGTTAAACCCCACAGGTCCCCCGGTATACTCGGCTTTACTCCCAGTCCAACAGCACATGCTCGAGAAGCGTCACATCCCCCTTTAGCCGGTGGCAGGCACGCTCCCTGTTAGAGGGTAGAGAGGATGCGGCCGCCGGAGATCGGCTCCTTAGACGAGCCTAACTGAGTTCGTGTCAGCACATTCAAGTGTGCTCATTGGACGGGAGGCCGAGGCATGCGCCTTTGGATCGGGATAAAGTGAGCTCATTTGGACGACCTGGGGGGGTTCACACAGCGGGGCATCTAGGATCGGGGTGCCCTGCGGGCTAGGACCAAAACCCAGCATAGTCAAAATCCTGGATTTTAGCCCACGTTTAAATACTGTGCTTCCGAAATTTCCTCATTTTCACAAAAAAAAAAAAACTTTATAATCTTACATTTGTGTTACTTGAAATGGTTTTGGCCTCCTTCTTGACGTTAATAGTAGCGCAAACCTCTGAATACAGCAGGAAGTGTGTTGAAACCTACTAGCAGTACAGGCATGTTCATGGCTTGCCCGTTCATGTACTAGGCCCGCTGCATCTTTGGAGAGCCCACCTCACATGGTGACAGCATGATACATTGCATGATTATTACATTTTGTGGCAAACGGCTCTCATTGACTGCAGCCAGGAGAACGTGGTGCCGCATCGCCCGGCAGCACACATGGGAACCGTTGGCCAAATCACACAATCATGGCAGGCTGCTTTCATTGGTCGAGGGGCCGCTCATGCTTTGTTGGACTCGGGAAAGGAAAAGGATTACCGTCACCCCGGGCATGCTGATTTGGGATGCCCCCTGGGGAAAAACCAGCATCCGCTGGTGAGTTTTGTTCTGCTTGACCTACATAAATAATCCAGTGCTCTCACCCTTCAAGGTGAACAATTACACAGCCAGACCTCTTTCTTGTTCTGAAATAGGTCAACAATTGCGGCCTACTCTTTAAAGAACCCCAGTTTATTGTTTTGAGGGTGGAGCACACATATAGTCTCGCATTCGACATAGCGTAAGCAGTTCAGTGAAGGAGGCATTTCAACTGCTGCTTTCTCCCACAAACCTTTTACTGATTTTAGACAGCTCACAAAACCCCCAATCAGGGTACACGCCCCCCTGGGAGCACGGCTGGACCCCTGCAAATCCTGATGCAACTCAATTGTATGAATCCAGCTCACCAAGTCCCTTAAAACGTAACATTTAATATATATTTTTAAAAACATACGTTTCCTGTGCAGTAATGTGACTCCATTTGCCCCCCCCCCCCCCCCCCCCCCCCTCCTCCAAAAGGTTACTCGTTTCGGGGTTTAAAATGCCCCTTAAAGTGGACCAACACCCAGGATTTTGACTATCCTGGGTTTTGGTCCACTTCGGTGGGACACCCCGATGTGTGAAACCCCCCAGATAGCCCCGAAAACTCACCTCACCCCGCTCCCACGTGACCGCTGCAGCCAATCCCCGCCGACGGACAAGCAGAGCGCGTCCGCCGCCTCCCGCGCGTCCCTCTTACAGGGAGCGCACCCACGCCGGCCATTCACAAACGGCCAGCGCGAGAGTGTGCCCTGCTAGAGGGCGGGAGGCAGCGGCGGACGCGCATGCGCCGCTGGAACGGGGAGAAGGTAGGATTGTGGGCTTCCTGGGGGGGTTTCACCCCGCGGGATATCCCGATTTCGGATGCCCAGGCCGATCTCCCCTGGGTGTTGGTCCACTTTAATCCTACCCTTATAGATGAGTTGCATGCTCCACTCTATAAAGTCCCGGGCCGGTGGACAAATGCCGTATGCGTATGCTGCACGGGAGCGTCCGTACTCGAACCCGCCACTTCCGCTTGTGATTGGTTGAACAGAAAGACTATCCTGCCTCCAAACCGCATCGGCGCCTTCCTATTGGAGCGTGTGTTCCTGTGCTTGGGCGTGCCGCCAATGGGCTGTAGGCAGACAGTATTGGTCCTCCCCTAACTCTGATTGGCTGGTGGCACAAAGAGGCAACAGGACTGGCTAGCCAAATATACCGGCCCCGGCTATTCCAAAGGATTTTCTTTAAGCCTCGGTACCTTTATGACAGGAGGCAAATAATCAAATCTCTCCTCATAAAACCGCTTAGTAACTTTTGAGGTACAGTTCCAACAACAAACAATTGAATATTAAAACCTGTTGCTTGCATGATCCATAGCAGACCTGGGCAATTTAAGGCCCGGTGGCCGTATACGGCCCTTTGATTGGCTCTGACCGGCCCAGGCTGAGCTGGCTGGCGGAGTCCCTCTGCTCGTGATTTGGCGTCTCTCCACTCGTGCTGCCTGCGAGGCGCCTGCCCATCCCTCTTCGCAGCGGGTCCGCGCCTCCCGCACTGTACACAGGCGATCACATAAGCAGCAGCTGATTGGCCAATCGGCTGCTGCTTATGTGATCGTCTGTGTTAAAGTGCGGGAGGCGCGGACCTGCTGCGAAGGGGGACAGGCGGGCGCCCGACAGTGAAGAAGAGCCTAACCAGGGGAGAAGGAGGTAGGCTCCGGCGCCATCTTGCCTGGGTGGAGGGGCGGGACTCATTGGTGCCGTGACTGGAAGCCATCCTCAGGCTGCTGCTAAGCTTAAGAGGAAGGAGAGTAAGGGAAGTGGGGCTGCATTTGCTCTGCCCAGTGTGGTGGAAGAGTGAGCTGCTGACATCTGTGGGGCCGGGCCGGTATCACCCTCCCCTCCAGTTGTCAGCTAAGTGCACATGATCCTTGTCACAAGAGGACTTTAGCCCTTAAAATGTCCACTAAAAAAAAGAAAGGTAGATGCTGAATGCAGGGTTTTCCAAAATAATTTACTGCTTTTTATAAATATAATTATATTATGTAGATTTGAGTTCAGCCCTTTGGCACGGCCCGCCACAATATTTTTTGTTTCTCATGTGGCCCCATGGAAAAAATAATTGCCCACCCCTGATCTATAGGGTATACTGGTGTTTATCTCTGCTGCATATACTATTATAATCATCTGTCAGACTGATATTAGCCATCCCCACTTAAAAATAGGTGCCAATAAAAAACATATCCGGCTACATATATAATCCATAGGCTATACTGGTGTTTATCTCTGCTGTATATATTCTCTATTCCATACCATTACAATCATTTTTTAGAATATTGTTGGTAATAGCCAGCAACAGCACTATCAAAAATATCTGCCAACAAATATTTGCAGAAATGTTTTTTTGTGATTTTTATCCTGCTCTAGTATCTACTTGGCCCTTCTTGCGTGCAGAAACCCAGATGTATTTTTTGCGGGGCCTCTTGTTACAAGTTTGTACTCCCTTAAAACATTGATCTCAAATAATACTTTTCTTCAGAGTGACAACTTCATCCGTAATGTGAGATTTCGGAAGAAGATTGCTCGCACTAGACCGTTGCGCCGTGAGGTGGAAGAATTCATTGAGTTATCTTGTGAGGAGAAAGAAGATACCATGTCATCTGTGTATGAGGAAGAGGCAAGTGCACAGTAACCATGGCTACCAATGGACTCTATTTTGTACTTTGTTAATTAACACTTGCAACATTTTGCTTGATGATACTTAGTAATTAAAGCTGACCAAAAGCAGCCCTGGAGTCTGAGACTCCAGAGCTGCCCGATTCCTTCGCACTGGGGCATTCTGCATTGGGATGCCTGACCCCCCCCCCCCAGTTTACTGGTCAATGAGCCCATGACACATGCATGCCAGTGGCGGCATCACTCACGTCCTTTTCCATGTCGTGCCTGCCATAACTGAATGGCCGGTCATGGCCACGTACAGTCAAAGGATGTGAGTGATGCCGCTTCTGTGCGCATCTAGATTTCTGTTCCGCTTCTCCAGCCGACCATTATTATGCCCGGACTAAGTGGCTGAACAGAGGAGAGCTGTGCTGGTGGCTTGTGGAAAGCTGAAAAAGGAGATGTGATTTTTATTTTCTGCTGCACATTAATCTCCAATATTTAAACTAGAGTTTAATATTATAAATATCGCAAATACTAGCAATCCTATCATCCCAGCGACCACTAATTCGATACAAACCGATGGTCACTGAGGCTCCTCATACATCCAGTGACATGTCCTAAGTAGAAATATATTTAATACCTTAAATACTTTGCAACTATAATCCATTGTGTGAAAAATTATCCACCACACACACACACAGTAAGATGTTTAAATTAAAACGGTTTATTTACCAGCACAGTAAATAACCTTCACTAACCCAATATGTTCCTAATGTTTCCCCAAGATAACCTTATATATTATAGGTAGTTGTTACATAAAGTAAGTAAGTTTACAGTGCAGTACAATAAATGTTATAATGGTAAGAGAGATATAGTAGAAATACAGATAGATATATTTAGCACATTATCCAGGTAAGGTGTCCGTCCATTGACTGCCTCCCCCTGCACACAGCTTCCTAATGTATTGCACACTAGGGGGAGTGGCCAGCATTCCCCACCTCGTGGGAGTGTCTGCCAAGGTCAGCCCACATCAGGTCTCTATGAGATTAGATATATTTTCTTTCCAATCAATTCCAGCCCGTCCAGAAGTCATCACGATTGGGAGTTCACCCCTAACTGCAAGATCAGAGATGTAGCTCCTCCCGGCAACCTATGAAGTCAGCTGCCTCTCAACCCAGCCCCAGTTCTTTTCTTGCAGTTGACTGCACAGGATCACTTACACTCTCTTAGAATTTTAGCAGCAGATCGGGGCCCCTAGCCCATCGGCCGGCTGCAGGTCCCTATTTCCTCGGATCTCCTCTGACCCATCCTTGCCTCCCAGCTTTGACTGATACCAGGGATCCGTGTACGGTAGGGTGAAATGCGGGGTCTAAGGCGTTTTGGCAGAGCACATGGCTCTGGGCCGCAGGCTTTCTTTAAAAAAAAAAAAATGCAGGTCGGCCGCAGGCATTTATGGTGAGCCTGCTGGGAAACCACTTATATATATCTTTATATATACCCTCCCTTCTCCGCCTACTCGGCCCTTTCGGCACTCCTCTTCTTACCAGCCTTTTTGAGGAGGAAGAGGTTGTTCATTTTCCGGTGCCCGCAGAGATACCTGGGGCAGAGATAGGTCCCGCAGCCGGCTCAACCCCGCCTGGGGAGCCAAGCCCAAACCCCCAGCCAAGCCTACTCAGGCATGAGGGGGCGCCCTCACCCATATGGTGGGTTTTTGAGGTTTGCACTGGAGGATCAGCATTACCAGTTTGTGGCACTCCCCTTCGGCATATCCTCAGCTCCCCGAGTGTTCATAAAGGTTCTGGCGGGCATCATGGCTATCCTGAGGAGTCAGGGTATTTGTGTATTACCCTATCTAGACGACCTTCTGATCTCGGCCCAGTCCCTTCAGGAGGCCGAGAGCGACACCCGGACTGTACTGTTAACCCTGGAAGCCTTCGGTTGGGTGATCAACTACCCCAAGTCGTATATCACGCCTGCAACAGTGAGATCTTTACTGGGGATGACTCTAGACACTGGTCAAGTCAAGGTCTTTCTGCCGCAGCAGAAAGTCTTGGGAAGCCGGACGCAAGTACAGGCCTTGCTGGCTTGTCAACAGCCATCTGTGCGTCTAGGGATGAGATTGGTGGGCCTAATGGTGGCTTGCTTCGAGGCACTGCCCTTTGCCCAATTCCACATGAGACCTCTACAGCTTGACCAGCTGGGATTGGTCGCGGGAATCCCTGGAACAAGGATTTTCTTTATTGCATGTCACGGCCTGCTTCGGTATTCATAACAGTTGGGTTATTCCGCCACAAGGTGGCGCAATGGTACTGCAGAAAGCCGTGGCATCTCCTGGCCCCCTATAAAAACGGGATTAACCATAGAGTCGCCGGTGGCGAGGAATCACAGTCCTGGCTGCTGTGAGTAGGTGTCTCAACAGTCTCCCCCCCCCCCCCCCCCCCCGCTGCCACTGATTCCCGGGAGCATTGACAGAAGGGTCACCTGTGGAAGATTGGGGACGCTCTCGAGCACCAAGAACTTAGATTGCCAATACCCGCCCCCAAAAAGTCCTGACCGCTGGGCATTCCCACCAGATATGTGTAAGGGTCCCCAGGGCCTGGTTACATCTCCAGCACTCCCCTCGACTCCGAGCCCCCAAACCTCACCAGGTCCGCTGGACATTTATATCATCTGGACAAAATTTTGTAATTCTTCTCCTGAGCCCTGCAAGCCATAGAGAATTTATGAGTTAGGGCAAAGGATTTCCTCCATTCACTCGCCTCAATTTGTTGTCCCAGTTCTTCCTCCCACCTCCTACAGAACAGAGGGAACTCAACCCCCCTCCTTCCCGGAGGATCTTATAAAGCCCAGAGATTGCAAGTGGGGGGGGGGGGTTGGAGCCTTTAAAATCTTCTCTAACTCTGTAAGGGGGCGAGTCAACATCAGCCTGGGGGAAAATGAGTTAACAAAGGCCAGCAGCTGAGCATGCAGAAACCAGGATGGTCCACGCCCACTACCGCTACGCTCCTGGAGTTTCGCTAGGGTAGAAACACCGGACCCAGAAACCACCTCCCTCAGTACTGTATCCTGGGTAGCATTCCAAATAAGGAATGTTGGAACACCCACCCCGGCGGGGAATGCCGGGTTGTCAAATGAGGGGACCCGGTCTGTGTGAGATGTTATCCCGCTTTATAAGCCTGTCCCACAGGGTCAGCAAGGGGCTTGCCAGGTATGGGAGCTCTTGTTTCCTAGGCCGACGAGAAGGCTCCACCCAAGGCAAGGCTGTCAGACTGAGTGGGGAGATGTCCCTCTCAAGAACAACCCACTGCTTACTCTTTTTATGGTGAAACCAGTCTGAGGGCCGCACCAGGACCGCTGCCGCATGGTATTTCTTAAGATCCGGGACTCCCAGCCCCCCCTCGGACTTGGGTCTACATAATGTATCTCTTCTCACCCTGGGTCTCTTGCTGCACCAAATGAACTTAAAAAAGGCCTCCTGTAGCATCTTAAAGAACCCTCGCTCTGAAACAATCGGCAGAGCCTGGAACACATATAAGAACCGGGGTAGCACGTTTATTTTCAAGATATTGATTCGCCCCAACCACGAGTATTGTTTCTTCCCATAGGCTTGCAAGCTACTTAGTGTGGCGTTTAGAAGCGGAGCATAATTGAGCCTAAATAACCTCCCCAGATCCGTAGGCAACCTAACCCCTAGGTATTTTATTCATTCCAACTGCCATTTAAAAGGGAAGTTTGCCTCCAGTAGTTGCGTCTGGGTTTTCAGAGAGATGTTCAGTACCTCTGTTTTGGACAGGTTAACCTTAAAGTTACTTATTTTACTAAAGCGGTCGAACTCCGCTATGATAGAGGGTAGGAAGGTGTGAGGCGAGGTGATATATAAGAGCAGGTCATCGGCAAAAAGGGAGTGCTTGTACTGCCCTTTGCCACAAGTTATTCCCTTAATGGATGGGTTAGCCTGTAATGCATTAGCGAGATGTTCCATGACGAGGACATACAGTAAAGGGGACAAGGGGCACCCCTGCCGTGTGCCATTCCTAATGTTAAACGATCCCAAAAGGGTACCATTAATTTTTACCCTTGCGGTGGGATCCTGGTACAGGGCCATAATTCTCCCTACCATAACCGAGCCTATTCCCGCTTGGGTCAAAGTGGCCCTCAGGAACTCCCAATGTACCCTATCAAATGCTTTTTCGGCATCGACTGCTAACAGGCAGGCAGGGATCTCCCAGGACTGAGCATAGTGTATCAGGGATATGGTCTTGATAACGTTGTCCCTGGCTTCCCTCCCCGTGACAAACCCCACCTGGTCGGTGTTAATTAATGAGGGGAGCAAGGGCTGGATCCTATTTGCGATAATTCTAGCATAAAGCTTGACATCAATATTAATTTAGGAAATTGGCCTATAGTTGCCAGGCAGGGACCCATCTTTGCCTGGTTTCGGGATGACCGCTATATATGCCTCCAGGGCCTGTCTCGGGAAGGGACAAGAGCCCGACACTGAGTTGAACACTTTCACCAGGAAGGCGGCGATCAGGGGTCCCAATACCTTATAAAACCGGGGGGTGAACCCATCAGGGCCGGGACTCTTCCCCGCTGGGGTCCTCCCCAAGGCTTCTAACACCTCCTCCCGTTTTATGGGATCTTCCAAGGCCTCACTTTCCTCTAGGGGTATAGTTGGCAAGGCTGTTTCCTCAATGTATTTGTCTATCAAAGCGGCAGAATCCTGATGCGCCCCATGGCCAGCCAGACCCCCAATGTTGTACAGATTAGAATAGAAGGTTTGAAACTCATCAGCGATTAACGGGGTCTTGTGCACTTCCTCCCCTCCCGCGGATCTGATGCTAGGGATGAATGTACAGCCCTGCCTTGGGTGTAAAGACCGAGCCAACGTCCTCCCACACTTATCTGACTGCTCATAGAAATGCGCCCTGCATCTGTCACGGAATCTAGGGTAACATTGGTTCTACAAACCCCTCAACTTCTGCCTAGTTTCCAATAGTTCTTTCAGCTCTGCATGGTTAGATGAGGATTTGTGTGCGCTCTCCAGTTCAGCTATTCTACCCAATGTGTCCTTAATCTGCTGCGCCCGCTCCCTCTTGAGCCTAGCTCCATGCTTAATAAAGATCCCCTGGATCACACACTTAAGCGCCTCCCACTGTATCAGCAACGGAGCGTTGTCACAGCGGTGGTCAAGATGGAAACCAGCCATATTAGCCTTGATTTCCTCCAAACAACTGACGTCTTTTAGTAAATTGTCGTTGAGGCGCCAAGTGTACTGCCTCGGGGTTGCGTTCAGGATCGGGAGGGTCAGGAAGACAGGCACATGGTCGGACCAAAGAATCTGTCCAATGGAGGTCACCGGGTCCCGTGCGAGGGCATGATGGCTGAGGAAAAGATAGTCCAGACGACTATAAGTGTTGTGGGTGTGTGAGAAAAAGGTATAATCCCTCTCACCTCCGTACAGCACTCTCCAGACATCTACTACCTGTAGGGCTTGGAGGGCCCTGCGGAACCGGTTGAGCCTGGAGTGGGAGATCACGGATTTGCCCTGAGAGGAATCTATCCTCGGGTCAAGTGTCATGTTGAGATCACCCCCCACAATCAAGGTACCCTCAATGAACTCCTCTAGCGCTCGTAGCATCCCCAAACCTGACTCTACTTGCCCCTGGTTGGGTAGATACAGGTTGGCTAAGGTGTATCTCGCTTCACATAACACAAACTTAAGAAATAAGAATCTACCCTTCGGGTCTACTTTGACCTCCGGTTGTTCCAGGGGGATGTTCCTATGCACAGCGATAGATACCCCCTTGGACTTTTTTTCGGGATTGGGGCTGTGGAACCATCTGTCATAGTATATGTTTTTTATCTCCGCCATTTTTCCCGTACAGAAGTGAGTCTCCTGGAGCATAACCACATCCACCCTTTCCTTATGAAGACTGTACATGATTTTCGCCCTCTTCTTGGGTATATTAAGCCCCTTGGCATTGAACATGCATATTCTTAGGTCGGCCATCGGGGTTGGGCAGTGTATGAGGTGGTTACTCTACTATATGGGACGATGACGCCCCAGACAAAACTACGGCAGCTAATTTCTCGGGGCCGGGGCCTCTAGCAGAAGAGGGAGTGGGTAGAGAAAGAGAGGGGAAAGAAAAGATAGAGACGACAGAAAGATAAAAAAGAAATAAATTGTCTCCCCCGGTCAAAGCCAAGGAAGACCTGAACTGAAAAAAGCCTTCCCTATAGAGGAGGCAAATTAGACTAACAGGGGCTAAAGCCCCTTGCCCTTGCTGGTCCTGACGGGTCTAGACCCTACAGGATGGCGCGGCAACCTATTGGGGGAAGCGGCTTCGCAACGACAGCGCGCTCCCACCAGCCCATTGCTGGATCACGGGTATACACCTGTCCCCTTCCCGTCCAGACAGGTAAGTGGGCGAGCAACACTTCTGCTGGTCCATACTCCTGCACTGTGTGCAGCCTACCTCTCACCGCCAACTCCCCCTCTCCCGAGGTAGTATCAACCCTCAATACATAAACTGTTACATAGCAAAAATACCATTTTGTGAATACTCACCTTGTAAAATGGGTATTATAAGTATGTCACACACCCCGATTCAAGATAATCATTACATGTGGGTAGTATGGTCTGAAGAGGGCGATCTGCAGAGATGATTGGAGGAAAGAAAGCCCCTCCCAGTCCATAAATACCTGGGACCTCCCACTCATTACCCAGTATAAAGAAAGCAGTAAGGTAAGGGACCAGGAAGAGCCAAATATTAGTCATAACAACGCAAGGTTCACAAAATGATGGATCCAGAATACAAAAGGGCGGGTTGAATCGGGGTGTGTGACATACTTATAATACCCATTTTACAAGGTGAGTATTCACAAAATGGTATTATTCTAAGTATGTCACACACCCCGCTTCAAGATAATCATTACATGTGGGACATCCAAAAGCAGTGTCCATAAAGGGTGGGGATCCAAAACAAGGCATAAAGCACAACTTAAACTACTGCAGCCTGCAGAACTTTGCGGCCAAAAACAGCATCCGCTGAGGCCCGAACATCAACCTTGTAAAAACTTTGAAAAAGTGTGAACAGAAGACCAGGTAGCGGCCTTGCAAACTTGCTCAACAGAGGCCTGGTGCTGAAAAGCCCAGGAAGCCCCAACCGCACGAGTAGAATGAGCTGTAACACGAAGGGGAGGATTTCTCCCCTTAGCAGAAAAGGCCCCGACAATGGCCTGACGAATCCACTTACTGATGGAAGACTTAGCGGGCGCCATAACCTTTCTTGGGCCCAGAGGGTACCACAAAGAAGGCAACAGTCTTACGAAAGGCAGACGTTACCACCAAATAGTACTTCACAACTCGAACCACATCCAGGGAATGCAGGACCCTCTCCTTTTCGTTACTGGGATTAGGACACAGAGAGGGCAAAACAATGTCTTGATTTAAGTGAAAAGGCAGAAAACCACCTTAGGAAGGAAATCCGGGTTAAAACGGAAAACCACCTTGTCCTGATGTCTTTCAAAATACGGGACCTGAATGGCCAGAGCCGCCAACTCAGAAACACGCCGAACAGAAGTGATAGCTACCAAAAAGGCCACCTTCTGAGTAAGGGCTCAAAGGGAGGACCCTGAAGAGCAGAAAGAAACAAATTCAAATCCCAAACCGGAATCAGAGCCTTCCTAGGGGGCCGCACGTGCGTAACCCCTGGAAAAAGGTCTTAACCAGCGGATGAAGCGCAAAAGATCTTTGGAAAAACACCGCCAGGGCAGACACCTGCCCCTTCAGAGTATTAAGTTGGAGCCCTAGATTCAAACCATGTTGCAGGAACTCCAGGATTCTAGAAATAGAGAATTCCCTGCAAGGGAAAGCCCTAGTCTCACACCAATCAATATAAGACCTCCAAGTCCTATAGTAAACGGAAGAAGAAAACCTCTTCCTAGCGCTAATAAGAGTCTGAATAACCGCATCAGAAAGACCTTCCTCCTTCAAGATGGAGGTTTCCGCAGCCACGCCGTCAAAGCCAGCATTGGTAAATTGGGGCAACGTAGATGACCCTGTGTGTGCAGATCCGGCAGCAGGGGCAGAACGAACTGATCTTCTGCTAACCTTACCACGTCTGCGAACCAAACCTGTCTTGGCCACCTTGGAGCCACCAGAGTTGCTGACGCTCCTTCCAGAGCCAGCTTGCGCACTACTCTGGCTACCATGGGAAACGGAGGGAACAGATACAGAAACCCCAGATCCCTCCAGTTCAGGGACACGGCGTCCGTCGCGAAGGCTAGCGGATCCTTCGCCAGAGACACAGATGCCGGAAGTTTGTGATTGTGACGGGAGGCAAAGAGGTCCACCACCGGTGAACCCCACCTGAGACAAATCGAACGAAACACCTTGGGACTGAGAGGCCACTCCCCCTTGCGGGCTGACCACCTACGCAGAGAGTCAGCCTCCGAGTTCTCTACTCCCGGAATGTGAACTGCCGAGATGCACGGGACGTGGCTCTCCGCCCAGTCCAGAATCAATGACACTTCCCTGAGGGCACTCCTGCTGCGAGTCCCTCCCTGGTGATTGATGTAGGCAACCGCCGTCCGATTGTCCGACCGAACCTGGACCGGCAAGCCCTGCAGGAGATGAGTCAAATGAAAAAGAACCATTCTGATGGCTCTCAATTCCAGAATGTTGATAGGCTCGTGGGCTTCCAGGGGTCCCCACAACCCCTGAAATTGCAGATCATTCCAGAAGCCCCCCCATCCTGAGAGGCTGGCATCCGTGGTGACCACCTCCCAACGAGGAGTCTGAAAAGACCTGCCCTTCAACAGATTGGTTGAGTTCAGCCACCACCTGAGTGGTCGGCGAACCCGGGGAGACATCAGAAAGAATTGATCCAGCGACAGAGGAGATCTGTCCCAGACAGACAATAGATGGAGTTGTAGCGTCCTCGTGTGAAACTGGGCAAAGGGGACTGCCTCGAAGGAGGCCACCATCAACCCCACCAGTCTCATTCCTAGTCGAATGGTCGGACGAGGAATGGACATGAGCGACCGAATCAATTCCTGAATCAAAAGAACCTTGGATTGAAGAAGGAATACTCTGGCCTGATCTGTATCCAGAGACACTCCCAGAAAAGATACTATCCTGGACGGGTAAAAGGAGGACTTGGTGTAGTTGATCACCCAGCAGAACCTCTCCAGAGTGGATATTACCGTCCTGGTGTCCAATTCCGCTTGGCTGAATGATGATGCCATGATGAGGAGATCGTCCAGATATGGCACTATGCGAATTCCCTGCGCTCTACGAAGAGCCATCACCCCAGCGAGCACCTTGGTGAAAAACCCTTGGAGCTGTGGTGAGACCAAAAGGAAGAGCTACAAACTGAAAGTGCCGATCTTCCACCACAAACCTGAGGAATCTCTGGTGCGCGGGAAAAAAATCGGAACATGGAGGAAAGCGTCCTTGACGTCTATGAAGTCCCCCTGACGGAGAGCGCGGATAGCTGAACGAAGCGATTCCATGCGAAATTTTCGCAGCCTGATAAACCTGTTGAGGATCTTCAGATCCAGGATGGGCCGGATAGAGCCATCCTTTTTGGGGACCGTGAACAGATTTGAGTAAAATCCCCGACCCTGATCTGATAGGGGCACTGGCGAGATGACCTCTATCTCCAGAAGACTTGAAAAACGCCTCCCGAAGCCCCTGTGCGCCAGGTGCGTCCGGGGGCACCCTAGACCTGAAGAAAAGCAGAGGAGGACGGGACTCGAACTCCAACTTGTAGCCGGAAGACACGACTTCCCGGATCCGTTTGTCCGAAACCTCCCGAATCCAGATCTGGAAGAAGTGTCGCAGCCGTCCCCCCACCCGCACGGGTGAGGGCGCCCCCTCATTGCTGAGCAGGCTTGTTCGCAGGTTTTGGGTTAGGAACCCCAGTTGTATCCTGAGCGGGCACGTCCTATGCCCCTATTCCAGGAATCTCCTCTAGTGGAAGGGAAGGCGAAACCTCTTCCTGCTCTGGATCAGGAATGATTGAAAGAAGCCGCCCCGCGAAAGGGACGTCGTTGCTTCTTGCGTTGAGGTAACTTACCCCCCTTAGCTACTGAATCCAATTTTTCTCCAAAAAGCCGTAGCCCCACGAATGGGAGAGACGTCAGCGATTTTTTTTTTTGGCCCAAAGTCGGCCGCCCACTGGCGCAACCACACTGAACGCCGTATAGTCACCATCAGAGCAGAAGCTCTCCAAGGCGGCTAACATGAAAGACAAGAATAACTCACAACGTTTAAGTCCCAGAAATTCGTCACTGTCCGGGTGCAAACCGGAAGATGACAACAAGTCTCTGACCACCGACCTGGTAGCCACCACCAGCAGAGACGAAGCGCAAAAAGGGCCGTAAGGCTGCCCCAATACTGGCGAAACCATGACAAGCCATCTGGCCAATTCGTTTATCCCCTCCATCTTTAAGAGAAGAGCAATCGGGGTTATTCAAAAACGGCTGAATTGGATAACCCCAGAATTGGTGCATCCACCTCAGGGGGGGACGTCCAGCGCTTAACCGTGTCCGAAGGGAAAGTATATCTTTTATCCCAACTCTGAGGAATGCCTGGGAGCCGAGCCGGCCTCTCCCATTCCTTAGAAATAATCTTATCAAAATGCCTTTGATTAGGGAATTCCAAGCGCGGCTTGGATTCCTCATAAAACTCCCCTTGTTGATGAGGAGCAACCTCTGGAGGAGAAATAGCCAGAACCTCAAACATCTGAGCAAGGACGTTAGGAGTATCCAAAGAACTCCCTGACCCCTTCTCAGAGTCCGCGCCAACGAATAGCTGGTCGTCCGAATAATCCGATTCGTCAAATAGCTCCCCTTCCTCCAGAGGGGAGTAATCTGACCAATCCAGGCGATCCTCATCGTCATATTCAAATGTCGGTGGGACCGGTGACAAATGCTTTCTCTTAGCTGGAGCCTTCTTGGCAACCGCAGAAGAAATACATTTTTCAATATTAGTCAATCTAGCACACACATCAGATTGCGACTGCCCACCCGTGACAACGTCACACGGGACACGGGCCAAGACGGGGTGGGAAGGGGATGACGCCGGCGGTGCTGACCCAGACGCCTGGGGTTCTGACTGCCGTGTAATAGTCTGCTGTGCACATGGTATACATAGAAATACGTCATCCCCTGTTAGGGATACCCCACAGCCCATGCTCTTCCGGGATTGCCCCGAGGGGAGCCCGGTATCTGGGGATGCCTCCATACGGTGAACTTATATGTAGTCGCAATGACTGAGGGAATTACACTAGTAAGCAACCCGGGATGCCCTTATAATTGTCCCAAGTGGGAGGATTTTAACATGGAATTTAACCCAGGGACCCAAGGACCGGAAGAAGACCCCTTAAAACCTAAGGCGTTCTACCTGAAAGACTGCCGGATATAAAGGGTTACATATAAGTAAATATATATATATATATATATATAGAAATATAGGGGGCCCGTAGGGCCACTCACTGTGCCTTCCTGCGTGAGGTAAATGGCGTCCACCACACACGCAGCTCACAGAGGGGATCCTGTGGGCGTGGCCAGCGCGGAGCGCGCGATATGCGTAGCTCCGCCCCCTTACAGAGCGGAAAGCGGGCTCCGCAGTGGGTCTGCCTAACAGGGGGGGGGCCGTGGCGTCCCGCTCAACAGCCCGGCCCCGCCCCTAATGGCAAAATGTGTGAGGTAAATTACCTCAGAAAAACACTATAGCGCACACATATACCGGCGCCATGGCAAGAACAGCAGCCGCGGCGCCGGTAACCACAAAGACCCCAGGGATGTAATGGTTGCGGGCCGCGGCGACGCGCAATCGCCCGGCCCCGCCCACTGTGGCAAGCGCGTGAAGGGAGATCTCCCCTCACAAGATTAAGGGAACCGCCAGCGGCCATTGCGGTAGTCACCGCAACAAAAAACAGTAAAGCCAGGGGGACAAGCCAGCGCCAACAGCCGGCCCCACCCCCCAACTACAACTTCTGAGGAGAAAAGTTCTCCTCAGCTCTGGCGCCAGTAGCAGCAAGCGCCGCTGTTAAAGTGAAACAATGCTCAATAAATAAATCCTAACTCTGAGGTAAAAAAGGTGGCCCCCGACATTTTATCCCCACCACCACAGGAGAAGGGCATCAGGAAAGGGGGGCCAAGGGACAGGGCATCCCAAACCGGGGTCACCAGCCCGGATAACCGCCTACCCTCTGGTACAGGGTCTTGTGGTGGAGCATGACTCCAGAGCACTAAAAGTGCCATTCTACCCTCACCCGGGATACAGCCTAGACTGGGAGGCATGTGTATTGGGACTTATAAAAAACATAACCGGGTGGAAATAGAGAGAAAAGCGGGCCAGGAATAAACCCGGCTACCTGAAATCCCCCTGTGCAAGGAGGAGACATCATCTTCTGACTTGCTCGCCGTCTGCAGAGATGGAAAACTGGGTAATGAGTGGGAGGTCCCAGGTATTTATGGACTGGGAGGGGCTTTCTTTCCTCCAATCATCTCTGCAGATCGCCCTCTTCAGACCATACTACCCACATGTAATGATTATCTTGAAGAACATGAACAACTGACACCCCCACCCCAATGACGATCACCGGGGAGGCACCAGTCCCCCGGGCCCACGTGTCCCCAATCTCCCCCCCCCCCCCCCAATCCGGGGGGAGTAGACCACCCCCCCCCCCTCCGACCTGCTAATCAACGGATCGAAGAGACAGGAAGGACCCCCACCAGCGACCATCACCGTCCAGATCAAGGTAATGATTGGCCAAGGCACGAGACACGGAGCGCGAACCCGAGCCCATCCCCTGAATCCGAGAACACCCCTTTGAGCAACATCAAATTCGACACAGCTTAATACATCTCTCACTCTGCAAATCCACCCCCACCACAGCGGCCGAGGGGGACAAGGGTGTATGGTGGCCCCTAGTGAAGACATAAACGAGGAGGGGAAAGGGGGACGGAGAGACGAAGGGCAGGACCCGGGTCACGTCTAGTGATCCAGATTCTTCCGGGGGCCGCCCCCGTCCCGCTCGCGGTGCTGATCTGGATTGCTCCTGGGGACACCCCCACCCTGCCCACGTGCCCACCGAGGATGTCCAGGAGCCCTCTGGGGGGGGGGGGGGGTGAGTTAAAGTCCAGCCAGTCCGGGATCGGGAAGGCCTCCATACCCAAGAATATAAACATGCTGGCCAAGTCCGCCTTACTTCGTAGGGCAAAAACCGAGTTGTCCTTGCAGATTATGAGGTGGAATGGGTGACCCCACTTATAGGAGGCCCCCACTTCCCGCAGCCTGTCGAGTAGGAGTCTGAGTACTCATCTGCAGGGTGCGGCACAAAACATCGGGTAGTGATCTGCGAACCTCTCCATTCAAACCTGCCTCTCTCCCAGGCCCTTCGCAGTATATCCTCTTTAACAGTGAAAAAGTGAATCCGACATAGGATGTCCCGAGGGGCCTGTTGTGGGTCTCCGTCCGGGCTTCCCACTTCCCTGTGAATCCGGTTGATAGTCACTTCTGCGTCTTGAGGTCTCCCCAACAGGGAGTTAAATAACTGTTGCTGAAGAGCACAATGCCTCCGCTCGGACCGACTCAGGAACACCCCGTATCTTCAGGTTGTTGCGCCTCTTCCTATTCTCTTGGTCGTCTGCTTGGAGCCAAAGTTCCGTCATCTGTTGGCGATGCACTTCTTGCATTCTTTCCAAGTTTAACAACCGAGTCTCGTGGTCAGTACGGGAGTCCTCAAGGGTGGCAACTTTGGTTTCCAAGGCAGATGACTTCTGTTGAATAACCTTAAATTTCCCTGCGTAGCGCTTTCTCAATTCTGATCACCACTGCCTCCTTGTCCACTTTAAGCTCTGTTTTCGTTGGCAGGTATTGTAGAATGGCGCGGAGGCTGGGATCAATGGCTGTAGTTGTGGACAGATGGCCACCAGGGGGGTACCCCGGAGGTGACCCGGGGGAAGAATCCGCAAAGGAAACATCCACGTGTTGGGGGGACTCAAATCGATGCTCCCTGGGGCCCCTCCACCCCCCTGTCCAGGACTAGTGCTGCTCATAAAATTAACGCTGGACCCAGGCGACCACTCCAGGTCGATAGAATTGGGGTTCCGTAGGCGTCCTGGATGGGGACTATTGGCGGTACTGGTGGTGGCCGGAATAGGGTGGACTTCCACATGCCCCATACTGTTTGTTAGGGTAAAGACTGCTGCCCCCACATTAATTCTGTTTTGGTGTACAACATTAGCAGGGGAGTTCCCCTTTAAGGCTGATGATTGGGGCTCATTGTGGGATGACACCTGCCAGGAGCCCCCGCTCATTAAACTGTGGCCCGCTAGGGAGTCCTCCACTGGGGCTGCCAGTCTGCCCCCATCTCCATCTCCCTGGGTGTGTGCAAGTCCACATAGGGGCACACAGCCTCCTGCACTGCGCTCCAGCAGGGTGGCTGCGGTCCCCGTCCCCGCTCCTGCAGCTCACCTCCGAGCAGCCGCAGGCGTCCTCCCCCGAACCGCTCCCGGACACATCAGTGGTCGGCCGCCTCCACTCTGCGCTGCTCCTCTACACCTCACGGCCGGTTTCTCCTCCTGACGCCGCGCCGGAAGCCGGTGGTCTTGCTGCGGCGGCGCTCTGGCTCACCAGCTCAGGCCCCACTCCTCCGGCCAGACTTAAGGTAGGTCCCGGCTCTCTCCTCGCACCAATCGCTTCCCGGGGCTCGTCAGGGGACAGGGCTGCAGCCGCACTTCTCCCCGGCTCTTCCTGTCTGTCACAGGCGTCATGTGGTGGGTCCGACGCCATCTTGACCTGCTGGTCTTTCAGCCCCGACTGGGCTTTGGGGTGAAAAAAGCTGCCGATGACGGGCTTAGGGGGTCTTTTGTCGCTGCCTCCTGTCTTCCTCTTCTTATTGCCCCTCATCTGCCTGGTCAGGGCGGACAACGGGGTGATAGATCTGCTGAAAAAACTAGGGCTAAACGGGAGCTCACCAAAACGTGGCCTCACTCTCTCATGCCGAAGCCACGCCCCCAACGTGGATCTTATTCTAAGCATACAGTACGTCCTGCTCCAGATATAATAATGACACGTGGGTTATCCTCCGGCAGATGGCGCTGTGCACTGCAGACATGCAAAAAACAGGCTCCTCCCGGCCCCCTCATATACCCAGGGACCTCCCACAAATCCCCAGATTTCTCTGCAGTGCTGAACTGCGAAGACATGGAGTATCACTCTCTCGCAGGTGAGCGGGGCATATCATCATGGGACTATTTCCACCCGTCCTTGTGAACTTGCCTCCCAGCTTGGGCTGCGCTGGTCTGGTGAAGGTAGGCAGCACCGCGTGTGCTTACGGAGCTACGCTCCTCCGCAATCCCCCACCATAGGGTAGGCGATCAAGGCTAATGGTGAGCCTCTAATACATGCCCCTCCGGCATTATTGCCCCTTGTACCGGTGGACCCTATGTAACGGGTCACCTTCCTCCCTCATTCCCCCCTTAACACAGGGGGGAAAAGAGAGGGGGGGGTAGTGTGTATGGCTGCCTTGAGGGGGGGGGGTAGTGTGTATGGTGCCTTAAGTGTACCCTATTACACGCTTTTGGTTTTGTTAGCGGTATCGGGTGTCAGAGCCGCGCTTTATTTTGTTTATACTAATAGCCGCGGCGCCTTCATAGTCCTTATGCAACTGCATGAACGGCGGCGGCTTCGCGGACGCTACGGCGTCTCTTTCCTTCCTTCTCCTCTCTTTTATTATTAGCCTTTAGTGATCTCTTCTGAGGTAAATCCTTTCGGCCAATTCCTTCAGGCGTTACTGCCTCGCTGTCCTGATTGGCTGCGCGCTTCCGAGCTTCGCGCTCTCCGAGGGGGAGGCGTGGTTCTGGCTTGGCGCGTTCTGCGTCGCGGCCAGCTCTGACCCGCCCTTCGAGGTTCGCTTGGCGCCATTTCTTACTCACGCGCACGTGGTGAAGACCGTCCTCCTCTTTCTGTCTGTAAGTGCCCTCGCGGGCGACTTTTCATTGACTTATATGCTCCCTTACGCTTGGCTCTGACATCCTTGTTCCCCTTATGTCTTTCAGACCGTGGAGTTCGGCGGCTTCTCCCGGCCCTGTGTAGCTCCCGGTCGTGACCATTACAAATACTCCCACTTCCCCGCGGGTCATTGGGGCATCCAGGGTTGCTTTATAGCGTCAATCCCTACTGGCAAATTGTGCCTAATAATCACCATATGGAGGCATCTCAGGATATTGTGAACGGGGTTCCTTCGGGACAAGCCCGGCTGTGTGTAGCTTGTGGGGTCCTACCTAGCAGCGGTGACAATGCACGGATCTGCGTCCCTTGTGCACAGCAGGCGCTATCGGGTCTTCCCGCCTCCTCTGAGGCTGGGTCTGCACCCCGCCTCACTTCACCTACTCCCCCAAGCCTGAGTCTAACCCCCCAATACTAGCGGGGAGTCTCATCCTGATTTGGCCACTAGACTGGCCAGTGTTGAAAACTTGATTGCTAATTCCTTATCGCGGAAAGCCACCGCCAAGAGGCGACACTTGAATCCTGATTCGGCTATCTTCCCTATAGAATCTGATGATTTGTTGCTATCTTATGCACATAGCCCCTCAGACGAAGGGGAACTGTTTTCTGACTCAGGGTCTTACGACGACGAGTCCAGGGGTCAGGAGGAGCCTGGTTCCGAGCATTGGTCCTCGGAGGATATTGATAGATTGCTGGCTCAAATTTTTGACGTCTTGAGGGGTAGAGGGGCAGAGGGGTGATCTCTTTCACACCGTCAAAACGCGTTTGGTATTTCCTGAACAGACCCATTTCAATAGCCTCGTGCTTAAAGTGGACTAACACCCAGGGGTGATCGGCCCAGCAATCTATAAGATTCCCGGGCCGATCACCTCACTCACCGCGGGACATCCGAGATCAGGATATCCCGCGGGGTGAAACCCCCCAAACTCCTTACCTCTTCCTGCCGCCGCCTCCTGCGCGCCCCTCTAGACGTGCGCGCGCCGGCCGTCTGTGAATGGCCGGCGCGGGCATGCGCCGAGAGTGACGCGCGGGAGGCGGCGGACGAGCCCCTTGTCCGTCGCTGTCACTCCGCTTGTCCGTCGCTGTCACTCCGCTTGTCCGTCGGCGGGAATTGGACGGCGCGGCCACGTGGGAGCGGGAAGAGGTGAGTTTTTTGGGGTTTCTGGGGGGTTTCACACACCGATCGGGGTGCCCCGCCAAAGTGGACCAAAACCCAGGATAGTCAAAATCCTGGGTGTTGGTCCACTTTAAAGAATGGGAACACCCCAGCAGACTTCATGGGGT
This sequence comes from Gastrophryne carolinensis, assembly GCA_027917425.1. Classification (NCBI taxonomy): domain Eukaryota; kingdom Metazoa; phylum Chordata; class Amphibia; order Anura; family Microhylidae; genus Gastrophryne; species Gastrophryne carolinensis. The sequence continues at coordinate 497,468,713 of CM051236.1, forward strand.
CCCTAAGAGTGTGGACAGGAAATATCCCTTCCCTGCTGACTTGGTTAAGTGCTGGTCATCGCCACCCGAGGTCGATGCTCCCATTCTAGGTTTGTCCAACACCTCTATTATGCACTCCCCTGACACTACTACGCTGCGGGACTCTGAGGACCGGCGTGTTGACCAATTGGCATGCCATGCCTTTGCGTTTGGGGGAGCGACGCTGCGCCCGGTTTGCGCCTTAGCCATTACAGCGGTAGCGCTCAGGACTGTGGTCAGGAGTGCTCTCGATGGCACAGATGAGTTGCCTTCTGATACTGCCACCGCTCTCTCTACCTGTGATGCGTTTGTGAACTTTATCCTGTCTGCATCGGATGATGCTATTAGTAAAAAAAAAAACTAATGTAATGCACAGCTGTCTAAATAACACTTAGGGGTGCAGGCCTCAAGGCACCCAGATACACAGTATCACCTATTGAATATACCAAAGGAGTGAGCCTGCCAGCACAAGCCCAAGCAGGCACCTTATGAATGAGGCCGCACAAACCAACAATTAAGATAATTAAATAAATTTAATATCAAAAAGTACCGTAACAAAAGGGATATATATACATACACACATAGACAAAACAATTTAAAAACATGAAAGACAGTGCCCTCCGGTGGCAAAAACCTCTTAATGACTCTATATAAATGTATATTAACTGCCTGCCTATCAATAATACATATAATAAATAGGAGCCACTTCAATTAGTAACATATAAATAATACATAATTGAATATATACATACTAATTACAAATTAATGCAAAGACAAAATTGATTAAATAAATGGATATACACACAGTTCCAGAAACTGACAAGTATATATGTGATTATGTGCAAAAAACGTGTAAAAGACCCAACCTGGTCATAAAGGGCCATGTGCTATAAACTGACTGTGCTTAGATAACGGCCCAATAATGTCTAAAAAGTGCAATGTGCTATAAAGTATCTAAAGTGAAGTGTGCAGACTAAGTATGTGTGATAAAATGAACTATCTAATCTGTTCAGTTCCCAATCCCGTTTTCAAAGTATATGTATAAGGCCAGGCATAGATAAGAAAATCTCATATCACCATCATGTAGACGAGTCTCAGGTGCCACCGAGGGGTTGCCGGCATCTACGCGTTACGTGGCTCCGCCCACTTCCTCAGGATGCTGACCTCATTCATAGGATGATGCTATTAGGATATGTGCCAGGTCGTCTGCCCTGGTCGTAGCTATACGACGTGCGGTCTGGTTGCGCCAGTGGGCCGCTGACAACGCCGCCAAGAAAGCCCTTACAGGGCCTCTATTCAAGGGGCTGCGCCTGTTTGGGTATCGTTTAGACATTTTTGCCAAGGGTGGCAAGTTGCCCCAGCGCAGACGACAGACTCGGCCCTTTCGTGGCCAAGGATCCCTATCTACCCCCTACCGTGGGGCTAAACAAGGCAGAGGGTGTCCTTCGCTAGGTCCCGCGCAGATTCCTGGCACAGGAACAGAGGACGCCGTCCCGGCTCCTTCTGGGGTCCCAAGCCCAAGGCCCCTCCCAAGACCCCCCAGGCATGAAGGGGCGCCCTCACCCGTCAGGGTGGGGGGACGTTTGCAGCACTTCGAGCAGGTCTGGAGGCGCCATGTCTCGGTCCGGTGGATTCAGGAGGTAGTGTCCTCCGGTTACAAGATAGAATTTGCTGTACGGCCCCCCACCAGATTTGTTGGGTCCAGGATTCCACAGGATCCAGCCTCTGCTCAGGTATTGTTTCTGGACATGCAGGGCCTTCTGGACCTAGGGGTCATTTGCAAGGTCCCCTTAGGAGACAGGGGCATGGGGTTCTATTCCAACCTTTTCACAGTACCCAAGAAAGATGGGTCAGTCAGGCCCATTCTGGATTTAGGGGTTGCCTACATCAACCATCAGGGAGGGACCCGGAGCAAGGGGGCTCTCCTGGAGGTGTCTCAGATTCTAACATGGGCGGAGGCCAATGTTCAATGCGTTTCGGCTGTCTACATTCCGGGGGCGGAGAATCTGCTAGCGGACGCCCTGAGCAGGGGGACGTCCAGACAGGGGGAGTGGTCCCTCTGCAACAGGCTATTCCAGTCCCTGTGTCACCGTTGGGGCCTACCGGATGTGGATCTGTTTGCTTGCCGTCACAATCACAAGCTCCCGACCTTTGTATCCCTGTCTCAGGATCCTCTGGCCTTGGCCACGGATGCCCTGTCCATGTCTTGGAGGGAGTTTCGACTCCTGTATGTGTTTCCACCATTCCTCCTTCTGGGCAGGGTTCTGTGCAAGATTGCTCTGGAAGGGGTACCTGTGATTCTAGTGGCCCCCAGGTGGCCAAGAAGAGTGTGGTTCGCAGACGTGGTTCAAATGGCAGTAGACCAGTACGACCTGCCAAGGTTGCCAGATCTGCTAACTCAGGGGTCCCTACGCCATCCCAATTTACTAACTCTGGCTTTGACGGCTTGGCTGTTGAAACCTCCATCTTGATGGAGAAGGGTTTGTCTGCCTCTGTGGTGGCTACTATGGTGCAGGCCAGGAAAAAGACTTCTTCTGCTATCTATTATAGAGTTTGGCGCTCCTACATTGATTGTTTGAAGGGTCCGGTTTCGGCCCTGTCTATTTTCTTTCAGAAGACTTTTGCCCAACATCACCTGATTGACCCCCTGAAAGAAGGTCTTACTCACGTGCGTCCCCCTCGAAAACCTATGGTCCCTGTCTGGGATTTAAACTTGGTTTTGTCTGCCTTGCAGGGTGCTCCCTTTGAGCCTATTCAGGATGCTGCTCTTGCTGTTCTCACTCTCAAGGTTGTCTTCCTGGTGGCTATTACTTCGGTTAGGCGTGTGTCTGAGCTGGCTGCTCTATCTATTCAGTCTCCTTATTATGAGACACACCAGGACAAGGTAGTGTTCCGCTTCAAGACGGATTTTCTGCCTAAAGTGGTGTCGGCTTTTCATTTGAACCAAGATATTGTCCTTCCCTCGTTGTGTCCCAATCCTAGTAACCACAAGGAGAGGGTTCTGCATTCCTTGGACGTAGTCAGGTGCTTGAAGTATTACCTAGTTGTCACTAAGGCTTTCAGAAAGACTGATGCTCTCTTCGTTGTGCCTCATGGGCCTAGGAAGGGTTTGGCTCCCGCCAAGTCTACCATCAGCAAATGGATTCGTCAGGCTGTGATTCAGGCCTATTCCACTAAGGGGAAGACTCCCCCTTTCCGTCTTACGGCTCATTCTACTCGTGCTATTGGGGCCTCTTGGGCTTTCCAGCACCATGCTTCTGTTGAACAAGTTTGCAAGGCCGCTACTTGGTCTTCTGTTCATACCTTTACAAAGTTACAGGGTTGATGTTAGGGCCTCAGCTGATGCTGTGTTTGGCCGCAAGGTTTTGCAGGCGGCAGTAGTTTAAACTGCTTGCTGTTGCCTTGTTTGTTGGGGATCCCACCCTACTTTATGGACACTGCTATTGGATGTCCCACGTGTCATCATTATATCTGGAGCAGGACATGCTGTATGCTTAGAATAATACAATTCTGTGAGATACTCACCTGTAGAATTGGTATTATACGCATACAGTACGTCCTGCTCCACCCCACCCTGGTTTTACATTATTCTGGATCCCCCGTATGGTGATTATCGATGTTGTTATTACCAGTTTTGGTGGTTGGTTTCTCCCGGCTTCTTTTTCCTCACTGCTTTTCAATGCTGGGGATTTGTGGGAGGTCCCTGGGTATATGAGGGGCCAGGAGGAGCCTGTTTTTTGCATGTCTGCAGTGCACAGCGCCATCTGGCGGAGGATAACCCACGTGTCATTATTATATCTGGAGCAGGACGTACTGTATGCGTATAATACCAATTCTACAGGTGAGTATCTCACAGAATTGTAATTTTGCGTCCAGACATAATCACAAGCTTCCAAGGTTTGTGTCTCACTCAAGAGACCCTCTGGCCATAGCAACAGACGCTCTGGCGATCCCTTGGACAGAGTTCAACCTTCTGTATGCATTCCCTCTGTTTCTGCTCCTGGGCAGAGTGCTACGCAAGTTAGCCCAGGAGGGGGTACCGGTCATCCTGGTGGCTTCTCGTTGGCCAAGGAGGAGTTGGTTTGCGAACATAGTACAGATGTCAATAGATCACTACATCATGCCCGACGATCCAGAGCTTCTCACACAGGGGTCGCTACGGCACCCGAATTTACAGACGCTGGCTTTTGCGGCCTGGCTATTGAAAACCCCAATCTTGATGGAGAACGGGTTATCGGCCACGGTAGTTCACACAATGATTCAGGCACGGAAGAAGTCTTCTTCCATGATATACTACAGAGTTTGGTGGGCCTATATCGCTTGGTGCGAAGCCAGGAGCCTTCCTTGTTGGAAATATTCTGTTTCTAGAGTCCTTGAGTTTCTACAAAGCGGTCTAGACTTGGGCCTCCAGCTGAGCACCCTCAAGGGTCAGGTCTTGGCCTTATCAATTTTTTTTCAGAGGTCCATTGCCAATTATAGATCAAGACTTTTTTCCAGGGGGTCACCCATTTCCTAAATCTAGTGTTATCTACTCTCCAGGGTGCCCCCTTCGAGCCATTGAATGACGCTACATTCTCTATGCTGACCCTCAAGTGTTTTTCTGGTGGCGATCACCTCGGTGTGTCGCGTATCAGAGCTAGCCGCTCTATGTATGAAACCACCCTATTTTGAGATGCACAAAGATAACGTGGTTTTTTTCGTTTTAAGCTGGATTTTTTGCCTAAGTTAGTTTCTTTGTTTGACCTTAATGAGGAAGTTGTCTTACCTTCCTTGTGTCCAGCACCGGCTAATGTTTGGCTACACTTAGCAATGACCTGAACTGTTCTATTTTAAATCCGAAACCTAAATGACAAAGATTCAAAAGGTTTAAAATGTTAAAGTTTAAAACATGTAGCAAGTGATTCAAGTGGGTGTCAAGTATCGCAATATTTCATTCAACGATACTAGAACCTATTTTTATCCACTGTCCAGCACTGGAAAACCTAAATCAGAGGGCATGTAGGCTTATTACCAATTATCCATATGGTGAGGAGAAGCCTGTTAGTTTTTAACCTTTGCCTGGACAGTTCCTTTAAATTTTGTTAAAATATATTCTGTACAAGGCTATACTGTTCATTGATGATCTGCCCATAATATTTGCATCCCCTCCAGAATAAAGCCTGAATTGTGGGACCTGGCAAGTCACAGATTAGTGCATCTTGTCAGGTCACAGTAAAATCACATCTGGATAGATTTTGGTGTTGTGTTCTCTTCACTTATAGAGCCTTAAAGTCGACCAAAACCCACGCTGATCGTCAGGGAATCCATAAGATTCCCAGGCTGATCAATTCCCTCCCCCCAGGGCATCCAAAATCAAGATGCTCCGCTGTGTGAAACCCCCCAGGTCGCCCCATACACTTGCCTTCTTTCTCGGTCCAACGGCGCATGCGCGGGCCACGGCCGCATGCCCGCTATCCCTCTAGCAGGGCATGTGCCCATTGCAGGCATTTGTGAATGGCTGTCTCGGGCACACTCTGTTAGAGGATAGCGGGGGATGCGGCTACCAGCGCGCTCGGAGCCTCTGGCCTTAGACGATGCCCTGTCAGTGGCTCCGAGCACGCTGATTGGACAAGCGGCCGCGCATTTGCCTTAGGCCTGGGAAAAGGCAAGTTAGTTTCGGTGACCTGGGGGGTTTCACACAGAGGGACATGATACAGGGGGAGCCTGGGGCAAGGACCAAAACCCAGGATAGTCAAAGAGGTACAAAAAGAAAGATCCTCCGCACTACTATGCAGCAAATAGTATAGTGGGTGCTGGCTGCATGTAGCTCCCCTCACAGAAAGTGGGAGTCACAATATACAACAGTAACTGGGGCAGCCAGACCGGTCCCAAATGGAGCCTACAACATACCCAGCCGCACTACCAAAATATGGTAGGATAACCCTTTATTAATTATGGGTATACAAGATTAAGGGTAATGTCCGCGCACAAAAAAACATACATTTAAAATCAATTAAAACATTGATCCACATATATATAAAAACAAGTTATAATAAAACCGTGTAATGAAATGAAATCAACCCTACCCGTCCCTAATTAATAATCAAGGGGCCGGGGGGGGGGGGGGGGAGCGACCCCACCATAAAGTGGCTAGTGCTATAGGAGTCAATAGACCCAAAAAAGTGCTGATTGCTTTGTGCTAAAAATACTCTGTGCAAAGATAGAGGCGCACTCCCCCCTCATTGACTCTTTAGGGCTGATTCGGCACGGTGAGAATTTTTTTCTCAATTTTTGTTTTGTGAATAAATGCTTTTTATCTTTATTTTTCCTCTGTGCAATTCAGCATTGTTTTTAGCTGTACACAGAGAAAAAAAATATAAAAAGCATCTTGGTCTCTGCGCAATGAAGATGTTTGCGTAGTTTTTGAAACTCCGGATTGTTGGCCTGTCCAGAGATTCTTTAAAATACCTGGTGTTCTTAAGCTCACCAGTCTCCCACTGCAAAGAGCCCCTTTGCACTGCTTGGGCACCGGGGAGTTGTAGTCCCTCTAGCTCAGCATTGCAGGACAAACCAGTAGCTAGTACATGGGTGGAGGAGATCAAGCACCCACACTGGTCAAGGAAGGAGACCCAAGTTATTTAATCCAGGGGTAAGGTGGTACTTTCTCCCTCCAGGGAACCACTCCATTCTTACAGCACCACTGGCTCCACTATCACAGATGCGACAAGATGCGTTCTTTACTAAAGGATAAACACTTGTCTGAACCTTTCACTCTCCAGTGCATGAGGTTGTTGGATCTGATGGGTATCAGCAGTGCAGGACGGCCCGTTCACCCAGTTTCAATCCAGACCCCCCCCCCCCCCAGCTGGCCAGTCCTTCCTACATTTTTTAGACTCTTATCTGCTTCTCTTGATTGTCAAGTCCAGCCTGGGATGGTGGTTCTGGTCTTCAATGGTTCAGCAGGGAAGATCCTTCCCTCCAATACAATGAAAGGATAACACAATAGATGCCAGTTTCTCTGCATAAGGTGGTGTCCTGGACAGCAAAACGGTTAAACTGGACCTTCACCCTGAATTAGAGCATATCTTATGTTTCCTACACCCTGTACATACAGATTGCCATCTTAAAAATTATCCTACCTGCATCTACTACATTTTCTGAGCATTTAAACATTCAAGATGGTGGCCTATGGAGTTTCAGGCTGCCTGCAAACAGGGATTGCTGTCCTATTCCTAATCCACAGCTTTAATCCCAGCCCCCAGGCACTTCCCCATTTTAACATTTATACTGTACATTTTTCTGCAGACAGAAAATCCAGCAGAAAATTCCAGTGATGCCCCCAGTGATGAAGAGGAGGAGGAATGGGGAAATAACACATGGTACAGTATTAAGTTACTTCCAAGTCTGTCATTCGAGGGGGGTTGATTTTTCTCTATATTTGGAGCTCTGACCTATCCGCCTGCATAATTGCCTTTCTTAGCAGTAAAGCTTCAGCACAAAGTTGTCGGCAAAAGCGGCATCCATGTTTTTGACACCCTAGCCTCAATTTAAAATATCTCATGAAAATAAGGGCCATGTCATGCTTTATTTTAGAATAAGGCGAGAGAATAAAAATGGAATATTACATAGTTCATACATATAGAAAAGTGATTGTTATAAACACTTAAAGATCGCTTCAGAGCAGTAAAACAAATCCATAAAACGTAGATTTGCTAAAACTTTACTTTTCCAACCAAATTAAATTGTGACATTGTTCTAATGAAAGTTTTAGGTGCAAATGATGTCCAAACTTCCTCCTTTTACTAAATCACACACTAAAGCGGACCATTTTCTCTATCCCAGGTCTTGGTCCTTTTCCCGGGGGCATCCTGATTTGATGTGAAACTCCACCAGTTCACCCCAAAAACTCACCTTTCCTCGGTCTTATGCCGTGCATATTAATGATCAGCATGTATTCCTGATTACACAGAGAGCCTGGCATAAAGGAAGCTGGAGTGGCTGTATTCCTGTGGTGTGCAGCTCAGTCCTACCCCCAGCCTATCAGAACACCTCAGCCACAGGGGTGTCAGATAGGTAAGTAAATGCTGGGCGAACCTGAGGGCTCACACAGTGGGGCATCCCAAATCAGGATGCTCAATGGTGACTGAAATGGCTGGTCTTTTAGACTCAGGCTGGCCTGCATTGTGGTTAGTCCACTTTAAAACCCCGAATATTGACTGGTTCGGGGTTTGGGCCTTGCTCCTGGGGTCCCCTGATTTGATATACCTGGCTGTGTGAATCCCCCCAGGTTGCCCAGTAAACACACCTTTCCCTGGTCCTACGCACAATCGGCATGCTCGGCTGACTGTGTCAAAATAGCTGAGGACCGAGTTTATCTAAGAGGCGGCAAGCAGAGCCAAGCGTGTGTACCGTCTGCCACATCCCTGCTACCCTATAACCGTGTGTGTACCTGCTTTTGTTCCACTTTAACCCGTACCTTATTTAGAGATAAAGCAAGAAACTGTCCTTATTTTCATGAAATTTTTGAGGCCCATGGCTTACTTTGAAGATTTGCTTGCCACCTTCACGGTGTGCAAGCCCACAGTTTTGTTCCGGTGTCTGTCATGGTCACCGGTCACGTGCCCTCTCTTCGCTTCACTGGAGGTGGTGTGCCGAGACCTGGCGCACCCTTCTCTTGCAGTGAATGAAGTGGGTGTGGTCAGTCACTGTGACGGGATGGGGGTGTTCGTACAACACGGGACTTTGTTTCGGGAAACAGAGCTAGGATATAAGTGCTGCAGGGGAGAATAATATAGTAATGTTTTCATTTTCTTTTATGCCTGGACAGGAATTTTAAAATACATTTTTTTTATATTTTCCGTAGTGACTCATCCAGCGAATACTCTGATTGGACAGCAGATGCTGGAATTCACCTTCATCCTCCCAGCAGAGTATCTACAAGGCGCAAAGTGAGAAAGTTGTTGAGCAGCTCTGATGACGAAAGCTCTGCAGAGGAAAAATCTGCTGAAGAAAAATCCACAGAGGAGAAGTCCACACCATCGAAAAAAAAGTCTCCCAGGGCCAAACACCAAAGAGAGGTAATACATTACCGATGCCTATAAATAAGTGGTCTGTCACTTTTTTTTTTTTTTTTTAAATTAACTCCCTACCTGTTTTGGGCGTGTTTTGCCCTTTTGATAAAAGGAGCATTTAGGTTAGGGTGTGGGAGACCTAAGGCTTAGCTGTCTGCTGAACCAATGTTCCATGACCCCACATCCTGCCTGGAGCTGCTCCTGAAATTGGAGGCCCATTTTTGAATGTTTTGGAAGTTTTCAAATTTCACTAGGGCAGTTGATAGGGGTGTGAATTGGCAAGAATATGGCGATACAATATATCCGGATTCTGTCTCAGACGATATATTGCAAAATTAAATTTAAATTAAAAAGCCATAGGGTCTCCCCTTCCCGAGGGTTGGGACCACATTTTTTGTTGGAATTGTAAGGGTTAAAATTAAAAATAAAATTATAAAAAATTGATGCGGGATCTCCCCTACCCAGCATAACCAGCCCGTACCAGCTGTGTGTGCCCCTGGTTCTGCAAAGCCCCCCCCCCCCGGCTTTAGGGAGGCTAGCCGCAGGTGACTTGCCAGACCCAGAGCCTTGTGAACTGGTATAGGGGTCGCATAGATCTACTTTGACAGTGACCCCGGGTCTTCCTCTGACGAGGACATGTGGCTCCCCGACGACACGGATAGACTTTTCTTGGTATCCAGCACGGGTTGCTTCATCTTCAATTCTTCACTTCTGGGTTAACAGCCACCAGGTGCACAGTCGACTGCAGGAAGAGCTCCTCCCCGGCCGATAAAAGGCAGCAAATTGCCCATTAACTCCCAGAGTTTCCTTGCATTCTAGGCTGCGAAGACAAATTTGCGTCATCGCGCCACGGCTCGCCCCTCGAGGTGCTGCTCGGCTTTGCCTTGCCGCCTGCTTCCAGAGGGAGCCCTGTGATGCCTCCTCTCCGGGTCTGGTCCTTGGGGAGCGTGCTGCAGCTTTATCCCTGCGCTTCCGGACTCCCCTCCTTTGCCTAGTCGTCGCCGCGGTTGGTCCGTGAGTCCCTTTTATTCTCAGTGTGCCACACACCACGCTTCCCCTTTAATACTTACGATCGGGTTACTCCACCAGCAGGTGGCGACGTGCAGGGAGAAGTCTTGAAAACGACAAGACAGAAGAATGAAGTCTCCTTGCAGGTAGCCGGGGTAAAATCCGGCATCCCCTTTTGGTCTATTTCTGCCCAGTTCTAGTGTGTTTATTATGCTTAGTTAAATGGAAGCCTCCCAGCCTAGGCTGCGGGCTGGGCAAAGGTAGATGGCACTTTAGGTGCCTAGGAGCTTATCTCCTCCACTCGACCCTGTTCCGATGTCCCTTTAGGTCACCTTCTCCCACTCGGCCTTCTCCCTTTGCTAAGGGGGTGTGTGTGTGTAGTGTGCATAAGTGCTTTACTTTTACTGTGAAAGGTCTTGGTAGTTTTCAGTGTCAGCGCGTGGCTGGGGCCTGTTTTTTACTGCATGTTTTTGTATTTCCCTCTTTCTTGGTTGTGGCTCGCCATTGGACGTGCCGCGTCACTAGGGGGCGGGGACGCGCTCTCTGCGGCCTCGCTCTGCGTGTAAAGGAGGCGTGGCCGGGACGCGCTGTCTCCGGGCCCGCCCTTTGCTTCCCTGGTCTCATTAGAGACCTGGACGCTGCAGCCGGTGGGGGAAGAGCTCTATGCGGCAGAAACTTCACAGATAAACGGCCCCACCATTGCGCACGTGGGGCCGTTCTTATGCTATGTGCTGCTTGTGCAGCGTTTTCTCCCTGGGGCATTTCTACTTATGGGGAATATTGTTTTATGTCATCCTTCTTATAGGTTGACTTATTTTATCACATAGGTGGGATGTGTGCTCTAGTGGCTGCGATAGTGCACATTACTATTATGATATATATATATATATATATTGGTGTTTGTGTATGTGATATATATATATATGTGTGTATGGGCATGTATTCATACAGGTATGTACTCTGATTTTGCACTCTGCTTTGCCTTGAAATTACATGTGTCATATATATTTATAAGATGTTTAAGCTAGCCATATATGTTTGCCTTATTGGTTATGTATGATTGTGGCTGGGGGACTGACTGTGGTCTCTTTTTTCCCCCACAGATTCTGGGATTCCCTCACTGCAGGCTCTCCCGGTCTGTTATACCTGGCTAGTCTTAGTCTCTAAATTGGGATTTTCCTAGTTAATTACAAAGGGGCATCCCGGGTTGCTTAATGCGTAAAACCCTGGGTTGTTGCGAATACCACAAATTCACCATATGGAGGCTTCCAATGTTACTGGAAATGGCTCCTCGGGGCTATCCAGGTTGTGTGGGGGTTGTGGGGTTCCGCTCCCAGGCGATGTCATATTATGCGTTCCATGTGCTCAGCAGAACATTGCGCGCCAGTCCGTTGCTCCGGCTTCTGGCTCCTCGCAAATTCCGTCATCTCCTATCCCCCCCAACCTAGTCCGGACCCCGTGTGACACTGTCAAAAATGGGGATTCGCATTCCGAGGTGCATGCGCGGTTGGCCAACCTCGAGAAAATTATCTCCGCTTCAGTGGCTCAGAAGGCTACGGCAAAGCGGAAGCACCTTGCCCCGGCAGTACCTGCCTCGGAGGATGAGGTACCTGAATTTTTGGATTATTCCGATTGTCCCCCTGATGAGGAGGGGGAACTCCTTGAGGAGTCGGATGAGCCTTCAGACCAGCTATTGTTTGATACTGCTGGTGATCAGGCTGTGGGGGTATCCCTTGACACTCCTTCCATTTTGGCTCAAATGTTTAAAGCTTTGGCCTTGGATCCGCCTGCGGTGGTCCCTCTGCCAAAAGGTGAGTTGTTTGATGTACCCCAGCCGCGTTTGGTGTTTCCCAGGCAACAGCACTTTGAGAAGCTTGTCCTTAAAGAATGGGGACAACCCACGCGCCTGGCTGGAATTCCTCCTAATTGGGATAAGCGTTATCCCTTTCCGGAGGACTTGGTGAAGCTTTGGTCAGTGCCCCCCGAAATCGATAGCCCGGTGTTGGGGTTGACTGGCCCGGCTGCGTTGCACCTTTCTGGCACCACTACCATTAAGGATGGTGAGGATCGTCGGGTTGATCAATTGGCTCGCATTGGTTTTATCAGTGCCGGGTCGACACTACGGCCAATTTGTGCTTCGGCGCTTCTTTTGCTGGCTGTTAGATCCATGATTAGGGATCTACTCGCAGATCTTGATCCCGCTTGTAATATGATTAGCTCTCTCAAGCAGTGTGAGTCGTTTGTTTCTTTTGCCCTGACTGCTCAGGACGATGCTCTTGCGACGAGTAGCAGGACAGCGGCATTGCTGGTGGCTATTCGTCAGTCTATATGGCTGCGCCAGTGGACGGCGAACCTTAACTCTAAAAGGGCGCTTACAGCGCTACCCTTCTTAGGTTTACGCCTTTTTGGCGAGAAATTGAATGCGGTTACCAAGGATGGTATATTGCCTCAATTCAAGAAACCTCGTCGCTCCTTCAGGGGTGCGAGTTCCTTTAGTCCCTCCTTTCGAGGAGCCAGAGCGGGCAGAGGGGTTTCCCTTCCCGTTACCGGGGCTGTAGGTTGGTCCCGGGGAAGAGGTCGTGGCCGTTCCGGTCAGTCCTGGGGCGCCAAGCCCAAACTTACTGCTAAGCCCGCTCAGCAATGAGGGGCTGCCCTCACCCGTGCGGGTGGGGGGACAATTGCGACACTTCTCCCTGGTTTAAGGCCGGGAGTCTCCGGACACATAGATCTGGGAGGTGGTGTCGCCCGGTTACAAACCGGAGTCTCGCCCTCCTTCACGGTTTTTCCTGGAAATGGCGGTCATCCGGCCGGTGCCGCACTTAGAGGTGGGCCTCGATTTTTACACCATTCTCTTCGCAGTCCCCTAGAAGGACGGGTCAGCTTGCCCCGTCCTGCATCAGAAGTTTTTCAAACTTCCCAGGTCCCCCCTTGCTCTAGCCAGGGTGGTGTCCTTTCGGGGAATACGGTCGGATTTCGGTCAACACAGGGTGTTGCTCACTCAGTCCAAGGTCTGATTCAGGAGTTGGTTTGGATCCTTCTTTCCAATCCTCGGCCGTCTGTTCTGGAGCTGAGAGCCTTACGTCTGGTTCTTGCTCTTTTGTCCCATCATGGTCTGGGCCTTCTGGTTCAGCTACACTCGGACAGTCAAGCAACGGTTGCTTACTTCAATCATCAGGGAGGGACTCCCAGTCTGGGTGCCCTCAGAGTGGAGTCCCTGATCCTGACCTGGGCGAAGGCACATGTTCCTTGTCTCTCGGCAGTCTGCAGTCTGCTCCGGTGGGGGACACCAGAGGTGGTCCTGTTTCCCTTTCGTCACAATTGCAGGCTCCCGATCTTTGTGTCGCCCTCCCAGGATCCTCTGGCGGCGGAAGCCATATCCCTGAGCCGGGGGAACCCGGGTTTTCTGTACCTGTTTCCTCCGATACTCATGCTAGGCTGAGTGGTACGGAAGCTGGTTTGGAAAGGGTGTCCACCATTCTCGTGGCCCCAAGAGGGCCAAGACGAGTGTGGTGCGCAGACATCGTTTGGCTGACAGTGAATCAGCTCATTCTGCCTCTTCGGCCCGATCTGCTCACTCAGGGTCGGCTGTCTTACCCCAGTTTACCAACGCTGGTTTTGATGGCTTGGCTGCTGAGACCTCCATCTTGAAGGAGGAGGGTCTTTCTGACTCGGTTATTAAGACTCTGATCGCTGGCCGAAAGAGGTCTTCTTCTATCACCTACTATAGGACTTGGAAAGCCTATATCGCTTGGTGTGAGGTTAGGTTTTTGCGTTGTAGGGTCTTTTCGGTCTCCAGGATTCTGGAGTTTTTACAATCTGGGCTGGACTCTGGTCTTCAGCTGAGTACTTTGAAAGGGCAAGTTTCTGCCTTATCTATCTTTTTTTCAGAAGCGTTTTGCGCTTCTTCCTTTAGTTAAAACCATTACTCCCTGTCTGGGACTTGAATTTGGTTCTTTCTGCTCTTCAGGCTCCTCCCTTTGAGCCTTTGCAAGATATTGCTTTGTCTACCCTGGCTCAGAAGATTGTCTTCTTGGTAGCTATCACTTTGGTTCGGCGTGTCTCGGAGTTGGCGGCCTTGTCTATTCAGGCGTCCTACTTTGAGAGGCATCAGGACAAAGTGGTCTTTCGGTTCAAACCAGACTTTCTTCCTAAGGTTGTTTCTGCTTTTCATTTGAATCAGGATATTGTTCTTCCCTCCCTGTGTCCTAAGCCTAAGAATGACAAGGAGAGGGTTTTGCATTGTATGGATGTAGTACGCTGTGTTAAGTACTATTTGATTATTACTTCTCCTTTTCGTAAAACTGATGCCTTTTTTGTTATGCCCTGTGGGCCTAGGAAGGGTTTGGCGCCGGTCAAATCTTCCATTAGCAAATGGATACGTCAGGCCATTATTGCGGCCTATTCTGCTAAGGGGAAAGTTCCCCCTTTTCGTATCACTGCTCATTCTACTCGCGCCGTTGGAGCGTCTTGGGCTTTTCAGCACCAAGCTTCTGTTGAACAAGTTTGTAAGGCCGCTACTTGGTCTTCTGTTCATACTTTTTCTAAGTTTTACAAGGTTGATGTGCGGGCCTCAGCGGATGCTGTATTTGGCCGCAAAGTTCTGCAGACTGCAGTCATTTAAGTTATGCTTCACCTTGCCTTTGGATACCCATCCCTTGCGGACACTGCTTTTGGATGTCCCGATCGTAAGTATTAAAGGGGAAGCGGGGTGTGTGGCACACTGAGAATAATACCATTTTGTGAATATCCATTTTTCAGGTGAGTACTATCAGTGTGCCACACACCCCGCTTCACCCGCCCTTTTTGGTATCCTGGATCCTTTATATGATGAAGCTTTGCTTTATTTTGAGGTTACCGTTGGATTTCCTGGTACCTTGTCTTTCTGCTTTTCAAATAACTGGTGATTGAGTGGGAGGTCCCAGGTATATATAGGCCGGAAGGGGCTCGTTTTCAAGACTTCTTCCTGCACGTCTCCACCTGCTGGTGGAGTAACCCGATCGTAAGTATTAAAGGGGAAGCGGGGTGTGTGGCACACTGATAATATCCATTTTTCAGGTGAGTACTCACAAAATGGTATTTTTCACACCATCTCTGTCCTTGTATATACTGTGCATGTGCTGTGGGATGCTTATGGGGTTTTCGGGTCTTGGGGGCTTACTTTTGGGGTTTTGTCTGGGTGGACTTTTTATTGTCTATTAATCACCATAATGGAGGCTTCTGGGGATAGCAAGCTTGGGGGCCCTTCGGGGCGGGCTCCCCGATGTCTTGTGTGGTTACATCCCCCCTGAGCGGTCGCAGCGCGGTTTGTGTACCTTGCGTCCCAGCCCTATCCTACCTACGGCTTTGCCAACACTCCCTTATCTGCATTTAGCCCCCAGCGAGGGGGATGCCAGCAGAGAGTCCCACTCGGACCTGGCTTTACGCGTCTGGCCGCCGGCAAGGCCTCTTGTAAGAAGCAGCACTTGGACCCGGCTTATTCCGTCTTTGCAGATGATGAGGATGCTTATGAGACTATTCTTAGTATACAGTACGTCCTGCTCCAGATATAGTACTTACACTTGGGTTATCCTCCGCCAGATGGGGCTGCACTGCAGAGACATGCAAAACAGGCTCCTCCCGGCCCCTCAAATACCCGGGGACCTCCCACAAATCCCCAGATTTCTGTGCAATGCTGACTGCGAAGACATGAAGTATCACTTTCTCACAGGTGAGCGGGGCTATTAAAGCCTGCGGCCCTGTTGGACTATTCCCACCCGTCCTCTTTGTGATGTGCCTCCCAGCCTGGGCTGCGCTGGTCGGGTGAAGGTAGGCAGCACCATGCGTGCTTATGGAGCGCTGCTCCTCCGCAGTCCCTCACCAAAGGGTAGGCGGTATAGGCTGATGGTGAGCCTCTATGGGATGCCCCTCCCGCATTATTGCCCCGTGTAGCGGTGGGCCCTGTACCAAGGGCCGCCATCCTCCCTCGTCCCCCCCGGAACGGGGGGGGAAGAAAGGGGGTGGGGTGTGTGTGTGTGGTGTCAGTGTATTGTGATTACATGCATATGGCCTTTGTACTGTCTTTTGGACTTGTATATATGGTGTCAGCCACTGCGCTGTTTTGTATTTTTACTCGTATAACTGCCACCGCCGCGCACGCTTTTTGCTTCATTGGATGTTCTGCGCCGGGCGGCGGCGTTACCTCAGACGCCTCTGTGTCCTCATTGGCTGCTGGTTGGACTTTGCGCTCATCGGGAGGGCGGGGCATGGCGCGCTCCGCGTCATGGCACGCTTTGGCCCGCCCTTCGAGGTATTTTGTCTGTTCGCGCGCGCGTGTGACGTTCTTGCTTACCGTGGTCCGTAAGTGCCCTCGCGGGCGGCTTTATACTCATTGTAGTGTTTCGGTTCTGACACCATTCTCTTCTCATTGTGTCTTTCAGACTGGTGAATCCAATGGCTTCTCCCGGCCCGGTGTAATTGATAGCGGGCCTTGTAAATTACTCCCACTTCCCTAGCGGGCCATTGGGGCATCCAGGGTTGCTTTATAGCGTCAATCCCTACCGGCATATTGAGCCTAAAAAATCACCATATGGAGGCATCTCAGAATAATGTGACCGGGGTCCTCTAGGGACAAGACCGGCTGTGCATGGCGTGTGGTCAACCCCACGCTGACAGGGCACGGGTCTGCGTACCCTGTGCCAAGCAAGCGCTGGCCCTGCAATCAGGCCTGCCAGTGGCTGCACCTCGTTTCACTTCACCTACTTCCCCAAGCTTAAATCTCACTCCTGCTGAGTCGCAGGTCGGATTCTCAGCCTGGATGGTCTGCTGGACTGGCTATGGCTGAACAGATTATTGCGAGGTCTTTAGAGCGCAAGGGTAAGAAGCGGCACTTGACGCCTCATGTTACTGTTTTTCCTATGGGAACTGAGGAGTTTACGACTCTGTGTGGCTATACCCCTTCTGATGGAGAGCTGTTCTCTGACTCAGGTTCACCTGATAAGAGGCCGAGGAGTCATGACTGTTCTGGCCCTGAATACTGGGCCCAGAGTGACACTGACAATTTGTTGATCCAGATTTTTGAGGTTCTTTCTATCTCTCTCCCTGGTGAGGCTCCCAAGCAAAGAGGGGAGCGTTTCCATACAGCAACAGCTCGTTTGGAATTTCTAGAGCAGGCACATTTCCATACCCTTGTGCTCAAGGAATGGGAGTGCCCCAGTAAACTTCCCGGGGTCCCAGGGGACTGGGATAGGAAGTACCCTTTTCCCCCTGAGGTGGTTAAATGTTGGTCATCCCCCCCCCCCCCGCCCAAGGTGGATGCCCCGATCATAGGGCTTCCTAACCCCCCCTTTATTACAGCCCCTGCTTATGCTACCCTTTGGGATGCTGAGGACCGGCGCATTGACCTGCTGGCCTCCCACGCCTTTGCATGTGCAGGGACGGCGCTGCGCCCGGTCTGTGCCTCTGCCATTACTGCCGTGGCTGCTAGAACCCTCATCAGAAAAATGCTTGATCGTCCCCCTGATGATCTCCCTTGGGATGTGTTTAATGCACTCTCAAGTTGTGATGTGTTTGTAAAATTTATCCTATTAGCATTGGATGACACTATTAGAATGTGTGCAAGAACCTCTGCCCTTGTGGTGGCTATACGTCACTTGGTCTGGCTGCGACAGTGGGGTGCTGACGATGCTGCAAGGAAGGCTCTTACCGGGCTTCCTTTTAAAGGGCTACGCCTGTTTTGGGCCCGTCTAGACCTGTTTGGTAAGAAGGGTAAGTTACCCCAACGCAGGCGGCTGTCTCGGCCCCTTCGGGGCCAGGACACTCCTACCCCCTACCATAGTGTTAAACGAGAACCAGGGGTGTCCTTAGCGGGGGCTCGCGCAGATTCCTGCCCCAGGAGCAGCAGACTACGCCCTGGCTCCTCCGGTGGGGCTAAGCCCAAATCTTCCACCAAGTCCCCTTAAGCATGATGGGGCGCCCTCGCCCGTCTGGGTGAGGGGATGGCTGTGGCACTTAACTCTTGTCAGGAGGCATCACTCCTCATATTGGTGGTTTCAGGAGGTAGTGTCCTCTGGATACAAGATAGTTTGCTGGGCGGCCTCCCCCAAGATTATCAGGTCCCGGGTACTCCTGGTCCCTGCCTCTGTTTAGGTGTTGGTGCAGGCCATCCAAGGCCTGCGAGGTCTGAGGGTCACTTGCAGATTGCCCTTAACAGGCAGAGGCAGGGGCCGCTACACCAACCTTTCCACAGTTCCCCAAAAGGATGGGTCAGTCTGGCCCATTCTGGATTCACAGATTTTCAGCAATTCGTCAATTAAGGGCGGTTTCTGCATGGAAACTCTGAGCTGGGCCATCAGCTTCTTGCGCCCGGGGGCTTCTTGCCGTCTGTGGAGATCAAAGCTGCTTATTTTCACATCCCTGTGTCTTCTGGACACCTTGGCTCTTCATATTCGCGTTGGAAGTCCAACACTGCTAATTGTGGCCTTGTTTTCTGGCCTCTCTTCAGCTCCCAGAGTGCTCACCAAGGTGCTGACTGGGGTTATGTCTCTGATGAGACCAAGGGGCGTCCGCGAGGTAACCTACCTGGACGCCCTTATCACTTCCCAGTCTCTACGTCAGGCTAAGTTGGATACTCGGCTGGTGGGGTCCATTTGGGAGTCATTTGGATGGGTGATCAAACACCCTAAGTCCTCATTGTCCCCTTCATTGGTAACTCCATTCCTAGGAATGAATCTGGATACAGTTCAGGCAAGGATTTCCTTCCTCAGCAAGAGGACAATACGGGTTTAGTCCCTCATAGCTGTCCCCGTCCCTCCATCAGGCAGGGGATGCAGCTGGTGGGCCCGTTGGTGGCGTGTTCCGAAGCGGTCCCTTATGCTCAGTCCCTCTTGGGCCCCTACTGCAACTTCTCCTATTGCTAGTACGGCACAAGGATCCAGCATCCCTGGAGCAGGATCTATGTGCCTTCCCCCCTGGTGAGGAGGTCCCTCTTGTAGGGGATGAACTCAAGGAACCTGTCTGGGGGCAGTTCCCTTCTTGCCCCTTCCTGGAGGTGGTCACCATGGATGCCAATCCATCAGGTTGGGGGGGGGGGGGGTCACTCTTGGAACTCCCTGTGGTTCCAGGGGAGGTGGGGCCCATAGGAGGCCCATACACCTATCAATGTTTGAAACAGTGAGCGTTCAGGTTAGTTCTAACTCGCTTGACTACTCCTCCTCAGGGCCTGCCTGTTCGGGGGCGCTCGGTCTGTCTGACGGCAGTGGCCTACATTAATCATCAGGGAGGGACCCGGAGCAGGAGGGTCCTCCTGGAAGTGTCTCTGGTCCCGATCTGGGTGGAGGACAATGTTCCCTGCATATCAGTGGTATTCGCTCCGGTGGGGGTCCCTCTGCAACAGGGTGTGCCAATCCCTGTGTCACTATGGGGACCAACCAGTTGTGGATCTGTTTGTGTCCCGTCACGATCACAAGCTCTCGGCCCTTGTTTCCCTGTCCCAGGATCCTCTGGCCGTGGTCATGATGCCTTAGTAACAAATGCCTTAGTAAGGACATTCTGTTCTGTATGCCTTTTCTCCATTCCGCCTGCTAGGCAGGGTCCGACGCAAGATTGCGCTGGAAGAGGGGCCAGTGATTCGGGTGGCCAAGAAGAGTGTGGTTCGCAGACGTGGTACAGAGGGCAGTAGATTAGTACGTTCTGCCAGGAGTGCCAGCTCTGCTCACTCAGGGCCACTTACGTCACCCCAATCTACAGACTCTGGCCTTGACGGCCTGGTTGCTGAAACATCCATTTTGATGGAGACAGGCTTATCTGTCTCGGTGATTGAGACTATGGGACTAGGAGCAAGCTTCTTCTTCCATCTATTATAGGGTATGGCGTACCCATATTGATTGGTGTGAGTCTAGGTCTCTTCCCTGTCGGGTGTTGTTTGTCCCCAGGGTTCTAGAGTTATTACAGCATGGGTTGGAGTCGGGTCTCCAACTTAGTACTCTGAAGGGTCAGGTTTTGCCCTGTCCATCTTCCTTTAGAAGTATTTTGCTCAGCTTTTCTTGGTTATGACTTTCTTTCAGGGGGTTACTCATGTACGTCCCCCACGTAATCCTATGTTTCCTGTTTGGGATTTGAACTTGGTTCTTTCTGCCTTGCAGGGTAGTTCCCTTTGGACCTATTCAGGATGCTGTCTGGCTGTTCTTACCCTCAAGGTTGTCCTTCTGGTGGCTGTTACTTCGGTCAGACGTGTGTCTGAGCTGGCGGCTCTGTCTATCTAGCCCCCATTCTTTGAGAGACACCAGGATAAGGTGGTGTCCCGCTTTAAGCCGGACTTCTGACTAAGGTTGTGCCTTCTGTTCATTTGATTCAAGACATTGTTCTTCCTTCTTTGTGCCCTATTCCTAGCAACGATGAGGAAAGGGTTCTGCATTCCTTGGACAGGTGTTGGAAGTATTCCTTGGTAGTCACTGTGTCCTTTAGGAGAACTGATGCTCCTTTGGGCCTACGGCCACTCTATCCTGAATGCGCCCGATCTCGTCTGATCTCTGGGGCTATGTGGCGTTGGGCCTGGTCATTACTTGGATGGGATGGTTCCTTCTGGTCCTAG
Source organism: Gastrophryne carolinensis (assembly GCA_027917425.1). NCBI lineage: Eukaryota > Metazoa > Chordata > Amphibia > Anura > Microhylidae > Gastrophryne > Gastrophryne carolinensis. Next base: position 497,489,356 of record CM051236.1, read on the forward strand.
GAAAGGTTTTTGGCTTTGCCAAGTCTATTATTAGCGAATGGATTCGTCAGGCTGTGACTCAGGCCTATCCCACTAAGGGGAAGAATCTTCTCTTTCGCCTTACTTCTTATTCTACTCGTGCTATTGGTGCCTCTTGGGCTTTTCAGCACCAGGCTTCTGTTGAACAAGTTTGCTAGGCCGCTACCTGGTCTGTTCATGCCTTTTCAAAGTTTTACAAGGTTGATGTTAGGGCCTCAGCTCTTGCTGTCTTGGCCGCAAGGTTTTGCAGACGGCAGTGGTTTAAACTGTCTGCTGTTGCCTTTTTTGTTGGGGATCCCACCCTACTTTATGGACACTGCTATTGGATGTCCCAAATGTAAGTAGTATATCTGGAGCAGGACGTACTGTATACTAAGAATAATACAATTCTGTGAAATACTCACCTGTAGAATTATTATTTGTATACAGTACGTCCTGCTCCACCCCACCCTGGTTTTTGCATTTTTCTGGATCCCCTGTATGGTGATTGTTATAGTTACCAGTTTTTGGTGGTTAAATTCTCCCGGCTTCTTGTTCACTGCTTTTCAATGCTGGGGATTTGTGGGAGGTCCCCGGGTATTTGAGGGGCCGGGAGAAGCCTGTTTTGCATGTCTCTGCAGTGCAGCGCCATCTGGCGGAGGATAACCCAAGTGTAAGTACTCTATCTGGAGCAGGACGTACTGTATACTTATAATACCAATTCTACAGGTGAGTATTTCACAGAATTGTATTTTTGAGCGGCATCACGATAAGGTGGTGTTCCGTCTTAAACCGGAATTCTTGCCCAAGGTTGTCTGCCTTTCATCTCAATGAGGACGGGCTTGCCTCCGGCCAAGTCCACTATCAGCAAGTGGATCAGACAGGCGGTGGTGCAGGCGTACTCTGCCAAGGGGAAGGAACCCCCTTTCCGTGTTACTGCTCATTCCACTAGAGCTAGTGGTGCCTCTTGGGCTTTTCAGCACCAGGCTTCAGTTGAACAGGTTTGTAAGGCCGCCGCTACTTGGTCTTCGGTTCATACCTTTTCTGAGTTTTACAAGGTTGACGTTAGGGCCTCAGCTGATGCTGTTTTTGGTCGCAAAGTGCTTCAGGCGGTAGTGTTATGAACTGCCTGCTGTTGCTCACTGGGGATCCCACCCTTCTTCTTGGACACTGCTTTTGGATGTCCCAATAGTGAAGATTTAAACATGAAGCGACCAGTGCTGGATACCAAGAAAAATACAATTCTGTGATTACTCATCTGTAGAATTGTTTTTATGGGTATCCAGCAAGGGTTGCTTGATTGTTATGGTGATTACCGTTGAGAATTTTTTTCTTAGTGGGGCTGTGTGAAGTAACATGGTCCCTGCCTACCGGCATCTCTGTATTACTGCTTTTCAACACTTTGAGTTTATGGGTAATTTGCTGCCTTTTATGGGCCGGGAGGAGCCACAGGTCTTCTTGCAGTCGGCTGCGCCCACCTGGTGGCGGTTGACCTAATAGTGAAGATTTAAAGATGAAGTGATCCGTGCTGGATACCCATAAAAACAATTCTACAGGTGAGTGAGTAATCACAGAATTGTATTTTTAGTATAGTCAAATGAAATATCGCGATGTTTGACAAGCTCTATTTTTTTCTTCCAATCCATTCCAGGCCGTCCCTCATTCTTCACAGCTGGGAATGTGATCTTGCATGGACTGCAAGATCAAAGATGTGGCTCCTCCCGGCCCCCAATAAATAGCAGCTGCCTCTTAACCAAGCCCAGTCTACTTCTTGCAGTGGAACTGCGAAGATCACTCTCTCAGGGATTTTAGCAGCAAAGCGGGGCCTCTAACCTGTCGGCTTGCTGCATGACCCTATTTCCACGGATTCCTCTGACCCATCTGATGCCTCCCCAGCTTTGGCTCCTGGGGTCTGTGACGGTAGGATGAAACGCCGGGGTCTGGGCGTTTTGTCAGGGCATATGGCTCTGGGCTGCAGGCTTTTCTAGAACAAGCAGGTCAGCTGCAGGTCTTATATGGTGAACCTGCTGAGAAACCCGATATATTTTCATATGTCACCCTCCCTTCTCCCACATGTATTTTTTATTATCGTGTTCCGTGCTTGTGTTACTTTACTGCAGGGGGGAGCGGAGAGCTCCGTCACCATAGCAGCACTACGGCGAGGATCGGCCTGCTGCCGCTCCTCTCACATACTCACCACCCTCATTCCCTCGCCGCGGAGAGGCCGCTTGATAGGGGGCGCAAGGCAAGTGGTGGTCGGAAGCCGCCACTGCTAGGCCACAATGGTGCTGGTCGGGGGAGCGAGCGTCTATATCGTCTTTCACGAATATTGCATATTCCAAAATCGCCATAATGGATGCATCAGGGGATAGTGAGCCGGGCACCCCACTTGGGCAAGAGAGGCTCTGCCCCTTGTGCAGACGGAATCCCCTAGGCGGGTTCAGCACAGTTTGTTCCACTTGCGCCAGAGGCATTGTTTCGGACCATGAGTGGGCTGTCGAATCCGCCCCTAGTCCTGCTTCAGCTCCAGCCTCCCCGCTCCTCCGCTGATGCAGTTAGCCCCTAGAGAAGGGGGAGACGGCAGGGGGACACACTCAGATTTGGCGCAGAGGCTGGCTAGCCTCGAGAAACCGTTCTCATTGGCATCCCCTAAAAAGGCCTCGAGTAAGAAGCGGCACTTGGAGCCGGTTTACTCAGACGAAGATTTGTATGCTTCTTTTGGTTCTGCGGAGGAAGGGGAGTCAGCAGATGAACCTCGGGAGGTGAGTTGCTCTCCGGTGGAGAGGACAGCAACTCTGGTTATTCCTCGGATGAGGATTCCTTCCTCCCAGATAATACAGAAAGCTTGCTTTCCTCCGTTTTTGACACTTTACACATTGTTCCTCTAAAGGTGGGCAAGAGAAGGAAGGATATTTTGTTTCGGCCTGAAAGATGGCGGCGGGTTTTTCCTGAACAGCCGCATTTTTCTAAGATGGTGCTTAAGGAGTGGGAAAGGCCCAACAAGCTGCCGTCGGTTCCTAAGGGCCTGGAGAGACGGTATCCTTTCCCTGCTGAGTTGATTAAATTATGGTTGCATACTCCCGAGGTGGACCCTCCGGTTTCAGGTCTGTCCAACACTACTATTATGCCGTCACCTGATAACGCTTCCTTAAGAGACCCTGTGGACGAACGCATGGATCAGTTGACTTGCCATGCTTTTGCCTTGGTGGGTTCCCTCTTACGCCCCGCGTGTGTCATGGCAATTGTTTCCCTAGCCACGAGGAAAGCACATTGTGGCTAAGGCTAAATCTTGCAAATGGGCGCAGGATTCTAAGGAACTCAGAGCCTGTTTGGATTTCATTGGCTTTGTTGTTACTGCCATGGATGATGTAGTCAGGCTAGGTGCCAAGACTTCGGCTTTGCTTGTAGCATTACGCCGTTCCCTGTGGTTGAAGCAGTGGTCGGCTGCTGCGGCCGCCAAAAAGAGTCCCTCACAAGTTTTCCCTTTGTGGGGGGTCGGCTGTTCGGGGACTGGCTGGACCTTTTGGTCAAGGAAACCTACTCGGCCCTTTCAGCACTCTTCTTGTTACCGGTCCTTTCGGGGGGGGGAAGAGGTTCTTCCTTTTCCAGTGCCTGCAGAGATTCTTGGGGCAGAGGTAGGGCCCGCAGTCGGCCCCTATCCTGCCTGGGGAGCTAAGCCCAAACCTCCAGCCAAACCTACACAGGCATGAGGGGGCGCCCTCACCCGTACGGGTGGGGGGATGGCTCCGGCTGTTTGCTCCAATCTGGAGGCATCACGTCTCGGATCTTTGGATTCAGGAGGTGTTGTCGTCTGGTTACAAAATCGAGCTGGCAGCCAGACCACACACAAGATTTCTATGGTCAAGGGCATCCCGAAACCTGCCAAAAGCGGAGGCTTTGAGAGCCGCTGTTCGGCACCTCCTGCGGATAGGGGTGATTTGTCATGTGCCCCGGCAGGAGCAGGGTCAGGGATTTTATTCCAACCTATTCACGGTTCCCAAGAAGGACGGATCGGTGCGGCTGATCTTGGACCTAAAGGGCCTCAACAAGTTTATAAGGGTCAGACATTTCCGAATGGAAACATTGCGGTCGGCGGTGAGGTTGCTTCGGCCAGGCGTCTTTATGACTACGGTGGACTTCAGGGACGCGTATCTACACATCCCGATTTTTCCGGGACATCAGAAGTTTTTGAGGTTTACATTGAAGGGGCAGCATTTTCAGTTTGTGGCACTCCCCTTCGGCATAACCTCAGCTCCCAGGGTGTTCACCAAGGTGCTGGCGGGCTTCATGGCTATCCTGAGGGGTCAGGGTATTCGTGTCCTACCCTATTTGGACGACCTTCTGATCTCAGCCCCGTCCCTTCAGGAGGCCGAGAGCGACACCCGGACCGTGCTATCAACTCTGGAAGCTTTCGGTTGGGTTATCAACTACCCCAAGTCGCATATCACTCCGTAAACAGTGATATCCTTCCTGGGAATGACCCTAGACACTGTTCAAGTCAAGGTCATTCTGCCACAGCAGAAAGAAGGGTCTTTCTGCCACAGTCTTGTGTCTCCAGATGCAGGTACAGGCTTTGCTGGCCTGTCAACACCCATCGGTGCGCCTAGGGATGAGATTGGTGGGCCTAATGAAGGCTTGCTTCGAAGCAGTGCCCTTTGCTCAATTCCACATGAGGCCTCTTCAGCTGAACCGGCTAGCCAGCTGGGATCGGTCCCCGGAATCCCTGGACCAAGGATTTGTGCTGTCCCCCCGACCAGGCAATCCCTCTTGTGGTGATTGGATCCTCGGCATCTGCTGGTAGGCCTTTCGGACTCCCCATTTGGAGATAGTTACCACGGATGCCAGTCTCACAGGCTGGGGAGGCATTTGGCAGACCCAGAAGATCCAGGATCAGTGGGGTCCGAGAGAGAACCAGTTGCCCATAAATCTCTTGGAACTGAGAGCAATTTGATTTGTTATCCTACATCTGACCCCCCATTTAAGGGGCCATGCGGTTCAGGTCAGCTCGGACATTCGGACTGCTGTAGCCTACATCAACCACCAGGGCGGTACTCGGAGCAAGGGATCTCTCAAGGAGGTAAACCGGATTCTGAGTTGGGCAGAGGAGAATGTTCCCTACATCTCGGCGGTTTACATCCTGTGGGTAGCAGGGGGTCCTTGCGACTGTGGGAATGGTCTCTCAGCAGGAAAGCCTTTCAAGCTCTGTGCCTCCGCTGGGGTCAACCGGATGTGGATCTTGTTGCGTCTAGACACAATCACAAATTTCCAAGGTTCGTATCCCTTTCAAGAGACCCTCTGGCCATAGCAACAGACACCCTGGCGATTCCCTGGACAGGGTTCAATCTTCTGTATGCGTTTCCTCCGTTTCCGCTCCTGGACCGAGTACTACGCAAGATAGGAGGGGGTACCAACTATCCTGGTGGCTCCTCGTTGGCTGAGGAGTTGGTTTGTGGACATAGTAAGGATGTCAACAGATCACTGCCTCATGTCCGACGATCCGGAGCTTCTCACGCAGGGGTCGCTTCAGCACCCGAATTTACAGACGCTGGCTTTAATGGCCTGGCTTTTGAAACCTCCATCCTGACAGAGATGGGTTTATCGGCCACGGTTATTCATACAATTATTCAAGCACGGAAGAAGACTTCTTCCATGATATACTACAGAGTTGGCGGGCCTATATCGCTTTGTGTGAGGCCAGGAACCTTCCTTGCCGGAGATATTCTGTTTCTAGAATTCTAGAGTTTCTGCAATATGGTCTAGACTTGCGCCTTCAGTTGAGCACCCTCAAGGGTCAGGTCTCGGCCCTATCCATTTTTTTTTCCAGAAGTCTATTGCCAATCATAGATTGATCAGAACCTTTTTTCAGGGGGTCACTCATGTCCTCCCACCGCGAAAACCAGTTATACCGGTGTGGGACCTAAATCTGTTTTTATCTGCTCTCCAGGGTGCCCCCTTCGAGCCTTTGAATGACTCTACATTGACTATGCTGACTCACAAAGTGATATTTCTGGTAGCGATCACTTCTGTGCGTCGAGTATCGGAATTGGCCGCATTATGTATGAAGCCACCTTATTTTGAGTTGCACAGAGACAAGGTGGTTTTTCTTTTAAGCCTGATTTTTTGCCTAAGGTTGTTTCTCCTTTTCACCTTAATGAGGAAGTTGTCTTACCTTCCTTGTGTCCATCATCGGCTAACCCTAAGGAAAGGGCTCTCCATGCTTTGGATGTGGTTAGAGCCATAAGATATTACCTGGCTGCGACTGAATCTTTCAGGAAATCGGGTTTGCTTTTTGTCTTAACGGAAGGCTCTAGAAAGGGATTTCCTCTGGCCAAGTCCACACTCAGTAAGTGGATTAGACAGGCGGTGGTACGAGCCTATATTGCCAAAGGGAAAGAACCCCCTTTTCGGATCACAGCTCATTCTACTAGAGCCATTGGTACTTCCTGGGCCTTTCAGCATCAGGCCTCGGTGGAACATGTTTGTAAAGCTGCCACTTGGTCTTCAGTTCATACATTTATCAAGCTTTCCAAGGTGGATGTGAGGGCCTCAGCTATCGCTGTTTTTGGCCGAAAAGTGCTTCAGACGGGTAGTGAAATGAACTACCCGCTGTTCCGAACTGGGTATTCCGCACATATTGGACACTGCTTTTGGATGTCCCAGCTGTGAAGAATGAGGGACGGCCTGGAATGGATTTGGAAAGACACAATTCTGTGAGACTCACCTGTAGAATTGGTTTTATTTCCTATCCATTCCAGGCCATCCAACCCGCCCTCTTTGAGGTTTATTATTGTCCTGCATGCCTTTTTTTATGGTGATTGAACCATTACTTGTTCATAGGACACTTGTTATACAAATTTAAGATTGTAGGATCGAGAGAATACAAGCGGAGGCTATGTGAAGTAACATGGTCTCCTATGTTCGGGCCTCCTGGCCTGCCTCTTGCTATTGAGTTACTGCTTTTTAATTACTGGGCTTGGTTAAGAGGCAGCTGCTATTTATAGGGGGCCGGGGGGAGCCACATCTTTGATCTTGCAGTCCACGCCCCTTCGGGCGGAGAAGTCCCAGCTGTGAAGAATGAGGGGGGCCTGGAATGGATAGGAAATAAAACCAATTCTACAGGTGAGTCTCACAGAATTGCGTTTCTTCTGACACCCCTAACAGTTGAGATTTAGGTGGCCTGGGGTTCTCCATTAATGTTTTCATTGCTGCATTTGACATTTACATCTCTGTCTATAGGTGGCAGCAGGGGTTCCAAGGGCTCCTGTCAACAGAGAGCTATTAACTGAATGGCGTCCATCATCGTGGATCACAGACGTGACTCCCCGAAGGTCCCCCTTTGTTCCTCAGATGGGTGATGAAGTAAGTGGTCTAAAGATGGCTAAATACAAGTGACTGGGTTTTCATTTTTGATCTTCATTTCCTTTGCATTGTAAGTGTCATGTGATAATGAAAACTGGCTACAAACGTCTTGGGCATGCAGGAAGAGTTATTCAGCTTTTCCTTCTGAGATTTCATTTGTATGTGCACTGGCTTTCCCTATCTGTGTGCTCATGATTAATATAACAATAACTGCCCACTGTAGGTTCTAGGTTGTGGATGACGAAAGGAATCACACCAATGAGAATGTATAAAAGATTGCATTGTGTATTATTTATGATACAGGACAGCAGTGCTTATGTAAAAATAATACAAAATATATATGAAAATAAGGGCCTAAACAGTTACATTAACCACTAGACAGTATATGTATCACAGGGATTAAACAAATACATAAAACAATTTCTAAAATGTACTATTACTAAATACCATTGCCAAATAAGCCTAAAGTTACTTGCTGATAGTTACCAATACAGGGCCCTCATGCCCACGCGTCTTTTCTTCTTCTTGGTCCCCTCTCAACTGCCCAAATATTACTCCACCTCATTCTAGGACACCTCACTTCCTGTTGGGAAGGACTAGCCCCTCCCTTTAGCCAGCCCATCTGCTCACAAAAGGATGTCATGGGCAGGTATTGACTTAATTTACATTACATAGTTAAGAATCCTTTATACACCCAAATCTATTGTGTCCACCCAACCACATCCAGGATGTTTGGGTTGATACCAAATTAGTATCTACGAGGCTCAATTATCATCCTAGCCAGGGCAGTTACTTGTAGACCTAGTTTAGATATTTTAAACTTTAAATCTCTAATATTTTATATTTCATGGGAATTCTCTATTTCTTACACCTGCGGTATCATGATTTTCCCTGCCTACTACACTCACTGTCAGATCCCTGACTTCCCCCTGCTAATGCTTGTATGGCTGGCAGGTCTTGCTCCAATCAGTTTTATTCACCTTGTAGGTAAAAGGGAGATGGCCCCCCTCTTACCAAATATACTGACTCCACCCTAGGGGGACACTTGCTATTCAGTGAGGGGTTGACCTCTGACTGTATGGGTATAAATCAAATATATTCTTGGTGTGCCACACACCCCGCTTCACTTCTTAAATATTCATCCATTATTCGGTTAATCCACCGCAGGTGACGTAGTGCAGAGAGGAAGTCTTGTAACGAGCCCCCTTCCAGCCTATATATACCTGGTACCTCCCTTTAATCACCAGTATTTTTTCTCTCTGCTTGCTGACAAGTCAGAAGATGGAAGTCTCCTGCTTACAGGTAGGCCGGGGTATTCTTACCCCGCCACCCCCCTTTTGGTCTATTTCTGCCCGGTTTGAGTTTGTATACCTTTATGGTGAAATGGAAGCCTCCCAGCCTAGGCTGCTCACCGGGCAAATGGTAGATGGCACTTTAAGTGCCTAGGAGCTTATCTCCTACCGCTCGACCTCATGCGTGGGGCAATGCGGCTATCCGGCATGGTGATCCGGAAATGGGATGCCCCTGTCCCGAGGGTCCCCGTAGCCCCTTTCTCTCCCGTTACGGTCCCTTCTCCCTTCACTATGGGGGGGGGGGGGGGGGGTGTGAGGGTGTGCTTTAAGTATGTGTTTCACTTGTATCACTGCATTTTAACATATGTGTGTGTTCATGATTATGCATTCACTGTATTCAGCATGTGTATATTTTTGGGTCTGCTTTAAGGGCAGGCTGCGCTGGGTAAGGGCTGGCCACTTCTCTTACAGTCTGTTGCTTTGTGGCCCCCTACCCCCTCTCCCCGCCTGGCATTCATGTTTGCGTTTGTACAACACCATGCGTTTTTTTACCCTGCCGCCTGGGCGCACGTGCTGTGGCCCAGCTGTAAGTGATTCCAGCTGTAAGTGATTCCAGCTGTAAGTGATTCCAGCTGTAAGTGATTCCAGCTGATCGGCGTAGGGGGCGCGGCGCCGACGTCAAGCGGCGTCTGCGGCGGGCCCAGCGTTCTTGCTTCCTTCAAAACACAGGAAGTCGCATGGGCGCACGGCCGCACTTTGTCTTCGTGCTGGCTGCAGGCTTGCCGGCTGATGCCTTTGCTGTCCAGGTAAGCGGCCCCTCCCGTTGGGGCCGTTAAATGGGGAACACTTTTAACAATATAGTGAGAAGTCACTTTGTATTAAGGGGGCGTCATTTAAGGGCACTTGGTGCCATGCTTATATGTTTATACACATGTGAGGATCTGATGGTTTTTTCTTTGCCTTGCAGATCCTGGGATCCCTGCTTATGCTGGCCCTCCGGCTCTATGTGCCTGGCTAATTATTGGGATAGCTTTGAATGTTTATATACATAGACAATATATATATATATATATATATATATATATATATATATATATATATATATATATATATATGTTTCTATTAAAGGGGACCTTAACTTAACATTACTAATAAAGGGGGCATCCCGGGTCGGCTTATGCCTTAAAAGTCCCAGTATTGCGAATACCATAAATCACCATATGGAGGCTTCCGTAAATTCCGGAAACGGTTCTGCTGAGCCGTTTGGGGGGTGCGTAGGTTGTGGGGTTCCACTCCCAGCTGATGATATCTTTATTTGCATCCCTTGTGCAAAACAGACTATTGCGCGCCAGTCCGTTGCTTCGGCTGCGGGGCCATCGCATCCTTCATCATCTCCTACCTCTCCCTCCCTATTCCGGACCCCGCATGACACTGTCAAAAGTGGGGATTCGCATTCCGAGGCGGCAGCACAGCCCAGCCTCCGGAAAATGATGCCCATTAAAGCAGGGTTGAAGGCCGCTGCAAAACGAAGGCACCTGACTCCGGTACCTTCGGCTCCACAGGACCAGTTTTGTGAACCTGTGGAATAGTCCGATGGATCCCCGGACGAGGATGAACTCCCGTCGGAGTCAGATGAGCCGACAGGTCAGCTTGTGCTGATGAGATCGGCGATTGGTCAGAGGGGGTTGTTTTTGACACCCCCTCTATTCTGGCTCAAATGTTTAGAATTTTGAGTTTAGATACGCCTGAGGCGGCCGCCCCGCCAAAGGGTCAGTTGTTTAAAGAGCCTCAGCCGCGTTTGGTTTTTCCCAGACAACACCACTTTGAGAGGGTGGTTCTTAAGGAATGGGAACATCCCACGCGGTTATCTGGAATTCCTTCCAGTTGGGAAAAGCGTTATCCTTTTCCGCCAGAATTGGTGAAGCTTTGGTCTGTCCCTCCGGACGTCGATACCCCTGTACTAGGGCTCTCCAGCTCGGCTATGGTACAATCTGCTGAGACCACTGTCCCCAAAGATGGGGAAGATCGTCGGATTGACCAATACGCTCAACATGGTTTTATCTATTCCGGGTCAGCGTTGTGCCCGGTATGTGCTTCAGCCCTTCTTCTATTGGCAATTAAGTCCCTAATTCAGGGGCTATATGAGGATCTTAATCCCGCTTGCAAACAGTTCACTGCGCTTAAGCAGTGTGAATCTTTTGTGGCTTATGTCCTGGCCGCTCAGGACGATGCGCTGACTATGAGTAGCAAGGCGGCAGCTATGCTGGTGGCTATTCGCAGGTCAGTATGGCTGCGTCAGTGGTCAGCAGACACGTCTTCCAAAAAGGTGCTCACAGCTCTCCCCTTTTTGGGGTTGCGTCTGTTTGGGGAGAAAATTGATTCAGTCGCAAAGGATGGTAAGATGCCACAACGCAAAAGGCCTCGTGGTCCCTTCAGGGGGACAAGTTCCGGTAGGCCTTCCTTTCAAGGATTCAGAGCGGGCAAAGGTGCGTCCTTTCCCGCTACCAGTAGCGCAGGTTGGACTCGGGGGAGGGGCCGTGGCCAGCCCACTCAGTCCTGGGGCACCAAGCCCAAACCTGCTGATAAGCTCACTCAGCAATGAGGGGCTGCCCTCACCCGTGCGGGTGGGGGGACTATTGCGACACTTCTACCATTGGAACCATGTGGTTCCAGGCAGATGGATCCAGGAGGTAGTGTCGCCCGGTTACAACCTGGAATTCGAGTCTCACCCTCCTTCACGGTCCATTCATGGGTCGGTTCATCCCGGCCTGAACTCTGATCAAGACGGAGTGTGTCTTTCTTTTGCCCAAATTCAAACAAGATCGCTTCAGCTATTTCTGTTAGCGTGTTGGGACCAGCAACCTCAGTCATTGGATCAGTCCTTCCAGTTGTCCTCCCGTGTACGGCAGTCCCTCCTGTGGTGATTGGTCTCGACCAATCTTGTATAGGGCAGGTCTTTCCTGACCCCCCTTTGGAAAGGTGTCACCACGGACACCAGTCTGTCGGGATGGGACAGATTCTGGAAGGAGCTGCGGTTTCAGGGGCAGTGGAGGCCCCACTTACCCATCAGTATTCTGAATCCGAGAACCATTTGTCAGGTGTTTGCTCTCCTTCGCCTTCGGGTCCAGATGTGTTCGGACAATCGATCAGCAGTTGCTTACGTCGGTCTTCAGGGAAGGACGCGCAGTCTGAGTACTCTCAGAGAAATGTCCCTGATCCGGACATGGGCAGTGTTCCATGTTCCCTGTCTCTCGGCGGTTTACATTCCAGAGGTGATGGAACAGGTAGCGGACCGGTTGAGCAAGTGCTCTCCCCATCTGGAAGAATAAGCTCTCCATCCTCGGGTGGTTCACTTATTGTGTCTCCAATGGGAGACCCCGAAGGTGGACCTGTTGGCCCCTCATCACTATCACAGGCTCCCGAACTTCGTGTCACTCTCCCGGGATCCTCTGGCTCTGGCAGTGGACGCCATGTCCCTGAACTGGGGAGTTCTGGGATTTCTATACCTGTTTCCTCCGATGCCCATGCTGGGCAGGGTTCTTCAGAATTTGGCTCTGGAAAAGGTGTACACCGTTCTCGTGGCCCTAAGGTGGCCAAGGTGAGTGAGGTTGGCAGACATCGCTCGGCTGGCAGTGGACCAGTTCGTTCTGCCTCTTCGGTCCGGTCTGCGCACTCGATTGTGTTACCCCAATTTACCAGCGCTGGTTTTGATGGCCTGGCTGCTGAAACCTCCATCCTGATGGAGGAGGGTCTTTCTGATTCAGTCATTAAGACTTTGATCAGTGCCCGGAAGAAGTCTTCTTCCATCACCTACTATAGAACTTGGAAAGCCTATATCGCTTGGTGTGAGATAAGATCTTTTCCTTGTAGGGTCTTTTCGGTCTCCAGGATTCTGGAGTTTTTACAATCAGGGCTGGACTCTGGTCTCCAGCTGAGTACGTTGAAAGGGCAGGTCTCTGCCTTATCTATCTTTTTTCAGAAGCGTGTTGCGCTTAAACCTTTAGTTAAAACTTTTTTCCAGGGGGTTACGCATGTGCGGCCTCCCAGAAAACCATTACTCCCTGTTTGGGATTTGAATTTGGTTCTTTCTGCTCTTCAGGCTCCTCCTTTTGAGCCTTTGCAAGATATTGCTTTGTCTACCCTGACTCAGAAGATTGTCTTCTTGGTAGCGATCACTTCTGTCCGGCGTGTCTCAGAGTTGGCGGCCTTAACTATCCAGGCGCCTTACTTCGAGAGGCATCAGGATAAAGTGGTCTTTCGGTTCAAGCCAGACTTTCTTCCTAAGGTTGTTTCTGCTTTTCATTTGAACCAAGATATTGTTCTTCCCTCCTTGTGTCCTAATCCTAAGAATGACAAAGAGAGGGTTTTGCATTGTTTGGATGTAGTGCGCTGTGTTAAGTACTACTTGATTATCACGTCTCCTTTTCGTAGGACGGATTCCTTTTTTGTTGTGCCCCATAAGAAGGGTTTGGCACCAGCCAAATCTGCCATTAGCAAGTGGATACGTCAGGCCGTTACTGCGGCCTATTCGGCTAAGGGAAGAGTTCCCCCTTTTCGTATCACTGCTCATTCCACTCGCGCTGTTGGGGCGTCTTGGGCATTTCAGCACCAAGCTTCTGTTGAACAGGTTTGTAAGGCCGCCACCTTGTCTTCTGTTCACACTTTTTCTGAGTTTTACAAAGTTGATGTGCGGGCATCAGCGGATGCTGTTTTTGGCCGCAAAGTTCTGCAGACTGCAGTCATTTAAGTTATGCTTCACCTGGCCTTGAGATGCCCTTCCCTTGTGGACACTGCTTTTGGATGTCCCAATAATGGATGAATATTTAAGAAGTGAAGCGGGGTGTGTGGCACACCAAGAATAATACCATTTTGTGAGTACTCACCTGAAAAATGGATATTGTTGGTGTGCCACACACCCCGCTTCACCCCCACCCTCTTCGGTATTACCGAAGCATTTATATGGTGAAGCCCTTTTTTATTTATATCAAAATTGATTTTGGAGGTTACCGGTGGAATACTGGTACCTTGTCTTTCTGCTTTTTAAATATACTGGTGATTGAAGGGAGGTACCAGGTATATATAGGCCGGAAGGGGGCTCGTTACAAGACTTCCTCTCTGCACTACGTCACCTGTGGTGGATTAACCCAATAATGGATGAATATTTAAGAAGTGAAGAGGGGCGTGTGGCACACCAACAATATCCATTTTTCAGGTGAGTACTCACAAAATGGTATTATCAAAAGAGTGGGGTAACCCACTTTTACCTCACTAGTAAGATTAATGACCCCCTAAACTAGACATCACATCGGAAAGGTTTCAGATCAATTTTACTATGAAAAACTGATTTACATACAAAGCATTAAAGTGGCCCAAAACCCACTGCGATTGGCCCGGGAATCTACTATAAGATTCCTGGGCCAATTGAATCGCGCCCCCCCCCCCCCCCAGGGCATCCAAAATCGGGATGACCCGCTCTATGAACCCCCCCCCCCAGGCAATAACGGGTGTTGGTCAAGTTTAAATCGGTGGGAGCATGTGCCTAAGCTGGAGGAAGGCCTGGCATGTGGCCGCTCTCTATTCACTATGCGGGGCCTCATTTGGGAAACCATTAATATGCACAGCATAGATTGCAGATCGGAGAGTACTAGGATCCCAGGGGGTTTCACCCAAAGGGGCATCCCAAATTCAGGTGCCCCAAGGACATGGACCAGGGTTTTGGTCCACTTCATATCGCAAAATGTACTAACTCCTTTATTCACTTGATCAAATTTACTATTTTTTACTTTTTGACAGGTAGTGTACTTCCGTCAAGGCCATGAAGCCTATATTAATGCAGTCAGAAAGAATAACCTCAGTATCCTCAACTCACTGAAGGAACCGTGGAAGAAATGCATGCTTCGTGTTAGTCTTTCCGATTTCTTCCAATATTTTTTATTATTTCACAAATATGTCAGAGCCGCGTTACTTTACACCATTTTGTGTTCTTTTTTTTTTTTTTTTTTTTTTTAACAGGACCAGGAACTGGTGAAAATTGTTGGCATCCGATATGATATTGGTCCCCCCACGTTGTGCTGTCTTAAACTTGCCTTGATAGATCATGTTAGCGGAAAGTTCACAGGACAGTCCTTCTCCCTCAAGTAGGTGTCTTTTTCTCTTCTGGTTTATTTTGAGGACTCAGGGTTCGTAGTACTCTGTGGAACTTGCGATGCTGTCCAATTTGTATGCAAATGAAGGGGTTGTATGACAAGATTTCAAAATTACAGTCTTTAGTTTCTACTCTTCAGTCTGAAGTTATGAAGCTTTCCCAGCCAGTAAAGCAGCTTGTTATACTTCCACCACTCCCACAAAGACTTCACAAGAGAGGGGCAGAGTGGAAGACTGTTGGCTCTGGAAGATTGCGCAATGTAGAACAAAAACATCAACATTTTGGACTAAGCCAATATAACCCATTTGCTGTTCTTTCTGAGCTTGATGTGGATGTATCTGCTAATGCTCAGTCTGGGCAGGATTTGGTAAGATCAAAGGAAGTGGACTTAAATAAGGGACCATATAAAATGAGTACAAAAGGGCAGCAAGGAACAGTTACCAAGCCAACCAATAGGAAAAGACATATTCTGGTTGGTGACTCAACAATTAGAGGTGTGGACTTTGGACAGGATAAAGATGAGCTAAAGGAAGTGAGGTGTCTCCCAGGTGCCACGGTTAATAGGGATAAGAAACGTATTATAAATATTGTAAAGTCTGCAAGCAAACATAACCAAGTGGACATTGTGCTACATCTTGGCACAAATGACTTATCCCAAAAAGATTTGTTTGTTGTACAGAGGGACTTCCAAAGTTTTAGTCAGGAACTTTGCAAAATAACAGGTTCCATCACATTTTCTGAAGTTTTGCCAGTATGTAATCAGGGAAAAAAGGCACTCAACATCGCCAAGTTCAACTTGTGGTTACGTCAGTGGTGTGAAGACAAAGGCTTTGGATGTATTAGTCATGATGTTAGAAGGTGGTCGAACAATGAGTTGTTTAAGAGGGATGGCTTGCATCCTTCACAGAAAGGCACAGAAGAACTTGGAGTGGAACTCAGAGCATTTTTTGATTTAAACTAGAGGAAGGGGACAGAGATGTAACTTGCGAGGGTGATTTCTGTCCCCTACCATTTAGGATGAAGCAGGACATTGAAGCAGGAAACACGGTTAGTGGTAGGCTAGAGGTGGAAAAGATCAAGGACACACTAAAATACAATACCAACAACATCCACATGATGTGTACCAATGCTCGCAGCTTGGGCAACAAGCTCTGTGAATTAATGGCTATCATATCCAGAGATGAATTGGATCTTGTTGCAATAACAGAGACTTGGTTCAAGGATCACAATGACTGGGAGATAGCCATACCCGGTTACACATTGTACAGAAAAGACAGATTGGATAGAAAGGGCGGTGGAGTAGCCATTTATGTCAAGACTACCCTTCAATCAACAATAATTCAGCATACACATAATGAACTAGAAACTCTGTGTTACCATGCAGACTAAGGAGTGAGCTGTGGTCAGAATTGGTGTGATATATAGGCCCCCTGGACAATCTGAGGATCTAGATAACCTGTTAATAGATGAAATCAGTGGAATGGCAGAGAAGGGGGACATTGTAATTACAGGTCCCACAGAGGCCAGTGGAATTCTGGGTAAAGGACGCCAACTTATGGCATACCCCTCCAATCACATAGATGGATTTGGCATCCAGCTCCAGGACCGCGTCACCTCCGGCCGGTGGAGCGCACACACCCGGAAGCACATTGATAGAGCACTTTAAAAGTAGACACTAGGCACTTTATGCACTCAGCACTTTTCATAAGCGCCATTGCACTATGAGATGTTTGCCATTATTACTGATGTTTGGGTACATGATTAATTGATTATTTATTTTGATAGTAATATAGCCCTGGAGTTCCTCCCCACTTTATTTGGGTTTTAATAAGTGTTTTTTAACTGTGTGTATATATGTTGTCTTGTGTATTTGGTACTATGTATGAATTTCTTATGCTCTAATAAATTGGATATTAGATTTAGCAGTGTGCAATTAGCATTTGTGGACCGATTGGTGGGCCAGCCCTGGGGTCGCACCAGATAAAGAGAGTGGAGATAAGGCTGTGGCTGACCATCTGAATAGCTACTTTTGTTCGGTATTTTCAGATAGTAGCAGGCATGGTCATAGCACAACATCCAGCTGGGAAAGTACAGCTCCGGAGTTTCTGGAGGCTGATGTCTTAGCCGAGCTGGCACATCTAAAGGTAAGTAAGGCAATGGGTCCAGATGGAATCCACCCCAGAGTTCTAAGGGAACTTAGGTTTGTGATTGCAGCCCCTCTAACTGATTTACTTAACCATTCCCTTTTAACTGGTGAGGTTCCAGATGATTGGAGAATGGCCAATGTCGTACCAATCCATAAAAAGGGGAGTAGAGAAGAAGCCAGTAATTACAGGCCAGTTAGTTTAACATCTATAGTGGTCAAATTAATGGAAACACTCTTAAAAAAACAGATAATTTCCCATCTAAAAATTAATGACCTATTGGACCCAAAACAGCACGGCTTTACTGAGGGCAGATCATGTCAGACCAATCTTATTGATTTCTTTGACAATGTCACTAAAGTGTTAGATGAAGGTGGTGCTGTGGATATCGCCAATCTGGATTTTAGCAAAGCCTTTGACACTGTACCACATAAGGAGCTCATAGATAAGTTATTGAAGGTAGGACTCAATCCCTGGATAGTTCAGTGGATTTCCAGTTGGCTGAGGGATCGGTATCAGAGCGTTGTTGTAAATGGCGTGCAATCTGAACAAAGGCGAGTTACAAGTGGTGTGCCGCAAGGCTCTGTCCTGGGCCCCATTCTTTTTAATATATTTGTAAGTGACATAGGAGAAGGCTTGGTAGGAAAAGTTTGTCTGTTTGCTGATGATACAAAGGTTAGTAATAGGGTGGATATTCCTGGAGGTGTCTGCAACATGGAAAATGATTTAGCTTTACTGGATAGATGGTCAAAACTGTGGAAACTAGAGTTTAATGTCTCTAAATGTAAAATCATGCACTTGGGTAGAAGGAATCCCTGCTCTGAGTACCGTATGGGCAGCACTGTATTATCCAGGATCTCGGAGGAGAGAGATTTAGGGGTACTGATTACTGATAGCTGCAAGATGAGTGGACAGTGTAGCCAGGCAGTGGGAAAAGCAAGCAGGATGCTCGGCTGCATAGCTCGAGGCATCACCAGTAGGAAGAGGGAGGTTGTGATGCCGCTGTATAGAGCCCTGGTAAGGCCACAGCTAGAATACTGTGTGCAGTTCTGGAGACCTTACCTGCAAAAAGACATTATTCAAATAGAACGTGTCCAAAGGCGGGCAACGAAAATGGTGGAAGGACTTAAACTTAAAACTTATCAGGAGAGACTTAAAGAACTTAATTTGTACAGTCTGGAGGAAAGAAGGGAGAGGGGGGACATGATTGAGACCTTTAAATATGTGAAAGGATTGAATAAGGTTCAGGAGGGAAGTGTTTTTAAGAAGAAACTTAACGATAGAACAAGGGGGCACAACCTGAAGCTAGTCGGGGGGAAGATCAGGAGCAATGTTAGAAAATATTATTTTACAGGAAGAGTAGTAGGTGCTTGGAACAAACTTCCAGCAGAGGTCACTGAATTTAAACATGCCTGGGATAAGCACACATCTATCCTAAGATAAAGAGAACATACAGTATACACATAAGGGCAGACTAGATGGACCGTATGGTCTCCTTCTGCCGTCAACCTTCTATGTTTCTATCCTTTTAACTTTTTTTTTTTGTTTAGTTAAAATTTGAAGTAGAAAAAACGTTAGGTGCCTTTTCACATTTGCCCCTAGGGTTTCTCAAATTGCATTGTTCCTGCTGTTAGATTCCTAGGAATCCCAATGTGAGCCATGGGGCTCTATGGGCTGGGAGAATGGAAATGGCCCCTGTCATATGGAAACCTATTAGAAAAGGGTGAATATCTCTCTAATGCAGGGATCACTGATGGCATGAGGCTAATTTAGTGTTCCTGTGTGTTAGCGCTGAGAGGGATTACCCGATTTCCCCAAAAATAAGACAGGTCTTATATTAAGTGTTGCTCCAAAGACACTCGCGGAACACGTGGCCTCTGCCGGGAGGGGTGCCGTCCTTGCTTATGGATACGTAAGAATATTTGGCATCTTTATATGATTTGTTTTTTTTTTTTACCAAAAACAGAGACCTACAGGTAAACCAAATGTGTCTTCTTGAGCCTTCTTTTTGGTTAAGAATTGTTTGTACAATGTAATTGTCATAACAACCTTTCCCACCTCCAGTAACTTTAAATCTCTCTTTAGATACCACGATATGCCAGACGTGATAGATTTCCTGGTGTTGAGACAGCTTTTTGATCATGCACGTCGTACTAACTGGCAGGCCGGTAAGTTACCAGATCTGCTTTCTAATATATCTAAAGCGTTACCGCACAAAACCATCGCTATTGGAACTTTGGCTTGTAGGCAAAAGGCAGAAATATATGTGTGAATTACAAAAATAACCTCCATTTTTATTGAATTGCGAAAAAAAGACTTCAGATATGCCCTTGGCATGGCCATCTGGAATTTGCTGCACCGCAGGAGTGAGGGAATGTTTTCTCAAAACATCCTTCCGGCAGCATACGCCTGAGACCTCCGGGCTCCTCCTACCAATTTGGAACACCTGACCACCAGACAGAATAAATTCTTGACTCCTCCCTCCATTCTCCAGTTGTTTTCGTGTTCCTCCGTGAGGTAGGAGCCAGACCACTAGCTCCTGAACCAGGAAGGTTTAGATAAGTATTTCCGGCGCTGTGGGCCTTTGCAGGGGACTCATTTCTCGGTCCTGGAGGCTTGTATTGTTGCCGGTGGCCCGGGATACCCTCAGGATTTTTAGGCCAAGAATCCCATTCTTTGAATTTTTTTACAAAGGAGGGTAAGCTTTATTTTCCTTTTTACTGAGGATGACTGGAAGAAGCTGGGGTGTCCGGCCCTAATATAGTATTTATGTTGTGATGGCTCAGAGGAAGATTTTCCCTGAGAATTGGTTGCACTGGATATATTTTATTCTTTATTTGTGTTTGAATGTTTATTTTCACACTGTACCTTTTAAGAGGCGGGGAAGAGAGGTGGATGACGCTTCTCTCTCTCTACCCCGCCTGACATTACTACAACACTGATGCCACTTACGCCAGGGTAGCGTTCGGCCCGGGGGATCGATCAGCGGCAGTGCAGCCAACCATCATGCGTTCCTCCACAGGCGGGACGCCCTCCCTTTCCTCTTCCTCCATGGCAGCGACAGCATTCCCGGAAAGCAGGTACGGCGCGTGCGTGCGGAAATTTGAACTTACTTGCTTTTGGAAGGAAGGGGAGGGGAATCTGCTTCTTCCGCCGGAATCCGTGAAGTTTTTCCAAAGATTTCTGGGAATCCTGCCCAGGAAGAAACATGTGTTTTGTCTTAAAGGGACAGAACCAGTGTCTTTCCATTCATTGCTATTGGCCTCCCTCTCGATATCCAGCAAAGAGAGGGTTAAAAGAAATTAAGGGGATTTCGCTCCTGCCCTATTTAGGAGGATTCAGGAAGCTAATTCCCCTGGTGCCTCATACCAGAAAATGGTGGATCAGGCTGAGAACATTGTGGAAATACCGGACCCAAAGGGAAATGGCATCCACAGATGTAATAAATGCAGACCAAAATCCAGCACCAGCTAATCCGTCTGCTGCCGGTTCTGGGACGGGGAGGCACAGCTCTGCCCGGTGAGATAGATAGATAGATATATATATATATATATATATTTATATATATATATATATATTTATATATATATATATATATTTATATATATATATTTATATATATATTTATATATATATATATATATTTATATATATATATTTATATATATATATTTATATATATATTTTTATATATATATATTTTTATATATATATTTTTATATATATATTTATATATATATATTTATATATATATATTTATATATATATATTTATATATATATATATTTATATATATATATTTATATATATATATATTTTTATATATATATATTTTTATATATATATATTTATATATATATATATTTATATATATATATTTATATATATATATATTTATATATATATATTTATATATATATATAAAATATATATATCTCTATTTTTTTTTTTTTTTTTTTGTCTTTTAGTCCAAGACCCCGGATAAAACTCATTAAAGTGTACCTGAAATCTTCTTTGAGATTTAAATCACTAAAGAAGGGCATGAGATACCTTATATGTGAGAATAATTCATATAAGAAAACCCATGTGTCCATACTGCATGAAAAAGATGATTGTACGGAACAAGAATCCACTCTGTTTAAAGATGGGAAATGTTTCCTAAACCTTTCATCATTTCTAACATGGGCCAGATATTACCTATGTTTTAGGCAACCAGGTTAGTTTTTTCAAACAACTTTAGGGCCCTTTAATTCCTCTCTGCTGTTTGGATATATGAGGGATTCCTCCTACTTTTTCCAATTTAGAGTCGTATATATCAGATGAGGACTCTGAGGAAGGGGGGGGTTTCTTCCCAGGGGGAAAAAAATCAGGCCTCCGACTCATTTTTGTATCCCCCTGGGGGCTTACCTTTCCTCTTACGGTTGATATATTTATCAATGGGTATAGAGGAAAAAGAGCCGGGCCCCAGATCCATATAGACCTATGGCCACACCACCCTGAATGTGCCCGATCTTGGAAGCTAAGCAGGGTCAGGCCCGGTCACTGCTTGGATGGGAGTCCGCCTGAGATTACCGGGGGCCCTAGGCTTGATGGGTTCTACTATGATTGGCCCTTGATTCGTCATCTCCATTCCCTTTCCATAATTTTCTCAAACATATGATTTTAGAAGTACGAGAACAGGGTGCTCCCCTTTTGATAAAGTTCCCGAAGGGGCAAGGTTAGTCTTTGAAGATTTGGGGTTCTGTGTGATCCCCTAGATAAGAATATGGATTCCCTGCTCTTGGCAAGCAGAATCCAATTCTTTAAGACCAATTTTTGGCTTCCGCATGTGTCCTTTAAAAAATTGGGACATACTAAAAGCCTTACCTATACTTTTTGTCAGTAACAAAACGCCATGGCTGAATCAGACAAGATTTTGGGCACAAAGTATGGCTGTGACCAATTCCGGGCACAGGACTCTCTGGTTGAGGACCTGGTCCAGAACATTGGGGCAAAGATGGGCAATGGCCTTTTAAGGACTTCATTTTTTGGCAGATTTGGAAAAAGTGGGGATAGGGCGGCCGATAGGAACATGTGTTCCCTGCCTGAGCTAGGCCTCCTAAAAAAAGGGAGTTCCTTCCTAGGTCCTCTATTCTTAGTATACAGTACGTCCTGCTCCAGATATAGTACTTACACTTGGGTTATCCTCCGCCAGATGGCGCTGAGACATGTAAAACAGGCTCCTCCCGGCCCCTCAAATACCCTGGACCTCCCAGAAATCCCCAGATTTCTCTGCAGTGCTTACTGCGAAGACATGAAGTATCACTCTCTCGCAGGTGAGCGGGGCTATTAGCCTGCGGCCCTGTTGGACTATTCCCACCCGTCCTCTTCGTGTGATGTGCCTCCCAGCCTGGGTTGCGCTGGTCGGGTGAAGGTAGGCAGCACCATGTGTGCTTATGGAGCGCTGCTCCACCGCAGTCCCCCACCAAAGGGTAGGCGGTATAGGCTGATGGTGAGCCTTTATGGATGCCCCTCCCGCATTATTGTCCCATGCCCGGGTAGCGGTGGGCCCTGTGCAAGGGCCGCCATCCTCCCTCATTCTCCCTGTAGCCTTGGGGGGGGGGGGGGGGGGGGGGGGAAGAAAGGGGGGGGGTGTGGGTGTCAGTGTATCGTGATTACATGCATATGGCCTTTTGTAATGTCTTTTGGACTAGTATATGTGGTGTCAGCCGCCGCGCTGACTTGTCCTTTTACTCTTGCAAATGCCGCCGGCGCGCACACCTTTATTCTGATCATACAGCACGTCCTGCTCCAGACATAGTAATAATGTGTGGGTAATCCTCCGCCTCCTGCGCCGTGCACTGCAGAACATGAGGAAAACAAGCTCCTCCCGGCCCTTCATATACCGGAGGACCTCCCACAAATCCCCAGATTTCTCGGCAGTGCTGGAACTGCGAAGACGCGAAGTATCACGCTCTCGCAGGCGAGCGGGGCTTTACAGCCCAAGGCCCTGCGGGACTATTTCCACCCGTCCTCACTGTGAATTAATGCCTCCCAGCCTGGGCTACGTTGGTCGGGTGAAGGTAGGCAGCACCTAGTGTGCTTACGGAGCTAGACTCCACCGCAATCCCCCACCATAGGGTAGGCGGTTTAGGCGAATGGTGAGCCTTTAGTTGGATGCCCCTCCCGCACCAGTGCCCCACGCCCTGTGTAGCGGTGATCCTCTATTGGCGTCACCTTCCTCCCTA
Source organism: Gastrophryne carolinensis (assembly GCA_027917425.1). Lineage (NCBI taxonomy): Eukaryota > Metazoa > Chordata > Amphibia > Anura > Microhylidae > Gastrophryne > Gastrophryne carolinensis. The sequence goes on from CM051236.1 coordinate 497,512,520, forward strand.
GATTCCCCTGTTAGTGGGGGAAAAAAGAGGGGGGGGGGTTGTGTGTACGATGGCCTAACCTTGCCCTAATTACACTAGACACCTATTGCCTTTAATGGTTACCGGAGTCAGAGCCGCGATTCTCATTTAAGTTTTCGATTATCCGCAGCACCTTTATTGTATTCACTCGGCGCGTAAGGCGGCTCTGTTCGAGGAGATGCTACGGCGTTTCTATCAGGGTATTCAGATTTTCTCTGAGGTGATTTTTTTCTAACAATAACTGTCGCTTCTGATTGGCTGCGCGCCTTCGAGCTTCGCGCTCTCCGGGGGGGAGGCGTGCTTCGGTTTGGCGCGTTCCGCGTCATCGCCCACTCTGGCCCGCCCTTCGAGGTTTGCTTGGCACCATTTCCTTCTCACATGCGCGTGGTGAAGACGGTCCTCCCCTTGCTCTTCTGTAAGTGCCCTCGTGGGCGAGTTTTTCCCTAGCTTTTGCTTCTTCGCGCTTGGGTCTGACATCCCTGTTCCCCTTGTGTCTTTCAGACCGCGGACTTCGGCGGCTTCTCCCGGCCCAGCGTAACGCCCGGTCCAGACCATTTTAAAGGAATCACTCCCACTTCCCAGCGGGTGTTTGGGGCATCCAGGGTTGCTTTACAGCGTCAATCCCTACTGGCATATTGAATATAATAATCACCATATGGAGGCATCTCAGGATATTGTGAACGGGGTTCCCTCGGGACAAGCCCGTCTGTGTGTAGCTTGTGAGGTCTTACCTAGCAGCGGTGACAATGCATGGGTCTGCGTCCCTTGTGCCCAGCAGGCGCTAGCCGGCCTCCCCACCTCCTCCGAGGCTGGGCCCGCACCTCGCCTTGCTTCCCCTATTCCCCCAAGCCTGAGCCTAACCCCCAACACTAGTGGGGATTCTCATGCTGATTTTGCCACTAGACTGGCTAGTGTGGAAAACCTAATCGCTGGCTCCTTGGCGCGCAAGGCTACTGCCAAGAGGCGCCATTTGAATCCTGAAGCTAGTATTCTTCCTGTAGAATCTGACGAATTACAGTTGTCCTATGCACATTCCCCCTCAGAGGAAGGGGAACTGTTTTCTGACTCGGAGTCCTATGACGATGAGTCTGGTTCTGATCATTGGTCCCAGGACGACATTGATAGACTGCTGGCCCAGATCTTTGATGTGTTATCCCTCTCTCCCCCTCCCGCGGCTCCACGGCAAAGGGGTGATCTGTTTCATACCGCTAGGGTGCGATTGGAGTTTCCTGAACAAACTCATTTCAATAATCTCGCCCTGAAAGAATGGGAACATCCCAGCTAACTCCATGGGGTCCCTAAAGCTGTGGATAAGAAGTATCCATTTCCTGCTGACCTGATCAAGTGTTGGTCATCGCCGCCCGAGGTCGATGCCCCGATCCTTGGTCTGTCCAATACCTCGATCATGCACTCCCCTGACACTACTACGCTGCGGGATTTGGAGGATCGGCGGGTTGACCAACTGGCATGTCATGCCTTTGCATTTGGGGGAGCGTCGCTCCTCCCGGTTTGCGCCTTAGCCATCACGGCGGTGGCGCTCAGGACTGTGGTTAAGACTGCTCTTGAAGGGGCAGATGACTTGCCATCTGACGCCGCCAATGCTTTGGTTACCTGTGAGACTTTTATCAATTATATCCTATCTGCATCAGACGATGCTATTAAGCTGAGTGCTAGATCCTCTGCTCTGGTAGTGGCCATACGCCGCGCGGTCTGGTTACGCCAGTGGGCCGCTGACAGTGTCGCCAAGAAGGCCCTTACGGGGCTTCCATTCAAAGGGCTGCGCCTGTTTGGAGAAAGATTAGATATCTTTGCTAAAGGGGGCAAGTTGCCCCAGCGCAAGTGTCAGATTCGGACCTTTCTTGGTCCAAGCTCCCATTCGACCCTCTACCGTGGGGCTAAACAGGGCAGAGGGGTGTCCTTCGCCGGGTCTCGCACAGATTCCTGGAACAAGAACAGAGGACGCCGTCCCAGTTCTTCCTGGGGGCCCAAGCCCAAAGCCCCTCCCAAGACCCCCCAAGCATGAAGGGGCGCCCTCGCCCGTCAGGGTGGGGGGACGTCTACAGCACTTCCAGCATGTCTGGAAACGCCACGTCCCAGACCGGTGGATTCAGGAGGTAGTGTCCTCCGGTTACAAGATAGAGTTTGCTGTACTGCCCCCTACCAGGTTCGTCGGGTTTCGAATCCCACAGGATCCTGCCTCAGCTCAAGTCTTGATGCTAGCGGTGCAGGACCTTCTGGACCTCGGGGTCATTTGCAAGGTCCCCTTAAGAGACAGGGGTGTGGGGTTTTATTCCAACCTTTTCACGGTGCCCAAAAGGACGGGTCAGTCAGACCCATTCTGGATTTAAAAATCCTAAACAGATTTGTCAGAAACAAACTTTTTCGTACGGAAACTGCGCTCAGCCATTGCCTCGCTGCACCCAGGGGACTTCATGACATCTGTGGACATCAAGGATGCTTACCTGCACGTTCCGGTGTTCCCAGGGCATCAAAGGTTTCTCAGATTTGCGCTGCTGGATCAGCATTACCAGTTCGTGGCTCTGCCATTCGGCCTTACGTCAGCCCCCATGGTGTTCACCAAGGTGCTGGCAGGAATAATGTCTCTGTTGAGACTAAAAGGCATACGCGTGTTGCCCTACCTGGACGATATACTCATCACCTCTCGGTCTCTGCGGCAGGCAGAATTGGACATGCGGTTGGTGGTGTCCGCCCTGGAGTCCTTCGGCTGGGTGATCAATTACCCAAAGTCCTCTCTGTCCCCCTCCTCAGTGACCCCGTTTCTGGGGATGATTCTGGATTCGGTTCAGTTAAAGTGGACCAACACCCAGGATTTTGACTATCCTGGGTCTTGGTCCACTTCGGTGGGACACCCCCGATCGGGGTGCCCCGCTGTGTGAAACCCCCCCGATCACCCGGAAAACTCACCTCTCCCCGCTCCCAGCGCCGACGGACAAGCGATTTGACAGCCGCTTGTCCGTGGCTCCTCCGCCGCCGCGTCCCGCGCGTCCCTCTTGACGCGCGCACCCCCGCGCCGGGCATTCACAGACGGCCGGCGCGGGGGCGCGCACGCCTAGAGGGGCGCGAGGGAGGCGGCGGCGGCCGGCCGCCGCCGAAACTAAGGTGCAAGGGTTTTGGGGGGGTTTCACCCCGCGGGGAGGGAGGTGATCGGGCCGATCATCCGAGGGTGATGGTCCACTTTAAAGATATTCCTTCCCCCACAGAAGGCGGAAGCTCTAACAACGCAGATGAGGTCCCTGCTCTCGAGTCCTCATCCCTCCATCAGGCAGGGAATGCAGTTGGTGGGCTCGATGGTGGCAAGCTTCGAGGCGGTGCCCTTTGCACAATTCCATTTGAGAACTCTGCAGCTTCACCTTCTGTCAGTTTGGAACAAGGACCCAGCGTCCTTGGACGAGATCTGGGTGCTTCCCTCCTCGGTCAGGCAATCCCTTGCATGGTGGGACGGTCACAACGGATGCCAGTCTGTCGGGCTGGGGGGGATTCTGGAAGTCTCTGCGCTTCCAGGGGAGGTGGGGCCCTCAGGATGCCCAACTCCCTATCAATCTCCTGGAACTCAGGGCGGTCAGATTGGTGCTGGAACATTTGACCCAGCACCTGAAGGATCTGGCGGTTCAGGTACGCTCAGACAACGACGACGGCGGTGGCCTACATCAATCATCAGGGAGGAACCCGGAGCAAGGGTGCTCTCCAGGAAGTGTCTCTGATTCTAACATGGGCAGAGACCAATGTTCAATGCATCTCGGCTGTTTACATTCCGGGGGCAGAGAACCTGCTAGCAGATGCTCTGAGCAGGGGGTCGTCCCGTCAGGGGGAGTGGTCCCTCTGCGACAGGGTATTTCAGTCCCTGTGTCGCCGTTGGAGTGTCCCAGACGTGGATCTGTTTGCATCTCGTCACAATCACAAGCTCCCGAGCTTTGTATCCCTGTCTCAGGATCCTCTGGCTCTGGCCTCGGACGCTCTGTCAATGTCTTGGAGGGAGTTTCAGCTCCTGTATGTGTTTCCACCAATTCCCCTTCTGGGCAGAGTGCTGCGCAAGATAGCTCTGGAAGGGGTACCCGCGATTCTGGTGGCCCCAAGGTGGCCAAGAAGAGTGTGGTTCGCAGACGTGGTTCAAATGGTGGTAGACCAGTACGATCTGCCAAGGTTACCAGACCTTATAACTCAAGAGTCTCTACGCCATCTCAATTTACAAACTCTGGCTTTGACGGCTTGGCTATTGAAACCTCCATCTTAATGGAAAAGGGTTTGTCCGCTTCTGTAGTGGCTACCATGGTGCAAGCCAGGAAGAAGACTTCTTCTACTATCTATTATAGAGTATGGCGTGCTTACATTGACTGGTGTGAATCCAGGTCTCTTCCCTGCCGGGAATTCTTAGTCTCCAGGGTGCTGGAGTTCTTACAACATGGTCTAGACTTAGGTCTTAAGCTTAGTACTCTGAAGGGCCAGGTTTCGGCCCTGTCTATCTTCTTTCAGAAGACCTTTGCCCAGCACCCTCTTATCAAGACTTTCTTTCAGGGGGTCATTCATGTGCGTCCTCCTCGGAAACCTATGGTTCCTGTTTGGGATCTGAACTTGGTTTTGTCGGCCCTGCAGGGTGCTCCTTTTGAGCCTATTCATGAGGCAGCTCTTGCTGTTCTCACGCTCAAGGTTGTCTTCCTGGTAGCTATCACCTCGGTTAGACGTGTGTCTGAGTTGGCTGCCTAGTCTATTCGGCCTCCCTACTTTGAGAGACACCGGGATAAGGTGGTGCTTCGCTTCAAGCCAGACTTTCTGCCTAAAGTTGTGTCTGCATTTCATTTGAATCAAGATATTGTACTTCCTTCCTTGTGCCCTAAGGAGAGGGTTTTGCATTCCTTGGATGTGGTTAGGTGTGTCAAATCTTACCTGGTTACCACTCAGCCCTTTAGGAGGACGGATGCTCTCTTCGTTGTGCCTCACGGGCCCAGGAAGGGTTTGGCTCCCGCCAAGTCTACCATCAGTAAATGGATTCGTCAGGCTGTGGTTCAAGCCTATACTACTAAGGGGAAGACTCCCCCCTTTCGTCTTACTGCTCATTCTACTAGAGCTGTTGGGGCTTCTTGGGCTTTTCAGCACCAGGCCTCTGTGGAACAAGTTTGTAAGGCCGCTACTTGGTCTTCTGTTCACACCTTTACAACGTTTTACAAGGTTGATGTTAAGGCCTCAGCTGACGCTGTGTTTGGCCGCAAGGTTTTGCAGGCGGCAGTTTAGACTGCTTGCTGTTGCCTTCTGTTGGGGATCCCACCCTTCTTTACGGACACTGCTATTGGATGTCCCACACGTTACTATGTCTGGAGCAGGACGTGCTGTATGCTTAGAATAATACAACTCTGTGAAGTACTCACCTGTAGAGTTGGTATTATATGCATACAGCACGTCCTGCTCCACCCCACCCTGGTTCACTTTGTTCTGGATCCCCTGTTTGGTGATTATCTTTGATATTATTGCCAGTTTTGGGTGGTTGTTTTCTCCTGGCCTCTCATTCTCACTGCATTCTCACTATATGTAGGGCCGGGAGGAGCTTGTTTTCTTCATGTTCTGCAGTGCACGGCGCTGGAGGCGGAGGATTACCCACACGTTATTACTATGTCTGGAGCAGGACGTGCTGTATGCATATAATACCAACTCTACAGGTGAGTACTTCACAGAGTTGTATTTTCCTTCATTGGATGTTATGCGCCGGTCGGCGGCGTTGCCTTTGACGTTTTCTGCGTCCTCATTGGCTGCCTTGTTGGACTTCGCGCTCATCAGGGGGGCGGGGCCTGGCCGGCGCGTCACGGCTCGCTCCATGTTGTCAGGTCGCGCGCGCGTGTGACGTTCTTACCGTGGTCCGTAAGTGCCCTCGCAGGCGGCTTTATATTCATTGTAGTGTTTTCGGTTCTGACACCCTTCTTCTCATTGTGTCTTTCAGACGGGTGAATCCATTGGCTTCTCTCGGCCCGGTGTAATTGATAGTCGGGCCTTGTAAAATTACTCCCACTTCCCTAGCGGGTCATTGGGGCATCCAGGGTTGCTTTATAGCGTCAATCCCTACTGGCATATTGTGCCTAATAATCACCATATGGAGGCATCTCAGGATAATGTGACCGGGGTCCCTTTGGGACAAGACCGGCGGTGTATGGTGTGTGGACACCCTCATGCTGACGCTGATAAGGCATGGGTTTGCGTACCCTGTGCTGAGCAAGCCCTGGCCTTGCAATCTGGCCTGCCAGTGGCTGCACCTCGTTTCACTTCACCTACTCCCCCAAGCTTAAATCTCACTCCTGCTGAGCCTGATCTGTCTTCTAGACTGCCTACGGCTGAACAGATTATTGCGAGGTCTTTAGTGCGTAAGGGCCCTGGTAAAAAACAAAAAAGGGGGCTATTCCCCTTCTGATGGAGAGCTCTTTTCTGACTCAGGCTCATCTGATGAGAGACCGAGGGGTCATGACGATTCTGGCTCTGATCCCTGGGCCCCGGATGACACTGACAGATTATTGACTCAGATCTCTGAGGTTCTGTCTATCTCTCTCCCTGGTAAGGCTCCCAGGCAAAGAGGGGAGCGTTTCCATACAGCAACATCACGTTTGGAATTTCTAGACACATTTCCATACTCTTGTGCTCAAGGAATGGGAGTGCCCCAGTAAACTTCCCGGGGTTCCAAGGGATTGGGATAGGAAGTATCCTTTTCCCCCTGAGGTAGTTAAACGTTGGTCATCCCCCCGCCTCACCCCCCCCCCCCGAGGTGGATGTCCCGATCATTGGGCTGTCTAACACCCCTGTCATGCATCCCCCTGATTCTACTACCCTTCGGGATGCTGAGGACCGGCGCATTGACCTGCTGGCCTCCCATGCCTTTGCATGTGCGGGGACGGCGCTGCGCCCGGTCTGTGCCCCTGCCATTCCTGCTGTGGCCGCTAGAACCCTCATCAGAAAAATGCTTGATAGTGCCCATGATGATCTCCCTTGTGAGGTGTTTAATGCACTCTCCATTTGTGATGTGTTTGTAAATTTTGTCCTATTGGCATTGGATGACTCCATCAGAATGTGTGCAAGAACTTCTGCCCTCGTGGTGGCTATACGTCGCTTGGTCTGGCTGAGACAGTGGGGTGCTGACAATGCTGCGAAGAAGGCCCTTACTGGGCTTCCTTTTAAGGGGTTACACCTGTTTGGGGCCCGTCTAGACCTGTTTGGTAAGAGAGGTAAGTTACCCCAGTGCAGGTGGCTGTCTCGGCCCCTTCAGGGCCAGGGCCCCCCTTCTACCTCTTACCATGGTGTTAAACAGGAACCAGTCTGTCCTTCGCGGGGGCTCGCGCAGATTCCTGTCCCAGGAGAAGCAGACAACACCTTGGTTCCTCCGGGAGGGCTAAGCCCAAATCCTCTCCCAAGTCCCCTCAAGCATGATGGGGCGCCCTTGCCCGTCAGGGTGAGGGGACGGCTGCGGCACTTTGCTCAAGTCTGGAGGCGTCACGACTCAGACCGGTGGATTCAGGAGCTAGTGCCCTCCGGCTACAAGATAGTTTGCTGTGCGGCCTCCCCCAAGATTATCAGGTCCCGGGTACTCCTGGTCCCTGCCTCTGCTCAGGTGTTGGCGCAGGCCGTGCAAGGCCGGCGGGGTCTGGGGGGCAATTGCAGATTCCCCTTATCAGACAGAGGCAAGGGACTCTAAGCCAAACTCTGCACTCGGCCTTCAGTTCCTTGCGCCCCGGGGGCTTCTGCCGTCTGTGGATATCAAAGATGCTCATTTTCACTTACCTGTGTTTTCAAGGACACCAAGGTTTCTCAGATTCGTGTTGGAAGACCAACACTGCCAATTTGTGGCCTTGCCATCTGGACACCCTTCAGCTCCCCAGAGGGCTTCACCAAGGTGCTGGCGGGGGTGATGTCTCTGATGAGACCAAGGGGCGTCGGCGTGCTGTCCTACCTGGACGTCCTCATCACTTCCCAGTATCTACATCAGGCTAAGTTTGGTACTCAGTTGGTGGTGTCCATTCTGGAGTAATTTGGATGGGTGAGCAACCACCCCAGGTCCTCACTGTCCCCTTCCTTGGTATCTCCATTCCTAGGAATGAATCTGGATACAGTTCAGGCAAGGGTCTCCCTTCCTCTGCAGAAAGTGGACAATCTGTTTGTACGGGCTCAGTCCCTCCTAGCTTGTCCCCATCCCTTTATCAGGCCTGATGGTGGCGTGCTTCGAAGCGGCCCCTTATGCTCAGTTCCACTTGAGGCCTCTGCAACTTCACCTATTGTCTGCATGGGACAAGGTCCCAGCGTCCCTGGACAGGGTCTGTGTGCTCTCCCCCCCCCCCCCCCTGGTCAGGAGGTCCCTCTTGTGGTGGATGGACTCAAGGAACCTTTTGGGGGGGGCAGATCCTTTCTTGGCTCTTTCTAGGAGACGGTCACCATGGATGCCAGTCTGTCAGGTTGGGGGGGGGGGTTTCTGGAAGTCCCTACGGTTCCAGGGGAGGTGGGGCCCTCAGGAGGCCCACACACCTATCAATGTCTTGGAGCTGCGAGCGATCAGGTTAGTTCTGGCTCGCTTGACTACTCATCTTTAGGGCCTGCCTGTTCAGTTGGCGCTCGGACAACCAGTCGGCAGTTGCCTACATCAATCATCAGGGAGGGACCCGGAGCAAGTGGGCCCTCCAGGAAGTGTCTCTGATCCTGAACTGGGTGGAGGCCAATGTTCCCTGCATATCTGCGGTGTACATTCCGGGGGTGGAAAATCTGCTGGCAGACTCTCTGAGCAGGGGGACCTCTTGCCAGGGAGAATGGTCCCTCTGCAACAGGGTGTTCCAATCTCTGTGCCACCGTTGGGGCCAACCAGATGTGGATCGGTTTGCGTCCCGTCACAATCACAAGCTCCCGGCCTTTGTCTCCCTGTCCCAGGATGCTCTGGCCTTGACCACGGATGCTTTAGCACTGTCATGGCAGGATATTCAGTTCCTGTATGTCTTTCCTCCATTCCCCCTGCTGTGCAGGGCTCTGCACAAGATTGCTCTGGAGGGGGTGCCAGCAATTCTGGTGGCCCCCAGGCGGCCAAGAAGAGTGTGTTCGCAGACGTGGTGCAGATGGCAGTAGACCAGTACGTTCTGCCAGGGGTGCCAGATCTGCTCACTCAGGGCCCCTTACGCCATCCCAATTTACAAACCCTGGCTTTGACGGCCTGGCTGCTGAAACCTCCATCTTGATGGAAAAAGGCTTGTCCGCCTCGGTGGTTGATACCATGGTGAAGGCTAGGAAGAAAACTTCTTCTTCCATCTATTACAGGGTATGGCGTACCTACTTTGACTGTTGTGAGTCTAGGTCTCTTACCTGTCAGGTGTTTTCAGTTCCCAGGGTTCTGGAGTTCTTACAGCATGAGTTGGAGCTGGGACTCTAACTCGGTACTCTGAGAGGTCAGGTTTTCTGCCCTGTCTGTTTTCTTCAGAAGTCTTTTGCTCAGCATTCTTTGATTAAGACCTTTTTTCCAGGGGGTCGCTCAGGTGCGTTCCCCACGTAAACCTGTGGTCCCTGTTTGGGATTTGAACTTGGTTTTGTCTGCCTTGCAGGGTGCTCCCTTTGAACTTATGCAGGATGCTGCTCTGGCTGTTCTTACCATCAAGGTTGTCTTTCTGGTAGCCATTACTTCGGTCAGGTGTGTGTCTGAGTTGGCGGCTCTTCTATTCAGCCCCCATACTTGGGAAGACACCAGGACAAGGTGGTGTTCCTCTTTAAGCAAGATTTCCTGCCTAAGGTAGTGTCTGCCTTTCATTTGATTCAAGGTATTGTTCTTCTTTCTTTGTGCCCTAGTCCTAGCAACGCTAAGGAGAGGGTTTTGCATTCCTTGGATGTGGTCAGGTATTTGAGTTATTACCTGGTGGTCACTGCGTCCTTCAGGAAAACTGATGCTCTTTTTGTGGTCCCTTCTGGGCCCAGGAAGGGTTTGGCTCCTGCCAAGTCAACTGTTAGCAAATGGATCCGTCAGGCCGTGATTCAGGTCTATTCTGCTAAGGGGAAGTGTCCCTTTCGCCTTACTGCTCATTCTACTCGTGCTATTGGTGCCTCTTGGGCCTTCCAGCACCAGGCTTCTGTTGAACAAGTTTGCAAGGCCGCTACTTGGTCTTCTGTTCATACCTTTTCAAAGTTTTACAAGGTTGATATTCGTGCCTCAGCTGCTGCTGTTTTTGGCCGCAAGGTTTTGCAGGCGGCAGTGGTTAAACTGTTTGCTGTTACCTTTTTTGTTGGGGATCCCACCCTACTTTATGGACACTGCTATTGGATGTCCCAAGTGTAAGTAATCTATCTGGAGCAGGACGTACTGTATACTAAGAATAATACAATTCTGTGAAATACTCACCTGTAGAATTGGTATTATAAGTATACAGTACGTCCTGCTCCACCCCACCCTGGTTTTTGCATTATTCTGGATCCCCTGTATGGTAATTGTTATCATTGTTATGGTTACCAGTTTTGGTGGTTAAATTCTCCCGGCTTCTCGTTCACTGCTTTTCAATGCTGGGGATTTGTGGGAGGTCCCGAGTATTTGAGGGGTCGGGAGGAGCCTGTTTTACATGTGTCTGCAGTGCAGCGCCATCTGGCGGAGGATAACCCAAGTGTAAGTACTATATCTGGAGCAGGACGTACTGTATACGTATAATACCAATTCTACAGGTGAGTATTTCACAGAATTGTATTTTTAGACACTCCTTTCATACAGGGACGTTACTAGATGACCCGGGAGTACCTTCCTCCTCTACCTCTTCTGCTGGAAAGGAGGATTTAAAGGTTCCACTCTGTATGGAATCGGGCGGTCCAACCCAAGAACCAATGACGCCATGTCTCAGGTTGGGGCCTGACTAAGAGTTTTTTTGTTAACTGTGTTGGAAAATACCTTGAATTGCTCTTTCGTTTCCAGGGACATAAAAGATGGGTTCACTTAGAATTTACCCCACAAAATTCTGGTTTCTGCTATACCCATGAAGTTGGAGGAACGATCAGACATTCAGGAAAGTCTGCTAGACATGGGGGCCGGGGGAGTCATTATCAGAGTTTCCCGTCACCAGCGAGGAATGGGTTTTTATACCACTGTCTTTCTGGTGAAGGAAGCATTGAGTAGAGACTCATTTTTATTCTATATGAATCATCTCTGGGTTGATACAGATATTTGGAATAAAATAAAAAAAAAATTAAAAAAAATTGAAAAATATGCTTCCACAGGGCCCTTTCATGTTCTCAATAGATCTGAAGGATGCTTGCTGACAAGTTCCAATGAGCCTTGGGATCAGTCCTGTTTTTAAGATTCACAGTGAAGGACTGGGTTTTTTTACACTTCCAATTTAGTTTGCTTCCCTTTGGGCTGGATTCAGCCCGAGAATTTTTACAAAGATATTGGCAGAACCTCTGGCATATTGAGGACAAAGAGGAATCAGTTTTTGGCGGTTCCAGACTATCTGCTACCTTTTTGCCCATTTAAGGGACAAATTGCTACAAAGCCTCAATTACATCTTGGAGCTGTTTTCGGCTCGGTTGGGTTCTGAGCCTCGAGAGTTCGTCTGGTTCCCTTTCAGGCATTGCGGCCCTTCAGGAAGCCGTTTGATTCCTTTGTGCCAGTTCAACATCTTAAATAAGACAAGCCGTGTGGGTGTGAGGACTGTTAACATTGGCATTTTTTTCCGCAGCAAGATGATGTCACTTGTATTCAAGGACTCTTCATTTACATACCCTGAGCATTTGGAACGGCTCCCGGTATGGGTTGGAAGATATAGTTCCAGTGCTCGGTCAAGGGAAGCTATATCTGGAACCCCAAAAGGAAAGATGGTTACTACAGATACCTTAGCTTGGGGTTAGGTAACCCATTGCGAGAGTTTGGCAGCACAAAGAAAGTAGCCCAAGGCCCTGAGCCAGTCCTCCTCGAACCTAAGAAAATGGATAACAGTAAAGTAGCCTTGATGGAATTTGTAGAACATTGGAAGATCAGCATGTACAGATAAGATCAGACTATGCTACTACTGTAGCATGCATTAACCATCAGAGGAGAGCGAGGTTCATCGCTAGATGGGGGTCACATTGGTGATCCTTATTGGTTTAGAAGGAAACCTGAAGTCTCCGTCAGAAGTGTTCCAAAAGGAACTTTGAATCATGTGGCAGATTTTCTGAGTGCTTCTCATGAGAGGGTCAGAGTGGTCAGTCACCTCTAGGGCTGTCTCTAACCCTAGGATGTTTTTAACCCTAGGTTTACCTTAACCCTAGGCTGGCCTCTAGGTCATGGGCTTTTTTCTAGCCCTAGGCCATTCCTGGCACTAAGGCTGTCTCTAGCCCTGTGCTAGTCCTTACTATTCTAAGTGTGTCACACACCCCGCTTCAAGACATTCATTACATGTGGGTATACTGACCTGTAGATGGCGATCTTGCAGAGATGATATCAAAAAAGGCAAGACCCTCCCGGCCCATAAATACCTGGGACCTCCCACTCATTCCCAAGTCTTTCATCTCTGCAGAGGCGAGCAAGTCAGAAGATGATGTCTCCTCCTTGCAGGTAGCCGGGATGACTCCCGGCCTTTCTATTCTTCTATTCCTGCCCGGATACCCTTATTTAAAGTGCTTGCCTCCCAGCCTAGGCTGCTGGTCCGGGCAAAGGTATTTGGCACCACAGGTGCTTAGGAGCCGTGAGACCCCATAACAAGGGGTAGGCGGCTATTCGGGTTGGTGATCCCGGTTTGGGGTGCCCCGTCTCTTGGCCCTACCCTGGCATGGATTCCCCCTCTCCCGGATACCCTTGGGGGGGGGGGGGGGGGGAGGGTCCCTTATGGATTCATACATATTCTTTACCCGCCATCTTGACTCAATTACATTATTGTTTATGTGTGTGTTTTACTGTGTGTGTGTGTTTTCTACGTTTGGGCTGGCGCCGGCGTGCGGCGACGGAGGGGGAGCTGTGTGAGGCTGTCTCTGCCCGTGAGGGCTCCTTCTCCTCAGGACGGGGGCAGGGCCGAGCGCTTGTGTGCGCGTTTACGGCGCCGGCCCGCCCTCCCTTCTCCTTCTGCACGCTGCGAGTCCTGCACATCCCTCCTGCCTGGCGTGCGGTGCGTGGGTGAAGGTCGGGTGAGTGGCCTGTGGCCTTTCAGATGCATCTATTTTTAACCCCTTATGCATTGCTAGCATTTTGAGCGTGTGTTCTGTTTTATGTGTTCCAGGTGGACCATTGATCTTATTAAAGGGGGGTTCTCCCGGTCCAGGGTCCCTGGTTAAAATTTAGTTGGCTTCAAATCCTCCCACTCGGGACTTAAAGGGGCATCCCGGGTTGCATTATTGCGTAATTCCCAAAAAGAGCATTGTACACATATATTTTTATATATATTATAATTAAAAAATCACCATATGGAGGCTTCCCCGGATACTGGGCTTGTGCCCCCCTCGGGGCAATCCAGGCTGTGTTTGGGATGTGGGGCATCCCTTTTGGGGGATGATGTATTTCTATGTGTACCCTGTGCGCAGCAGGCTATTACGCAGCAGACCGGATCTCAGGCGTCCGGTTCTGCTCCGCCAGTCTCCTCTCCGTCTCCCTCTCGCTTGACACGTACGTGTGATGTGGTCATTGGCGGGGAGTCGCAATCTGAGGTGTGTGCCAAATTGGCCAATCCTGAAAAATTGTTTTCCAGTGCCGTTGCTAAAAAGGCCACGGCAAAGAGAAAACATTTGTATACGGCTGCGCAGGCCTTTGATAGGGAGGATTTTGACTCCCTGGATTGGTCTGATTGTTCCCCGCGTGAGGAAGGGGAGTTGTATGAGGAGTCTGATGACTTCGATGATCAGCAGTTTGTGGGCGCTGATACCGAGCAGGGCCAGGGGGATTCTTGGGATACCGCTAGGGTCCTGGCTCATATGTTTGAGGTCCTGGCTATTTCTCCCCCCGAGGCGGCTCCTCCGCTGAAGGGGGAGTTCTTTGAAGTGACTAAGCCGCGCTTGGAATTTCCTTATCAAAAGCATTTTGATAGTATCATTCTCAAGGAATGGGAGAGGCCGCTTCCGGGTGTCCCACCGGGTTGGGACAAGAAATATCCCTTTCCGGCGGACGCGGTGAAGCACTGGTCGTCTCCCCCCGAGGTGGATGCTCCTGTTTTGGCGTTGTCCAGCTCCTCAGTCCTCCTTTCTCTGGAGTGCACTACTCTCAAGGATGGTGAGGATAAACGCATTTACCAGATGGCTTGTCATGGTTTTGCCAGTGTTGGATCGGCCTTGCGGCCGGTTTGTGCTTCTGCGCTTGTACTGGTAGCTGCCATGTCGGTTGTTAGAGGATTGTTGACCTCTTCCGGGCTTGACCCGGCTAGTGAGGAGTTTGCCGACCTTAAGCGCTGTGAGTTATTTTTGTCCTTTGTGCTGTCCGCCCTGGACGACACATTGGTGATGTGTAGCAGAGCTGCGGCCCTGCTTGTGGCTATCCGCCGGTCGGTTTGATTACGCCAGTGGGCGGCTGATTTTGTGTCCAAAAAGTCGCTCACGGCCCTTCCCTTTGTGGGGTTGCGGCTCTTTGGAGAAAAATTGGATTCTGTGGCAAAGGGAGGTTAGTTACCTTGGCGTAAGAAGCAGCGTCGCCCCTTTCGGGGGGCAGCTTCCTTCTCTCAGTCTTTTCGTGGGGCTAGAGTTGGTAGGGGCTCGGCCTTCCCTTCGTCCAGAGGTGATTCCTGGCCTAGGGGCAGGGGTCGGGCCCGTCCAGGGCACAGTTGGGGTTCCAAGTCTAGAGCCGCTGCCAAGCCGGCTCAGCAATGAGGGGGCGCCCTCACCCTTGCGGGTGGGGGGACGGTTGCAACTCTTCTGCCAGGTCTGGGTCCAACAGGTCTCGGACAGGTGGATTCAGGAAGTGGTGTCTTCCGGTTACAGGCTGGAGTTCGAGTTCCGCCCCCCTCCCAGATTCTTCAGGTCTCGGTTGCTGTCAGATCCTCTGGCCGCCCAGGGGCTTCGGGTGGCAGTAGCAAGTCTCGTGGATATGGCTGTCATCTGTCCAGTGCCCCTCTCAGACCGGGGCCTGGGCTTCTATTCCAATTTGTTTACAGTGCAGAAGGAGGACGGTTCTGTTTGTCCCATTCTAGATTTGAAGTTGCTCAACAGGTTCGTCCGTCCCCAAAAGTTCCGTATGGAAACTCTGCGCTCAGCCATCCATTCACTTCGTCAGGGGGACTTCATGACGTCCATAGACATAATATTTCTGCCACACCAGAGATTCCTCAGGTTTGTCGTGGACAATCGGCATTTTCAGTTTGTGGCTCTTCCGTTTGGCCTTACCTCGGCTCCAAGGGTGTTTACCAAGGTGTTGGCAGGAGTGATGGCCATCCTCAGAGCTAGGGGTATCCGCATCGTGCCTATCTGGACGATCTTCTCATCATGGCGTCTTCCCTCAGTCAGGCGCAGCTGGATACCAGGACTGTGGTGTCCACTCTGGAGAGTTTCGGTTGGGTGATCAACTATCCCAAGTCCTGCCTCACTCCCTCCAGGGTGGTGGAGTTCTTGAGAATGTCTCTGGATACCTCTCAGGCCAGGGTGTTTCTCCCCCGAGCCAAGGTTCTTCTGATTCAGGAATTGGCTCGGCGCCTCCTATCCATCCCCCGCTCGTCCATCTGGCTAGGGATGCGACTGCTAGGATTGATGGTGGCGTCGTTTGAGGCGGTTCCCTTTACCCAGTTTCACACAAGGACGCTCCAGCCCCATCTCTTGGCGGCCTGGGACGGGTCCCCGCTGTCATTGGATCAGTCCTTTCTGATGTCCCCCCGGGTGCGGCGTTCCCTACGGTGGTGGCTGAAACCGAGCAATCTGACAAGGGGCAGGTCCTTCATGACCCCTTGTTGGGAGACGGTCCCCACGGATGCCAGCCTGTCAGGTTGGGGGGATTTTGGAAGGATCTTCAGTTTCAGGGGCTGTGGGGTCTCAGGAGGCTCACGGACCCCATCAATGTTCTGGAGCTGAGAGCCATCAGGTTGGCTCTGGCTCACTTGACTCCTCAGTTACGGGGACTACCGGTTCAGGTTCGGTCGGACAGTCGGACGGCGGTCGCCTACATCAATCACCAGGGAGGGACTCGCAGCAGGCGGGCCCTCAGGGAGGTGTCTTTGATACTGGATTGGGCAGAGGGCAATGTCCCATGCATCTCGGCAGTGTACATTCCGGGAGTGGAGAACACGGAGGCGGACTCCCTGAGCAGGGGGTCATCTCGCCGGGGGGAATGGTCGCTCAGCCCCAAGGTGTTTCGGTCGCTTTGCCGCCGGTGGGGGACTCCGGAGGTGGACCTCTTTGCCTCTCGTCACAATCACAAGCTTCCGGCATTTGTCTCTCTCGCGGGATCCGCTGGCTCTGGCAGCGGATGCCATGTCTCTGAACTGGAGGGATCTGGGGTTTCTGTACCTGTTCCCCCCGTTTCCCATGGTGGGCAAAGTGGTGCGCAAGCTGGCCCTAGAGGGCGCGTCAGTGATCCTGGTGGCTCCAAGGTGGCCAAGACAGGTTTGGTTCGCAGACGTGGTAAGGTTGGGTGAGGATCAGTTAGATCTGCCCCTTCTGCCGGATCTGCTCACTCAGGGTCCACTGCTCTACCCCAATTTACCAACGCTGGCTTTGATGGCAAGGTTGCTGAAACCTCCATCTTGAGGGAGGAAGGTCTTTCTGATGCTGTCATTCAGACTCTGGTTAGGGCTAGAAAGCAGTCCTCCTCTGCCATCTATTATAGGACTTGGAGGTCTTATATTGATTGGTGTTAGGTTAGGGCCTTGCCTTGCAGGGTGTTTTCTATCCCTAGGGTCTTGGAATTTCTGCAACATGGTCTGGACCTAGGTTTGCAGCTTAGTACGCTGAAAGGGTGGCGGTTTTCTTTCATAAGTCTTTTGCTCTTCATCCTCTGGTTGAGACTTTTTTCCAGGGGGTTACGCATGTGCGGTCCTCCTAGGAAGCCTTTGCTCCCAGTTTGGGATTTGAATTTGGTTTTGTTTGCCTTGCAGGGTCCTCCTTTTGAACCTTTGCAGGATATTGCACTTTCTACGCTTACTCAGAAGGTTGTGTTTCTGGTTGCCATCACTTCCGTTCGGCATGTATCGGAGTTGGCGGCCTTGTCCATTCAGGCCCCTTACTTTGAGAGGCATCAGGACAAGGTTGTTTTCTGCTTCAAGCCAGATTTCCTTCCTAAGGTGGTCTCTGCTTTTCATCTGTATCAGGATATTGTTCTTCCCTCCTTGTGTCCTAAGCCCAGCAATGACCAGGAGAGTGTTTTTGCATTCTTTGGATGTGGTTTGCTGTGTGAAGTACTATTTGGTGGCTACTTCTCCTTTTCGTAGGACTGACGCCCTTTTTGTGGTGCCCTCTGGGCCTAGGAAAGGTTTGGCTCCTGCCAAGTCTTCCATTAGTAAATGGATTCGCCAGGCCATTGTTGGGGCCTTTTCTGCTAAGGGGAAGGTTCCCCCTTTTCGTGTTACTGCTCATTCTACTCGTGCTGTTGGGGCGTCCTGGGTCTTCCAGCACCAGGCTGCGGTTGAGCAGGTTTGTAAGGCTGCTACTTTTTCCAAGTTTTACAAGGTTGATGTGCGGGCCTAAGCGGATGCTGTTTTTGGCCGCAAAGTTCTGCAAGCTGCAGTGGTTTAAGTTTGGGCCTTGTTGCCTTGTTTTTGGATCCCCGCCCTTTATGGACACTGCTATTGGATGTCCCACATGTAATGAATGTCTTGAAGCGGGGTGTGTGACATACTTAGAATAATACCATTTTGTGAATACTCACCTGTAAAATGGGTATTATAAGTATGTCACACACCCTGCTTCACCCTGCCCTTTTGTATTCTGAATCCTTTATATGGTGAACCTTTGTTAGTTGTAATTGGCTTTCCTGGTCCCTTGATCTTACTGCTATCTTTATACTGGGGAATGAGTGGGAGGTCCCAGATATTTATGGGCCGGGAGGGTCTTGCCTTTTTTTTTATATCATCTCTGCAAGATCGCCATCTACAGGTCAGTATACCCACATGTAATGAATGTCTTGAAGCGGGGTGTGTGACATACTTATAATACCCATTTTACAGGTGAGTATTCACAAAATGGTATTTTTACCCGAACAATTTTTGGGGGTTTAAGTTATTCATTCAGGATCAAGGGTTCTACCCTTTGAGCCTTTTTTTCCCCAGATCCAGTATTCTGAGAATGGAGCTTTTATGATTCTCATTGGATTTTCTTAGCTGCTAGGAATGATCCTTCTCTCGGTGCTGAGGAGGAAGCTTCAAAATGATATTCTTATACACATTTAGGGAGGCCCAACTTTGGATTCATGGACATTGTAACTCTGAGTAAGGATAGAGAGTGTTCTAGTCGACTTTTTACGGGATTTGGCTTTCTAATTATATCAGGCCTTATGGTATCACATCTCATTTGGCAAGAAGTGATGCTACATCTTGGGCTAAGCAGGCGAGCTAGTGCAGCCGCTTGATCCTCAGCAAGGTGTTTTTTTTGCTGGACACTATCGATAGATCTGCTGACCTAGAAGGATCAGTCTTGTGGCAGGAGTATCCTCCATTCTATTCTTCCCACCTAACGAGGTAATACTCGCCTATCTCTCAGGCGTATGCTGCCCGAAGGATGTTTTGAGAAAAACAGTTAGGTACCTGGTAACTTTTTTCTAAACATCCGTAAGGGCAGCATACGCCAGCTTCCCTCCCTTATTTTTTCTGTGGAGTTGGTTTATGTATGGGTTATAGATTGGAGTTGTGGGTCTGCTTATTTTCTCTCTTTCAGATCTCTACAACAACGGGAGAATGGAGGGAGGAGTCAAGAATTTATTCTGTCTGGTGGTCAGGTGTTCCAAATTGGTAGGAGGAGCCCGGAGGTCCCGGGGCGTATTCAGCCCTTACGGATGTTTAGAAAAAAAGGTACCAGGTACCTAACTTAAGGTTTTTTTTTTTTGTTTTTTTTTTGTAACCCCTCTTCCATCCTGTCTTAACAGGAGGTGATTAAACCGGACCAACACAGTTTTTACTTTAATGGGTGTTGGTCCTGCTGTCCCTTCGCAGATAACCAGGTAAAACTCACCTTGATTGCGAGCCAGCGGTGCGAAAGGAGTCCCGCAATTGGCCGGGCTGTCATGTGGGCAGGTCGTAATGAAGGTGAGGTTTACTAGTGTTCTGTTATGGTTATCTGCGAGGGGGCTCCAGCATTCTGGATGCCTAGCCGAGGTTATTGTAAAGAACAGACAGCTGGTCCGGTTGGACCAATTTAAAGGGAAACAACGGAGGCCCTGTTGTCTAAAAGACTTCCGGGACGTCCAAGTACTCCTCCTACGGGCATCCCGCTAGAGACAGAGCAGGGGATGTGGCCGGCGCGGCTTCCTAGAGAAATCAAGCGTACTGATTGGCTCAGCGGGCCACTCAGCCACTTGGTGCAATTGGTTTCAAGCCGTGCACAGCCAAAGGATTTGAGTGATACCATGCTGGGCATTTCATGTGGCTTCCAGCCAGCTGCAAATATAAAATCCTGGATTTTGGTCCACTTTAAAGTGGTGATATCCTTTAGGCAGATAATTGTTGGTTAAAATTGTCTCACCCCATCATTACTGTATGGCGGCTTGGTAATCAATCTCTACAATTGCAACTTGGCATTTAACACGTTTTTCTACTGGGTTTGCTCATTTGTTCCCTTTAAGGTGATAAGTTTCGATCGATAATAGATGACGCTTGGTGGTTCGGGACAGTTCTCACTCAAGAGCCTTATCAACCGGAATATCCTGACAGCCTGTTTCAGTGCTACACTGTTAAGTAAGTCCTTCCACTTTTCTGTCGGTCAGTTTGTCAGTCGGTCTTCTGTAATTGTATGAACATGTGGTTGTGCAGGCAGAGTGTATTGATTTTATTATTTCTTCTAATTCAGGTGGGATAATACAGAAATCGAGAGGCTGAGTCCGTGGGATATGGACGTCATTCCTGATGATAGTAGGTCTTGTCTGACTGTTGACCTTTTCTAGCACCTTAGAGCCAAAACTACACTCAATTATCCTAAATCTACCTCCAATCAAACCGGACCATCAGCATGATAAATGAAAAGCCTTAAAAAACTATTCCCCAGCTAAAATTAATATATTTTAAGTTTTTAGTCACTTATTATTCTTCCCCCCCACTGGGCTGCAAATCTGTTCAGGACTCTAGGATATGTGTGCCGCCATCTTGACTCAGAAGCATCACATACTGAGGAGAGTGGAATAAAGTACAGGGGGCGGGGTTATAGCTGTGCTTTGTACAGACAGAGCAGAGCTGGGGTCAGGGAAAGGGCAGCAATCCCAGAATGCAGAGTGACAGTCAGAAGACACTTCCTGTTTGCAGGCAGCCTGAAACTCCATGAGCCGCCATCTTGGATGTTTAAAGGCTGATAACATGCAGTAGATAGAGGTAGGATGATTTTTAATGTGAGCTATCTATCTGTTCAGGTTGGGGGAAACATATAAGCTAGGCTCTTATTCAGGGTGAAGGTCCGCTTTAAAATACATAATATAAGCAGCCAAAGAAAAGTGGAGAATAGGCAAAACTGGATTTACTTGAGATCTTACTGAGTTAATGTGTATTTACACTGTTCCAATATATAGAGCGGAGATGCTCAACTTCTTTTTCTTGGTATCTAGCACTGGTTGCTTCATCTTCAATTCTTCACTATTGGGGTTATCCGCCACCAGGTGGCGCAGTCGACTGCAAGAAGACTTGTGGCTCCTCCTGGCCCAAAAAGGACAGGAAATTACCCATAAACTCCAGAGTTTCCTTGCAGTCCTGGCTGCGAAGACAGAAGATTTTTCTTCCAATCCATTCCAGGCACTCCTTACGCTTGGGATTACCTCCTCCTTGCTGATCACGTGACTGCAAGAAAGAAAACAGGTGTGACCCCTCCCGGCCCATAAGTAGCAGCTGCCTCCTCACCAAGATCAGTTTTTCTTTCTTCTTTCTTGCAGTGGAAAGATGACTGTGAAGGTTGTTCAAGAAATTAGCTCTCAAGGATTGGCAGCAAGCGAGGGACTGAACCCTGTCTGCTCTCTGCGTGGCCTTATTCCCATGGATCCCTCAAGACCCAAGTTTATGCCTCCACAGCGTTGGCTGTTTTGGGGTCCGTGAAGGTAAGGTGGAAGCGCCGGTGTCTTGGGGCGCTTACAGAATATATATGCTCTGGGCTGTAGGCTTTTTTGAAAAGCATGTCAGCCGCAGGTTTTTCTCTGGTGTACCTGCTGAGGAATGTTTATTTTTACCCAACCCTTCCTTCTTCCAGTTAGGCAGGTTTTATCAGAAAAAAGAAAAAAGAAAATACAAAAATGAAGAAAAAAAAAAAAAAATTAAAAAAAAAATTTTTTTATGTATGCCTTTAAGGGACGTGGCTGACGTCACGCAGGGCAGAGTTTAACCTGGAACCACAAGGCCGTGTATTCAGTTGTCTCTCTCGCCAGGCAAGGAAATAGCATATTGCTAGGTGTGTGTGTGTGTGTATATATATATATATATATATATATATATATATATTTATATTATATATAGCGGCCAGATAGCAGTGCGATTGAGGCAGCGGCTGGTTGGGCCAAGGTGCTGGCCTAGAAATGCCTTGTGATTAGGATGGCTTTCGGGGGTTCCGCTGGTTTATTCATTTTGCTGCCTCAGGGCAAGCTGATTTTGCCCTTATTTGCACTAAGCTATGGTATATATATTATGTGTTTGATCATTTCTTTTGTATAGCGGTAAAGAGAAGAGCGGTGGTGATGAGTGGACATCGCCATTATCAATTTTTATATCAATTTTTTTTTTATTAATTGCATTATCAATTTCATGTTTCAGTTAAGTTTATAATATTTATATTATTAATATTGTTATATATTTTTATGGATATATATATATATATATATTTTGATATTTTACTATCTGTATGATTATATTTTTATTATAATGATTGTCAGTTTTATCTTTTTTATCAGTAAAAAAAAAAAAAAAAAGGGACATTATTAATGCTCTTTTTTTTCTCCTGTTTTTATTTTTTAGAATTTGGAAGAAGGATAGAAAAGGGTTGTGGTTCCTCCCGGTCCCTTTTGGGATTGGTTTTAGGCTTAGGGCCTTTTTGGTCTGATTGCCAAATTAAAAAAAAAAACAAAAAAAAAAAAAAACATGAGGGAGGCATCGGGGGATAGTGATTCGGGCATCCCATTTGAGCGGCGGGCTCTGCCCCTTATGTAAGCGAGATCCCCTGGGAAGTTTCAGCATGGTTTGTTCCGCTTGCGCCATGAGAATTGGTGGACCATAGCAGAGTGGTGGCTCAGGTCTATAGTCCAGTTATTGCTGGTGTGAGCGCAATGGCTCACCCATCCCTTCCTTCCCCTGGAGAGGGGGAAGGCAGCGAGGCGCAGTCAGATGTGGTGCACAGGTTGGATAACCTGGAGAGACAGTTATAGGTGGCCTTCTTTGGAATAACCAAGGATAAGAGGAGGCATTGGAACCTGTTGCGGAGGAAAGAGTTTTATTTGCCTCTTTTGGAGTGGGAGGAAGAAGAGTATATAGATGAGCAGCTCTCAGAAGGCGAGTTACGCTCTGGTGAGGAAGATAGTAACTCTTTTTTCTCTTCTGATGAGGACCCCCTCCTAGCAGGCGAAACGGAGTGTCTGCTCTCTTCGGTTTTTGAAGCTTTGCTTATCACTCTCTCCTCTATTGTATCTTGTACTCAGAATATCCACTGTCAAATCTGTAAAACTGCGTTTGAAATGGTGTATGTACTGTATGTTCTACCCTGTCTGTAATTACTACTTTGTAAGCGCTACGGAAGATGATGGCGCTATATAAATGTATACCACAAAAACGGGCCTTAGATTAGCCCAATGACCCCTAGCGCTGTTCCGCACACCCAAAAAAATTTCCTGAGTAAATTAAAAAATTACATTTATTAAGGATGATCTGTTTAAGCGAGTAAGGCAAAGGCAGGTGTTCCCGGAGCAGCTGCACTTTTCTAAAATGGTGTTAAAGGAATGTGAAAATCCTAACAAACTACCGGCTGTTCCTAGGATACTAGACTCTAGGTATCCCTTTCCGGCAGACATGATTAAGCTTTGGTCTTACCCACCTGAGGTGGATTCTTCAGTAGCAAGTTTGTCTAATACTTCCATCATTCCGTCTGCTACTATGGGATCTTTAAGAGATCCCACGGAGAGACGAATGGATCAATTGGCCCGCCATGCTTTGCTATGAAGGGATCCTTTCTACGTCCTGTTTGTGCTATGGCCATTGTGTCCCTGGCTTCAAGGAAGAAGATGAAGAAAAAGTTTAGCCAGGGCTAAGTCTCGCAGGCTTATTCAAGAGTCCAAAGATTTTATTTTTTAGAAAAAATTCTTGGGGGGTTTGCAAGCATTAAGTAGTACATATACAACAGTAAGCATGCTGGAAAATAAAGGTGCAAATATCGATGTACTATAGACTTAAGGGACGCATATCTGCATGTTCCAATTTTTCCAGGGCATCAGAAGTTCCTGAGGTTCGCCCTGGAAGACCAGCACTTCCAGTTGGTGGCACTCCCATTCAGGATATCCTCGGCTCCAAGAGTGTTCACCAAAGTTTTGGCGGGTCTCATGGCAATTTTCAGGAGCCAGGGGATATGCATCATTCCATATTTGGACGATCTTTTAATTTCAGCCGGGTCTCTTCAGCAGATCATGAAAGATACGCAGATGGTCCTATCAACTCTGGAAGAGTTCGGCTGGGTGATCAATTACCCGAAGTCCCATGTCACTCTGGCGCCAGTAAGGAACTTCTTAGGAATGATTCTGGACACTGTTCAAGTTGAAGTGTTTTCTACCAGAGCAGAAGGCTCTGCTAATTCAAAGTCAAATAGAGTACTTACTGGCTTGCCGGCAGCCGACCATTCGGCTAGGGGTGAACCTAGTAGGCCTTATGGTAGCCTGCTTCGAGGCCGTACCTTCTGCCCAGTTTCACATGAGGCTTCTTCAGTGGAATCTGTTGGCAAACTGGGATCGAGCCCCACAGTCGCTGGATCAAGTTTTTTGTTCTGACGCCCTTGGCCAGGCAATCTCTTCTGTGGTGGATGGACCCTCTTCATCTGTCTGTAGGCAGGTCCTTTCTGACACCACAGTGGCAGATCGTTTCCCCGGATGCCAGTCTCACAGGTTGGGGGGGCATCTGGCAGACATAGAAGATCCAGCGACAATGGGGGGCCGAAGGATTATCAGCTTCTCCTAAATATATTGGAAAGAGCAATCCGACTAGTGCGTCAGTATCTGACCCCCAGCTTAAAGGGGCAGGCAGTCCAGGTCCAGTCGGACAATCGGACGGCAGTAGCCTATATCAATCATCAGGGGGGTACCCGGAGCAAGAGTGCTCTAGAGGAAGTAAGCTGGATTCTGACTTGGGCAGAGAAGAATGTTCCCTGCATCTCGGCAGTTTACATCCCGGGGGTAGAAAACCAGGAGGCCGACGCTCTGAGCAGGAAGGTTCTGCATTGGGGACAATGGTCCCTCAGTCGGAAGGTCTTTCAAGCCCTTTGTCTTTGCTGGGGGTGTCTGGAAGTGGATCTTTTGCATCCAGACACAACCACAAGCGGACGAATTTCATGTCTCTATCAAGGGACCCTCTGGTCATAGCAACGGATGCCCTGTCAGTCTCTTGGACAAGGTTCAAGCTTCTGTACATTTTTCCCCCGCTTCCGCTACTGAGCCGTGTATTAGGAAAGATAGCTCAGGAGGGGGTAGCTACCATTTTAGTAGCTCCTCATTGGCCAAGAAGAAGTTGGTTTTCAGACATAACAAGGAGGTCGGTAGACCATCGACGCCTACCGGTCGAGCCAGATCTTCTCATTCAGGGGGCGCTTCGGCGCCCGAATTTACAGATGCTGGCTTTAACGGCTTGGCTATTGAAACCTCGATATTAGCAGAGAAAGGTTTATCGGCCAAGGTTATTCATACCATGATTCAGGCCCGAAAGAAGTCGTCTTCCATTATTTACTACAGGGTCTGGCGGTCGTTCATATCCTGGTGTGAGGCTAGGAATTTTTCGTGCAGAAAGTATTCAATTTCTAGAATTCCTACAAGATGGCTTAGAAATGGGCCTACAGTTAAGCACCCTAAAAGGGCATGTATCGGCCTTGTCTATTTTTTTCCAGAAGTCTATCGCTAGTAAGAGGCTCATTAAGACTTTTTTTTTCAGGGGGTCACTCATATCCGACCACCGCGCAAGTCTATTTTACCAGTGTAGGACTTAATTTTTCAATTTTTAATGCATAGTTGGCCATTGTATCCTTGCGCACACATAGGAATTCATCCTCCGCATTTGACCCATCCGTGCAGTGAGTGTGCACATGCTTGGAGCGGTGGGCTGCCCTAATGGTGGCGCCCGGGGAGCAGTTGCGGGGTTGGGTGCCTTGCTCGAGCACTTCGGTCTTGTCCCAGGACCGGGATTCGATCCTGCAGCCCAACTGCCCCCTAATCTGGTGTTGTCGGCTCTGCAGGGTGCTCCCCTTGATCCTAAGATTGACGCTCCATTGGGCATTTTGACGCTTAAGGTGTTATTTTTGGTGGCAATCACCTCTGTGCGGCATGTTTCTGAGTTAGCCGCCTTATGTATGAAGTCTCCTTATTTTGATTTACACAAAGACAAAGTAGTTTTTCGGTTTAAGCCTGATTTTTTACCTAAGGTCATCTCTCCCTTTTGCCTTAATCAAGAGGTAACTTACCTTCTTTATGCCCAGTTCCGGCTAATGCTAAGGAAAGGGCTCTTCATTCTTTAGATGTAGTCAGAGCCGTAAGATATTACTTGGCAGCTACAGATTCCTTCCGCAAAACGGATTTCCTTTTTTGTTATATCGGAAGGGCCGAGAAAGGGGCTTCCGCCAGCTAAAGCCACTGTCAGTAAGTGGATTAGGCAGGCGTTAGGAAGAGCCTACTCGACCAAGGGGAAGGAACCCCCTTTTCGGGTCACGGCCTATTCCACTAGGGCCATTGGGGCTTCTTGGGCTTTTCAGCATCAGGCTTCGGTGGAACAGGTTGCAAAACTGCCACCTGGTCTTCGGTTCATACATTTACCAAATTTTACAAGGTGGATGTTAGAGCCTCAGCTGACCCTGTGGTTGGTCGAAAGATTCTTCAGGCAGTAGTGAAATGAACTACCTGCTGTTCTGCGTTAGGGGATTCCGCCCATAGATGGCACTGCTTTTGGAGATCCCAAGAGTAAGGAGTGCCTGGAATGGATTGGAAGAAAAAACACAATTCTGTGAGGTACTCACCTGTAGAATTGTTTTTTCTGGGAATCCATTCCAGGCACTCCGGCCCACCCGTTTTGGGTCATTATCTATCTTTTGATGCATTTTTTAGATGGTGTTTAGTCCATTTATTTCATTAGCATTAAAAAAAAAAAAAAAAAAAAAGAGAAAATAGAAAAGTGTAAGACAAAGTGAAAAGAACAAAACGTAATTTCTGAGAGTATTTTTGCGGAGTTCGGTGTAAAGTAACATGGACTCCTATATAGGCCCTCCCGGCCTGCCTCTGTTTTTCTGTTTTTTACTGCATTTTAAGTAAACTGATCTTGGTGAGGAGGCAGCTGCTACTTATGGGCCGGGAGGGGCCACACCTGTTTTCTTTCTTGCAGTCACGTGATCAGCAAGGAGGAGGTAATCCCAAGCGTAAGGAGTGCCTGGAATGGATTCCCAGAAAAAACAATTCTACAGGCGAGTACCTCACAGAATTGTGTTTTTCTCTCTCTGGATTTTCGCAGGCGAGCGGGGCATCCCAAGCCCATTGGCCCTGCAGGCCTATTTCCAGCTGTTCTGGACCCATCCTGCCTCCCAGCCCTGGCTTCGGATCAGGTGAAGGTAGGAGAACACCTAGGGTCGGGTGTTTACAGAGCTATGCTCTGGGCCGCAGACCCTGTACACAAAGGGCAGCCGGCCTTAGGCTAATGGTGAGCCTATTGGGGGGGGGCACTTTTATTGTATTTTTATTCCCAGATGCTTTATTCCCAAATGCCCTCATTCTTCCTTTTTGTGTGTGTGTCTCTGTCACTGTTGTGGCTGCGTTTTACCTTGTGCCCCCCCTGTTCCCCCCTCCTCCGCTCCCGCTAGACTGCTTCTGCGGGGGGGGGGGGGGGGGGGGGGGCTCGCAGCCTCGAGGTTCTTGCTGCAGCCTTCCCTGGCACAATTTGCCTGTGATCCTGCGTGCTGGGCCTGCCATCCCCCCGCCGCTGCGGGGGCCCTAATCTGACTTGTTTGGGTGCCCGGTCCGCGGCGCTGCTGCATTTTAGAGCCTTCCTAGCACGACGAACCTTCGGCTCCTTCCTGGTCCGTGAGTCCGGTCCATGTATATGTGTGCATGTGCTGTGGGATACTCATATCTGCCCTTCTTGTGTTTTTCAGGTGGGCTCTCTTATTCTTCTGGTTCCTCCCGGTCCATCCACCCCCCCCATCACCTTTTTTTGACATTCTAGGGGTCCTTGTGGGGGGGACTCCGGATCGGGCTTAGTGCCGGTTACCCGTAGATATAGATAATATATATTATATTTTTTTTGTCTATAATCACCATAATGGAGGCTTCTGGGGACAGCGAGCTTGGGGGCCCCTCGGGCGGGCTCCATTGTGCCTTATGTGTGGTACTTCCCCTTTGAGCGGTTGCAGCACGGTTTGTGTCCCCTGCGTCCAGAGCGTTATTGCGGAACAGGATGGGCCTAGCGTCCCACTTCCCAGCCCTATTTTACCGGCGGCCTTGCCGACACCCCCGCGTCTGCATTTAGCCCCCAATGAGGGGGAAGTCACCTGGCGTTGCGCGTGGCCAGCCTTGAAGGGCAATAGTCCCATCCAGCTGCCGGCAAGGCCTCTAGTAAGAAGCGGCATTTGGAACCGGCTTATTCTCTCTTTGCTGATGATGATGATGCTTATGAGACTTTCGGCAGAGTTATTCCATGATTCCGACTCCTCCGGAGACCGTCAGGGAGACTTTGACAGTGAACCTGGGTCTTCCTCGGGCGAGAACATGTGGCTCCCCGATGATACGGATAGACTTTTGTCTGCTGTATTCGAGACTTTGCACATTGCTCCCCCTAAGGCGGCCAAAAAGAAGCAGGGGGAGCTTTTCCGTCCTGATAGACAACGCCTGGTGTTTTTGGAGCAGGGTCATTTCTCCAAGATGGTTCTTAAGGAATGGGAGAGGCCCAATAAGCTACCCTCGGTGCCCAACGGGCTGGACAGACGGTATCCCTTTTCAGAGGAGTTGGTCCGTCTTTGGTCTTGTCCCCCGGAGGTGGACGCTCCCGTACTGGTGCTCTCCAATAAGTCTGTTATGCCTTCTCCGGACACTACTACCTTGCGTGATAATGCTGATCGGCACATGGATCAGCTCGCTTGTCATGCCTTTACGTCTGTGCCGCGGCTATTGTCGCCATTGCCATAAAGAAGGTTAGCACCTTGTGGAGGCAGCCCGATCCCGCAAGTGAGCGGACGAGTATAAGGAACTTTTGGTTTGCACTGACTTTATTGCATTTGTGCTCTTGGCCATGGACGATGCTGTCCAGCTTGGCGGTAGGGCTTCGGCTTTACTGGTTGCTCTCCGTCGGTCTATTTGGTTGTGGCAGTAGGCGGCTGATGCTGCCGCCAAAAAGTCTCACTGGTGTTCCCTTCACGGGACTCCATCTCTTTGGGGAGTGTCTTGATCTCTTGACCAAGGATGGCCGGCTCCCTCAGCGCCGGAAGCAATCACGGCCCTTTCGGGGGTCTTTCGCCCCTTCCGAGGGGGACGCGGCTTTTCCTCCTCTGGCGGTCACAGGGACTCCTGGGGACGAGGTAGGTCCCGCGGGCGTCCCGGTCTCTCCTGGGGGCCCAAGTCCAAGGCCCCTCAGGCATGAGGAGGCGCCCTCACCCATCCGGGTAGGGGGACGCCTTCTGCTCTTTGCTCACGGCTGGAGACAACATGTCTCAGACCGATGGATTCAGGAGGTGGTGTCCTCCGGCTACAAGATAGAGCTGGCAGCTTGGCCGCCCCCGAGTTTTCTTCGGTCCCGGATCTCCCTAAACCCCGTGACCGGGCAGGGCTTGTGGTTGGCTGTCCAACGACTTCTATTGTCCGGAGTGATTTGCCCTGTGCCTCTTCAGGAGCGGGGTCGGGGGGTTCTACTCCAATCTGTTCACGATGCCCAAGAAGGATGGTTCCCTGAGACCCATCCTTGACCTGAAGGGCCTCAACAGATTTGTCAGGTTCAAACACTTCCACATGGAGACCTTACAGTAGGCGGTGAGCTCCCTTCAGCTCGGCGACTTCATGACCACTGTGGACATCAAGGATGTCTATCTGCACGTTCCTATCTTCCGGGGACATCAGAAGTTCCTGAGGTTCGCCTTGGAGGATCAACACTACCAGTTTGGGGCCTTGCCGTTCGGTATCTCGGGTGTTCACCAAGGTGTTGGCGGGTGTCATGGCCCTCCGAAGGCCAGGGCATTTGCATTCTTCCTTACCTGGACGACTTGCTGATTGCTGCTCAATCTTTTTAACAGGCCGAGAGCGATACTCAGAAGGTATTGTCCACTCTCGAAGCTTTCGGTTGGGTGATTGATTATCCCAAGTCTTCAATCACTCCGTCATTGGTGAGGTCCTTCCTGGGCATGACGTTGGATACTTCTCAGGTCAAGGTGTTCCTTCCTCAGCAGAAGGTGAGAGGGTCTTCAGACGCAGGCGTGGACTTTGTTGTCGTGCCCACATCCCTCCATCTGTTTGGGGATGCAGTTGGTGGGCCTCATGGTGTCGTGCTTCGAGGCTGTACCCTTCGCTCAGTTCCACATGAGACCGCTTCAGTTGAATCTTTTGGCCATTTGGGATCGGTCACAGGAGTCCCTGGAGCAAGAATTTACTCTGTCCCCTCTGGCCAGTCAGTCCCTCTCGTGGTGGTTGGACTCGAGAAACCTTCTAGTGGGCAGGTCCTTTCTCCCTCCATCCTGGGAGATTGTCACCACGGACGCCAGTCTGACTGGTTGGGGAGGGTTCTGGCAATCTCTAAAGTTCCAGGGCCAGCGGGGTCAGCAGGAGGCTCATGTACCTATCAATCTTCTGGAGCTGAGAGCGATCAGGTTGGTCCTCTCTCAGTTGACTCCCCACCTATGGGGTCGTGCTGGCCAGGTTCGCTCGGACAATGAGACAGCAGTCGCCTACATCAATCATCAGGGCGGGACTCTGTGCAAACGAGCCCTCAAGGAAGTGTCCCTGATCCTGTCTTGGGCAGAGGAGAATGTTCCCTGCATCTTGACGGTTTACATCCCGGGGGTGGAGAACCAGGAGGCGGACTCCCTGAGCTGGGGGTTGTCTCGTCTGGGGGGAATGGTCTCTCGGCTACAAGATCTTTCATGTCCTGTGTCGCCGCTGGGGTCAGCCGGACATGGACCTGTTTGCGTCCCGTCACAATCACAAGCTTCCAAAATTCGTCTCCCTATCAAGAGATCCTTCGCCACGGACGCGCTAGCAATTCCTTGGACGGAGTTTCGATTCCTCTATGCCTTTCCTCCCTTTCCTCTGCTGGGTCATGTTGTGCGTAAGATAGCCCAGGAGGGGGTACCGACCATTCTGGTGGCCCCCCGCTGGCCGAGAAGAGTATGGTTCGCGGACATCGTCCAGATGGCGGTGGATCACTTTGTCACCTCTGTTGATGACTGCACCTCTGTCAAGGACTGCACCTCTGTCAAGGACTGCACCTCTGTCAAGGACTGCACCTCTGTCAAGGACTGCACCTCTGTCAAGGACTGCACCTCTGTCAAGGACTGCACCTCTATTCCCATCTCACCACCTTGTCTTACTTTTAAAAGAGCTTGATCAGCACCCTCGGTGTCATCCCCCACACCCACGCCTGGTCATGACCCCTAGTGACACTAACGCTTGCGATCGGGAGTCGCAATCTGAGGTTTCCGCCAGATTGCCCAACATTGAGAGGTTGATTGCTAGCTCTGCAGCCCGTAAGGCTCCAGCTAAAAGACAGCATGTGGCGCCCGCTGCGCCTGCCTTTACCTTTTGGACAAGATGATTTCCTTGATGGATAAGGGATTGCCAGCTTCTGTTGTTGATACCATGATTAGGGCTAGGAAGAAGTCCTCATCCTTGATCTACTACAGGATCTGGCATGCTTACATTTCCTGGTGTGTGTCCAAGTCTCTTCCTTGTTGGGTGTTTTCTATCCCCAGGATTCTGGAATTTTTGCAACATGGTTTGGATTCGGGCCTTCAACTTAGTTCCCTCAAGAGACAGGTGTCAGCTCTGCCAATTTTTTTTCCAAAGATCCTTTGCCAATCACCGGTTGGTTAAGACTTTTTTCCAGGGAGTTACTCATGTGCGTCTGCCACGTAAGCCTTTGCTACCGGGTTGGGACCTGAATCTAGTGTTGTCTGCTCTGCAGGGTCCTCCCTTTGAGCCTATTCGTGGGGCTGCTTTGCCCATTCTAACTCTTAAGGTGGCCTTTTTGGTGGCCATTACTTCTGTCAGGTGAGTTTCTGAGCTGGCGGCGCTTTCCATCAAGCCTCCTTATTTTGAGCGGCATCAGGATATGGTGGTGTTTCGACTTAAGCCGGATTTCTTGCCTAAGGTTGTGTCTGCTTTTCATCTCAATCAGGACATTGTTTTGCCTTCTTTGTGTCCTAAACCTGCTAATTCCGAGGAGCGGACCCTTCACTCTTTGGATGTTGTCAGGGCTCTGAAGTTTTATTTGGTTGCTACTGAGTCTTTCAGGAAATCGGATGCTCTTTTTGTTCTTCCTGCTGGACCTAGGAAGGGTTTGCCTCCGGCTAAATCCACGATCAGCAAGTGGATCCGTCAGGCGGTGGAGCAGGCCTATTCTGCTAAGGGGAAGGTTCCCCCTTTTAGTGTTACTGCTCATTCCCCTCGTGCTATTGGTGCGTCTTGGGCCTTTCAGCACCAAGCTTCTGTTGCACAAGTTTGTAAGGCCGCATACTTTTCTGTTCATACTTTTTACAAGGTTGATGTTAAGGCCTCTGCTGATGCTGCTTTTAGCCGCAAGGTACTCCAGGCAGTGGTGGTTTAAACTGCCTGCTGTTGCGCTTTGGGGATCCCACCCTACTTTATGGACACTGCTTTTGGAAGTCCCATATGTAATGACTTTGTGAAGCAGGCCATGCCATGCATTGGGAAAAAGACAATTCTGTGAGTACTCACCTGTAGAATTGCTTTTACCATGCATGGCACGGCCTGCTTCACCCCACCCTTGTTAACGTTGTTCTTGGTTGCCTCTTTATGGTGATTGTTCTAAGTTAGTTAGGGTTCTATTACCTGTTTTACCTTTATTTTTTCCCGGTTTCTTGAAATAACTGCTTGTCAACACTAAGTCTATGGTATTTCCGTTTTTATATGGTACCGGGAGGAGCCACAACTCTTCTGCAGTACACTGCGCCACCTTGTGGCGGAATAACCCAGATGTAATGACTTCCTGAAGCAGGCCGTGCCATGCATGGTAAAAGCAATTCTACAGGTGAGTACTGAATTGTACAGAATTGTCTTTTTCCCTATATCCAGCCCAGGACGTCCCAGAGTGATGACATGTGGGTATTCCGCCCCCAGGGGGCGCTCGACTGCAAGATCCAAAGCTGTCGCTCATCCCCGCCCCCTATAAAAGCAGGTGTCTCACTATGATTTCCCAGTGTTCATCTTGCAGTCTGGCTGCTGAAGATCGTTGGATACTCTGTCCTGGATTTTTGCAGCTGAGAGGGGCCTCCTAGCCCGTCGGCCGCTGTGGACCCTATTACCATTGATCCCGTGGACCCACTATTGCCTCCCAGCCATGGCTGATCAGGACTGTGACTGTAGGGAGAACGCCGGGGTCAGGCATTTGGCAAAGCTAGGCTCTAGGC
Source organism: Gastrophryne carolinensis (assembly GCA_027917425.1). NCBI lineage: Eukaryota > Metazoa > Chordata > Amphibia > Anura > Microhylidae > Gastrophryne > Gastrophryne carolinensis. The sequence continues at coordinate 497,545,388 of CM051236.1, forward strand.
CGCAGACCCTGTTTAATAGATAGCCGGCCATAGGCTGATGGTGAGCCTATGGGGGGGAGGGGGGGGGCACTTATGCCTACTGGCTTCATACCCTCCCTGCCCCACAAGCTTTATTTATGTGTCTTGTGTTTTTGGCAAGCCAGTCACTTTTACTCAGCACATGTTATACATACCTCCTTCGCTCCCTCGAGTAGGTCTCCTGCTCCTCTCTCCCCTCCATCTTATGGCTGCTACACTGGGAGGGGGGGGGGGGGGGGACGGGACGCCGTTCCGAGGCCGCAGCTTTTGTGACAGGCGGTGGTGGTGCGGGTGCGTGCACGCGTCGCACAGTCTTGTACGGGGGCCCCGCTGTAGGCCGCCCAGTGGCATTTTGGATGCGAGGGCTTCTCCCCCATCTTGGGGTGGACGCTCGTTTTCGTGCCGTGGGGGGGGGGTATGGTTGGGCGATCCGCACGATGATGCTTTGCGCGTCACTGCTGTGCGGCCCGCCCCTCGAGGAACGCGCAGCGCTGCTGGCTCTGCGCCATCTTGCTGCTGCCTCCCCTACTACGCTACCTGTGACCCCTCCGGTGCTTTGCTGCTGACGTTGTCGGTGTTGTGAGTCCCTCTTGCTAATATATATTGTTTATCTATTATGCGCATGTGCTGTCGGATACTGACTGCCACTTTTTTACTTGTGTCTTTTAGGTGGGCCCATTGATATATTGAGGGTTGTGGTTCCTCACGCCTCCCTTTTATTAAGAGGGATCACAAAAGAGGGACTTTATAAGAGGGCTAATTAGGTTTGGGCCGTCAGTCTTGTAACCTGCATACAAATTTTTTTCTAATCACCATAATGGAGGCATCTGGGGATAGTGAGCTAGGGGCCCCATCTGGGCGGGTGAAGCTCTGCCCCTTGTGCAGTGCATGCCCCCTGGGCGGATTCAGCACTGTTTGTACCACTTGCGCCAGGAGCGTCATTTTGCAGCATGATCGAGCGGGCATACCTGCCCCTAGCCTTTCATTGCCTGCGGCCTCTCCAGAACCCCCGCTGTTGTACTCAGCCCCCAGTAAGGGGGAAGCCAACAGGTGGTCCCATGTTGATTTGGCATATAGGGTGGCCAGTCTCGAGAGACAGATCTCGCGAACAGCGCCTAAGAAGGCCTCGAGTAAGAGGCGGCACATCAAGCCCGTTTACTCGGATTATGATGATGATCTTTTTGAGGGTCTGGGCTCTGTGGAGGAGGGCGAGCTGCCAGATTCCCGGTCCACTGTGGCAGTCAGGCCACCCTCTCGGATATCCCAGAACCCATTGAAGGCACAGGGCCTGAGAATGGCCGTGCATCATCTCCTGCGGTTAGGTGTGATTTGTCCTGTACCTCGCCAGAAACAGGGTCAAGGCTTCTACTCCAATCTGTTCACCGTTCCCAAGAAGGACGGAACGTTGAGGCCCATCCTGGACCTCAAGGGTCTCAACAGGTTTGTCCGAGTCAGACATTTCCGCATGGAAACCTTACGGTCTGCGGTGAGCTCGCTTCGGCCCGGCGACTTCATAACCAAGGTGGACATCATGGATGCTTATCTGCACTTCCAGATATTCCAGGGGCATCAGAGGTTCCTGAGGTTTGCTCTGGAGGATCAGCATTATCAGTTTGTGGCACTGCCATTCGGGATATCCTCAGCGCCCCGTGTTTTCACCAAGGTGCTGGCGGTCATCATGGCTATCATGGCATTCGTGTTGTTGCCCTATCTGGATGATTTTCTGATTGCGGCTCAGTCCCTTCAACAGGCCGAGAGCGACACCCGGACAGTGTTATCCACTCTCGAGGATTTCAGCTGGGTAGTCAATTACCCAAAGTCTTCTATCACTCCCTCAGCTGTGAGGTCCTTCCTGGGCATGACGTTAGACACCTCTCAGGTCAAGGTATTCCTACCACAGCAGAATGTGTTGGGCCTCCAGACGCAGGTGCAGGCCTTGCGGTCTTGTCTTAGCGGCTAATGGTCTCATGCTTCGAGGCAGTGCCCTTCGCCCAATTTCACATGAGACCTCTTCAGTTGAGCCTGTTGACCGGATGCAGGAGTTGCTGGAACAGGAATTTTCACTGTCCCCCCTGGCCAGACAGTCCCTCTTGTGGTGGCTGGACTCCAGAAACCTATTGGTGGGCAAGTCTTTTCTGACTCCCCAGTGGGAGATAGTTACCACGGATGCCAGTCTTGACCGGCTGGGGAGGAGTTTGGCAGACGCAGAAGATCCAGGGACAGTGGAGTCTGCAGGAGAACCGCTTACCCATAAATCTCCTGGAGCTGAGAGCGATCCGGTTGGTGCTTCTTCGCTTGACTACCCATTTAAGGGGTTGTGCGATCCAGGTTCGCTTGGACAATCAGATGGCTGTCGCCTACATTAATCACCAGGGCAGGACTCGGAGCAAGCGAGCCCTCAAGGAGGTGACTCAGATTCTGTCTTGGTCAGAGGAGAATGTTCCCTGCATCTCGGCGATTTACATCCCCGGGGTAGAAAACCAGGAGGCAGACTCCCTGACAGGAGTGCCTCATGCCTGGGGGAATGGTCTCTCAGCAACAAGACCTTTCACGCTCTGTGTCTCCGCTGGGGTCAGCCGGACTTGTACCTGTTTGCGTCCAGACACAATCACAAGCTCCCAAGGTTCGTTTCCCTGTCAAGAGATCCTCTGCCACAGACACTCTGGCAATTCCTTGGACGGAGTTCAAGTTCCTTTATGCATTCCCTCCTTTTCCCCTCCTGGGCCGAGTGCTGCGCAAGATAGCCCAGGAGGGGGTACCAACCATCCTGGTGGTTCCTCGCTGGCTGAGAAGGAGTTGGTTTGCGGACGCATCCTAAGCTGGCCTCTTCTTGCCTTTTTATTAGTTTAATCTAATGGATTTGTGTGTGTTAGGTGTTTCACACTGGTTTGGTTGATGTGGCACATCTGGTAGTGATCCCTCAATGTATTGGGCAATATGGCTTACTTCAGCCTGAGGGAAGTCACTCAGGCTGTGTGTCTGGGTGAGGAGGGGGACGGGGCCGGGCGCTCGACGTGGCCGCGTTAGCCCCGCCCCCTCGTCGGCACGAATTGTACAGGCCTCCCTCTGGCCAGATCCGCGCTGCAGGGAGGGGGCGTGGCCTGGAAAGCGCGCCTTTGACGCTGGCACGTCCCCCCTTCTTCCTGGGTCTGGTTTTCCTCCTGGTCGGGGGCCATCTTGGAAATCTCCTGTGCTGCCGTGCTGCTCTTGGGGGTCAGGTAGGGGCCTGATGGCCTGTTTTCTTTGTGTGTTGGGGGTCACTCTCTGATATGGTAATTATATGCCTATTGTGTGTTGCAGATTGCTTCATATTGTGCATATTAAGGGGTTCCTCCTGGTCCTGGTGTCCCTAGGTTAAAATTACTCTCCTCTAAATCCTCCCACCGGGGACTTTTAAGGGGCATACCGGGTTGCTTAAGCGTAATTCCCTTCGGTCTTGCGACTGACCACTAAAAAATCACCATATAGAGGCTCCGCAGGATACTGGGCTAGGGCTCACCTTGGGGCAAGCCCGCCCATGTGTGGGGCATCCCTTACGGGAGAGGATGTACCGATCTGTACCCCATGCGCTCATAAGGCCATAATGCGGAAGTCTGGGTCCCAGCCTTCTGGGTCGGCTCCTCCCGCTTCATCGCCTTCCCCTCCCCGCTTGATCCGTACCCCGAGTGACATTGGTGCCAGCGGGGAGTCGCAGTAGGATGTTTGTGCCAGGTTGGCCAGCATTGAAAAGTTTGTTAGCACTGTGGGCAAGAAGGCTCAAGCTAAAAAGAGACATTTGTCGTCAGCACAGCCTGTGTGGGACGTGGATGAGGATTCTATGGATTTGTCAGATATTTCCCCTTTAGGGGAGGGGGAAGTGTTTGAGGAGACAGTCTGATTTTGTACAGTCTGGTGATGCTTTTGTGGGGCAGGCGCCTGGGGATGCCGTAGATACGGCTGCGGTTTTGTCGCATATGCTGGAGGTGTTGGATATTGATCCCCCGGAGGCGCCTCCCTTAAAGAAGGGGGAATTTTTGGGGGTCCGTAAGCCCCGTCTTGAATTCCCTACGCAGGATCATTTTGATGCTCTGATCCAGGGAGAGTGGGAGAGGCCCTGTCGGCTGCTCCCCAGGGATGGGACAATAAGTATCTCTTCCCGGTGGAGGCGGTCAAGCGATGGTCCTCTCCCCCTGAGGTCGATGCGCCTGTCTTGGGCTTGACCAATTCTTCTGTGTTAAACACCCCTGACGCAACCTCCCTTAAAGATGGCGAGGATAGGCGCCTGGATCAGATGGCCTGTCATGCTTTCGCCTGTGTGGGATCGGCCCTGCGGCCGGCTTGTTCATCTGCTCTAGTGTCGCTTGCTGCCAGGTCTCTTATTAGGGACTGGCTTAATGACGGTCAGGTTGATCCGGCTAGCGCTGAGTTCGCTACGCTTAAGAGGTGTGAACTATTCATGGATTTTGTGTTGTCTGCTATGGAGGATTCTATTGTCATGTGTAGCAGGACTTCGGCTCTATTGGTGGCCATGCGCAGGTTGGTCTGGCTGCGTCAGTGGACAGCGGATTTTGGGGCTAAGAAGTCTTACAGCTCTTCCCTTCATGGGTGCGCGGCTGTTTGGTGATAAATTGGATGCTGTTGCTAAGGGAGGTAATTTACCTCAGCGGAAGAAACAGCGCCATCCTTTTTTTTGGGGGGGGGGGGTTCTTTCACCCTGTCTTTTCGTGGAGCCAGAGCAACTTGGGGCCTGCCCGTCTCTGGTGTCAGGGGCTCGTCCTGGAACAGGGGCAGAGGTCGGGCGCGCCCGACTGCTACCTGGGGTGACCTCGGCACCGCGGGTCTTCACCAAGGTCTTGGTGGGAATAATGGCCTTGCTCAGGGCATTCGCATTGTGCCTTATCTGGACGACCTGTTGATCTCAGCTTCTTCCCTCAGTCAGGCGGAGCTGGACACCCACCAGGTGGCGTCGACTCTGGAGAAGTTCGGGTGGGTGATCAACTGCCCCAAGTCCTCTCTCTCTCCATCACAAGTGATTTCATTTCTGGGCATGAAGCTGGATACCATTCAGGCCAGAGTGTTTCTGCCCGAGACTAAGGTGCAGGGTATTCAGGATCTGATCCGTCTTCTTCAGGCCAGACCTTGTCCCTCTATCCGACAGGGGATGAAACGGGTGGGCCTGATGGTGTCCTCCTCTCACATGAGATCTCTTCAACTTCACCTATTGACGCATTGGGACAGGTGTCCCCAGTCTTTGGATCAATCTTTCAGGATGTCTCCCAGGGTTCGGCAGTCCCTTCGGTGGTGGCTGGAGTCGAGCAATCTGTTGAAGGGCAGGTCCTTTCTGGTCCCTTGTTGGGAGACGGTTACCACGGATGCCAGCCTGTCGGGCTGGGGAGGAAAAGTCATCAGTTCAGAGGGGTGTGGCGCCCTCAGGAGGCTCACAACCCCATCGATGTCTTGGAGCTCAGGGCCATCCGACTTGTTCTGCAACGGCTGACGTCGCAGTTACGGGGTCTGCCGGTTCAGGTTCGGTCCGACAATCGAACGGCGGTGGCCTACATCAATCACCAAGGAGGGACTCGCAGCAGGGGTGCCCTCAAGGAAGTCTCTCTGATTCTACACTGGGCGGAAAACATTGTTCCTTGCATTTCGGCAGTTTACATTCCGGGAGTGAGCAGGGGATCCTCTCGCCAAGGAGAGTGGTCTCTCCACCCCGAGGTTTTTCTGGATCTTTGCCGCAGGTGGGGGACTCCAGAGGTGGATCTCTTTGCCTTGAGGCACAATCACAAACTTCCGGCCTTTGTGGCTCTTTCCCATGATCCTCTAGCATTGGCAGTGGATGCCTTGTCCCTTGCCTGGAAGGATCTGGGGTTTCTGTACCTGTTTCCGCCCGTCGCCATGCTGGGCAAGGTAGTTCGCAAACTGATTCTGGAGGGGGCATCAGCAATTCTGGTGGCTCCAAGGTGGCCAAGAAGGGTTTGGTACGCAGACGTGATAAGGCTGGCGGTAGATCAGTACCGGCTTCCCGTGTTGCCGGATCTATTGTCTCAGGGTCAACTACCCCAATTTACAAACGCTGGCTTTGACGGCTTGGCTGCTGAGACCTTCATTCTGAAGGAGGAAGGTTTGTCTGAGGCCGTTGTCCAGACCTTGATTAGAGCTAGGAAACGGTCTTCTTCTGGCATTTACTATAGGACTATAGGACGTAGGAGGTCCTACATTGATTGGTGTAAGGCTAGGGCCTTGCCTTGTAGGGTGTTTTCTATTCTTAGGATTCTGGAGTTTCTTCAGCATAATCTGGATCTTGATTTCCAGCTTAGTACCTTGAAAGGACAGGTTTCGGCTCTGTCGTTTTTTTTCCAGAAGTCTTTTGCTTTGCACCCGCTGTTTAAGACTTTTTTCCAAGGAGTCGCGCATGTGCGGCCTCCTAGGAAGGCGGTGGTTCCTGTTTGGGATTTGAATTTGGTTCTGTCGGCTCTACAAGGTCCGCCTTTTGAGCCACTACAGGATACTGCTCTTTCTATTCTCACTCAGAAGGTTGCCTTTTTGGTGGCTATTACCTCTGTTTGGCGTGTCTCTGAGTTGGCGGCTCTGTCGATTCAGGCCCCTTATTTTGAGAGGCATCAGGATAAGGTGTTTTTTCGCTTTAAGCCAGATTTTTTTCCTAAGGTGGTGTCTGCTTTCCTTCTCAATCAGGATATTGTTCTCCCTTCCTTGTGTCCTAAGCCTAACAATGACAAGGAGAGGGTTCTGCACAATTTGGATGTTGTTAGCTGTATTAAGTACTACTTAGTGACTACTTCTTTCCGCAAGACGGACGCCTTTTTCGTGGTGCCCTGCGGGCCCAGGAAAGGTTTGGCGCCCGCCAAGTCTACCATTAGCAAATGGATTCGTTAGGCCATTGTTGGGGGCCTATTCTGCTAAGGGGAGGACTCCCCCTTTTAGGGTCACTGCGCACTCTACTCGTGCTGTTGGTGCATCCTGGGCTTTTCAGCACCATGCTTCTGTTGAACAAGTTTGTAAGGCTGCTACTTGGTCTTCCGTTCATACTTTTTCCAAGTTTTACAAGGTTGATGTGCGGGCTTCAGCGGATGCTGTTTTTGGCCGCAAGGTTCTGCAAGCTTCAGCGGTTTGAGTTGGTACATTCTCTTACTGTTTTCTGGTTCCCACCCATGACGGACACTGCTATTGGATGTCCCAGATGTCATGATGTTCTAAGTGCAGTGTATGGCACACTTAGAATAATACCGTTTTGTGAGTACTCACCTTTAAAACGGGTATTATGAGTGTGCCATACGCTCCACTTCGCCCCACCCCCTTTTTTTCAGGTATTCTGGGGCTTTTATATGGTGAACCTTTGGTTTTGATTGTTTAGGTTATAATTGGTTCTTCCTGGTTCCCTTACTACACTTTTTCACTGGGGAATTGGTGGGAGGTCCCAGGTATATATGGGCCAGGAGGGGCTTTCTTTTTTTGCATATCATCTCTGCAGAAGTTCGCCCTCTACTGGAGAATAACCCAGATGTCATGATGTTCGAAGTGGAGTGTATGGCACACTCATAATACCTGTTTTAAAGGTGAGTACTCACAAAACAGTGTTTTTGAGCGGCATAAGGATAAGGTGGTTTTTCGCTTTAAAGTGGATCAACACCCAGGATTTTCACTATTGGGGGTCCGCGGGGCCCCGCTGTGTGAAACCCCCCAGAAAGCCCAAAAATCCTCACCGCCGACGGACAAGCTGAGGCCGCAGCCTCTCGCGCGTTCCTCTTACAGGGTGCGCGCCCTGCTAGAGGGACTCGCGAGAGACGACGGAGAAGGTAAGGTTTGTGGGCGTGCGGGGGGGTTTCACACAGCGGGGAATCCCGATTTCGGATGCCCCGCGGGAAGGGAGCTGATCAGTGGTGGGTGTTGGTCCACTTTAAACCTCATTTTTTGCCTAAGGTCGTTTCTCCCTTTCACCTTAATGAGGAAGTTGTCTTACCTTCCTTCTAATTCTAAGGAAAGGACACTCCATACCTTGGATGTGGTCAGAGCCATTAAGTATTACCTGGTTGCGACTGAATCCTTCAAGAAATCGGATTTGCTCTTTGTCCTAACAGAGGAATCTAGGAAAGGTTTGCCACCAGTAAGTGGATCAGACAGGTGGTGGCGCAAGAAACCCCCTTTTCGTATTACTGCTCATTCTACCAGAGCTATTGGTGCCTCCTGGGCTTTTCAGTACCAGGCATCTGTTGAACAAGTTTGTAAGGCCGCCGCTTGGTCTTCAGTTCATACCTTTACCAAGTTTTACAAGGTTGATGTTAGGGCCTCACCTGATGCTCTTTGGCCGAAAGGTGCTTCAGGCGGTAGTGAAATGAACTACATGCTGTTCTGCACAGGGGATCCCGCCCTAATGGACACTGCTTTAGGATGTCCCACTGACTGGACTGGATATAGGGAAAAATACAATTCTGTGAAACTCGCCTGTAGAATTATTTTTGAGCATATCCAGTCCAGGTCGTCCCACCCCGCCCTTTTTTTCATTATCTCTTGTTTGCCTTTTATGGAGATTACCTTTTTTTATCTTGGACGGTTGTCCTTAAGGTTTTGCGTTGGAGAGCGTACATGCTGAAGCTATGTGAAGTAACATGGATTCTTGGCCTTCCCGCCTGTCTTTTGTTTTTACTGCTTTTTAACCACTGGGAAATCATAGTAAGACACCTGCTTTTATAGGGGGCCGGGAGGAGCGACTGTATTGGATCTTGTAGTCGAGCGCCCCCTGGGGGCAGAATACCCACATGTCATCACTCTGGGATGACCTGGACTGGATATACTCAAAAACAATTCTACAGGTGAGTTTCAAAGAATTGTGTTTTTTCTAAGGTTGATTAAATGGCAGATTTCTGCACTCTTAACTTCCAGCTTCAGTCTACTCTACTCTTACTAGGAAGGTGAGGAGAGGAGTATGGCACTGGTGCTGGAAAAAATAAGACAAATGGTGAAAGTGTATTAATCAATTGAACAATAGAAATGTACATCTCCATCCCTACCGGTCTGTGTATCCAACAGAGCATCGATCGCTGGCAGGGCTTGTAGATAATTTACAACTTTATTGCGTCTCAAAAAATTCCAGTAAAATGTGTTATCCTCGGAAAAGATGTAACTTGTTGAATGTACAGACCTGTTTTTTTTTTTTTTCAACTAATGTATTGAATTTGTGTTTCCATCCTGGAAGTGGTTCAACCTGCTGAGCTGGGAACCAGCGTCTCCATAACACTCGAGGAGCTGGATGCATTGCTCTATCGTCCCCAGGAGGGAGAATGGGGAGACGGTGACACAGACAGTCAATGCGAACGCATTATTTGTGGCATCGATCAGCTTCTTAATATGGGTAAGAACTGAAAATATCTTGATAAGCCTCACCTACAAGACTTTTGCACAATTAGTGATGGCAGTGTAAAAATTAGAAGATATACTCAAGCATTACACATGTGGCTTGGCCTTTATTTGCACTTGAGATATCACAAAGGCAAAATTATTTTCATGGCTCAGCCTACTGTTAAGACTCATGGGTAAATCCTGCTGCTATTCTGTATGTGCCACGTGAAAGCAGTCTTTACCTTTTTTAAAGTGCACAAAAAGTCTAAATTAAAAAGCCGTCCAGAGGACTTACTTTACCTTCCCAGCACAGGTCCGTATGTGGGCTGTGCAGCTGCTTCTGCTAAGGTACTTCCGGGTTCACTAATAAACAGGAAGCTGCAGACTACTGGCTGGTGACATCAATCACTGCCGTAAGTATGCAGCTTCTTTCCCGGGGACTTATCCAGCACCCGCTCCCACTTACCATGCCGGAAGTGGAGAAGACAGACGCTTTCTAGGAGGGGCTGACGACCAGGCGCGAGGTCAAAGGCTGTACCCAGGAGGATTGTGGGATACATATCAAGTGAGAAGTCGCAGCACTGCTGTAAGGGCCTGAAGCTAGAACCCACACAGGAGTCCTGTCTGTATTGTCCTCATGGCAGCGCTGGCTAGCAGAGTAGTATTTCCAGTAAAATAATGAAAGGTGTATGGGAAAGCTTACAGGCATTGCAACAGTCAGTGGTGGGAATTGTAGCTAGGATGCTGCTTCCTGATTTTCTGATCTCTTTGCTGCCAAACACTATTTCACACTTTTATAACTGATCTTTATTTTTATTGACAGAGCTGGCTGCTCCTTTTGCGATGCCTGTGGATTTGAACGTGTACCCGGAGTATTGTCTGGTAGTGGCTTATCCTACAGATCTCAGCACCATACGGATGAGACTTGTCAACCGTTTTTACAGGTGAGATGTGCCATGGGCATGATGAATGCTGGACTAGAATAACTGCTTAATGATCAATGGGGGTCATGCTAATTATTTAGAGAAGCAAGTTTACCAAAACCTACACCCGAGTGAGGTGTTTTTTTTTTTTTCACACATGCCCCATGATTCCATGCTGGCCACTGGTGGGTTTTGTGCATTGGTGCAGTTAATTGGGAATTATTAAAACAAAAACAAAAAAAGTATTCTAAGCATACAGCACATCCTGCTCCATATATAGTAATAACATGTGGGTAATCCTCCGGCGCCGTGCACTGCAGACATGCAGAAAACAAGCTCCTCCCGGCCCTACATATACCGGAGGACCTCCCACAAATCCCCAGATTTCTCTGCAGTGCTGGAACTGCGAAGACATGAAGTATCATGCTCTCTCTATTCCATCCGTCTTCTTTGTGAATTAATGCCTCCCAGCCTGGGCTGCGTTGGTCGGGTGAAGGTAGGCAGCACCTAGTGTGCTTACGGAGCTAGACTCCACCGCAATCCCCCACCATAGGGTAGGCGGTTAAGGCGAATGGTGAGCCTTCAGTTGGATGCCCCTCCCGCACCTGTGCTCCACGCCCCGTGTAACGGTGAACCCCGAATATTGGGTCACCTTCCTCCCTAGATCCCCCCGTTAGTGGGGGGAAAAAGAGGGGGGGGGTTGTGTGTACGATGGCTAGACCTTGCCCTGATTACACTAGACACCTATAGCCTTTAATGGTTACCGGACTCAGAGCCGCGCTTCACATTTAAGTCTTTAGTTATCTGCAGTGCCTTTATTGTATTCACTTGGCACGTAAGGCGGCTCTGTTCGGGGACGCTACGACGTTTTTATCACTGTATTCACCCTGTCAGATTTTTTTCTCTGAGGTGATTTTTCTAACTTGACTGTTGCTTCTGATTGGCTGTGCGCCTTCGTGCTTCGCGCTCTCCAAGGGGGGGCGTGGCTCGTTTTGGCGCGTTCCGCGGCATCGCCGGCTCTGGCCCGCCCTTCGAGGTTCGCTTGGCGCCATTTCCTTCTCACATGCCCGTGGTGAAGACGGTCCTCCCCTCGCTGTTCTGTAAGTGCCCTCATGGGCGATTTTTTCCCTAACCTTTGCTTCTTCGCGCTTGGCTCTGACATCCCTGTTCCCCTTGTGTCTTTCAGACCGTGGTGTAGCGCCCGGTCCAGACCATTTTAAGAAATCACTCCCACTTCCCAGCGGGTGTTTGGGGCATCCAGGGTTGCTTTACAGCGTCAATCCCTACTGGCATATTGAATATAATAATCGCCATATAGAGCCAGCTCAGGATATTGTGAACGGGGTTCCCTCGGGACAAGCCCGTCTGTGTGTAGCTTGTTGGGTCTTACCTAGCAGCGGTGACAATGCACGGGTCTGCGTCCCTTGTGACAGGCAGGAGCTAGCCGGTCTCCCCACCTCTTCTGAGGCTGGGCCCGCACCTCGCCTTGCTTCCCCTACTCCCCCAAGCCTGAGCCTAACCCCCAATACTAGCGGGGATTCCCTTGCCAATTTGGCCACTAGACTGGCTAGTGTGGAAAACTTAATCGCTGGCTCCTTGGCACGTAAGGCTACTGCCAAGAGGCGTTATTTGAATCCTGAAGCTACTATTCTTCCTGTAGAATCTGACGATTTGCAGCTGTCCTATACACATTCCCCCTCAGAGGAAGGGGAACTGTTTTCTGACTCAGGGTCCTATGACGATGAGTCCAGGAGTCAGGATGAGTCTGGTTCTGATCATTGGTCCCAGGATGACATTGATAGACTGCTGACCCAGATCTTTGATGTGTTATCCCTCTCTCCCCCTCCCGCGGCTCCACGCCAAAGGGGTGATCTGTTTTCATACCGCTAGGGTGCGGTTGGAGTTTCCTGAACAAACTCATTTTAATAATCTCGTCCTGAAAGAATGGGAACATCCCGGCAAACTCCATGGGGTCCCTAAAGCTGTGGATAAGAAGTATCCATTTCCTGCCGACCTGATCAAGTGTTGGACATCGCCGCCCGAGGTCGATGCCCCGATCCTTGGTCTGTCCAATACCTCGATCATGCACTCCCCTGACACTACTACGCTGCGGGATTTGGAGGATCGGCGGGTTGACCAACTGGCATGTCATGCCTTTGCATTTGGGGGAGCGTCGCTCCGCCCGGTTTGCGCCTTAGCCATCACGGCGGTGGCGCTCAGGACTGTGGTTAAGACTGCTCTTGAAGGGGCAGATGACTTGCCCTCTGACGCCACCAATGCTTTGGCTACCTGTGAGACCTTTGTCAATTATATCCTATCTGCATCGGATGATGCTATTAAGCTGAGTGCTAGATCCTCTGCTCTGGTGGTAGCCATAAGCCGGGCGGTCTGGTTACGCCAGTGGGCTGCTGACAATGTCGCCAAGAAGGCCCTTACGGGGCTTCCATTCAAAGGGCTGCGCCTGTTTGGAGAAAGGTTAGATATCTTCGCCAAAGGGGGCAAGTTGCCCCAGCGCAAGCGTCAGGTTCTGCCTTTTCGTGGTCCAAGCTCCCATTCGACCCCCTACCGCGGGGCTAAACAGGGAAGAGGGGTGTCCTTCGCCGGGTCTCGAGCTGATTCCTGGAACAAGAACAGAGGACGCCGTCCCAGTTCTTACTGGGGGCCCAAGCCCAAAGCCCCTCCCAAGACCCCCCAAGCATGAAGGGGCGCCTTCGCCCGTCAGGGTGGGGGGACGTTTACAGCACTCCGAGCATGTCTGGAGACGCCACGTCCCAGACCGGTGGATTCAGGAGGTGGTGTCCTCCGGTTACAAGATAGAGTTTGCTGTACTGCCCCCCACCAGGTTCGTCGGGTCCCGAATCCCACAGGATCCTGCCTCAGCTTGAGTCTTAATGCTGGCGGTGCAGGACCTTCTGGATCTCTGGGTCATTTGCAAGGTCCCCTTAAGAGACAGGGGCATGGGGTTTTATTCCAACCATTTTACGGTGCCCAAAAAGGACGGAACAGTCAGACCCATTCTGGATTTAAAAATCCTAAACAGATTTGTCAGAAACAAACATTTTCGTATGGAAACTCTGCACTCGGCCATTGCCTCGCTGCGCCCAGGGGACTTCATGACATCTGTGGACATCAAGGATGCTTATCTGCACGTTCCGGTGTTTCCAGGGCACCAAAGGTTTCTCAGATTTGCGCTGCTGGATCAGCATTACCAGTTTGTGGCCCTGCCATTCAGCCTTATGTCAGCTCCTAGGGTGTTCACCAAGGTGCTGACAGGAGTAATGTCTCTGTTGAGGCAAAAGGGCATACGTGTGTTGCCCTACCTGGACGATATACTCATCACCTCTCGGTCTCTGCGGCAGGCAGAATTGGACACGCGGTTGGTGGTGTCCACCCTGGAGTCCTTCGGCTGAGTGATCAATTACCCAAAGTCCTCTCTGTCCCCCTCCTCAGTGACCCTGTTTCTGGGGATGATTCTGGATTCAGTTCAGTCAAAGATATTCCTTCCTCCACTGAAGGTGGAAGTTCTGACAACGCAGGTGAGGTCCCTGCTCTCGAGTCCTCATCCCTCCATCAGGCAGGGAATGCAGTTGGTGGGCTCGATGGTGGCAAGCTTCGAGGCGGTGCCCTTTGCACAATTCCATTTGAGAACCCTGCAGCTTCACCTTCTGTCAGTATGGAACAAGGACCCAGCGTTCTTGGACAAGATCTGGGTGCTTCCCCCCTCGGTCAGACAATCCCTTGCGTGGTGGCTGGACCACAGGAATTTGACAAGGGGCACATCCTTCCTGGCTCCCTCCTGGGAGACGGTCACAACGGATGCCAGTCTGACGGGCTGGGGGGGATTCTGGAAGTCTCTGCGCTTCCAGGGAAGGTGGGGCCCTCAGGAGGCCCATCTCCCTATCAATGTCCTGGAACTCAGGGCGGTCAGATTGGTGCTGGAACTATTGACCCAGCACCTGAGGGGTCTGGCAGTTCAGGTACGCTCAGACAACAGGACGGCGGTGGCCTACATCAATCATCAGGGAGGAACCCGGAGCAAGGAGGTGTCTCTGATTCTAACATGGGTAGAGACCAATGTTCAATGCATTTCGGCTGTCTACATTCCGGGGGTGGAAAACCTGCTAGCAGATGCTCTGAGCAGGGGGTCTTCCCGTCAGGGGGAGTGGTCCCTCTGCAACAGGGTATTTCAGTCCCTGTGTCACCGTTGGGGTGTGCCAGACGTGGATCTGTTTGCGTCCCGTCACAATCACAAGCTCCCGAGCTTTGTATCCCTGTCTCAGGATCCTCTGGCTCTGGCCTCGGATGCCCTGTCAATGTCTTGGAGGGAGTTTCGGCTCCTGTATGTGTTTCCACCAATTCCCCTTCTGGGCAGGGTGCTGCGCAAGATAACTCTGGAAGGGGTACCCGGGATTCTGGTGGCTCCAAGGTGGCCAAGAAGTGTGTGGTTCGCAGACGTGGTTCAAATGGCAGTAGATCAGTACGATCTGCCAAGGTTGCCAGACCTTCTAACTCAATGGTCGCTACGCCATCCCAATTTATTAACTCTGGCTTTGACGGCTTGGCTATTGAAACCTCCATCTTAATGGAAAAAGGTTTGTCTGCTTCTGTAGTGGCTACCATGGTGCAAGCCAGGAAGAAGACTTCGGCTGCTATCTATTATAGAGTATGGCGTGCTTACATTGACTGGTGTGAATCAAGGTCCCTTCCCTGCAGGGAATTCTTAGTCTCCAGGGTGCTGAAGTTCTTACAACATGGTCTAGACTTAGGTCTTAAGCTTAGTACTCTGAAGGGCCAGGTTTCGGCCCTGTCTATCTTCTTTCAGAAGACCTTTGCCCAGCACCCTCTTATCAAGACTTTCTTTCGGGGGTCACTCATGTGCGTCCTCCTCGGAAACCTATGGTTCCTGTTTGGGATTTGAATTTGGTTCTGTCGGCCCTGCAGGGCCCTCCTTTCGAGCCTATTCATGAGGCCGCTCTCGCTGTTCTCACGCTCAAGGTTGTCTTCCTGGTAGCTATCACTTCGGTGAGACGTGTGTCTGAGTTGGCTGCCTAGTCTATTCAGCCTCCCTACTTTGAGAGACACCGGGATAAGGTGGTGTTTCGCTTCAAGCCAGACTTTCTGCCTAAGGTTGTGTCTGCATTTCATTTGAATCAAGATATTGTACTTCCTTCCTTGTACCCTAATCCTAGTAACCCTAAGGAGAGGGTTTTGCATTTCTTGGATGTGGTTAGGTGTGTCAAGTCTTACCTGGTTACCACTCAGGCCTTTAGGAAGACGGATGCTCTCCTCGTTGTGCCTCATGGGTCTAGGAAGGGTTTGGCTCCTGACAAGTCTACCATCAGTAAATGGATTCGTCAGGCTGTGGTTCAAGCCTATACTACTAAGGGGAAGACTCCCCCTTTTGTCTTACTGCTCATTCTACTAGAGCTGTTGGGGCTTCTTGGGCTTTTCAGCACCAGGCCTCTGTGGAGCAAGTTTGCAAGGCCGCTACTTGGTCTTCTGTTCACACCTTTACAAGGTTGATGTTAAGGCCTCAGCTGACGCTGTGTTTGGCCGCAAGGTTTTGCAGGCGGCAGTAGTTTAGACTGCTTGCTGTTGCCTTCTGTTGGGGATCCCACCCTTCTTTACGGACACTGCTATTGGATGTCCCACACGTTATTACTATATCTGGAGCAGGACGTGCTGTATGCTTAGAATAATACAACTCTGTGAAGTACTCACCTGTAGAGTTGATATTATATGCATACAGCACGTCCTGCTCCACCCCACCCTGGTTTCACTTTGTTCTGGATCCCCTGTTTGGTGATTGTTATCTTTGATATTATTGCCAGTTTTGGGTGGTTGTTTTCTCCTGGCCTCTCATTCTCACTACTTTTCAATGCTGGTGATTTGTGGGAGGTCCTCCGGTATATGTAGGGCCGGGAGGAGCTTGTTTTCTACATGTTTGCAGTGCACGGCGCCGGAGGCGGAGGATTACCCACGCGTTATTACAATATCTGGAGCAGGACGTGCTGTATGCTTATAATATCAACTCTACAGGTGAGTACTTCAGAGTTGTATTATTGCACTTTTTTTTGTTAAACTTAGAGGAACACAGAGAAATTTCCCTTTTCCCTTGATTTTACTTTGCTCCCTTTGGCCCTGCTAGCGTCTAAGCTGCCTGAATGGCTAAGCAGCCAAGCGAAGCCAAGGGAACTGCCAGTCGCATAACCCTGCTCAGATTCTAGCTATGGCGTTCCCGTGCCTGCCATTCAGAAAGGCCTGGTGCGTGTAGATGCACAGCTATAGGTGAGCGGCTTCAGTGTAGAAGGGAGGCAGGGGCCCCGCGATCAGGTGAGTGAGACTGGTGATCTGGTGGTGGTGGGGGGGGGGTTCACATAGCAGGGTATCCCAATTTCTTGCTACAGGGTGTAGGACTTCCTTGTTAAAAAAAAAAAAAAAAAAAACATATGTCAGTTTCACTTCACACCCGAAAACACATCCAAAGTTAAGTTTGTCACCAAATAATTAGCATGACCCCCATTGCCCTAACCCAAAATTGTATTGCAGAAGGATAACGGCCCTGATTTGGGAAGTGAGGTACATCGAGCACAATGCCAGCATCTTTAATGAACCCGGCAGCAGCATCACCAAAACCGCCAAGAAGATCACAGACCTGCTGCTAAAATTCATAATGTAAGTATTGCTCCTTTTTTTAATCTTCTTGCCCTATGTCCTTGTGGAACCTTTTATTGTCATGTTTGTGAAAAATCAATCATTATAGAACATCGAAACATGGCCCCTGTGGAAGGAGGCATATAATACCATTTTGTGAATACTCACCTTGTAAAATGGGTATTGTAAGTATGTCACACACCCCGCTTCAAGATAATCATTACATGTGGGTAGTATGGTCTGAAGAGGGCGATTTGCAGAGATGATTGGAGGAAAGAAAGCCCCTCCCAGTCCATAAATACCTGGGACCTCCCACTCATTACCCAGTATAAAGAAAGCAGTAAGGTAAGGGACCAGGAAGAGCCAAATATTAGTCATAACAACACAAGGTTCACAAAACGATGGATCCAGAATACAAAAGGGCGGGTTGAAGCGGGGTGTGTGACATACTTACAATACCCATTTTACAAGGTGAGTATTCACAAAATGGTATTATTCTAAGTATGTCACACACCCCGCTTCAAGATAATCATTACATGTGGGACATCCAAAAGCAGTGTCCATAAAGGGTGGGGATCCAAAACAAGGCATAAAGCACAACTTAAACTACTGCAGCCTGCAGAACTTTGCGTCCAAAAACAGCATCCGCTGAGGCCCAAACATCACCCTTGTAAAAACTTTGAAAAAGTGTGAACAGAAGACCAGGTAGCGGCCTTGCAAACTTGCTCAACAGAGGCCTGGTGCTGAAAAGCCCAGGAAGCCCCAACCGCACGAGTAGAATGAGCTGTAACACGAAGGGGAGGATTTCTCCCCTTAGCAGAAAAGGCCCCGACAATGGCCTGACGAATCCACTTACTGATGGAAGACTTAGCGGGCGCCAAAACCTTTCTTGGGCCCAGAGGGTACCACAAAGAAGGCATCAGTCTTACGAAAGGCAGACGTTACCACCAAATAGTACTTCACAACTCGAACCACATCCAGGGAATGCAGGACCCTCTCCTTTTCGTTACTGGGATTAGGACACAGAGAGGGCAAAACAATGTCTTGGTTTAAGTGAAAAGGCAGAAACCACCTTAGGAAGGAAATCCGGGTTAAAACGGAAAACCACCTTGTCCTGATGTCTTTCAAAATACGGGACCTGAATGGACAGAGCCGCCAACTTAGAAACACGCCGAACAGAAGTGATAGCTACCAAAAAGGCCACCTTCTGAGTAAGGGAAGACAAGGCAATATCATGCAAGGGCTCAAAGGGAGGACCCTGAAGAGCAGAAAGAACCAAATTCAAATCCCAAACCGGAATCAGAGCCTTCCTAGGGGGCCGCACGTGCGTAACCCCCTGGAAAAAGGTCTTAACCAGCGGATGAAGCGCAAAAGATCTTTGGAAAAACACCGCCAGGGCAGACACCTGCCCCTTCAGAGTATTAAGTTGGAGCCCTAGATCCAAACCATGTTGCAGGAACTCCAGGATTCTAGAAATAGAGAATTCCCTGCAAGGGAAAGCCCTAGTCTCACACCAATCAATATAAGACCTCCAAGTCCTATAGTAAACGGAAGAAGAAAACCTCTTCCTAAAGACCTTCCTCCTTCAAGATGGAGGTTTCCGCAGCCACGCCGTCAAAGCCAGCGTTGGTAAATTGGGGCAACGTAGATGACCCTGTGTGTGCAGATCCGGCAGCAGGGGCAGAACGAACTGATCTTCTGCTAACCTTACCACGTCTGCGAACCAAACCTGTCTTGGCCACCTTGGAGCCGCCAGAATTGCTGACGCTCCTTCCAGAGCCAGCTTGCGCACTACTCTGGCTACCATGGGAAACGGAGGGAACAGATACAGAAACCCCAGATCCCTCCAGTTCAGGGACACGGCGTCCGTCGCGAAGGCTAGCGGATCCTTCGCCAGAGACACAGATGCCAGAAGTTTGTGATTGTGACGGGAGGCAAAGAGGTCCACCATCGGTGAACCCCACCTGAGACAAATTGAACGAAACACCTTGGGACTGAGAGGCCACTCCCCCTTGCGGGCAGACCACCTATTCAGAGAGTCCGCCTCCGAGTTCTCTACTCCCGGAATGTGAACTGCCGAGATGCACGGGACGTGGCTCTCCGCCCAGTCCAGAATCAATGACACTTCCCTGAGGGCACTCCTGCTGCGAGTCCCTCCCTGGTGATTGATGTAGGCAACCGCCGTCCGATTGTCCGACCGAACCTGGACCGGCAAGCCCTGCAGGAGATGAGTCAGACGAAAAAGAACCATTCTGATGGCTCTCAATTCCAGAATGTTGATAGGCTCGTGGGATTCCAGGGGTCCCCACAACCCCTGAAATTGCAGATCATTCCAGAAGCCCCCCCATCCTGAGAGGCTGGCATCCGTGGTGACCACCTCCCAACGAGGAGTCTGAAAAGACCTGCCCTTCAACAGATCGGTTGAGTTCAGCCACCATCTGAGTGGTCGGCGAGACATCAGAAAGAATTGATCCAGCGACAGAGGAGATCTGTCCCAGACAGACAATAGATGGAGTTGTAGCGTCCTCGTGTGAAACTGGGCAAAGGGGACTGCCTCGAAGGAGGCCACCATCAACCCCACCAGTCTCATTCCTAGTCGAATGGTCGGACAAGGAATGGACATGAGCGACCGAATCAATTCCTGAATCAAAAGAACCTTGGATTGAAGAAGGAACACTCTGGCCTGATCTGTATCCAGAGACATTCCCAGAAAGGATACTATCCTGGACGGGTAAAAGGAGGACTTGGGATAGTTGATCACCCAGCAGAACCTCTCCAGAGTGGATATTACCGTCCTGGTGTCCAATTCCGCTTGGCTGAATGATGATGCCATGATGAGGAGATCGTCCAGATATGGCACTATGCGAATTCCCTGCGCTCTAAGAAGAGCCATCACCCCAGCGAGCACCTTGGTGAAAAACCCTTGGAGCTGTGGTGAGACCAAAAGGAAGAGCTACAAACTGAAAGTGCCGATCTTCCACCACAAACCTGAGGAATCTCTGGTGCGCGGGAAAAATCGGAACATGGAGGAAAGCGTCCTTGACGTCTATGGACGTCATGAAGTCCCCCTGACGGAGAGCGCGGATAGCTGAACGACGCGATTCCATGCGAAATTTTCGCAGCCTGATAAACCTGTTGAGGATTTTCAGATCCAGGATGGGCCGGATAGAGCCATCCTTTTTGGGGACCGTGAACAGATTTGAGTAAAATCCCCGACCCTGATCTGATAGGGGCACTGGCGAGATGACCTATATCTCCAGAAGACTTGAAAAGCGCCTCCCGAAGCCCCTGTGCGCCAGGTGCGTCCGGGGGCACCCTAGACCTGAAGAAAAGCGGAGGAGGACGGGACTCGAACTCCAACTTGTAGCCGGAAGACACGACTTCCCGGATCCGTTTGTCCGAAACCTCCCGAATCCAGATCAGAGAGAAGTGTCGCAGCTGTCCCCCCACCCGCACGGGTGAGGGCGCCCCCTCATTGCTGAGCAGGCTTGTTCGCAGGTTTTGGGTTAGGAACCCCAGTTGTATCCTGAGCGGGCACGTCCTCTGCCCCTATTCCAGGAATCTCCTCTAGTGGAAGGGAAGGCGAAACCTCTTCCTGCTCTGGATCCGCGAAAGGAATGATTGAAAGAAGCCGCCCCGCGAAAGGGACGTCGTTGCTTCTTGCGTTGAGGTAACTTACCCCCCTTAGCTACTGAATCCAATTTTTCTCCAAAAAGCCATAGCCCCACGAATGGGAGAGACGTCAGCGACTTTTTTGGCCCAAAGTCGGCCGCCCACTGGCGCAACCAAACTGAACGCCTTATAGTCACCATCAGAGCAGAAGCTCTCCAAGGCGGCTAACATGAAAGACAAGAATAACTCACAACGTTTAAGTCCCAGAAATTCGTCACTGTCCGGGTGCAAACCGGAAGATGACAACAAGTCTCTGACCACCGACCTGGTAGCCACCACCAGCAGAGATGAAGCGCAAAAAGGGCCGTATGGCTGCCCCAATACTGGCGAAACCATGACAAGCCATCTGGCCAATTCGTTTATCCCCTCCATCTTTAAGAGAAGAGCAATCGGGGTTATTCAAAAACGGCTGAATTGGATAACCCCAGAATTGGTGCATCCACCTCAGGGGGGGACGTCCAGCGCTTAACCGTGTCCGAAGGGAAAGGATATCTTTTATCCCAACTCTGAAGAATGCCTGGGAGCTGAGCCGGCCTCTCCCATTCCTTAGAAATAATCTTATCAAAATGCCTTTGATTAGGGAATTCCAAGCGCGGCTTGGATTCCTCATAAAACTCCCCTTGTTGATGAGGAGCAACCTCTGGAGGAGAAATAGCCAGAACCTCAAACATCTGAGCAAGGACGTTAGGAGTATCCAAAGAACTCCCTGACCCCTTCTCAGAGTCCGCACCAACGAATAGCTGGTTGTCCGAATAATCCGATTCGTCAAATAGCTCCCCTTCCTCCAGAGGGGAGTAATCTGACCAATCCAGGCGATCCTCATCGTCATATTCAAATGTCGGTGGGACCGGTGACAAATGCTTTCTCTTAGCTGGAGCCTTCTTGGCAACCGCAGAAGAAATACATTTTTCAATATTAGTCAATCTAGCGCACACATCAGATTGCGACTGCCCACCCGTGACAACGTCACACGGGACACGGGCCAAGACGGGGTGGGAAGGGGATGACGCCGGCGGTGCTGACCCAGACGTCTGGGGTTCTGACTGCCGTGTAATAGTCTGCTGTGCACATAGTATACATAGAAATACGTCATCCCCTGTTAGGGATACCCCACAGCCCATGGACTTCCGGGATTGCCCCGAGGGGAGCCCGGTATCTGGGGATGCCTCCATACGGTGAACTTATATGTAGTCGCAATGACCGAGGGAATTACGCTAGTAAGCAACCCGGGATGCCCTTATAATTGTCCCAAGTGGGAGGATTTTAACATGGAATTTAACCCAGGGACCCAAGGACCGGAAGAAGACCCCTTAAAACCTAAGGCGTTCTACCTGGAAGACTGCCGGATATAAAGGGTTACATATAGGTAAATTACCTCAGAAAAACACTATAGCGCACACATATACCGGCGCCATGGCAAGAACAGCAGCCGCGGCGCCGGTAACCACAAAGACCCCAGGGATGTAATGGGTGCGGGCCGCGGCGTACGCGCTATCGCCCGGCCCCGCCCACTGTGGCCAGCGCGTGAGGGGAGATCTCCCCTCACAAGATTAATGGAACCGCCAGCGCAAATAACCGCGCCGCGGCCATTGCGGTAGTCACCGCAACAAAAAACAGTAAAGCCAGGGGGACAAGCCAGCGCCAACAGCCGGCCCCACCCCCCAACTACAACTTCTGAGGAGAAAAGTTCTCCTCAGCTCTGGCGCCAGTAGCAGTGAAACAATGCACAATAAATAAATCCTAACTCTGAGGTAAAAAAGGTGGCCCCCGACATTTTATCCCCACCACCACAGGAGAAGGGCATCAGGAAAGGGGGGCCAAGGGACAGGGCATCCCAAACCGGGGTCACCAGCCCGGATAACCGCCTACCCTCTGGTACAGGGTCTCACGGTGGAGCATGGCTCCAGAGCACTAAAAGTGCCATTCTACCCTCACCCGGGATACAGCCTAGACTGGAAGGCATGTGTATTGGGACTTATAAAAAAACATAACCGGGTGGAAATAGAGAGAAAAGCGGGCCGGGAATAAACCCGGCTACCTGAAATCCCCCTGTGCAAGGAGGAGACATCATCTTCTGACTTGCTCGCCGTCTGCAGAGATGGAAAACTGGGTAATGAGTGGGAGGTCCCAGGTATTTATGGACTGGGAGGGGCTTTCTTTCCTCCAATCATCTCTGCAAATCGCCCTCTTCAGACCATACTACCCACATGTAATGATTATCTTGAAGCGGGGTGTGTGACATACTTAGAATAAGGTGTTATCTCGCGTTCTGGAAAGGTCCTGCTTCTCATCTCCACTTGAGGCCTTATTGTCACTGAAGCAGCACCCCTACACGAGGGATGGGTGGATTCTAGCGAAGCACCTTTTGGTCGCTGTGCGGTTAACGGTGGCGGCAAACTAGAAAGCCCCTAGACTGTCATGGCAGGAGGTGGAGGCGAGAATGGCAAACATAATGGTGAATGAGCAAATGCCAGCCTCCATCATGTCTAAGGATAGGTTTGACCAAGTTTGGGAGCTATGGAGGGAGTTTCAGCGGAGGAAAGCCTAAGGGCTATCAGACTTGGTGGCCTTTGGAAATTGAGCTATTGGGAATTGAGCTAGTGGGATGGGGGTGGTGCAGGACGCCCCCTTCCCCCTTCATGGGCACCCCATCATCGCCCCCCCCCTCTTTTCTTTCCTTTCATCCCCTCTGACTGTCCTCCCCCCCCCCACCCCCCCCCCCCCTGTTTTTCTTTTCTGTTTTAATCCTCTCCGTTTCAGATTGGAGGTCCGATCAGGACACCTTAATACTCTATTTGATGTTTGAATGTATTATAAGTTTACAAGATCTAAATTGCACTACATGTTCTACTGCAGCTCCTCTTTAGTAGAGCAGAATTCGTTTTGTTACAAATAAAAGATCCATTTTGGCATTGCTAGAGCGAGGCTTTGTGGGGCTCTTGGCTGTCTTGAGAAGCCAGAGTATATGTATCACCTTGTACCTAGATGATCTACCTATTGTGATCTTACTGCTTTTTAATTAATAGGTTGGGAGGCGGGGAAGAGAGTTTAGATGGGAGGCCACATCTTTTTATTTCGCAGACCCGTCTACAACCAAGTGTTTACCCATGAAAAAGTGTAGCACCCTCTCCACAGTAATTAATCAACTCAGATATATCTCATGAATTCATCTTTATTAAATTCCCCATTTCATATGTACATACAAGCATATAATCTAAAATACCCAAAGCAATTCATCATAAAGGACATCCCATACTGACCCGCAAACCCATTATACTCCCCAAAGTGTGCTAAGCAAATTAATTTTAAACAGTATTATTATGAATCTAAAAATAATCCAGTATAAATCACAAAATATATCCCTCTCAATCAGTTATAAAGTGCCAAGTTCAATTATAAAGATGCAGGTAGAATGATTTTTAATGTGAGAAATCTGTATGAACAGCGTGGGGGAAACATATAAGATAGACTCTTATATAGGGTGAAGGTCTGGTTTAAGTACTTAATATGTACAAAAAACACATCACCTAAAGATAGCGAGTCCCTGGAATCCCCCCCATAAAGAAATGTAAAGGAATGGGTCCCCACGCGTTCCGTAGTCCAACCCCTGACTACTTTTTCAAGGTAAGTCTTGAGAAGCCAAAGTATCACCTTGTACCTAGATGATCTACCTATTGTGATCTTACTGCTTTTTAATAAATAGGTTGAGAGGTGCAGTCGGGAGTATAGATGGGGAGGCGCGACATCTTTTTATTTCACAGGCTCGTCTACGGCCAAGTGTTTACCCATAAGTGTCTTATTTAGTAACCCCCAGGAATGCAAGGCTAGAAAAAACAAACATTGCTCCTAATCTTCCCTCTGACTAGCTTCAGACTGTGCCCCTCTTGTTCTATCTTGAAGGTTCTTTTCAAAGTGAGCCAAAACCCAACAACGGCCAGCCTGGAATCTTAAGATACCAGGGCTGGACACTCTGATTTTTTACACTGCTCTAATTTTTTACAATGGTGAGCAAGCGCTGTTGCCTCTCCTGTATCCCTGGCAGCAATGACTGATCACCTGCCATCTTACAGAGAGGAACCGCAAAAAGAATGTGTTCCCGGATGATTTCAAAAAACAAAATGATCCATTTCTAGTTCTAAACCCTAAGAAGGAAATATCGTCAGGGGCTATGGGCAAATGTATTTCACAAGTTCTGTGGGTTTTGGTCCGCTCTAAAAATGGAAAACCATTTAGGACCGTGCCAAATGTAGCTTGACAAATTAGTGTAACAAATACTTTATATAACAATTGAGCACAGAGCAAACATATATAGAGCTATATTCTTAGTGTACATCCCGTCCCATTCCGAAAGATATCCTTACACATGGGTTATTCTAAGCATACAGTACGTCCTGCTCCAAATATAATACTTACACTTGGGTAATCCTCCGCCAGATGGCGCTGTGCACGGCAGACATGCAAAAAACAGGCTCCTCCCGGCCCTTCATATACCCAGGGACCTCCCACAAATCCCCAGATTTCTCTGCAGTGCCGACTGCGAAGACATGAAGTATCACTCTCTCGCCGGTGAACGGGGCTATTACAGCCTGCGGCCCTGTTGGACTATTCCCACCCGTCCTCCTTGTGATGTGCCTCCCAGCCTGGGCTGCGCTGGTCGGGTGAAGGTAGGCAGCACCATGTGTGCTCACGGAGCCATGCTCCACCGCATTCCCCCACCATAGGGTAGGCGGTTTAGGCTGATGGTGAGCCTTTTGTGGATGCCCCTCCCGCATTATTGCCCCGTGTAGCGGTGGACCCTGTGTAAAGGGTCGCTTTCCTCCCTCGTTTCCCCCCGTAGCTCGGGAGAAAAGAAAGGGGGGGGTATGTGTGTGGCGGTCTTAGTGTATTTTAGTACATGCTTATGGCCGTTGTTTTGCCCTTGACTGGCAACTGGGTGTCAGGGCCGCGCTGCTTGCTCTTCCTATCCTCTTGCTGTTACCGTACGGGTGTATTTTCTTTACTTAAGTGTGCTGCGCCGGGCGGCGGTGTCGCTCAGAAGTTACGGCGTCTCTATTACCTAAGGCTTATACTAAGTGTGTCTTATCCACGGCTTGTCAAGATTTGACTGCTGGCTCAGAGCTTCGCGCTCTTTGGGGGAGGCGGGGACCTGGCTTGGCGCGCTCCGCGTCACGGCCGGATCGGGCCCGCCCCTCGAGGTTCGCTTGGCGCCATTTTGATGATCTTCACGCGCTGTTGCGGTCCTCCTCCTACCTTGGTCTGTAAGTGCCCTCGCGGGTGATTCATTATGAAAATTTGTTCTGCGCATGGTTCTGACACCCCTTATTCTCCTTATGTCTTTCAGACGCCAAAGATTCCGGTGGCTTCTCCCGGCCTGACATAAATTATAGCGGGTTTACAAAAAATTCCCCCACATTCCTAGCGGGTCTTTGGGGCATCCAGGGTTGCCTATTGCATAAATCCCTGCTGGCATATTGCCTAGATAAATCACCATATGGAGGCATCTCAGAATTATGTGTCCGGGGTCCCTCGGGGACAAGACCGGCTGTGTACAGCGTGTGGACAGCACCATGCTGATGCTGACAGAGCACGGGTCTGCGGAGCGTGTGCTGAACAAGTACTGGCCCTGCAATCAGGCTTGCCAGTGGCTGCACCTCGGTTCAATACACCTGTTTCCCCGTGCTTAAATCTCACGCCTGATGAGTCGCAGTCGAGCGGGGATGACCAGCAAGTCGTGCCGCGCAGTCTGCCCACGGCTGATCGGGTTATTTCGAGGTTGGCAGAGCGCCTGGGCTCTGGGAAGAAGCGGTCCCTGATGCCCCCGGGTTCTCTCTTTCCTACTGAAACTGAGGAGTTCGCTGCTCCCCAGGGCATTGCCCCTTCTGATGAAGGCGAGCTGTTCTCCGACTTGGGCTCCTCTGATGAGATGCTGGGGAGTCGTGATGTTTCTGGCCCTGGTTCCTGGGGCCTGTGTGACACTGATGAATTACTGATAAAGATCTTTGAGGTCTTGTCTATCTCTCCTCCTGGTGAGGCTCCCAAGCCTAGAAGGGAGAGTTTCCACACAGCGACACCGCGCTTGGAATTTCTGGAGCAGGATCATTTCCAGGCTCTTATATCCAAAGAATGGGAATCCCCTTGTAAACTTCCAGGGGACTGGGATTGGGAATACCCTTTTCCCCCTGATGTGGTTAACTGTTGGTCAGTGCCTCCCGTGGTGGATGCACCGATCATAGGGGTTGTCAACCCCCCCTTAATGACAGCTCCTACTTATCGTACCCTTCGGGATGCTGAGGACCGGCGCATTGATAAGCTGGCTTCCCACGCCTTTTCTTGTGCAGGTACGGCGCTGCGCCCGGTCTGTGCCGCGGCCATCGCGGAGGATCTCCCCTGGGAGGTCTATAATGCACTCTCTAATTGTGATGTGTTTGTGAGGTTTATCCTCTTAGTGCTGGATGGCACCATTAAGATGTGTGCGAGAACTTCTGCCCTTGTGGTAGCTATTCGCCGCCTGGTCTGGCTGCGACAGTGGGGTGCTGACGATGATACAAAAAAGGCTCTCACTGGCCTTCCCTTCAGAGGGCGACGACTATTTGGGTCCCGTTTGGACCTTTTTGGTAAAAAGGGCAAAACGCCCCTACGCAGAAGGCCGTCTCGGCCTCCTCGGGGCATGGACACCCCTCCCCCTCCCTATGTTAGTGTCAAACACGAACCAGGGGTGTGCTTCCAGCTATTCGGCGTAGATTCCCGCCCCAGGGTTGGCAGACAACGCCCTTTCCCCTCCGGCAGGACTAATTCCAAATCTGCCAAAACCTCCCAAGCATGAAGGGACGCCCTCGCCCTTCTGGGTGAGGGGACTGCCGCAGCACCTTGCTCCTATCAGGGGACGTCATGCCTCCTTCTGGTGGATCCAGGAGGTAGTTTCCCCTGGATGCAGGATAGAGTTTACTGGGCGGTCCCTTCCCGAGGTTGTCAGGGTGCTTCTAGCCCCTGTCTCTCTTCAGGAGTTGGTGCAGGCCGTGCTCGGCCTGCAGGGTCTGGGCTCACTTGCAGGTTACCCTTAACATGTAGGGGTGAGGGCCTCTACATTAACCTTTCCTCATTCCCTCAAAGGGATGAGGCAGTCTGGCCCATGCTGGCATTTTGTAGGCTCTGCATTTTTACATTCACAGGCAGTTCCTGCATGGTATCTCTGTGTTGGGCCGCCGGCGCTCTGTGCCCAGTGGGCCTCTTGCCACCTGTGGAGCTCTAAGATGCTTTTCTAGTTCCCCTGTGTCTTCTGGACACAGAGGCCCTTACAGGTCAGTGTTGAAGGGCCAACACTGCGGATTGTGGCCTTGTTTTTGGCCTCTCTTCTGCCCCCAGACTGCTCGCCAAGGCACGGACGGGGGTGATGTCTCTGACGTGACCGTGGGGCGTCCGCACTAGGACCTACCTGATCGTCCTTCTTTACTTCCCAATCTCTACGTCAGGCCGAGTTGGTTATTCGGCTGGTGGTGTCCTTTGGGAGTCATTTGGATGGCTGCTCAGTCACCTCAATTCCTCATTGTCCCCTTATTCGGTATCTCCATTCTTAGAGTTGCATTTGGATTCGGTTCAGGCTAGAAATATCTTCCATGGCAATAAGTGGTTCTGGTTACATGGGCTCTGTCCCTCATTGCTGTCCCCGTACCTTCACCAGGCAGGATTGCAGCTGGTGGGCCCGCTGGTGGCTGCTCAGATGATGTCCCTTATACTCAGTGCCCTTGGGCTCTTCGGCAACTTATATTGTTATTTCTGGACAGGGTTCCAGCACCCCTGGAGCTGGGTCTGTGCACCTTCCCCCTTGGTACGGTGTTTCCTCTTGAGATGGTTAAATTCGAGGAACCAGTCAGGGGGTGCCCCCCCTTTTTCTTGCATCTTCCTGTAGATGGTCACCATGGGTACCAAATCTAGCAGGTTGACGGGGGGGGGGGGGGGGCGGTGTTCTTCTAAAATCCCCTGTGGTTCCTAGGTGGGGCCCTTAGGGGCTCCATTTACCTACTGATTTTTTTTTTTTTTTTTTTTTTTTTGAAACAGTGAGCCTTCAGTTTGACTCTATCTTGCTGGACTACTCCTCTTCAGGACCGGTCTATTTGGGGGCTCTTGGTCTGTCTGTTGACAGTGGCCTGTATTATTTCTCTGTGGGGAACTCGGAGCAGGATGATCCTCCAGGAAGGTATCTGATCCTGATCTGGGTGGAGGACAACGTTCCCTGCATTTCAGTGGTATCCGCTCCGGTGGATGTCCTTCTGCGTCAGGATGTGCTAATCCTGGTGTCCCTCTGAGATCCAACTAGTGTGGCTCTGTTTGGGCCCCGTCACTATCACAGGGGTTCGGCCCTTGTTTTCCTGTCCCAGAATATTCTGACTATGGTCATGGGGCTTAGTAACGTTATGGCTGGACATTCTATTCTATATGTCTTATCTTCATTCACCCGGCTAGGCGGGGTTCTGCGCAAGATTGCTCTGGTAGGGGGGACCAGTGATACTGGCGGCCCCTGGGTGGCCTAGTGGAGTGTGGTTCGCAGACGTGTTACGGAGGACAGCGGACCTGTACGTTCTATCAGGAGTGCTGATCTGACCCCCTTCTTATGTCACCCCAATCTACAGGCTCTAGTCTAGACGGCCTGATGGCTGGTTCATCCGTCTTGATGGAGACGGGCTTATTTTTCTCGGTGACTTTGACTATTGGAAGTCTAGGAGCAAGCTTCTTCTTCTTCTTACGTCTATTATAGGGTATGGTGTACCCATATTGATTGGTGGGAGTCTAGGGGTCTCCCCTGTTGGGCGTTCTCTGTTCCCAGGGCTGTAGAGTCATTACAGCATGGGTTGGAGTTGGTTCTCCATCTCTGTACTCTGAAGGTTCAGGTTCTGTCCTGTCCGCCTTCCTATTGAAGTCTTTTGCTCACTTTTTCCTTGGTTAAGCATTCTTTCGGGGATTGCTCATGTGCATTTTCCACGTAATTCTATGGCTCCCGTTGGGATTTGAATTTTATTCTGTTTGCCTTGCGGGGTGTTCCCTTTGGTCCTATTCCGGATGCGGTCTGGCTGTTTTTACCCTCAAGGTTGTCCTCCTGGGGGCCGTTGCTTCAGTCAGACGTGTGCCTGAGTGGGCGGCTCTGTTTAGCTAGCCCTCGTTCTTTATCTTCTTAAGCTAAGATAAGGAGGTGTTCCGCTTTACGCCGGACCTTCTGCCTAAGGTGGTGTCTTATGTTCATGTATTCAAGACATCTTGTCTTTCTTCTGTGCTTGGGGGGTTTATGTTCCCTCAACAGCTGTTGAAGGTGTTTTCCTGGATTGTCTCTCGTCCCTTAGGGGGACTGTTGCCCCTTGGGGTTTGCGGGCGTCTCCATCCTGTATGTGCATGATTTCGTCTGATTCCAGGGCTTAAGCGGCATTTGGCCTGGTCTTTACTTGGATGGGTTGTCCCTTCTGGTCCTAGGAAAGGTTTCGGCTTCTGCCTAGGCTACTGTTAGCGTTTTTGGACTTGTCAGTCTGTTACTCAGGCCTATTCTTTTAAGGGGAAGAATCTTCTTCTCGCCTTACTTCTGATTCTACTTGTGCTTTGGGATCTTTAGGACTTTTGGCACCAGGTTTTCTGTTGAACAAGTCTGCTAGACCGCTGCTTGTTCTCTGTTCATACCTTTTCAAAGGTTTTTATGAGGTTGACGTTCGAGTTCTGCTCATGTCGCTCTTGGTAGCGAGGTTTGCAGGTGACAGCGCTTTTCCTGTCTGCTGTGCCTTTTTTGTTGGGGATCCCACCCTGCTTTATGGACACTGCTATTGGATGTCCCAAGTGTAAGTATTATATTTGGAGCAGGACGTACTGTATGCTTAGAATAATACAATTCTGTGAAATACTCACCTGTAGAATTGGTATTATACGCATACAGTACGTCCTGCTCCACCCCACCCTGGTTTTGCATTTTTCTGGATCCCCTGTATGGTGATTGTTATCATTGTTGTTATTGCCAGTTTTTGGTGGTTAGTTTCTCCCGGCTTCTTTTTCACTGCTTTTCAATGCTGGGGATTTGTGGGAGGTCCCTGGGTATATGAAGGGCCGGGAGGAGCCTGTTTTTTGCATGTCTGCCGTGCACAGCGCCATCTGGCGGAGGATTACCCAAGTGTAAGTATTATATTTGGAGCAGGACGTACTGTATGCGTATAATACCAATTCTACAGGTGAGTATTTCACAGAATTGTATTATTCATCTTCAGATGTCACGTGACTGCAGAGCAGAAAAAGTGGCCCCTCCCGGCCTATATATACCGCCGCAACTCCCCCACCAAAGGGTAGACGGTTCAGGCCATGGTGAGCCTTATGGGATGCCCTGCCCACATTTGTGCCTGTCACCCCCTTTCCCTCTATAGTGGTTCCCTGACCGCTGTCTCCCCTTGTTCCTCGGTGTCTCAGGGGAAAAGGGGGGGGGGGGATGTTCCTTGTATCTGATGTATTCTTCTATGGTGTGGCACCTTTGATTTTTAGGCTCTGGCTTATGCGGAGCGCTTTAGAAGTGATCCCTGGTTGATTGGTTGCACTGGTTGTTCTTTTTGTAACATTGCGCTACTGTCCAGCTCACGTGGGCGCGTCTTTTCGCCCGCTCTTCGGAGGGAGGTGGGCAGGGCGGGTGACGCATTTTGCGTCACTTCCCCGCGGCCTGCCCCTCAAAGTATATGTCCGGGCGCCATCTTGTCTCGGCGGTGTGGCGCGGCTGACGTCTCGTGTGCGGTCTGTAAGTGCCCTCGCAGGCTATTTATTCTTAGTATACAGTACGTCCTGCTCCAGATATAGTATTTACACTTGGGGTTATCCTCCGCCAGAAGGCGCTGCACTGCAGATATTTGGGAGGTCCCTCAAATACCCGGGACCTCCCACAAATCCCCAGATTTCTCTGCAGTGCTTACTGCGAAGACATGAAGTTATCACTCTCTCGCAGTTGCACTATTCCTACCCGTTCCTCGTGTGATGTGCCTCCCAGCCTGGGCTGCGCTGGTCGGGTGAAGATAGGCAGCACCATGCGTTCTTATGGAGCGCTGCTCCACCGCAGTCCCCCACCAAAGGGTAGGCATTATTGCCCCATGCCCCGTGTAGCGGTGGGTCCTGTACAGAGGGCCGCCATCCTCCCTCTTTCTCCCTGTAGCCTTTCGGGAAGGAAAGAAGGTGGGGGGTGTGGGTGAGCGCGTAGTATGATTCGTGCATACACGTTTGTCATGTCTTTTTGACTAGTATATGTGGTGTCTGCCGCCTCGCTGACTTGTAGTTTTTACTATTGCAAATGCCGCCGCCACGCGCGTCTTTTCCTTCATTGGATGTTCCGCGCCGGGCGCGGGCATTACCTCAGACGCTTCTGCGTTATCATTGGCTGCTTGTCTGTGGGCTTCGCGTGCTTCGGGGGGGGGGGGGGCCTGGCTTGGCGCGCCCTGCGTCACGGCCCGCTCTGGCCTGCCCTTTGCGGTACTCTCGGTGCCATTTTGTCAGCGCGCGCGTGTGGCGGTTATACTTACCGCGGTCCTTAAACCAGACCTTCAGCGTGAGGAGACCGCCTGGACCTTTCTTGCTAAGGGAGGCAGGTTACCCCAGTGCAGGCGGCAACCTCGGCCCTTTAGGGGTCAGGGTTCCTTCTCCTCCCCTTACCGTGATGCAAGACAGGGAAGGGGGGTATCCTTCCCTGGGGCCCGGGGAGATTTCTGGGGTAGAGGCAGAGGACGTGGACGTCCTGGCTCCTGGGACCCCAAGAGCTAAATCCTCTCCCAAGCCCCCTCAGGCTTGTTGGGGCGCCCTCACCCATCTGGGTGGGGGGACGGCTGCAGCACTTCGTTCAGGTCTGCAGGATTCATGTCTCAGACCGGTGGATTCAGGAGGTAGTGTCCTCCGGTTACAAGTTGGAGTTTGCCGCTGATACCCCTCTAAGATTCATCAGGTCCCGGATTCCTCAGGACCCTGTGTCAGCTCAGGAGCTAGTGCAAGCAGTGCAAGGCCTCCTGGAGCTGGGGGTCATCTGCCAGATGCCTTTAAGAGAAAAAGGCAAGGGCTTTTATTCCAACCTATTCACAGTACCCAAAAAGGATGGTTCTGTCAGGTTCATCCTGGACTTAAAGATTCTTAACAAGTTTTTTTGTCAAGGGCAGGCGCTTCTGTGGTCATCAAAGATGCTTACCTTCATATTCCTGTGTTACCAGGTCATCAAAAGTTCCTCAGGTTCACTCTGATGGATCAACATTACTAATTTGTGACCTTGCTCTTCGGCCTCACTTCAACTCCCAGGGTGTTCACCAAGGTGCTGGCTGGCGTGATGTCTCTACTCAGATGTCAGGGTGTCGGCGTGCTTCCCTATATGGACGACATCCTCTTCACTTACCAGTCTCTACATCAGGCAGAGTTGGATACTCAGCTGGTGGTGCCCATTCTGGAGTCATTTGGATGGGTGATCAACCACCCCAAGTTCTCACTGTCCCCTTCCTTGGTAACTTCATTCCTAGGAATGAATCTGGATACAGTTCAGGCAAGGATATTCCTTCCTCAGCAGAAGGTGGACAATCTGATTGCACAGGCCCAGTCCCTCCTAGCTTGTCCCCATCCCTCCATCAGGCAGGGGATGCAGCCGATGGGCCTGATGGTAGCGTGCTTCAAAGCGATCCCTTATGCTCAGTTCCACTTTAGGCCTCTGCAACTTCACCTATTGTCTGTATGGGACAAGGACCCAGCGTCCCTGGACAGGGTCTGTGTGCTCCCCCCTGGTCACGAGGTCCCTCTTGTGGTGGATGGACTCAAGGAACCTGTTGGGGGGCAGATCCTTTCTTGCCCCTTCCTGGGAGACGGCCATCACGGATGCCAGTCTATCAGGTTGGGTGGGGGGGGGTCTGGAAGTCCCTGCGGTTCCAGGGGAGGCGGGGCCCTGAGGAGGCCCACACATCTGTCAATGTCTTGGAGCTGCGAGCGATCAGTTTAGTTCTGGCTCGCTTGACTACTCCTCTTCAGGGCCTGCCTGTTCATTGGCGCTCGGACAACCAGACGGCAGTTGCCTACATCATCAGGGAGGGGGTCCCTGCTATTATAAGTATACAGTACGTCCTGCTCCACCCCACCCTGATTTTTGCATTATTCTGGGTCCCCTGTTTGGTGATTATCATTGTTATAGTTACCATTTTGGGTGGTTAAATTCTCTCGGCTTCTCGTTCACTGCTTTTAAATGCTGGGGATTTGTGGAAGGTCCCGGGTATTTGAGGGGCCGGGAGGAGCCTGTTTTGCATGTCTCTGCAGTGCAGCGCCATCTGGCGGAGGATAACCCCAAGTGTAAGTACTATATCTGGAGCAGGACGTACTGTATACTTATAATACCAATTCTACAGGTGAGTATTTCACAGAATTGTATTTTTATCCATTACTGTGTTATGCCTTGTGCTTACGGGATCTTTTTCTGTCTTATAGGCCTATAGAATAAGGGGTTTCTCCCGGCCTTTACTTTCATTAAGGGGATATTGTCTAATATATAAAATCCTCCCACTTCCCTTGCGGTGCATTGGGGGCATCCCGGGTTTGCTTCAGCATTATTCCCATTTGGCCTTGCGAGCCACAATAATCACCATATGGAGGCTTCTCAAGACATTGAGTCCGGGGTTCCTTCGGGACAAGGCCGGTTCTGTAATAATTGTGGGATTTCCCCTGTTCCTAGCGACTTCAAGGTCTGTCTCTCCTGCGCCCAGCAGACTGTTGCGTGGTTGTCTGGGATGCCCCTGCTGAGGGCCGCCTCCCCTGAGGCCTTGCCTACTCCCTCTCTCTTGCATTTGGCTCTGGTTGTGGCACATGCTTCTGGGGATGCCCAATCTGATTTTGCTACTAGATTGGCCGATCTGCAGAGGCGGATGGGTGGTTATGAGCTGCGCAAGGCTATTGGCAAGACACTGCATTTGATTGATAATTCCTATGTTTGCCCCATGACTTCTGAAGCGCTGGATGAGCACTGTTAGAGAATAATTCCCCCTCCGGGGAAAAACCGAGTCTGCATCTGAGGATCAGAATAGTTCTTTTGATGAGCCAAGGACTGGGTCCAAGCCTTGGGATACAGCTGATACTGATAGGCTTCTTGCCCATTTATTTGAGGTGCTTGAAATTGCTCCCCCTATTGTTCCCCTACAGCAGCAGGGAGAATTATGTTGTGCTGCTAATCTCATTTTACATGAATAGGAAAAACCCAGTAGGCTTCCAGGTGTACCTAAAAGCTGGGACAAGAGGTATCCCTTTCCCATGGATACCGCTAAATTATGGTGTTCCCCACCTGAGGTTCAGGCACCAATTCTGGGACTATCTCATACCTCTGTGTTGCACTCACCTGATACTACCACCTTAAAAAATGTGGAAGACCGGCGCATTGATAAGCTGGCTACACATGGTTTTGCCTGTGCGGAGACCGCACTGTCCGGTGTGTGCATCTGCTATTACTACTGTGACAATTAAAAGATTGATCAGATGTGCCTTGGAAGGTAGTTCTGCGGCTTTGGGCAGAGATGTATTTAACTGGCTTATGTATTGTGAGCAATTTGCTTCTTATGTCTTTGCTGCCCTAGAGGATGCCATTAGAATGTGTGCCAGAACCCCTGCCCTGCTGGTTGCCTTACGCTGCTCTGTTTGGCTGCGCCAATGGATGGCTGATATTGCTGCTAAGAATGCTCTTACGAGGGCCCCTTTTAAAGGTCTGCGCATTTTTCTGGATCTGTTTGCCAAGGAAGGTAACCTGCCTCAGCGCAAGAAGCCGCTCAGGCCCTTTCGGGGGTCCAGTGTTGCTCTTACCTCCTTTTATTCCCCCAGAAGAGGAAGGGGAGCTTCCCCCGCGGGAGGCCTTGGTGAGTCATGGGGCAGAGGCAGAGGACGTGGCAGACCCGATCCTTCCTGGGGTTCTAAGCCAAACCTCCGCAGGCATAAAGGGGCGCCCTCACCCATCCGGGTGGGGGGACGGCTTCGGTTTTTTGCTCACATCTGGAGATGTCTTGTCTTGAGGTAGTTTCCTCCGGTTACAAGATAGTTTATAGCCTGACCGCCCCCAAGATTCATAAATTCACGGTGGGCTCAGGACCCCCTGTCAGCTCAATGCGTGTGCTTGGCTGTCCAAAATCTACTGGAATTGGGGGTCATTTGCCGGTCCCTCTTCGGGAAACAAAAGGGGCATGGGCTATTATTCCAATCTTTTCACTGTTCCAATAAAGGACGGATCAGTCAGGCCTATCCTGGATTTAAAGCTCCTCAACAAAATTGTCAGATTCAGGCACTCTCGCATGGAGACTCTGCGTTCTGCCATAAATTCCCTTCGTCCAGGGGACTTTTTGGCCTCTATAGATATCAAGGATGCTTACCTTCATGTGCCTATTTTTACAGGCCATCAAAAATTTTTCCGGTTCGCAGTGGAAGATCAGCATTACCAGTTTGTGGCTCTGCCATTCGGTCTTACTTCGGCTCCCAGGTTGTTTACCAAGGTTTTGGCAGGAGTTATGGTTCTGTTGAGATCTCAGGGTATTCACATTCTTCCTTATCTGGACGACATTCTTGTAGTTTCCCAAACTTTGCAACAAGCAGAGTTGGATGTTCAGAAGGTGGTATCCACTCTGGAAATGTTTGGCTGGGTGATCAATCTTCCCAAATCTTTCCTGTCTCCTTCCAGAGTACAGCTTTTTCTGGGCATGACTCGGGATACCTCTCAGGTCAAGGTCTTTCTCCCTCAGCTGAAGATAGAGGGTCTTCAAGCACAAACACAGCTCCTTCTGTCTTGCCCTCAACCGTCCATCAGACAGGCTATGCAGCTGGTGGGACTGATGGTGTCCAGCTTCGAGGCTGTCCTATACGCTCAGTTTCACTTGAGGCATCTCCAGGTTCATTTCTTGTCAGTATGGGATCGGGACCTAGGGTCCCTGGATCAGGTATTTGTTCTGTCCCCTTTGGTCAGGCGGTCTCTGTCATGGTGGCTGTACCCAAGGAATCTGCTAGTGGGCCGATCTTTTCTGACTCACTGCTGCCAGCCTGACAGGTTGGGGGGGGGGGGGCTTTTGGACATCCCTGAAATTCCAGGGGCAGTGGGGTCCTCAGGAGGCCCATGCCCCAATCAACATTCTGGAACTGCGGGCAGTGAGGAGGGAGTGTCAGCCATTCTGGTGGCCCCGTGTTGGCCAAGAAGAATTTGGTTCGCAGAAATCGTACAGTTGGCAGTAGATCAGTTCGTCTGCTGTGGGCAGCTGACAACGCTGCCAAGAAGGCTCTTGTTGGTTTTCCCTTTAAGGGGCTGCGCCTCTTTGGGGAATGTCAGGACTTGTTTGCCAAGGGAGGCAAGTTACCTCAGAATAAAAGGCAGCCCCGGCCCTTTCGGGGTTCAGGTGCCTTTTCTCCCTCCTTCCGTGGATCCAGAATTGGACGGGGAGCTTCCTTTGCTGGGGCCCGCAGAGATTTTGGGGCAGGGGCAGAGGACGTGGCTGCCCTGGTCCCTCCTGGGGTTCCAAGCCCAAGTCCTTCCCCAAGCCCCCTCAGGCATGATGGGGCGCCCTCACCCATCCGGGTGGGGGGACGGCTTCGGCTCTTTGCTCACGTCTGGAGGCGTCATGTCTCAGACCTGTGGATTCAGGAGGTAGTGTCCTCTGGTTACAAGATAGTTTGCAGCCTGGCCGCCCCCAAGGTTCATCAGATCTCAGATAGCTCAAAACCCCCTGTCAGCTCAGGGTCTGTCCCTGGCTGTTCAGAATCTTGTGGAAATGGGAGTCATCTGCCGAGTGCCCTTCAGGGAAAGGGTCAAAGGCTATTATTCCAATCTTTTCACTGTTCCCAAAAAAGATGGGTCAATCAGACCCATCCTGGATTTAAAGCGCCTCAACAAGTTTGTCAGGTTCAGACGCTTTCGCATTGGAGACTCTGCGTTCAGCTGTCCATTCTCTACGTCCGGGGGACTTCATGACCTCTGTGGACATCAAGGATGCTTACCTTCACGTACCTATCTTTCCAGGTCATCAGAGATTCCTCAGGTTTGCCTTGGAGGATCAGCACTACCAATTTGTGGCCCTGCCCTTCGGCTTCACCTCAGCTCCCAGGGTATTCACCAAGGTGCTGGCAGGGGTGATGGCTCTGCTTAGGTCTCAGGGCATTCACATTTTCTCTACTTGGATGACATTCTCATCACTTCTCGGTCCTTCCAACAGGCAGAGCTGGATACCCAGCTGGTGGTGTCCACACTGGAGTCATTCGGCTCGGTGATCAACCACCCCAAATCTTCCCTGTCTCCTTCCATGGTGAGGTCCTTTCTGGGCATGACTCTGGATACATCTCAGGTCAAGATCTTTCCTCCTTAGCAGAAGGTGGAGAGCCTTCAAGTGCAAGCTCAGCTCCTTCTGTCTTGTCTTCATCCGTCCATCAGGCAGGGAATGCAGCTGGTGGGCCTGATGGTGGCCTGCTTCGAGGCGGTTCCATATGCTCAGTTTCACATGAAGCCTCTTCAGCCTTATCTCTTCTTATCTCTTGTCAGTTTCCGATCGGGACCCTGTGTCCCTGGATCAGGTGTTTGTTCTGTCCCCCCTGGCCAGACGGTCTCTATCGTGGTGGCTGTACTTAAGGATCCTGGGGGGGGGGGGCAGATACTTTCTGGCCCCTTGCTGGGAGACTGTCACCACGGATGCCAGTCTGACCGGTTGGGGGGGCTTTTGGAAGTCCCTGCAATTCCAGGGTCAGTGGGGCCCTCAGGAGGCCCATACCCCTATCAACATTCTGGAGTTGAGGGCGATCAGGTTGGTTCTCGCCCACTTAACCCTACACCTTCCGGGTCCGGCTGTTCAGGTTCGCTCGGACAATCAGACGGCGGTTGCCTACATCAATTATCAGGGAGGGACCCGGAGCAAGAGGGCTCTCAAGGAAGTGTCCCTGATACTGTCCTGGGCGCAGGACAATGTTCTCTGCATCTCGGCAGTGTACATTCCAGGGGTGGAGAATCTGGAGGCAGACTCTCTGAGCAGGGGGACCTCTCATCTGGGAGAATGGTCCCTCAGCAACAGGGTGTTTCGCTACCTGTGTCACCGCTGGGGTCAGCCAGATGTGGATCTGTTTGCGTCCCGTCACAATCACAAGCTTCCAGTCTTTGTGTCTCTGTCCCAGGACCCTCTGGCCTTAGCCATGGATGCCTTAGCAATGTCTTGGAAGAGCTTTCAGCTCCTGTATGTCTTTCCCCCCGTTTCCTCTACTGGGCAGGGTGCTGCGCAAGATCGCTCAGGAAGGGGTGCCAGCCATCCTGGTGGCCCCCTGTTGGCCAAGAAGAGTGTGGTTCGCAGACATCGTGCAGCTGGCAATAGATCAGTACGCCCTGCCCAGGGTTCCAGATCTGCTCACTCAGGGACAGCTACGCCACCCCAATTTACAAACACTGGCTTTGATGGCCTGGCTGCTGAAACCTCCATCTTGATGTAAAAGGGGCTTCCTGCCTCAGATGTTAACACCATGATCAGGGCTAGGAAGAAGTTTTCTTCTTCCATCTACTATAGGGTTTGGCGTACCTAGATTGACTGGTGCAAGTCTAAGTCGCTTCCTTGTCGTGTGTTTTCTATTTCTAGGATTCTGGAATTTCTGCAACATGGTTTGGATCTGGGTCTTCAACTCAGTACTCTGAAAGGTCATGTTTCTGCTTTGGCTATTTTCTCCAAGAGATCTTTTGCTCAGCATCCCCTGGTCAAGACCTACTTCCACGTGCTTCCCCCACATAAGCCTATGCTACCAGTCTGGGACTTGAACTTGGTCTTATCTGCCTTGCAGGACATTCCCTTTGAGCCTGTGCATAAGGCTCCTTTGTCCATTCTTACGCTAAAGGTAGTCTTCTTGGTGGCTATCACCTCTGTTAGGCGTGTTTCTGAGTTGGTGGCGCTTTCTATCACGCCCCCTTACTTAGAGAGACCAGGACAAGGTGGTGTTTCGGTTTAAGCCAGATTTTCTGCCTAAGGTAATGTCTGCTTTTCATCTCAATCAGGACATTGTATTCTAAGTATGCAGCACGTACTGCTCCAGATAAGACATGCTGGACTGCAGAGATGGCAAAAAGAGGCCCCTCCCGGTCCCATATATACCCGGACCTCCCACAAATTCCCCAGTTTCTTCTCTGCAGTCGGCTGCAAAGGACAAGAATGATGGCTTCTCTGGTCGCAGTTGAGCAGGGCTTATCAGCCCGTGGCC
Organism: Gastrophryne carolinensis; assembly: GCA_027917425.1. Classification (NCBI taxonomy): domain Eukaryota; kingdom Metazoa; phylum Chordata; class Amphibia; order Anura; family Microhylidae; genus Gastrophryne; species Gastrophryne carolinensis. The sequence continues at coordinate 497,585,191 of CM051236.1, forward strand.
CTGTAGAACTATTCCCACCTGTTCCATTTCTTCATTTATGCCTCCCAGCTTTGGTTGCGCTGGTCGGATGATGGTAGGCTGCACCTTGATTGGTGGGGTGGGGATTGCGATTAGAGCTCCTAAAAAACACCTAAGGGTAGGCGGTGCAGGCTTATGGTGAGCCTGATTTGGGATGCCCCTTCCGCCCCTCGTCCCCCCCCGCCCTGGTCCTCGGTGGGTCTCTGCTAGCTGAACGCCACCCCCCCCCTCCCTTTCGCTGTCCCGTTAGTTCGGGGGGGGGGGGGGGGGGGGCGTGTGTATATGTGCTTTTTGTTTGCATGTTTTGCTTTCTGTTCTCAGGGCTGCGCGCCCGGGCTGTTGCTGTGTCAGTTTGTACTGGTTTAAAATTGCCTGCTGCGCGCCTGTTGGCTGGACTAGTCACACGTTTTGCCTTCGCGCTTTTCTTGGGGGCGGAGCTTATTGGGAGGCACGCTCCGCGTCGTTCTGCCCTGCGACCCGCCCCTTGAGTTACCCGGCGCCATTTTGGTATCTTCCTCCGGCGTGACCTGTGACTCCCCACCGCTGTCCGTGAGTGCCCCTGTGGGCTTATGTCATGTCATGTATTTTTTATTGTATGCTTATGGGGTGTCATCGTTTGTGTCTTTCAGGCGGGAAAACTGTATAGAGGTTTCTCCCGTTCCTACCCCCCTCTATTAGTTGCTAAAACTTTATTAGAGGCCTGATTAGTAAAATCCTCCCACTTCCCTGGCGGACCTTTGGGGCATCCCGGGTTGCTTTTACAGCGTAATTCCTATTGGCCAATTGGCCCACTATAATCACCATATGGAGGATATTGTGCTCGGGGTCCCCTCGGGACAAGCCCGGCTGTGTGTGGCGTCTGGGGCATCCCCTGTAAGTGATGATGTGCGGGTCTGTGTACCCTGTGCCCAGCAGGCGCTTGCGCTGCATTCTGGGCTGTCGGTGACTGGGCCTGCGCCCACTATGTCTTCACCTACTCCCCCTCCCCTGAATTTGACTCCCAGTGAGCTGAACACTAGTGGGAAGTCTCAACCTGATGTGTCTTCTAGGCTGGCTAACATTGAGAGGTTGATTGCTAACTCTGCGGCCCGTAAGGCCCTGGCTAAGAGGCAGCATGTGGCGCCTGGTGCGCCTGTTTTCCCTATGGAAACTGAGGATTTTCTGGACATGACTGACTATACCCCCCTTGAAGAGGGGGAATTGTTCTCAGATTCAGAGCTGTCTGATGATCAGCATTACAGTGGTGCTGACCCTGGCTCTGATCCCTGGGATGCTGATGACACCAATAGACTTTTGGCTCAGATTTTTGAAGTGCTCTCTATTTCCCTTCCTGCTGCTGCTCCCAAACAGCAGTGGGAATTGTTTAATACTGCTAAGCCACGTTTGGAATTTCCAGAACAGGCCCATTTCAATAATCTTGTTCTCAAAGAGTGGGAGCGTCCCAGCCGGCTTCCCGGAAACCCTAAGGGCTGGGATAAAAGGTATCCCTTTCCCACCGAAGTGGTTAAATGTCGGTCAACCCCCCCGGAAGTGGATGCTCCAGTCTTGGGGTTGTCCAACACTTCTGTGGTGCATTCCCCTGATTCCACTACCCTGAAGGATAGTGAGGACAGGCGCATTGACCAGTTGGCTTCCCATGCCTTTGCCTGTGTGGGATCTGCATTGCGCCCTGTCTGTGCTTCTGCTGTGTTACTGCTGTGGCTATCAGGACTCTCCTCAAGGGTCTGCTGGAAAGTGCCCCTGATGATGCTTCTAGTGCCTAATTCAGGGCCTTGTCACATTGTGAGATTTTTATTGCTTATATCCTTTCTGCTCTAGATGACACCATTAGGATGTGTAGTAGAACCTTAGCCTTGGTGGTTGCTATACCGTTTGGCTGGCTCCCTTTTAAGGGGCTGCGCCTATTTGGTGATCGCTTGGACCTGTTTGCTAAGGGAGGTAAGTTGCCCCAGCGTAAGAAGCAGCCGCGGCCTTTTCGGGGTTCAGGCGCCTTTACTCCCTCCTTCCGCAGATCCAGGTCTAGGAGAGGGGTATCCTTTGCGAGGCACAGGGGTGACTTCTGGAGCAGAGGCAGAGGATGTGCCCGCCCAGGAGCCTCCTGGGGCTCTAAGCCCAAGTCTGCCACCAAGCCCATTCAGCCATGAAGGGGCGCCCTCACCCATCCAGGTGGGGGGACGGCTGAGGCTCTTCGCTCATGTCTGGAGACAACAGGTCTCAGACCGGTGGATTCTGGAGGTGGTGTCCTCCGGCTACAAGCTAGAGTTCGCTGCCTGGCCACCCCCAAGATTTCTCAAGTCCTGGATCCCTCAAAATCCCCTGGCAGCTCAGGGTCTGTTTCTGGCTGTGCAAAACCTTCTGGACATGGGGGTCATCTGTCAGGTCCCCCTTTGGGAAAGAGGCCAGGGCTATTATTCCAATCTTTTCACAGTGCCCAAAAGGGATGGCCCAATCTGGCCCATCCTGGACTTAAAACTTCTCAACAAATTTGTCAGAACCAGGCACTTTCGCATGGAGACCCTGCGCTCAGCTGTCGGCTCGTTGTGCCCGGGGGACTTCATGACCTCCATAGACATCAAGGACGCATACCTTCATGTTCCAGTCTTCCCAGGGCATCAGAAATTTCTCAGGTTATCGCTCGAAGACCAGCATTACCAGTTTGTAGCTCTGCCCTTCGGTCTCACCTCGGCTCCCAGAGTCTTCACCAAGGTGCTGGCAGGTGTTATGGCTCTCCTCAGAGCTCAGGGCATTCGCATTCTTCCATATTTGGACGACCTTCTCATCACTTGTCGGTCTCTCCATCAGGCAGAACAGGATACCCAGTGGGTGGTGACCATTCTGGAGTTGTTCGGCTAGGTGATCAATCACCCCATCTCTGGTGACTTACTTTCTGGGCATGAATCTGGATACTGTTCAGGCCTGGATCTTTCTTCCTCAGCAGAAGGTGGACTCTCTGCAAGCTCTAGTTCACTCCCTTCTGTCATGCCCTCACCCTTCCATCTGGCAGGGGATGCAGCTAGTGGGGCAGATGGTGTCCTGCTTCGAGGCGGTTCCCTATGCACAGTTTCACATGAGACCTCTTCAACTCCATCTCCTATCAGTCTGGGACAAGAGTCCCCTGTCTCTGGATCAGGCCTTCGTTCTGTCTCCTCTGGTTCGGCGGTCCCTCTTGTGGTGGCTGGACTCGAACCTGTTGGGGGGCAGATCCTTCCTGGCCCCCTGTTGGGAGACAGTCACCATGGATGCCAGTCTGGCAGGTTGTGGTGGGGGCTTCTAGAAAAGCCTACAATTCCAGGGGCTGTGGAGCCCTCAGGAGGCCCATGCTCCTATCAACATCCTGGAGCTAAGGGCGGTCAGGTTGGTTCTGGCCCATTTGACTCCTCACCTTCAGGGCCGGCCTGTCCAAGTACGCTCAGACAACCAGACGGCGGTTGCCTACATCAATCATCATGGAGGGACTCGGAGCAAGAGTGCACTCAGGGAAGTGTCAATGATTCTCTCTTGGGCGGTGGCCAATGTCCCTTGCATTTCAGCTGTGTACATTCCGGGGGGTGGAGAATCTGGAGGCAGACTCTCTGAGCAGGGGGACCTCTCACCTGGGGGAATGGTCTCTCAGTAGCGAGGTCTTCCAATCCCTGTGTCTCCGTTGGGGGGGGGGGCGGACGTGGATCTGTTTGCATCTCGCCACAAGCTCCCAGTCTTTGTCTCTCTGTCCCAGGATCCCCTGGCTGTGGCCGTGGATGCTCTGACTCTATCCTGGCGGGGGTTCCGTCTCCTGTATCTGTTTCCTCCATTCCCCCTGCTGGGCAATGTTCTGCGCAAGTTGGTTCAAGAAAGGGTGCCAGCAGTTCTGGTGGCCCCCCCCCCGCTGGCCAAGACAGGTGTGGTTCGCAGACATCGTGCAGTTAGCAGTAGATCAGGACGCTTTGCCCATGGTCCCGGACCTTCTCACTCAGGGACGGCTTTGCCATCCCAATTTACAAATGCTGACTTTGATGGCCTGGCTGCTGAAACCTCCATCTTGATGGAAGAAGGGCTTTCTGTCTCTGTAGTCAATAACTTGATCAGGGCTAGGAAGAAATCCTCCTCCTCCATTTACTATACGATTTGGCGGGCCTACATTGACTGGTGTGAGTCTCAGGTTCTTCCCTGTCGTGTGTTTTCCATCCCTAGGATCCTGAAGTTCCTTCGACATGGTTTGGATCTGGGACTTCAGCTCAGCACTCTCAAGGGCCACGTATCTGCCTTGGCTGTTTTCCTCCAGAGGTCTTTCGCTCAACATCCTCTTGTCAAGACCTTCTTCCAGGGGGTTGCTCATGTGCGTCCCCCCCGTAAGCCTCTGTTGCCAGTCTGGGATTTGAATTTGGTTTTGTCTGCCCTTCAGGGCCCTCCGTTTGAGCCTGTGCATGAGGCTGCTCTGTCTATTCTTGGTTGCCTTTTTAGTGGCTTCGGAGTTGGCGGCCCTTTCTATTCAGGCCTCCTACTTTGATGGACATCAGGACAAGGTGGTTTTCAGATTTAAACCGGATTTCTTGCCTAAGGTTGTCTCTGCCTTCCATCCTAATCAGGACATTGTACTTCCTTCCTTGTGCCCTAATCCTAGTAACTCCAAGGAGAGGGCCTTGCATTCCCTGGACGTTGTCAGGAATTTGAAGTTTTACCTGGTGGCTACTTTGCCCTTCAGGAAGACTGATGCTTGCTTTGTGGTACCTTCCGGTCCCAAGAAGAGTTTGGCTCCTGCTTAGTCTACTATTAGCAAGTGGATTCGTCAGGCCATTTTTAGGACCTATTCTGCTAGGGGAAAGGAGCCTCCTTTCCGTGTTGCGGCTTATTCTACCCGTTCTGTTGGGGCTTCCTTGGCCTTTCAGCACCAGGCTTCTGTTGAACAAGTTTGTAAGGCTGCTACTTGGTCTTCTGTTCATACCTTTTCCAAGTTTTACAAGGTTGATGTGCGGGCCTCAGCTGATGCTGTTTTTGGCCGCAAAGTTCTGCAGTGGTTTGAACTGCGCGTTGTTGCTTTTGGGGATCCCACCCTATGTACGGACACTGCTATTGGATGTCCCATCTGTTATGAATCATCATCTGGAGCAGGACGTGCTGCATACTTAGAATAATGCAATTCTGTGATTACTCACCTTGTATTGGTGGTATAAGTATGCAGCACGTCCTGCTCCACCCCACCCTGATTGCTTTATCTTGGATCCTCAGTACGGTGATTGTTATCCTTGTTAAGTTGTTACTGGTTATTTGTCCTTCCTGGTTCTCCTTACTGCTTTTCAAAACTGGTGAATTTGTGGGAGGTCCCGGGTATATATGGGACCGAAAGGGGCCTCTTTTTGCCATCTCTGCAGTCCAGCGCCCTCTGGCGGAGGTAATTCCCATCTGTTATGAATCATTATCTGGAGCAGGACGTGCTGCTACAAGGTGAGTAATCACAGAATTGTATTTTTGCCTTCATTGTGCCCTAATCCTAGTAACCCTAAGGAACAGGTTTTACACTCTTTGGATGTGGTTATGAACTTGAAGTTCTATTTGGTGGCTACTGAATCCTTCAGGAAGACCGATGCTCTTTTTGTTCTCCCTTCTGGGCCTAAGAAGGGTTTGGCTCTGGCTAAGTCCACTATCGGTGAGTAGATTCGTCAGGCTGTGATTCAGGCCTATTCTGCTAAGGGGAAGAATCCTCCCTTCCGCCTTACTGCTCATTCTACTTGTGCTATTGGTGCATCTTGGGCTTTTCAGCACCAGGCTTCTGTTGAACAAGTTTGCAAGGCCGCTACTTGGTCTTCTGTTCATACCTTTTCAAAGTTTTACAAGGTTGATGTTAAGGCCTCAGCTGACGCTGCTTTTGGCCACAAAGTTCTGCAGGCGGCAGTGGTTTAAACTGCCCGCTGTTACTTTTTGGGGATCCCACCCTACCTTACGGACACTGTTATTGGATGTCCCAGGAGTAAGGATTAAAGTGGAACAGGACGTGCTGTATACTTAGAATAATACAATTCTGTGATTACTCACCTGTAGACTTGGTATTGTACGTATACAGCACGTCCTGTTCCACCCCGCCCTTGTTATCATTATTCTTATACCTCTGTATGGTGATTGTTGTTATTGTTTACCAAAAAAAAATATGAAAAAGAATTTTGGCTATGGTTATATTTCTCCTTTTTGTTAACTGCTTTTCAACGCTGGGGTTGGGAGGTCCTTGGTATGTGTGGGGCCGGGAGGAACCACTTTTTGCTGTCTTTGCGGTCAGGCGCCATCTTGTGGATGTGTTACCCAGGAGTAAGGATTAAAGTGGACGTGCTGTATACGTATAATACCAATTCTACAGGTGAGTAATCACAGAATTGTATTTTTTTAATAAGTCCAAGGTGAGTCGCATCACAGTTCACATCAAGCGCCATCTGTGTACCCTTCACCTTTTGAATACACCCTTACGGAGGATGGCTTGTAAGTAAGCCTTGATTGCACCCTGTTCAGGTCTCACACTAATATCCAAAATGGTTGTAATCCACTATCAATCACAATAGACCAGGGAAAAATGCAGTAGGCACAATCCAGGTGCAGTTCCACCATGTAAATAAAAATGAAAGAGGGAAGATATCTAGCATAATATTGTTTAATGAATAAAACCTTCTAAAAAGTGCAACTCATTACACTTACATTTAAAAAGTAAATGGACAGGCCATTTAATTCAGAGAGCGACTTTCACCAATCCTCAATGCCACCTCGGCCGTTAGTGGGAACGAAGGAAAGAAACGCTAAACCTAGGTATCCTGGAAGATTAAGCCACCCCTGCCGCCGCCAATGCGTTTCATTGCCGTAGCAAAATACTTTGTTGTATGCTTTCTGTATCTCTTTAAATGATAAAAAAAAGTGATTTTAAAGTGGAACACCTGCTGCCATTGGCCTCGGTGACCTATAAGTTGATTCATTAATTATTGTCCTTATCTTGTAATTCGGCTGACTAAAGATGTTTTCTTTTTATTTGTAGGGACAGCAACTGTACTAATATTGCTGACCTGTGCAATGCTACTGAAGAGGCAGAGCCATGTGATGGACAGGTATGATCACTACAGCAGTGTGTCTTTGTAGAGGCTGATTTAACACTAGTGCCAAGTATAGCCATGTGAGCATCTGTGTAGTGGCGCTTAGAGGGACTGCTAGTAGACTCCGCAAGCGGGTGTCGGGCACTCTAACCTTAGTGGGCGGACAAGTGACACTGTGTTATCCTGTCCAGCATTGATAAATGTGATGTGTGGTGGGTGCTGTAGAAGCTTCCCCCTGATTCACTGCAGAGCCAATCGCGAATGTTAGGTGGTGTTCCAAGGTCAAAGAGCCCAAGACTCTATGCTACATATAACAGGACAACACTGCAGCGAGCGATAGGTAGCGCCAGTTAAGTGCGCCCAGCACTCTGTGCTGAAGCCCGTATTAAAAACTGGCGCTCTAAAACTGGGCGCTGTAACATAGAGCACCAGACACTGTGTGATAAAAGTCTGTTTCTCAACACATATCCACCAGCGCCAGAGCGCAATCACACAGAATTACATTGTTTTATTACTGTGACCCCGACACTGCAATGGCCGACCCGCACATACAATTCTGCATAAAATAAAAACAAAAATGTTTGCTGGGCAGGGGAAGGCCACACAATGATTTGAGACAAAAATTTAAAATTTTACTTTAGCAACACGCTATTTAAACACAACCAAATGAAACACCACTGAAATGTATGGGAGAGCGACACTGAGTGAAAGATGCTACATGGCGCCGGCGCTTTACACTGAGCCGCCTCTAGTAATACTTGTGGCGCTACATGGCGCTGTTAGAGGCGCTCACCAGATTCGCTTTCTTGAATGTGGTTTTCATATACAGCGTCCACCCGAAGCTACGTGGCACTACCTGGCGCTAGCATTTCTTAAATAACCCCCATAGTAGAAGTGCTCACTACTTTCCTGTGATGTTTCTAACAATGGAACATACAGTGGCTTGAAAGAGTATTTGAACCCTTTGAACTTTTCCACATTTTTAAATGTTAGGCACTTAAATGTATCTTATTGAGTTATGTGAAATAGTGACACAAAGTAGCCATTATTTGGGAATTAGGCAGTGTGGTGCGCCTATGTATCCCGCCCCACTGTACTGATACCTCCTGAAACAAAATCCAGTGAGACCAATTGCTGTCTGAAGTCACATAGTTAGTGAATAGGGAGAGTCCTGTACCTGTATGTCATTTATTGTCAACTGTTCTGCGAAGGCCTCAGAGATTTCTTAGAGAACATTAGCAAACAAACAACATCATGAAAACCAAAAAACATACAGCTCAGGGAAAAAATACAATTCTGTGAAACTCACCTGTAGAATTGTTTTTCCCCGTCATCCTTCAGCTTGACCACGTGGAGAGGAATCATGCTCCACCCCCTGGGAGGAAACACAAAACAGGAAACAGAGTTTAAAAGCCCCACCCCTTCCTCCCCACCTCAGTTCTTTTGTGTTTCCTCCCTAAGGAAACCCTGGGACAGAGTGTAGGCTGATATTGGTAGTCAACGGCCGATTTGTTATTTTAATTTATTATTTTCAAAACCCTCCATAGGTTGTAGATAGCCGGGGCAATAGCTAATGATCCACCAGGAGATCCTGTGTGAGCTATTTGCACCTGGGGCTATAACCCGCATAGTCTGGGATAAAAAGCACAGATTGTGCAGAAATCCCATTTATAGAAGTCCTGCTTCATTTTGAAGCAGGCGCGCTGGGCTGGGAGAAGTCATTGCCTTTTTATAATAAGATCGCTATTTGTTCTTATTTTTCCCTCCCGTTTTTTAAATTCCGGAGGTGCGGCGATGACGTCATCCGCGTCATCTTCCGGTTTTGTCGGCTGTTGGCCGGAAACCGGAAGAAGGAACCAGCGTGGCTGAGCTGATCAGCGCGGATTGCGGCATATCAGCCAGTTCTCAGGAGCAGCGGAGGCAGCAGCTGCACTTTCCCAGCTCCCACGGACCCCACCAACGAGGACTGTCATGTCGGAGGCGCCCGACGATAACCAGAAGGCGGTAGGAACTTACGTTTTTTTCTGCCTGTATCTTTGCAGTGATATGAGTTATGCATTGGGCTTGTTGCAGGGGGTTTTTTGCTTATAGCGGGTGTTTATTGAATACAGCTGCTGTTACAACCTATTTTTTTGTTTTTTGTATATAAGTTTTTTAACCAGTGACAGGATTGTATAACTTATATCATTGTTAAAGCCTGCATATTTGTAAGGTACATATGTATGCAGATACATGTTATATATCTATTCATATCTATATTGATAGTTATTAGGGTAGATATGAATATAGATATATATATATGTATAGCTTCCACGTGGGTGTAAGTGGTCCTGCTATAATATGCTTTTATGTCTTACATTTTTTTAGAGAGATTCTAAATCGGAGGATAAAAAGCATGTTAAAGCTACCAAGAAATCAAAGAAATGTGAAGTTTGTAATACTACACTTCCGGATTCTTGGCAGTTGGTTCTATGTATGGGGTGTGATAAAGCTAAACGAGATAACGATTCAGCTGCTATCCTCAGGGAAATTTTTAGTTTGAGGCAACAGTTAGCTTCAGTTGAAAATGCCCAAAGAGGATTTGTTACCCATGAGCAATGGTCACTTGCTGCTGCACCAATTACTAATGCTAACACAGAGAACCAAGGCGGTGGGATCTCAATAGTGAATTTGGGTAATGAGAATGTATCATTACCTCCTGTTCAGATTGAGGTTGCCTCAGAACCAGAGGAAGAGGGGGAAGACCCGGACTCCTCTAGAGATTCTTTGGATGAGGAAAGCCATTCAGAAGAAAGGCAGTGTACCTCAAATAATTTTTCAGAGGACTTGGAATTATTATTAAAAGATATTTATCAAACGTGGGGTATCCCTCTGGAAGAAACAACGCTTTCACAACAGGATGAAATGTATAAAGAAATTTTGATCAAAAAGTCAGATAGAGCTTTTCCTATCCACTCAGTTTTGAAAGATATGGTCAAAACTGAATGGGATAATCCGGAGAAAAAGTTTTTTTCTGCCTAAAGCTTTAAAGAGAAAATATCCGTTTAAGGATCCCATTATGGATTCATGGACGAAATGTCCCAAAGTTGATGCACCAGTTGGTCAAATGTCAAGAACATCTGATTTGAGTTTTGAGGACATGGGATCTTTGCGAGATCCCATGGACCGCAGAGGAGAGCACATTTTAAGAAGGGCTTGGGATTCTACCCTTTTTCAATTTAAACCTGCTCTGATGTAGTCCTGAGAAGTATGTCTAAATGGATAGACAACCTTAAGGCTCATATTGGGAATAGAGTGCCACCACAAGAGGTCTTGGCAACTCTTCCCACTTTATATAGAGCAATGTCTTTCCTTACACATGCATGTCAGGAAATCATTAGGGCTTCTGCAAAAACCTCAGCTTTAATTTCCTGTGCTCGCAGGGCAATTTGGCTTAAGACGTGGTCTGGGGACAACAGTTCAAAGAATAGATTATGTTCTATACCTTTTCACGGGGAACGGTTATTTGGTACAGACCTAGATAACATCCTCTCGAGGTCCACAGAACTGGGGAAAAAGTTTCCTACAAAGAAGAAGGCCTACCCCGCTAGACCGGTTAATAGGAATAGGCCTACCACTAGTCAGACCCACAGAAAAATAGATACTAGAAAACGCTGGGCCCAATCAAGACCACAAAGGAAGTACTCCTTAGTAAGTAAGACCCCTGAGGGGCCCAGACAGCAGTCCTGACAACCCAGGTCCAGTGGGAGGAAGACTCTCCAGATTCACACAGGCTTGGGAAAAGGTTACCAAAAGTCAGTTTGTATTAAAAACCCTGAAAGAAGGGTATCACTTAGAATTTTCTTCCCTTCCACCATTTATGTGCTTGGTGACAAAGTTACCAAAAGATCAAAAACTAAAAGATGCCTTCCCAGCAGTTTTGCAGGAACTTTTAATGAAGGAAGTAATAGAGAAGGTTCCTTCGAGCCAGATTCAAAGGGGTTATTACTCCCAGGTTTTTCTGGTAAAGAAGTCATCAGGAAGTTACAGAATGATTCTGAACCTAAAAAGACTAAACAGGTTCATTCGGTACAAAAGATTCAAAATGGAGTCAATATTCTCGGTGAGGCAAACCCTGACTCGGAATGTGTTCATGGCAAATCTGGATCTCCAGGACGCCTACCTGCACATCCCGATTCTGGAAGCCCATCGAAAATACTTGAGGTTTGCAGTAAGGTTAGACCACAAGATTTTTTATTATCAGTACAAGACACTTCCCTTCGGCCTATCATCGGCCCCCAGGATTTTTACAAAAATTCTGGCAGAGCCAATGGCCTTCTTGAGGCAGTTGGGGATCAGCATAATACCATATTTAGACGATCTGCTGGTCCTAAAACAGTTCCAGGGAGACACTGTTGGTACAGCTGGAAAAGACTATGGCACTGTTAAAAGATCTGGGATGGATCTTAAACTTGGAAAAATCCAACTTAGTGCCCTCTCAACAGTGCGCCTTTCTGGGTCTTCTGATAGACAGCACAGAGAGGAAAATTTTCCTAACAGAAGCAAAAGCCCAGAAGTTAAAGAACGAGATTTGGGTGTTGGTGAAAGAACCAAAAGTTTCCCTAAGAGACATAATGAAAGTGCTGGGACTCATGACGGCAACGATACCAGCAGTAGACTGGGCTCAGTTGCAGATGAGACCACTACAGAAGTTTCTGTTAGAAAGATGGGACAAAAAACAAACTTCTCTGGACCAGTTAGTGATATTAGATGTAACGGTCCTGAAAGAACTACTCTGGTGGACAGAGAGTGGAAATTTGTTGAAGGGAAGGGAATGGAGTCAGACCAATCCGGTGGTAGTAACCACGGATGCAAGCAGCTGGGGATGGGGTGCGCATCTAGAGACGCATCAAGCCCAGGGCAAGTGGTCAAAGGAGATTTCAAGAAAGTCGTCCAACTTCAGAGAACTTCTAGCAGTCAAACTAGCCCTAAGTCATTTTCAAAAGGAAATATGGGGGAAGGAAGTGTTGGTGAGATCAGACAATATAACGACCGTGGCTTATCTAAACCGTCAGGGGGGGGACAAGATCAAAGCAGCTGGCAAGCTTAGCCCAAAGTCTATTAAATCCCTTACAAAATCAAATAAGGTCTCTAAGAGCGATCCATCTGAAGGGGACTCTAAACACACTAGCAGATTCCTTAAGCAGGAAAAAAGTGAGTCAAACGGAATGGTGTCTGAAGCAAGACATTTTCCAGTTGATCACGAGTGTGTGGGGTCAGCCTCAGATAGACCTCTTTGCAACCAAAGAAAATGCCAAATGTCACAGGTTCTTCTCCCTGGAAAAAGAGAAGGGTGCAGTAGCAATAGACGCACTTGCTCAGGAATGGAATTTTCAACTTGCTTATGCTTTTCCACCCTTCAGAATCCTGCCACAAGTGATCCGGAAGGTGGCCCAAGAAAGCGCACAGGTGATATTTATAGCCCCATATTGGCCGAAAAGAATCTGGTTCGCAGACCTAGTCAGAATGGCGGTAAAGGGACCTTGGAAATTACCAGAGAGTCCAGACATTCTACAACAAAAGTCAATTCTTCATCCAAGCTGGAAGACTCTTCAGTTAACAGCATGGATATTGAGGGGGAACTGCTGAAAAGAAAAGGTTTGTCACGCAGAGTAATAGAAACGTTGCTAGACAGCAGAAAGGCAACTACAAGAAGAATTTACGCAAAGGTATGGAAGAAATTTTCTTCATTTTGTGAGGTTAAGAATCTGAAGGAAAAGGATATAGCTTCAGTATTGGAATTTTTGCAAGAAGGGTTTGAAAAGGGACTGGCAGTAAGTACCCTGAAAGCTCAAGCCCTCTGCGATATCAGTTTTCCTAGAACGTAAACTTAGACAAAATGATCTGGTTAACCGTTTTTTCAAATCCATTGCACGTAGGAGACCGGCTACATTTAAAGGTTTTCCTACTTGGGACTTGTCTATAGTGCTCAAGGGCCTGTTAGAACCACCATTTGAACCGTTGGAAGAAGTTCCAGAAAAATGGTTGTCTATGAAGGTTTGCTTTCTTATAGCAATAACATCTGCTAGAAGGGTGAGTGAACTTCAAGCATTATCTATAAAGGAGCCATATTGTGCGATTCTTCCAGATAAAATTGTGCTCAGACCCAATCCTATGTTTTTACCTAAGGTTCCAACCTCAAGCAACAGGTCGCAAGAAATAGTCCTCCCAACGCTGCCTAATGCGGCTGGTAGGGAGGAAGATCTTTCATTACTTGATGTAAGAAGAGCTTTAATCATTTATCTGGAAAGATCAAAAGAATGGCGTCTAGCAGAGCAGATTTTTGTAACATTTAGCGGCAAAAATAAGGGTTCAGCAGCATCCAAAGCTACGATTGCAAGGTGGATAAAGCAGACCATCGCCAAAACATATGAGATTAAGGAAGTTACACCGCCGGAGGTCTTGGCTCACTCGACTAGGGCTATGGCCGCTTCCTGGGCAGAGAGATCGGGGGCGGCTATTGAAGAAATTTGCAAAGCTGCCATGTGGTCTTCGCCCCACACCTTCCTAAAACATTATAGACTTGACTTACTGTCTGCAAAACATCAGTCCTTCGGAAGAAGTGTACTACTTGCAGCATCCCACCCCTAAGGTATATTAGCTTTTCTAGTCCTCTCCACGTGGTCAAGCTGAAGGATGACGGGGAAAAACCTCAGTTACTTACCGGTAACGTCCTTTTTAGGAATCCTTCAGCTTGACCGCTGATAACCCGCCCAGTAGTCAAGGGTTGGAGTACGGTTACTATATTAAGAACTGAGGTGGGGAGAAAGGGGGTGGGGCTTTTAAACTCTGTTTCCTGTTTTGTGTTTCCTCCCAGGGGGTGGAGCATGATTCCTCTCCACGTGGTCAAGCTGAAGGATTCCTAAAAAGGACGTTACCGGTAAGTAACGGAGGTTTTTGTATACATCCAGTCCAGGCCGTCCCAGAAGTAATGACAGTTGGGTTATCCGCCACCAGGTGGCGCAGTCACTGCAAGATCAAGAGCTGTAACTCCCCCCCCCCCTCCCCCCCCCCCCCCCCCCCAGCCCCCTATAAAAGGAGCTGTCTCCATAGAATTCCCAGAATGTCAAATAGCAGTAATGAGACAGGCCGGGGGGCCAAGAAACCATGTTAACTCGCATAGCTTCAGCATGTACTCTCTCACAAAAAAAACTAAGGACAATGGTCCAAAAAGATAATCACATAACAGGCAAACACGAGGTAATGAACCAAGGGCAGGGTGGGACGGCCTGGACAGGATGTATACAAAAACAATTCTACAGGTGAGTTTCACAGAATTGTATTTTTCTCTACATCCAGTCCAGGCCGTCCCAGAAGTAATGACAGTTGGGACATCCAAAAGCAGTGTCCATTAGGGTGGGATCCCCGGTGCCGAACAGCATGTAGTTCATTTCACTGCCGCCTGAAGCACCTTTCGGCCAAAAGCAGCGTCAGCTGAGGCCCTAACCTCAACCTTGTAATACTTTGTAAAGGTATGAACAGAAGACCAGGTAGCGAGCTTACAAACATGTTTAACAGAGGCCTGGTGCTGAAAAGCCCAGGAAGCACCAATAGCTCTAGTAGAATGAGCTGTAACACAAAAAGGGGAATCTGTCCCCTTGGCAGAGTATGCTTGCACCACCTCCTGCCTAATCCACTTGAGAGTGGACTTGGCCGGAGGCAAACCCTTCCTGGAACCTTTCAGTGAGAACAAAGAGAATCCGACTTCCTGAAGAATTCAGTCGCAACGAGGTAGTACTTAATGGCTCTGACCACATCCAAGGCATGGAGGGTCCTTTCCTTAGAATTAGACGGTTCTGGACACCGGGAAGGCAAAATAACTTCCTCATTAAGATGAAAGGAAGAAAACGACCTTAGGCAAAAAAAATCGTGTTTAAAGCAAAAAACCACCTTATCCTTATGCCGCTAAAAGTAAGGAGGCTTCATACAAAGGGCGGCCAGTTCTGACACACGGCGCACCGAGGTGATAGCTACCAAAAGGACCAACTTTAGGGTCAAGACAGACAATGCAGCGTCGCACAAAGGCTCAAATGGAGGACCCTGGATAGCAGAAAGCACCAAATTCAAATCCCCCACCGGTAATACAGGCTTACGCAGTGGAAGTACATGGGTAACTCCTTGGAAAAAGGTCCTGATCAGTCATGATTGGCAAAGGATTTTTGGAAAAAGATGGCCAAGGCCGAGACCTGGCCCTTGAGGATGGCCAGCTGTAGACCCAAGTCTAAGCCGTGTTGTAAAAATTCCAAAATCCTAAAGATAGAAATAGTGCAACAAGGAAAACTCTTGGATTCACACCAAGAAATGTAGGCATGCAATGCAAAACTCTATAGTAAATCATGGAAGAAGACTTCTTCCGCACCTGAATCATGGCCCGAACAACCTTAGCAGACAACACCTTCTCCCTCAGGATTGAGGATTCAATAGCCAGGACGTCAAGCCAGCGTCTGTAAATTGGGGCGCCATAGCGACCCCTGTGTAAGAAGCCCTGGGTCGTCGGGCATGATGTAGCGATCCACTGACATCTGAACTATGTCCGCAACCAACTCCTTCTCGGCCAGCGAGGGGCCACTAGGATGGTTGGAACCCCTTCCTGGGCTATCATGCGCAGCACTCGGCCCAGGAGTGGAAACGGAGGGAATGCATAAAGGAGCCTGAACTCCGTCCAAGGAATTGCCAGAGCGTCTGTGGCATAGGCTTATTGGAGTAGAACCCTCGACCCCGTTCCTAGCGCGGCATGGGACAAGTCAGACCTGATGATAGAAGGCTCTGAGCGGCCATCCTTAGGCCCTGCGCCGTCAATGCATTCCGGGAGATCCACGACCGAAGAATCTTGAGGGCAGCCAAACTGCCAGCTCTATTTTGTACCCGGAGGAAACCACCTCCTGGATCCACTGATCCGAGACGTGCTGTCTCCAGATGTGAGCAATAGCAGAAGCTGTCCCTCCACCCAGATGGGTGAGGGCACCCCCTAATGCCTGAGAGGGCTTGGCAGAGGGTTTGGATTTAGCTCCCCAGAGAGATTGGGTCGGCCGCTGAGACCTACCTCGACCCCAGGAATCTCTGCGGCTACCTGAAAAATGAAGAGGCTCTTCCTCCTTGAAAGGAGTGATAGGCAGAAGAACCCCGAAAGGGCCGTGCAGGCTTCCGTCGCTGAGGGAGTCTGCCATCCTTGGTCAGAAGGTCCAGGCGCTCCCGAATAACCTGAACCCCAGGAAGGGGATACTAGTGAGCGACTTCTTGGCCGCAGCGTCAGCCGACCACTGCCGCAGCCAGAGCAAGGGACGAAGTGCAACAAGCAGGGCCAAAGCCCTGGCGTCCAAGCTGGACACTATCGTCCATGGCCGAGACTACAAAAGCAACAAAAATCCACACAGGCTTTGAGGTCTTTATAACTCCTCCGCCCGCTTGCGAGACTTGGCAAAATCACCAAGGCATCTCACCTTCTTCCTGATGGCCAAAGAGCCAATGGCTGCGGCACACATAGGGCGAAGCAAGCCTGGCAAGGTAAATATGACAAGCCAGCGATCCATGCGCCTGTCAGCAGGATCACGCAAAGAAGCAGTACAGGGTGACGGCATAACCGTAGTGTTGAGTAACCCCGACACAGGGTAATCACATCGGGGAGGCGGGACCAGAGACGGACCGGCTCCACCGGAGGGGATACCGCCTGTCCTGGCCCTTGATGGTAAATATTAGACCTCATTGGAAAAAATGGGCCTGCTCAGGGAAACAGCCTCTGTCTCTCAGGCCAGAGTAAATCGCCCCGCTTCCTCTTTGCCGCTTAAAGTGGACCAACACCCTCCCTGATCGGCCCCGGAATCTATAAGATTCCCGGACCGATCAGCCCCTGACTGCGGGGCACCCCGATTGGGGTGCCCCGCTCTGTAAAACCCCCCAGAAACCCCTAAATCCCTACCTGCTCCTCGATCCAGCGGCGCCCGCCGCCGCCGCCTCCCGCGCGTCCCTCTAACAGGACGCGCACCAGTCGTTAGTGAATGGCCGGCGCGGGCGTGCGCCCTGTAAGAGTGACGCGCAGGAGGCGACGGCGGGCACGCTCTCTTGTACGTCGCTGCCTCCCGCTTGTCCGTCAGCGGGGATTGGCTGCAGCGGTCACGTGGGAGAGGTGAGTTTTTGGGGCTTTCTGGGGGGGTTTCACACAGCGGGGCACCCCCAATCGGGACCAAAACCCAGGATACTCAAAATCCTGGGTGTTGGTCTACTTTAAGAGGAACAATAAGCAACGTCTCCACACCGAAGGTTAATTCTAGTATCGCAAGAAGGCACCATATCCTCGCCGAGGAAGAGCCAGGCTCGCTGTCATAGCCGGCCGAATGATCCCAATGGAAAGGAATCCTGAGCAATAGCCTTCTTCCATGAAGCCCAGACCTCCAGCAAGAACATCATCATCATCGACAACCCGAGTAACCGGGCTCTAAATTCCGCCCCTTACTCGTGGCCTTCCCAGGGCCTTGCGAGATATCGTCATGCCCAGGAAGGACTCACAAGGCCAGCCACCCGGTATGCCAAAACAGTTCAAGGACAGAATGCAATGGGGGGGTGCTGGCGAGGCCGGCAGGCGATAAGAGGCCAGGGGCAGATACGCCCTATCATGCTCCAAAACACGCGCCCAGCGCTAGTGAACAAACATGCCAAAACCCCTCTGGGGAGGGGGGGGCGGTGCCGCACATGGGGCAGAGCCGCACCCACCTGGATGGGGCGCTGCACTGCAGAGACATGTAAAACAGGCTCCTCCCGGCCCCTCAATACCCGGGACCTTCCACAAATCCCCAGATTTCTCTGCAGTGCTTACTGCGAAGATATGAAGTATCACTCTCTCGCAGGTGAGCGGGGCTATTAAGCCTGCGGCCCTGTTGGACTAATCCCACCCGTCCTTCGTGTGATGTGCCATCCCAGCCTGGGCTGCGCGGGTCAAGGTGAAGGTAGGCAGCACCATGAGTGCTTATGGAGCGCTGCTCCACCGCAGTCCCCCACCAAAGGGTAGGCGGTATAGGCTGATGGGTGAGCCTTTATGGATGCCCCTCCCGCATTATTGCCCCATGCCCCGTGTAGCGGTGGGTCCTGTACAGAGGGCCGCCATCCTCCCTCATTCTCCCTGTAGCCTCGGGAGGAAAGGAAGGGGGGGGGGTTAGCCTGTAGCGTGATTCGTGCATACAGCTTTTTCATGTCCTTTGACTAGTATATGTGGTGTCTGCCGCCGCGCTGACTTGTCTTTTTTACTATTGCAAATGCCGCCGCCGCGTGAGTCTTTCCTTAATTTGGATGCTCCACGCTGTCATTGGCTGCTTGCCTGTGGGCTTTGCGCTCTTGGGGGGGGGGGGGTGAGGCGTGGCCTGGATTGGCGCGCCCTGCGTCACGGCCCGCTCTGGCCCGCCCTTCGAGGTACTCTCGGCGTCATTTTGTCAGCACGCGCGTGTGGCGGTTATACTTACCGCGGTCCTTAAGTGCCCTTGCGGGCGGTTGTTATACTCATTGTAATTGATAATTGGGCCTTGTATAATTACTCCCACTTCCAGCAGCGGGTCATTGGGCATCCAGGGTTGCTTATAGCGTAAATCCCTACTGGCATATCGTGCCTAATAATCACCATATGGAGGCATCCAGCAACCGGGGGTCCCTTTGGGACAGCCCGGCTGTGTGTAGCGTGTCGGCAGCATCGTGCTGACGCCGACAAGGCACGGTTGTGTGTACCCTGTGCTGTGCAGGTGCTTGCATTGCAATCTGGCCTGCCAGTGACTGCACCTCGTTTCACTACTCCCCCAAGCTTAAATCTCACTCCCGTTGAGTTGCATACTACTGGGGATTCTCAGCCTGATGTGTCTTCTAGACTGGCTACTGTTGAACAGATTATTGCGAGGTCTGTAGAGCGTAAGGGCCCTGGTAAGAAGTGGCACTTGACGCCTAATGTTACTGTTTTCCCTATGGGAACTGAGGAGTTTATGAATCTGTGTGGCTATACCCCGTCTGATGAAGGGGAGATCCTTTCTGATTCAGGCTCATCTGATGAGTGACCAAGGGGTCATGACGATTCTGGCTCTGACCCCTGGGCCCCGGATGACACTGACAGATTATTTACCCAGACCTTGAGGTTCTATCTATCTCTCTCCCTGTTGAGGCTCCCAGACAAAGAGGGGAGCTTTTCCATACAGCGGAATCACGTTTGGAGATTCCAGGGCAGGCACATTTCCATAACCTTGTGCTCAAAGGAATGGGAGCGCCCCAGTAAACTTCCCGGGGCTCCAAAGTTTCCTGCTGAGGTGGGTAAAGGTTGGTCATCCCCCCCCTCGAGGTGGATGCCCCGATCCTAGGGCTGTCTAACACCTGTCATGCATTCCCCTGATTCTACTACCCTGCGGGATGCTGAGGACCGGCACATTGACCAGCTGGCCTCCTACGCCTTTACATGTGCGGGGACGGCGCTGCCCCCGGTCTGTGCCTCTGCTTTTACTGCTGTGGCCACTAGAACCCTTATCAGAAATATGCTTGATAGTGCCCCTGATGATTTGCCTTGTGAGGTGTTTATTGCACTCTCTAGTTGATGTTTTGTGTAAATTTTGTCCTGTCAGCATTGGATGACACCATCCGAATGTGTGCCAGAACTTCTGCCCTCGTGGTGGCTGTGCTAGTGGGCCGCTGACAATGCTGCCAAGAAGGCCCTCACTGTTTTTTCCCTTTAAAGGACTGCGTCTGTTTGTAGACCGCCTGGACCTTTCTTGCTAAGGGAGGCAGGTTACATCAGCGCAGGCGGCAACCTCGGCCCTTTAGGGGTCAGGGTTCCATCTCCTCCCCTTACCGTGATGCAAGACAGAAAGGGAGGTATTCTTCCCTGGCGCCCGGGGAGACTTCTGGGGTAGAGACAGAGGACGTGCACGTCCGGCCTCCTACTGGGGCCCCAAAAGCTAAATCCTCTCCCAAGCCCCCTCAGGCATGTTGGGGCGCCCTCGCCCATCCGCGTGGGGGGGGGGGGGGGGCGGCGGCTGCAGCACTTCGTTCAGGTCTGCAGGATTCATGTCTCAGACCGGTGAATGTAGTGTCCTCCGGTTACAAGTTGGAGTTTGCTGCCGATCCCCCTCCAAGATTCATCAGGTCCCGGATTCCTCAGGACCCTGTGTCAGCTCAGGAGCTAGTGCAAGCGGTGCAAGGCCTCCTGGAGCTGGGGGTCATCTGCCAGGTGCCTTTAGGAAGAAAAGGCAAGGGCTTTTATTCCAACCTATTCACAGGACCCAAAAAGGATGGTTCTGTCAGGTTCATCCTGGACTTAACCCTTTAAATGCCAGCCACGTAAAATTTACGTGGTTGCCTCTCCGTCACTTAAGTGCCAGCCACGTAAATTTCACGTGCCTGGCATTTACCACTAACAGTTAAAAGATAGAAAAAAAAACCCACTTACCTCCGGTATCCCCGTGAAGCCTGGGGTCCCCTCTTCCTGCGGGGGGCATCCGATCGCCCCCCGTCGTCCTCCGTCTTCAGGAGGGGGCCCGAAACCAGCCGCACCCCCCCCCCCCCCCCCGTTTCCAGCGCTGACATCGCCGCTGTAAAAAAAATAAATAAAAAAAGTCATTTACTCACCTCCGCGCCCGAGCCTTCTATCAGGTCTCCTCTTCACCAGGGAGGGGTCCGATCCCCCCCCTGGGCTGCGCAGTCTTCAGGTGAGGACCCTCTTCCGGGTCCTCACCTCTTGAAATGGCGGCGATGGCCGCCGCCGCTTAGCCCCGCCCATTGTGGGAGGAGCGGGATGACGTCATCCCGCTCCTATACCCTCTCCGAGCTCCGGCATCTGTCAGATGCCGGTGGTGATCGGAGCAGGGCGGGTGTCAGGTGAGGAGGCTCCAATCGGAGCCCCCTCACCTGTCACCCGCCCTGCGCCGATCACCACCGGCATCTGTCAGTGAGATGATCGGCGCGGGACAGCGGCGAGGGACATCGGATCGGAGGTGAGTACAGTGTAAAAAAAAATAATAAAGATTTTTTTTTCTTATGTGTGTGTGTCATTTTTTACTTTTAGCCCCTTGTGAACTGGTAAGGGGTCCATGACCCCTATACCAGTTCACAAGGCTGGGGGAATGGCAAGCCACCTGCGCTAGCGGGTGGCTTGCCATTAACCCCCGGCACCGCCATTACCTGCCTCCCCAAAGGCCAGGGGGGGGCAGAAGAGCCCGGGCCCACATAGGCTATGTGGGCTCGTAGGCTGCAGGGTGGGGGGGGCACAAAAGCTGGCCCCCCCCACTCTGTGCCTACAAGCCCCCATAGCTGGTCCCGGGCTGGTTACTTTGGGTAAGGGGGACCCCACGTACATTTTTTTTTGATTTTTAAGGGTTTTTAACCCTTAAAAAAAAAAAAAAAAAAAAAAAGGGGGTCTCCCTCCCCTGAGAGGGGGGACCCTATGTCATTTTTTTTCTCGATTTAACCCTTTGTAGTGTGGATGGTATTTGTATTTTTTTTGTGAATGTTATAAAATACTTGTTTCAGTTAGAGGGGTCTCCTGGGCAGGAACAGGGGGCTACCGATAAATATGTGGTACCGTTCTAATCGGTAGAAATGGGGCTTTCACATGCAATATGATTTTCCTTAATAAAATACATTTTTTATTTAAAATAAAGGAGTCAATTTTCTAAAAAATTTTTTTATTTATTTATTGTTTTTACTTAATAATATTGTAAAAAAAAAAAAATTTACAAACAAGACATTTCATGTTAAAGCCTAAACTCTGCTGCAAAAAAATATATATATAATTTTCCTGAAAGTTCCAGCAAAAATGGCGCAAAACATGGCGCAAAACATGACGCAAAATGGGGAAAAATGGCCTGTCAACAGAGGGTGACAAAATCTCAAGTAGGCTGGCAATTAAGGGTTAATAGTACCTATGCATGTTGGGTATTGTTCTGTTCGGGGGACCTTGCGCTTTCAGACTTAGCTTGTTTTTTCTGGTTTGCATATTTATATTTTAGGAAAAGGTGTTTTTTATTCAGCTTTTTTATAAATTTTTTAGGGAGACCCTGCGCAACCAAAGAATTCTTTGAGGTAATAATTCCAGAAAGATGAGCCCACTAGAACAAGCTGGGTACCCTTAGAAAGCTTAACGTGTGTACTTTCAGGGAATATATGGTTTATGGGGGATATTCCAAATGTCAAGGGTTGTTTTGGTTGAAAAATCGCAAGGTGCGCACTTTGTCTGCAGAGCTGAAATTTTCAAGTAAAATTACCGTTACGCACATGCTTTACTCTGGGGTGTTTGGCAACTCTTCCCTTGACAGAACCTATGAATGTTGGGTATTGTTCTGTTCGGGGGATGTTGCGTTTTCAGATTAAACTTGTTTTTTCTTGTTTGTATATAGTTTTTTTAGGAAAATGTGGCTTTGATTCTGCTTTTTTATCCTTTTTTTTAGGGAAACTCTTTGCAACCAAAGAATCCATTGAGGGATTACTTCCAGAAAACTATGGCCACATCAACAAGCCTGGTATGCCTAGAAAGCCTGAGGTGTGTACTTCCAGAGAATATATAGTTTGTTGGGGGTATTTCAAATGTAAAGGGTTGTTTTTCTGGATAAACTGCAAGGTGCGCATATTGCGTAGCATAGTTGTATTTTATCTGAAAATCCCCTAAAGCGCTGTTTCAGTTTGGGGGGAGTCTCCTGGGCAGGAAAGGGTGTCTACCTATACATATGTGGTACCGCTGTAACCGGGAGAAATTGGGATTTCACACGCAATAAGATTTCATAGACAAACTTACATTTTTTATTACAAAAAAAACGACAATATGTAAAAATTTTTTTTTTTTTTTTGCACATATTTCACCCAAAAATATTAAGAATACACCTAACAAATGACAAACAAGACATTTCATGTTAAAGCCCAGACTCTGCTGAAAAACACAATATATCATTTTCCTGGGAAATCCCTGGAAATCCCTTCAAAAATCACATTTGAACATGGGGAGCGCAAAATAGTGCAAAATGGTCTGGCAACAGAGTGTGACAAAAACTCCAGGTAGGCTGGCACTTAAAGGGTTAAAGATTCTTAACAAGTTTTTTGTCAAGGGCAGGTGCTTTCGCATGAAGACTCTGCGCTCTGCCATCTGTTCCCTGCGCCAAGGGGATTTCATGGCTTCTGTGGACATCAAAGATGCTTACCTTCATATTCCTGTGTTCCCAGGTCATCAAAAGTCCCTCAGGTTCACTCTTATGGATCAACATTACCAATTGTGGCCTTGCCCTTCGGCCTCACTTCAGCTCCCAGGGGGTTCACCAAGGTGCTGACTGGCGTGATGTCTCTACTCAGATGTTAGGGTGTCAACGTGCTTCCCTATCTGGACGACATCCTCTTCACTTCCACAGTCTCTGTATCAGGCAGAGTTGGATACTCAGCTGGTGGTGCCCATTCTGGAGTCATTTAGATGGGTGATCGACCCCAAGCCCTCACTGTCCCCTTCCTTGGTAACTCCATTCCTAGGAATGAATCTGGATACAGTTCAGGCAAGGATCTTCCTTCCTCAGCAGGAGGTGGACAATCTGATTGCTCAGGCTCAGTCCCTCCTTGCTTGTTCCCATCCCTCCATCAGGCAGGGGATGCAGCTGGTGGGCCTGATGGCGGCGTCTTTCGAAACGGTCCCTTATGCTCACTACCGATTGAGGCCTCTGCAGCTTCATCTATTGTCTGTATGGGACAAGGACCCAGCGTCCCTGGACAGGGTCTGTGTGCTCGCCCCTCTGGTCAGGAGGTCCCTCTTGTGGTGGATGGACTCAAGGAACCTGTTGGGGGGCAGATCCTTTCTTGCCCCTTCCTGGGAGACGGTCACCACGGATGCCAGTCTATCAGGTTGGGGGGGGGGGGGTTCTGGAAGTCCCTGCGGTTCCAGGGAAGGTGGGGCCCTCAGAAGGCCCACACATCTATCATTGTCTTGGAGCTGCGAGCGATCAGGTTAGTTCTGGCTCTCTTGACTACTCATCTTTAGGGCCTGCCTGTTCAGTTGGCGCTCGGACAACCAGTCGGCAGTTGCCTACATCAATCATCAGGGAGGGACCCGGAGCAAGAGGGCCCTCCAGGAAGTGTCTCCGACCCTGACCTGGGTGGAGGCCAATGTTCCCTGCATATCAGCGGTGTACATTCCGGGGGTGAAAAATCTGCTGGCAGATCCTCTGCAACAGGGGGTTCCAATCTCTGTAACACCATTGGGGCCAACCAGATATGGATCTGTTTGCGTCCCGTCACAATCGCAAGTTCCCGGCCTTTGTCTCCCTGTCCCAGGATCCTCTGGCCTTGGCCACGGATGCCCTGGCAATGTCATGGCAGGACTTCAGCTCCTGTATGTCTTTCCTCCATTCCCCCTGCTGGGCAGGGTTTTGCGCAAGATTGCTCTGGAAGGGGTGCCAGCAATTATGGTGGCCCCGAGGTGGCCAAGAAGAGTGTGGTTCGCAGACGTGGTACAGATGGCAGTAGACCAGTACGTTCTGCCACGGGTGCCAGATCTGCTCACTCAGGGCCCCTTGCGCCATCCCAGTTTACAAACTCTGGCCTTGACGGCCTGGCTGCTGAAACCTCCATCTTGATGGAAAAAGGCATGTCTGCCTCGGTGGTTGATACCATGGTGAAGGCTAGGAAGAAAACTTCTTCTTCCATCTAGTACAGGATATGGCGTACCTTCTTTGACTAGTGTGAGTCTAGGTCTCTTACCTGTCGGGTGTTTTCAGTCCCCAGGGTTCTGGAGTTCTTACATGGTTGGAGTCGGGACTCTAACTCAGTACTCTGAGGGGTCAGGTTTTCTTCCCTTGTCTGTTTTCTTCAGAAGTCTTTTGCTCAGCATTCTTTGATTAAGACCTGTTTTTCCAGGGGGTCGCTCAGGTGCGTCCCCCACGCAAACCTGTGGTCCCTGTTTGGGATTTGAACTTGGTTTTGTCTGCCTTGCAGGGTGCTCCCATTGGACCTATGCAGGATGCTGCTCTGGCTGTTCTTACCTTCAAGGTTGTCTTTCTGGTAGCCATTACTTCGGTCAGACGTGTGTCTGAGTTGGCGGCTCTTCTATTCAGCCCCCATACGTGGGAAGACACCAGGATAAGGTGGTGTTCCGCTTTAAGCAAGATTTACTGCCTAAGGTAGTGTCTGCCTTTCATTTGATTCAAGGTATTCTTCTTCTTCTTTGTGCTCTAGTCCTAGCAACGCTAAGGAGAGGGTTTTGCATTCCTTGGATGTGGTCAGGTATTTGAGTTGCTACCTGGTGGTCACTGCGTCCTTCAGGAAAACTGATGACTGAGCCCGGGAGGAACCACAACCACCGCTACAAGGACCCAACTTGAAAACACAAGCAAAAAAGTGAGGCATCCCACAGCACATGCGGCATAAGTACAGGAAGAAAAAACCAAGAAAGACTCACGATGTCTGCGGAGCCCCGAAGGAGTCCCAGCAGCATGGGAGGCGCAGAAGAAGCCAGATGACTCTGCACAGCATGGGGACCCAGGAAGGACCTCCCCCGCTGCGTCCGCAGCAGCACGTGTCAAGATGGAGGCCGCAGATCAGCCTGCCCAGCTCTCCTTGAGGGGCGGGCTGCACCCGCGGTAACACGAGGAGCTGGCCGCACCTGTGCTCTTGTATCCACTCAAAACCTAAAACACCACCTCATCGATTTTTGGCCATTTTGGAGATTGCTTTTCTAGCATACCAGCCATGCTGCTGTCTGGATTCCACTGACAATGCACAGTAACAGGAAGCTCAGCAGCGCTTCCTGTTTTCAGGTGCCCTACAGCTCCAGGACTTGCCATTTTGTTTTTAAAATTGACCACAGCAGGCGTTAGAAAAATGTAAGGTACATACATTTTCATTTTCTAAATTGCCCTGGGGAGGGATGCATATGAGCACAGTTAGTGTGTTGGTCCGTTTTAAAATAGATAGTTGGTCCTCTTTGAGGTGGACCAACAGTCAAAAATGATTTAAACCAGACTAACACAACAAACAGAACTTGTATGCCCCGGGGCACTTCAGATTGCTGCACATAAAAATGAATCTACCTTTTTCGAACTACTTCTGTGGTAAATTTTAAAAACAAAATGGTGGCTCATGGATCTGCTGAGTTTCTGTTTTTTCTGTGCGTGGTCCGTTATGCCCCTTGAATCCAGGCAGCAGCATGGCTGAGATACTGGGAGAGAGAGTTCCAAAATGGCCGTTACCACTAGAAAAACGGTTAGGCAGCGTTTCAGCTTTGAGTGGGCGCATGAGCAAATGTAAATGCTGATAATGCTTCACTATAATGCGGGCAGATGGGGCAAGTGAGTTTTGGGGAGATTTCCAACTGTGCCAGGCTGATGGTCCGATTTAAGTTACAGTGCACACAGCTCAGCACTGGGGAGCACTTCAGCCTAAATGCCATGATGTGACAGTTTAGTTGTAACTGAATGTATCAGCATATGTCTGCCATTCAGCATCAGAGTGCACCCTGTTTTTGAATATTTGGCAAAGTCTTTTATAAAAATTAAAACAAAAAACCACAGGCTATTTTGGGGCACCGTTCTGGGGATAGAAGGGGACGACATACTTATTTCCTTTCTGAGTAAAGGTCCACTTTAAACACAGTGTAATTTTAAATGACATTTATTTAAAGCCATATTTTCAAGATTTGTTTTTGTGCTGGTCATGACCAGGGCCAGCCCCAGGTTTATTCAGGCCCTTGTGCAATAGTCTCAATGGGCCCCTGCGGGGTGATATGATACTCCATACATGGTGATAGTTACATGTATGGTGATTACGGCTAAAGAACAGAAAAAAAAATGAATGATAGAAAGACATGAAGGGAATGACAATAAAACAAATAGATGGAAAGAAATTTAAAAAAAAATGGAACAATAAAGAGTGATAGAAAAAAATCAGGAAAGCAGGAGAGAATACAGATGGAAAGGACTGATGGAAAACAAGAAAGTGAAGGTATGATAAACAGAAGTAAAGAAGAAAGAAAAGGAATGGCAGGACAAACTGATGAAAGAGAATAAATGAATGAATGAGAGAAAGGAAAAAGGATGGAAAGAAAGAGATAAAAAAAGGAAAAGGAAGGAAAAGCAAAAAAAGAATGACTGACAGGCTCTCCCAGTGGCCAATCTACCCATGGCTGGCAGTTAGTCCTGGTTTCTACACTGTCCTGTGTCCTGCATAGGGGCCACACAAGGTAGAGGGAATGAGGTGGGCCCTCCCAAGGTGCATGGGTCCCGGAACCTGCCTGGGTAGGCCCAGTGCTGACACCTGCCCTGGTCATGACTATAAAGTCCTGATGTGCAAGTGACAAATGCCGTTAAACAATGTGGATTGCTGGGAGGGCCGTGGGCTGCACAAGTCGTACAAAAGAGAGACTGTATGGCAAACATACCTACTCTCCTCCTGTCCTCTTAAACAGCTGGTGTTTATTTATCCCCAGCCCAGTATTCATAAAAACACTTGACTGGATGCAGTAGGATGATCGAATGGCTGCCATATGGCGCCCCAGCTGATCATCCATACACCGAACTCCCAAGCTGGTCCATTGCTTAGAATTTTCCTGGGTTCTGAGACTGTGTCCCACAGGGAGAATGGGCCCCCAGATTTCCATGCATACACAACAAACACTCAATTTTCCCTATATCCAGTTCAGGTCGTCCCAAAGTGATGACGTGTGTATTCCACCCCCAGGGGGGCGCTCGACTGCAAGATCAAAAGCTGTAGCTCCTCCCGGCCCCCTATAAGAGCAGGTGTCTCTCGATCATTTCCCAGTGTTCATCTTGCAGTCTGGCTGCTGAAGATCGTTGGATACTCTCTCTGGATATTGGCAGCTGAGCGGGCCTCCTAGCCCGTTTACCACTGATCTGAGACCGACTGTTGCCTCCCAGCCGCGGCTGATTCGGAACTGTGATGGTAGGGAGAACGCCGGGCTCAGGTGTTTTTGGCAGAGCTAGGCTCTGGGCCGCAGACCCTGATTAATGGGTAGCGGGCCATAGGCTCATGGTGAGCCTAATGGGGGGGACCACATTATTGACTTCTGGTCTCATATCCCTCCCTGTCCCAAAGCTTTATTTTGCTGCTGTGTGCGTGTTTGTGACTTTACTTCTTACTCTGTGCGCTGCATTTATACTTACCTCCCTTGCTCCCTCGAGTCTGGCTGCCAGCTTCCCTCTTCCCTCCATCTTGACACATACGCTGTGAGGGGTTTTTTTTTGCTGGCTGTGTGTGCCGCACAGGTGGTGGAGGTGTGCGGGCGCATTGTGTCTGTGCTTGTTTGCTCGTTTTTGCGTCGCCGGGGAGGGGGGGGTGCAGGGCCGCACGATGATGTTTTTCGAGTCATCGCCGTGTGGCCCGCCCCTCGTGGATCGCATCGAAGCTGCTGCGTGGTCGGCTTCTCTGCACCATCTTGTCCTGCTGCTACTGCCTTCCTGCCTGGGACCCCCCTCCATTGCTGAACTGCTACTGTCTGTGTCATGAGTCCCTCTTATTATGGATTGTGATTGCGTGTGTGCCTGTGGGATACTGATGGCCCTCTTTTTTTGTTTCTGTTCAGGTGGGCCCATTGATTGAGGGTTGTGGTTCCTCCCGGTCCCCCTGCCCCCCCCTCTCCCTTATATTAAGAGGGATCATATAAGAGGGATTGTTTAGGTTTGGCCGTCAGTGCCTTGTAACCTGCATTGCTAAATTTTCTAATCACCATAATGGAGGCATCTGGGGATAGTGAGCTAGGGGCCCCATCTGGGCGGGTGAAGCTCTGCCCCTTGTGCAGTGCAAGCCCTCTGGGCGGATTTAGCACTGTTTGTACCACTTGCGCCAGGAGCGTCATTTTGGACCATGATCTGGTGTGCATACCTGCCCCTAGCCCGTCATTGACTGTGGCCCCGCTGCTGCACTCCCAGTGAGGGGGAAGCCAGCGGGGGGTCCCATGTTGATTTGGCCTACAGGGTGGCCATTCTCGAGAGACAGATCTCACGAACAGCGCCTAAGAAGGCCTCAAGTAAGAGATGGCACATCAAGCCCGTTTTTACTCGGATAATGATGATGATCTTTTTGATGGTCTGGGCTCTGTGGAGGAAGGTGAGTTGCCAGATGATTCACGGTCCACTGTGGATTACTCTGCTGGCGATGACAGTATGTCTGGTTCCTCCTCGGATGAGGATGCGTGGCTCCCTGATGATACGGCGAAATAGCTTGCTTCAGTTTTTGAGACTTTACACATTGTCCTTCCAAGAGTGGCTAAGAGGAAGCAGGGTGATTTGTTTGAGCCTGAAAGACAGAGGCGAGTCTTTCCAGAGCAGGCCCATTTTTCTAATATGATTTTCAAGGAATGGGAAAGGCCTAACAAGCTACCATCGGTGCCTAAGGGCCTGGATAGGCGGTATCCCTTCCCTGAGGAGCTGGTCCGGCTATGGTCTCGTCCTCCCGAGGTGGATTCCCCTGTGCCAGGGTTGTCCAACACTACTGTTATGCCTTCACCTGATACCGCTTCCTTATGTGATCCAGCTGACAAGCGCATGGATC
Source organism: Gastrophryne carolinensis (assembly GCA_027917425.1). NCBI lineage: Eukaryota > Metazoa > Chordata > Amphibia > Anura > Microhylidae > Gastrophryne > Gastrophryne carolinensis. Next base: position 497,614,782 of record CM051236.1, read on the forward strand.
AGCTGGTATGTCATGGCTTCACCTTTGCTGGTGCCTTGTTTCATCCTGTGTGTGGCGCGGCGGTTGTCTCCCTGGCCATCAGAAAGAAGGTGAGACGCCTTTTGGATAGCACTAAGAGTCGCAAGCGGGCGAAGGAGTATAAGGACCTCAAGGCCTGTGTGGATTTCATTGCCTTTGTTGTCTCTGCCATGGATGATGGTGTCCGGCTTGGTGTCAGGATTTCGGCCCTGCTTGTTGCATTTTGCCACTCTCTCTGGTTGCAGCAGTGGTCGGCTGATGCCGTGGCCAAAAAGTCGCTCACTAGTATCCCCTTCGTGGGGCACAGGTTGTTCAGGGAGCATCTGGACCTCCTGGTCAAGGATGGTAGACTCCCTCAGAGACGGAAGCCTGCACGGCCCTTTTCGGAGCTCATCTGCCTATCACTCCTTTCGAGGAGGAAGAGGCTTTTCATTTTCAGGTGGCCGCAGAGATACCTGGGGTAGAGGTAGTTCCCGCAGCCAACCCAATCCCGCTTGGGGTGCCAAGTCCAAGCCCCCTCCGGCCTCACGGCTTCTGCTATTTGCTCTGGATCTGGAGACGGCGCGTCTCTGATAGGTGGATTCAGGAGGTGGTGTCCTCCGGTTACGAAATAGAGCTGGCAGTTAGACCGTCCACAAAATTTCTTCAGTCTCGGATATCCCAAAACCCATTGAAGGCGCAGGGCCTGAGAATGGCCGTGCAACACCTGCGGTTAGGTGTGATTTGTCCTCTACCTCGTCAGGAACAGGGTCAAGGTTTCTACTCAAACCTGTTCACGGTTCCCAAGAAGGACAGAACGTTACGACCTATCCTGGACCTGAAGGGTCTCAACAGGTTTGTCAGTCAGACATTTCCGCATGGAAACCTTACGGTCCGCGGTGAGCTCGCTTCGGCCCGGCGACTTCATGACTACGGTGGACATCAGGGATGCTTATCTGCACATCCCGATATTCCAGGGACAACAGAAGATCCTGAGGCTCTGGAGGACCAGCATTACAAGTTTGTGGCTCTGCCATTCGGGATATCCTCAGCGCCTCGCGTCTTCACCAAGGTGGCGGGCATCATGACTATCCTGAGGAACCAGGGCATTCGTGTGCTGCCCTATCTGGACGATTTACTGATTGCGGCTCAGTCTCTTCAGCAGGCCGTGAGCGATACCCGGATTGTGTTGTCCATCTCGAGGATTTCGGCTGGGTTGTCAATTACCCAAAGTCTTCTATCACTCCCTCAGCAGTGAGGTCCTTCCTGGGCATGACAATAGACACCTCTCAGGTCAAGGTCTTTCTGCCACAGCAGAAGGTTTTTGGGCCTCCAGACGCAGGTGCAGGCCTTGCTGTCTTGTCAGCGGCCATCGATCCGTCTGGGGATGAGACTGGTGGGTCTAATGGTGTCATGCTTCGAGGCAGTGCCCTTCGCCCAATTTCACATGAGACCTCTTCAGTTGAACCTGTTGACTGTCTGGGACCGGATGCAGGAGTCGCTGGAACAGGAATTTTCACTGTCCCCCCTGGCCAGGCAGTCCTTTTTGTGGTGGATGGACTCCAGGAACCTATCGGTGGGCAAGTCCTTTCTGTCTCTCCGGTGAGAGATAGTTACCACGGATGCCAGTCTGACTAGCTGGGGAGGCGTTTGGCAGACGAAGATCCAGGGTCAGTGGGGCCCGCAGGAGAACCGCCTACCCATAAATCTCCTGGAGCTGAGAGCGATCCAATTGGTGCTTCTTCGCTTGACTCCCCCATTTAAACCGGACCTTCAGCGTGATTTAATGAAAAGCCCAAACTCTTAAAAAACGGTTCCCCAGCATCTAAAATTAATATATTTTACATTTTTAGTCACTAACTTATTATTCTTTCCCCCACTGGGCTGCAACTTCCTGTTCAGGAATATAGGATATGGGTGCCGCCATCTTAACTCAGAAGCATCACACTTACTGAGGAGAGGAGAGTGGGATAAGGTACAGGGGGGCGGGTTATAGCTGTGCTTTGCTCAGACAGAGCAGAGCTGGGGTCAGGTAAAGGTCAGCAGTCCCAGAATGCAGAGCAGCACAGTCAGGAGGCACTTCCTGTTTGCAGGCTGCCTGATAAGATGGCAGCTTCCATAAGCCGCCATCTTGGATGTTTAAAGGCTCATAACATGCAGTAGATGCAGGTAGGATGATTTTTAATGTGGACAATCTGTATGTACAGGGTGTGGGAAACATATAAGATAAACTCTTATTCAGAGTGAAGGTCCGCTTTAAGGGGTCGTTCGATCCAGGTTCGCTCGGACAATCAGAAGGCTGTCGCCTACATCAATCATCAGGGCAGGACTCGGAGCAAGCGACCCAGATTCTGACATGGGCAGAGGAGAATGTTCCCTGCATCTCGGCGGTTTACATCCCCGGGGTAGAGAACCAGGAGGCAGACTCCCTGAGCAGGAGTGCCTCATGCCTGGGGGAATGGTCTCTCAGCAACAAGATCTTTTTACGCTCTGTCTCCGCTGGGGTCAGCCGGACGTGGACCTGTTGGCGTCCAGACACAATCACAAGCTCCCGAGGTTCATCTCCCTTTCATAAGATCCTTTGGCCTTTGCCACAGACGCTCTGGCAATTCCCTGGACGGAGTTCAGGCTTCTTTATGCATTTCCTCAGTTTCCACTCCTGGGCCGAGTGCCGAGGGGGTACCAACCATCCTAGTGGCTCCTCGCTGGCCGAGAAGGAGTTGATTTGCGGACATAGTTCAGATGTCAGTGGATCGCTACATCATGCCCGACGACCCAGGGCTTCTCACTCAGGGGTCGCTACGGCACCCCAATTTACAGACGCTGGCTTTGACGGCCTGGCTATTGAAAACTCAATCCTGACGGAAAAAGGGGCTGTCAGCCTCGGTTGTGCATACCATGATACAGGCACGGAAGAAATCTTCCTCCTTGATTTACTATAGAGTTTGGCACGCCTACATTGCTTGGTGTGAATCCAAGAGTCTCCCTTGCCGCATATTCTCTATTTCTAGGATCCTGGAGTTTTTACAACACGGCTTAGACTTGGGTCTTCAGCTGAGCACCCTCAAGGGCCAGGTCTCGGCCTTAGCCATCTTCTTCAGAGATCCATTGCCAATCATAGGTTGATCAAGACTTTTTCCAGGGAGTCACCCATTTCCGTCCACCGCGTAAGTCGGTGATACTGGTGTGGGACTTGAATTTGGTGCTTTCTGCTCTTCAGGGTCCTCCCTTCGAGCCATTGTGCGATGCTGCATTGTCTATTTTGACTCTCAAGGTGGTCTTTTTGGTAGCCATCACCTCGGTGCGCCACATGTCAGAGTTGGCTGCGCTTTGTATGAAGCCTCCCTACTTTGAGCGGCATAAGGATAAGGTGGTTTTTTCGCTTTAAACCTGATTTTTTGCTTAAGGTCATTTCTCCCTTTCACCTTAATGAGGAAGCTGTCTTACCTTCATTGTGTCGAGCACCGACTAATTCTAAGGAAGTCCACTCTCAGTAAGTGGATCAGACAGGCGGTGGTGCAAGCATATTCTGCCAAGGGGAAGGAACCCGCTTTTCGTATTACAGCTCATTCTACTAGAGCTCATTCTGGTGCCTCCTGGCATCTGTTGAACAGGTTTGTAAGGCTGCCACTTGGTCTTCAGTTCATACCTTTACCAAGTTTTACAAGGTTGATGTTAGGGCCTCAGCTGACACTGTCTTTGGCCGAAAGGTGCTTCAGGCAGTAGTGAAGTGAACTAGATGCTGTTCTGCACTGGGGATCCTGCCCTAATGGACACTGCTTTTGAATGTCCCACATGTCATCACTTTGGGATGACCTGGACTGGATATAGCGAAAAATACAATTCTGTGAAACTCACCTGTAGAATTGTTTTTGATTATATCCAGTCCAGGTCGTCCCATCCCGCCCTTGTTCATTATCTTCTGTTTGCCTTTTATGGTGATTACCATTTTTATCTTGGACTTGTCCTTAAGGTTTTTGTTGGAAAGAGTACATGCTGAAGCTATGTGAAGTAACATGGTTTCTTGGCCTCCCGGCCTGTCTCCTTTTTACTGCTTTTCAACCACTGGGAAACGATAGACACCTGCTCTTATAGGGGCCCGGGAGGAGCGACAGCTTTTGATTCTGCAGTCGAGCGCCCCCTGGGGGCGGAATACCCACATGTCATCACTTTGGGATGACCTGGACTGGATATACTCAAAAACAATTCTACAGGTGAGTTTCACAGAATTGTATTTTTTGTCGCGACCCTGCCCTCCGTATGAGATACAGAACCTGCCCAGACCCATTCTATGCATTGGGAAGAGTGCATGCTAAGGCAGTGCTGCTGACCGGGCATGCTCCTGTTTCCAACAGTTACCCTAGCATCTATGCAGGCCAGATGGCACTATAACTTATGAATAATATACCTGTAAAAGAACAGAGACCTTTTCTGAAGTTCTTCTCAGAACATCCCTACTGCCCCTTGTCAGTATTTTATAAAACGCCAACATCCTGTTGCAGGACTGGTCTCCCCCCCCCCCCCCCCCGGCCCACATTAGCCACTTATCATAGCTGATGTGGTGCTCAGAAACTTACCGGTTTCATCAGAATTTTCCCAAAGTGTCCTGGAGTGCTATGTTGCCTCGTTCAGTGAAAGCGTGCCGAGGCAGTAACTACACACTCCCACTCCCGCTGATGGAGCAGCACATTTCAGACACTGAAGAAAATGAGGGCAGGGCCTTGTTCACCAGTTTGTTTTTTTTTGTTTTTTTTTTGTGGGTTGTGATAGGTGGCTGAGCTCTGGAAAAATACCCAGGCACGGGCATACCCCCAGAATCAGTCTAAATCCACAACCTTGATATTACCCCAGCAGCAGCAGAGGACAGGAGGGGAGTTTCTATTTGTTTTTTATATACATCTTTGCGCAATGTTACTCCGATGATTAAATCTTTTGTTATTCTATTGTATTATTAAAAACTATTTTTGTACCTCAGGATGTAAAAACTGTGACTAGCTGGAAGCAGCAGTGCATGGATCTGGTTGATTTCATTATAGAATGCGAGGATTCTGAACCATTCAGAGAGCCGGTGGACCGCGAGCAATATCCTGTAAGCCAGGGCTTCTCAACTTTTAAGTGCTACTTTGTTTGTTACATTTCTCAATTGCCTTGGTTGTATGTCACTTGGTCACCTAAAACCATGTTACAAATGCACAAAATAACCGCTTAAAAGTGGACCAAAATGCAAATTTTTTAACCCTTGAATTGCTCCCCCCTATGAAGAGAACCTTTTGCTAATTCTCACTGCTTCTGCTTCACTCTAATCCCACATAATGGTGCCTGTTTTAGCTGTAAAGCTCCGCCTCCTCCATTCATTGCCACACGGCTATGCAGTGACTTATCCCCTGCCAGAAAGGGACAGCAAAAAAGTGTCCCAGGACAATTCAAAAATTGAAAGTATCTATTTCTTGTTTTACACCCTAAGAAGAGTATCGGCAGGGGCTTTGGCCAAAATGTATTTCACAATTTCAGTGGGTTTTGGTCCGCTTTAAAGTGCACAAAAGTTGGTGCATAAATCATCCTGCAACCTTGCCAAGTGACACCTGATGGGATCTCACGAGCCACTAGTGTTACCTAGTGTTGTGCGAAATGGCCAACACACAAACCTTTTTTCCTAGTTCCTGCAGTGCATTTGTGGGCGCAAAACCAATTGGAGCCGTTTGCTGTGTTCATTTCATTCGGCAAACGGCTTTCATTGACTTTAATGGGGAGCATGTGCACGCCACCAGGGATGTGGCAGCATAGTCATGGCAGACAGCTCTCATTGGATGAGAGCCAGCACATGCATTGTTGACTGGGGAAAGGTAAGTGATTACCGGTGGCCTGGGGCGGGGGCTCTTGGTTTCACGCAGCAGAGCATGCCAATTTGGAATGCTCTGGGGGAAAGCCAGTGGATTTCAGGCTGTCCGCTGGTGGCTTTTGTTCTGCTTTGTAAAAGAATGGCCTGAATAAAAGGGTTTGTGCATATAAATAAATACTTTAATGTATGCAAAGCTCATTTACATGTTGCAACATATGCAGTACACATTCTTCAGTGTTAATAGCTTAGTACGCTTATGGGGGGTGGTATCTGAAGTACAATTACTCTTGTTTCTTCTCTAGGTGTTTCGCCCCTAAGAGGCTTCTTTAGGAGGTGGGCGTAAGGAGGATCAGTGATAATGTAATGGAAACTAATGCAAGGCTTGTAATTATTAAAGTGATCCTATACCCAACAGGGAAGTTTATCTCATCACCACCTATCTCCAGCCCTGTGCCCAATATTCATAAAAACACTTGACAGGATGCAGTATGATGATCAAATGGCAGCATTATGGTGCTCCAGCTGATCATCTATGCACCTAACTCCTGAGGAAGCCCCTCAGAGGTGAAATACGCAGAAGATTATACCCATTAGACTTACCAGTAACGGCTTTTTTTCTTCCAATCTATTCCAGACCCTCGTTACACTTGGGATTACTTCCTTGCCCGAAGGGTGTGACTGCAAGACAAAAAAGGTGTGGCCCCTCCCGGCCCATAAGTAGCAGCTGCCTCCTAATCAAAACCAGTTTCATTCTTGCAGTTGAAGTGACTGTGAAGGTTGTTGAAGATTCTCTCTTAAACCGGACCTTCAGTGTGATTTAATGAAAAAGCCCAAACTCTTAAAAAATGGTTCCCCAGCATCTAAAATTAATATATTTTACGTTTTTAGTCACTAACTTATTATTCTTTCCCCCACTGGGCTGCAAATCTGTTCAGGAATTTAGGATACGGGCGCCGCCATCTTGACTCAGAAGCATCACACTTACTAAGGAGAGGAGAGTGGGATAAGGTACAGGGGGGCGGGTTATAGCTGTGCTTTGCTCAGACAGAGCAGAGCTGGGGTCAGGTAAAGGTCAGCAGTCCCAGAATGCAGAGCAGCACAGCCAGGAGGCACTTCCTGTTTGCAGGCTGCCTGATAAGATGGCTGCTTCCATAAGCCGCCATCTTGGATGTTTAAAGGCTCATAACATGCAGTAGATGCAGGTAGGATGATTTTTAATGTGGCCAATCTGTATGTACAGGGTGTGGGAAACATATAAGATAGACTCTTATTCAGAGTGAAGGTCCGCTTTAAGGATTTGCAGCAAGCGGGGGAATGCACCCTGTCGGCTTCCTGCACAGCCTTATTTCCCACGGATTCCTCTGACCCAACTCTATGCCTCCCCAGCTTTGTTTCTGTTTAAATTGGGGTCCGTGAAGCGCCGGGGTCTGGGGCGCTTGCTGAGTGTTAAACCCTCAGAGCTGCAGGCTTTCATTAGCAAGCAAGTCAGCTGCAGGGTTTTGTCTGGTGAGCCAGCTCGGGGGGACCAAGGGATTTTCCCTTTCTTATTGCTCTTTCCCATGTGTTTAAGCTGAGGTTGTTGGCCAGCAAAAAGGGGCTGCTCTGAGCCACTGCACGGCCACCCTCAAGTGGACCTAAACCTTTTGGCAGGTCATTTTGTTTGTTTTTTAATACTGTTTTTTATTGTTTTAAATCTATACTATTATGGGACCTAAACCTATATATCATGCAGACCTAAACCTTTAGTGAGGCTACTAAGAAGGTTTATATATAAAAAAAAATTCCATGAGTGTATTGAAGAGGATATTGTGGTTACCATAAGTCTTTCTGAGTCTTTAAAAACTCTTTCGACAGCCCTCAAATGGTCCTAAACCTATAGTCATCATGGAGTATTGGCTACTAAAGAGATTTAAAGAAAATAATTTTTCCTCTGAGTTGAAAAGGATATTGTGGATGCCATAGTCTTTCTGAGTCTTTAAACTCTGTCGGCAGCCCTCAAGTGGTCCTAAACCTATAGAGTGTCATAATGGAGTATTGCCTACTAAAAAGGTTTTAGGAAAAAAAAATATATATATATATTCTTAGTATACAGTACGTCCTGCTCCAAATATAATACTTACAAGTGGGATATACTCCGCCAGATGGTGCTGGACTGCAGAGACATCGAAAATAGGCTCCTCCCGGCCCCTCAAATACCCGGGGACCTCCCACAAATCCCCAGAATTTCTCTGCAGTCTGGCTGCGAGGGACGAGAAATTGGCTCTCTACTCGCAGGTGAGCAGGGCTATTAGCCTGCGGCCCTGTAGGACTATTCCCACCCGTTCCACTAGTATTATGCCTCCCAGCCTTGGCTGCGCTGGTTGGGTGAGGGTAGGCAGCACCGCTGTTAGGTGCTTAGGAGCGCTGCTCCACCGCAATCCCCCACCAAAGGGTAGGCAGTTCAGGCTTATGGTGAGCCTCTATGGGATGCCCCTCCCACACTATTGCCCCTGCCTATCTGTGGGCCCTATTTAAGTGGCCGCCGTCCTCCCTCATCCTCCTTGTAGTCTTCGGGGGAAAAGAGGGGGGGGGGTGTATGTGTATAGATATGAATGCATATGTTATGCATTCTGTGTTTTACACTCACTTTTCACATGCCTTTTATTCTTGTGTCAGCCGCCGCACTGACTTATCTTACTGCATTTTAAATTTGCCGGCGCGCGCTGACTTGGTTCCACACTTGGCGGCGGCATTACCTCAGGCGCTGGTGCGCCATCATTGACTGCTTGCTGGTATGGTTTCGTGCTCTTCGGGGGGGGTGGGGCCCGTCTTTGGCGCGTTCCGCGTCATCGCTGTTACTACCATGGGATCCCACAAGACCCCAAAACACTGCCTAACCAAACTGGCACCACCATATGCTATTATGACAAAATGTATTAAATGTATTGTTCATCCAGTACAAGAAATTAAAAACAATTTAAAACACATCTCATGGGGGGGAGGGCTACAAGAACAAATGTATGCCTAGTGCATCTATATACATACAAAAAAATCTATATACAATATCAACCAACTTATGTAATGTGTATAACTTATCCTATATACAATCCTATTTTATACAAATATACAACAATAAAGTGCAATCCAGTGCTATCAGTATCATTCTACCCCAATAAAGACACTAAGAGGGGGGAAAAACATAGAAAAACAGTGCAATAGATCATAAACATGTGCTATGTGTACTTAACCAGGCAGACATGCGCCGAGCGCCTCACCCCGTCCCAGCCAGCCGACGCTGGCCCAGATGAAGTAACGGGAGGTCTGTTACGAAACGCGTCGGCTGGCTGGGACGGGGTGAGGCGCTCGGCGCATGTCTGCCTGGTTAAGTACACATAGCACATGTTTATGATCTATTGCACTGTTTTTCTATGTTCCCCCCCCCCCCCCCCCCTCTTAGTGTCTTTATTGGGGTAGAATGATACTGATAGCACTGGATTGCACTTTATTGTTGTATATTTGTATAAAATAGGATTGTATATAGGATAGGTTATACACATTACATAAGTTGGTTGATATTGTATATAGATGCACTAGGCATACATGTGTTCTTGTAGCCCCCCCCCCCCCCCCCCCCATGAGATGTGTTTTTAATTGTTTTTAATTTCTTGTATTGGATGAACAATAAATGTAATACATTTTGTCATAATAGCATATGGTGGTGCCAGTTGTTTGGTTAGGCAGTGTTTTGGGGTCTTGTGGGATCCCATGGTTTGGAGATTATTGCAGTTTCTTGCCAACCAGGCACACCAGTTTATACTAGGCATTTAAACACTAGCTGGTGCGGTCTTTTCTTTCTTCTTTGTTACGATGTACTTAAGGTCTTGTCTGCTTATGTCTTTCAGGCGGGACGAACCCTTCCTGGCTTCTCCCGGCCCTGTTTTAATATATTATTTGTAGGCCTTGTAAAAATTCTACTCCCACTTCCCTAGCGGGTTGTTGGGACACCCAGGGTTGCTACATAGCGTTATTCCCTATTGGCGTAATGGCGCCACTATAATCACCCTATGGAGGCATCCCAGGATAATGTGACCGGGGTCCCTTCGGGACAAGACCGGCTGTGTGTAGCATGTGGGCTGCCTCATGCGGACAAGGCGCGTGTCTGTGTACCCTGTGCTGAGCAGGTGCTTGCATTGCAATCTGGCCTGCCAGTGGCTGCACCTCGTTTCACTTCACCTACTCCCCCAAGCTTAAACCTCACTCCTACTGAGTTGCATTCTAGTGGGGATTCTCGGCCTGATGTGTCTTCTAGACTGGCTACTGTTGAACAGTTGATTGCGAAGTCCTTAGCGCGTAGGGCCCCCGCTGAGAAGCGGCACCTGATGCCTAGTGGGAACTGAGGAGTTTTGGAATCTGTGTGGCTATACCCCGTCTGATGAAGGGGAGCTCTTTTCTGATTCAGGCTCATCTGATGAGAGACCAAGGGGTCATGACGATTCTGGCTCTGACCCCTGGGCCCCGGATGACACTGACAGATTATTGACCCAGATTTTTGAGGTTCTGTCTCTCTCCCTGTTGAGGCTCCCAGGCAAGGAGGGGAGCTTTTCCATACAGCAATATCACGTTTGGAATTTCCAGAGCAGGCACATTTCCTTAACCTTGTGCTCAAGGAATGGGAGCGCCCCGTGTAAACTTCCCGGGGTTCCAAAAAGTTGGGATAGGAAGTATGCTTGATAGTGCTCCTGATGATTTGCCTTGTGAGGTGTTTAATGCACTCTCCAGTTGTGATGTTTATGTAAATGTTGTCCTATCAGCATTGGATGACACCATCAGAATGTGTGCCAGAACTTCTGCCCTCGTGGTGGCTATACGCCGCTTGGTTTGGCTGCGCCAGTGGGCTGCTGACAACGCTGCCAAGAAGGCCCTCACTGGTTTTCCCTTTTAAAGGACTGCGTCTGTTTGGGGACCGCCTGGACCTTTTTGCTAAGGGAGACAGGTTACCCCAGCGCAGGCGGCAATCTCGGCCCTTTCGGGGTCAGGGTTCCTTCTCCTCCCCTTTCCGTGGTGCAAGACAGGGAAGGGGGGTTTCTTTCCCTGGGGCCCGGGGAGATTTCTGGGGTAGAGGCAGAGGACGTGGACGTCCTGGCTCCTCCTGGGGTCCCAAAGCTAATTCCTCTCCCAAGCCCCCTCAGGCATAATGGGGCGCCCTCACCCATCCGGGTGGGGGGACGGCTACAGCACTTCGCTCATGTCTGGAGGCTTCATGTCTCAGACCGGTGGATTCAGGAGGTAGTGTCCTCCAGTTACAAGTTGGAGTTTGCTGCCGATCCCCCTTCAAGATTCATTAGATCCCAGATTCCTCAGGACCCTGTGTCAGCTCAGGAGCTAGTGCAAGCAGTGCAAGGCCTCCTGGAGCTGGGGGTCATCTGCCAGGTCCCTTTAAGAGAAAAAGGCAAGGGCTTTTATTCCAACCTATTCACAGTACCAAAAAAGGATGGTTCTGTCAGGCCCATCCTGGACTTAAAGATCCTCAACAAGTTTGTCAGGGGCAGGCGCTTTCGCATGGAAACTCTGCGCTCTGCCATCAGTTCCCTGCGCCAAGGGGATTTCATGACTTCTGTGGACATCAAAGATGCTTACCTTCATATTCCTGTGTTCCCAGGTCATCAAAGGTTCCTCAGGTTCGCCCTGATGGATCAAAACTACCAGTTTGTGGCCTTGCCCTTTGGTCTCACTTCAGCTCCCAGGGTGTTCACCAAGGTGCTGGCTGGCGTGATGTCTCTGTTCAGATGTCAGGGCGTCCGCGTGCTTCCCTATCTGGACGACATCCTCATTACTTCCCAGTCTCTACATCAGGCAGAGTTGGATACTCAGCTGGTGGTGTCTACTCTGGAGTCATTTGGATGGGTGATCAACCACCTCAAGTCCTCACTGTCCCCTTCCTTGGTAACTCCATTACTAGGAATGAATCTGGATACAGTTCAGGCAAGGATCTTCCTTCCTAAGCAGAAGGTGGACAGTCTGATTGCACAGGCTCAGTCCCTCCTAGCTTGTCCCCATCCCTCCATCAGGCAGGGGATGCAGCTGGTGGGCCTGATGGTGGCGTTTTTCGAAGCGGCCCCTTATGCTCAGTTCCACTTGAGGCCTCTGCATCTTCACCTATTGTCGGTATGGGATAAGGACCCAGCGTCCCTGGACAGGGTCTGTGTGCTCTCCCCCCTGGTCAGGAGGTCCCTCTTGTGGTGGATGGACTCAAGGAACCTGTTGGGGGCAGATCCTTTCTTGCCCCTTCCTGGGAGACGGTCACCACGGATGCCAGTCTGTCAGGTTGGGGGGTTTCTGGAAGTCCCTGCGGTTCCAGGGGAGGTGGGGCCCTCAGGAGGCCCACACACCTATCAATGTCTTGGAGCTGCGGGCGATCAGGTTAGTTCTGGCTCGCTTGACTATTCCTCTTCCGGGCCTGCCTGTTCAGATGCGCTCGGACAACCAGACGGCAGTTGCCTACATCAATCAGGGAGGGACCCGGAGTAAGGGGGCCCTCCAGGAAGCGTCTCTGATCCTGACTTGGGCGGAGGCCAATGTCCCCTGCATTTCAGCTGTGTACATCCCGGGGGGGGGGGGGGAAATCACCTGGCGGACTCTGAGCAGGGGGACCTCTCGCCAGGGAGAATGGTCCCTATGCAGCAGGGTGTTTCAATCTCTGTGTCACCATTGGGGCCAACCAGATGTGGATCTGTTTGCGTCCCACCACAATCACAAGCTTCCAGCTTTTGTCTCTCTGTCCAGGTATCCTCTGGCCCTGACCTTGGATGTGCTAGCAATGTCATGTAAGGACTTCAGTTCCTGTCTTCCCTCCAATTCCCCAGGGTTCTGCGCAAGATTGCTCTGGAAGGGGTGCCAGCAATTCTGCTGGCCCCCAGGTGGACAAGAAGAGTGTGGTTCACAGACGTACAGCTGGCAGTAGATCAGTACACTCTGCCCTTGGTGCCAGATCTGCTCACTCAGGGCTCACTACGCCATCCCAATTTACAAACTCTGGCTTTGACAGCTTGGCTGCCGAAACCTCCATCTTGATGGAGAAGGGGCTGTCTTCCTCGGTTGTGGATACTTTGATTAAAGCTAGGAAGAAATCTTCCTCTTCCATCTATTACAGGGTTTGACGTGCCTACATTGACTGGTGTGAGTCTAAGTCTGTTCCCTGTCGTGTGTTCTCTATTCCCAGGATTCTGGAGTTCCTGCAGCATGGGTTGGAGATGGGGCTCCAACTCAGTACTCTGAAGGGTCAGGTTTCTGCCCTGGCTATTTTCTTCCAGAAGTCCTTTGCTCAGCACCCTCTGATCAGGACTTTTTTCCAGGGGGTCACTCATGTGCGCCCCCCACGTAAGCCTATGGTGCCTGTTTGTGATCTGAACTTGGTTCTGTCTGCCTTGCAGGGTGCTCCCTTTGAACCTGTGCAGGATGCTGCCTTGGCCATTCTTACGCTCAAGGTTGTATTTCTGGTGGCTATCACTTCTGTCAGGCATGTGTCTGAGTTGGCGGCGCTGTCCATTCAGCCCCCCTACTATGAGACACACCAGGACAAGGTGGCGTTTCGTTTCAGACCTGACTTTCTGCCTAAGGTAGTGTCTGCCTTTCATTTGAATCAGGATATTGTTCTTCCTTCTTTGTTCCCTAATCCTAGCAATGCTAAGGAGAGAGTTTTGCACTCTTTGGATGTGGTTAGGTGTCTGAAGTACTATCTGGTGGCTACTGCACCTTTCAGAAAAACTGATGCTCTTTTTGTGGTCCTAGGAAGGGTTTGGCTCCTGCCAAGTCTACTATCAGCAAGTGGATTCGTCGGGCTGTGATTCAGGCCTACTCTGTTAAGGGGAAGAATCCTCCCTTCCGCCTTACTGTTCATTCCACTCGTGCTATTGGTGCCTCTTGGGCTTTTCAGCACCAGGCTTCTGTTGAACAAGTTTGCAAGGCCGCTACTTGGTCTTCTGTTCATACCTTTTCAAAGTTTTACAAGGTTGATGTTAGGGCCTCAGCTGATGCTGTTTTTGGCCACAAAGTTCTGCAGGCGGCAGTGGTTTAAACTGCCTGCTGCTGCCGCCTTTTTTCTTGGGTATCCCACCCTACTTTATGGACACTGCTATTGGATGTCCCACTTGTAAGTATTATATTTGGAGCAGGACGTACTGTATACTTAGAATAATACAATTCTGTGATTACTCACCTGTAGAATTGGTATTATACGTATACAGTACGTCCTGCTCCAACCCACCCTTGGTTTTGCATTATCTTGGATCCCCCTGTATGGTGATTGTTATCATTGTTATAGTTGATAGTTGGGTTGTTTAATTCTCCCGGCTTCTCGTTAACTGCTTTTCAATGCTGGGGATTTGTGGGAGGTCCCCGGATATTTGAGGGGCCGGGAGGAGCCTATTTTCGATGTCTCTGCAGTCCAGCGCCATCTGGCAGAGTATATCCCACTTGTAAGTATTATGTTTGGAGCAGGACGTACTGTATACTCATAATACCAAGTCTACAGGTGAGTAATCACAGAATTGTATTTTTTTCTCTGAGTTAAAAAGGATATGGTGGCTGTCATAGTCTCCCTCTTCTTAGTCTTTAAACTCTTTTGCCATCCCTCAAATGGTCCTAAACCTATAGAGTGTCATAATGGAGTATTGGCTACGAAAAAGGTTTTAAAGTAAAGAATTTTTCCTCTGAGTTGAAGAGGATATTATGGCTGCCATAGTCTCCTTCTGAGTCTTTAAACTCTGTCGGCAGCCCTCAAATGGTTCTAAACCTATAGAGTTATTATGGTGTATTGGTTACTAAAAAGGTAATAAAAAAAAAAGGGGGGGGGGGGATTTTTTTCCTCTGAGGAAGGGGGATATTGTGGCTGCCATAGTCTCTCAGGAAGTTATCCGTTGGGAGAATTCATCCATTCATACACAAGGGGGTGTCCGGTTATGGAGAAGATGGATTGTTGTTTTCCCCCATTCTGGAGGATGTTGCGGGGCATATGCATTATTATAATCTGATCAATAGGGAATGGCAGAAGTCAGGTTGTCTTCCTACCATTCCTAAAGTACTAGATACTATGGCCTTGATTCACAAAGGGTAGAAAAAAACTCAACTGGTAGTAAAAAATTCAATTCATGAGAAAAAAGCTTGAGAATTTCACTGTTAGTGAATCACCAGATAGGAAGACAATGAAAGTCAATGGCACTTTTTACTACAGGTAAAAAGGGAGTAAAAAGTTCAATCCCTTTTTCAGGAGTAAAAAAGTGCCATTGACTTCCATTGTTTCCTATCTGGTGATTCACTAACAGTGAAATTCTCAAGTTTTTTACTCATGAATTGAATTTTTTACTACCAGTTGAGTTTTTTTCTACGCTTTGTGAATCAAGGCCTATGTATCCTTTTCCCACAGATCAGACTAAATTATTGTCTCACCCTCCTGTGGTGGATGCTCTGGGGCCAGGTCTCTTTAAGATTTTGGTTATGCCATCCTCTGATAGTGCTTCTCCAAAGGATCCAGCAGATAAGCGCGTGGATCAGGTGGCATGTCGTGCTTTTATGGGGTCGACCTTGCGGCCGGCCTGTGCTACATCTATAGCATTTTTTGTGAGCAGGCGGTTGTTAAAGCAACTGGACTAAGACTTGTATGGCTCGTTCACGGAAGCCATGCTCCCAGTTGATCAAAGCCAGTTGGCTTTAACAGGTATGTGATCCAGGCTATGGAGGTTTGATCTGGTTGTGGGCCAGAGGCCTAGCTCTGGTGGTCACCTTAAGGTGTGCATTATGGCTTAAGCAATGGCCAGCTGACATAGCCTCTAAAAAGGAATATGACGGAACTCCCCTTTTAAGATGGGGCGTCTGTTTGGGGAGTGCTTGGTTGACTTGGTAAAGCATGCTACTAGTGGTAAGTAATTTAATTTGCCACAGAAGCCATAGTCTAATACTGCTTCCGCAGGGCTTCTAATACTCCAGGGTTCCAGCTAGAGGTTCGGCCTCTTTGGCATACCGAAGATAATTTTTTTGGAATAAGACAAAGTTCCAAACTAAGGCAACAGGTGTCTGGCAAAATAAAGCTAGACCCCCTTTCGAAGCCGGCTCAGGCATGAAGGGATTCCCCCGCCCTTGAGGTGTGGGGGGAAAGCTTCTGCATTTGGCTCATATTTGCAGGCTTCATGATATTTGAATACAGGAAGTTGTATCCACAGGTTACAAAGTCAAATTCGGAACCAGACCCCATCAGAGATCTCTGGTCAGGGGTATCCCGAATTCAGCAGAAAGATGCATTGAGATCTGCTGTATCTCACCCTTTTAGAGATTGGAATTTTTATAACCACAGTGTATATATAAGGATGCATACCTACATTATAGTAGGTGGCCTACTTCTTCAGTTGTGGCGCTACCCTTCGGTCTATCATCAGCACCAGGGGTGTTTACTAAGGTGTTAGCAGGTTTCTTGTTTTTCTCTAAGAAGTCAGGGATACATGTAATCCCTTACTGAGTCTATCGGTTGATATGGGCCCCATCATGTCAGGGGGCCAAGAAGGATATCTTTTCATAGATTCAAGAGTTATTCTTTTCTGGGAATGCATGACACGTCTCTGGCAAAAGTACTTTTCCAACACAGAAGTGACTCTTACTTCAGGCCAGGGTACAGGGTCTCTTGTCTTGCCCTTACCAACGATTCATCAAGAAATGTGTCTGTTGGGCCTGATGGTATATTGCTTGAGTCAGTGCCTTTTGCACTGTTTTCACACAACCCCTGTAGATGGAATTGCTTACAATCAGAGATCGAGACCCACACACTCTGGATCACTCTTTTTGCCTGACACCGTCAGCAAGGCAGTCTCCAGCCTGGTCCTCAGCCTTCTCAGATCCGCAAATCCTTTCTTCTAGTACAGTGGAAGATCATCACCATGGATGCCAGTCTATCTGGTTGGGGGAGTGTCATGGAGTCACAAAGGATCCAGGGACAGTGGAGTCCGAAAGAGAGCAGAATCTCCATAAAGATCCTAAATCTGAGAGCTATTCTATTGTATTCAGACATTGGACATCCCATCTGATGGGGCATCCTGTCCGGATTCAAACAGACAATTGGACAGCGGTGGTATATATCAACCACCATGAGGTCATCAGAAGCAGTAAAGCCCTGATGGAAGTGAGCGGGGTTTTTACTTTGGACAGAGAAACCGGTTCCATGTCTTCTGGTGGTACACATACCTGGAGTGCACAACGTGTGGGCCGATCATCTCAGCAGAATGGTCCTGCATCAGAGGGAATGGTCTCTTAGCCAGTGGGTTTTTAATCCCTATGCATGTGCTGGGGGATCCCAGACGTAGATCTCTTGCATCACGGTTCAGTCGGAAGGTCCGAAGTTTGTCTCAGCCCAGGGATCCTCTAACAATAGCAACAGATGTCTTGACTCTTCAGTGGTCAGCATTCAAGCTTTTTGATGCATTTCCCTCCGATTTCACTTCTGTGTCGAGTACTATAAAAGGTTTAGCTCACAAGGGAGTCCCAACCATTTTGGTGGCTCCTCTATGACAAGAAGCTGGTTTTCAGACATAGTAAGGATGTCGCAGGGCAACATGTGGAGGCGACGATCCAGATCTTCTCACACGGGCCTCTAAGGCATCCCAAATCATAAGTTCCGGCTTGGAAGGCCTGGCTATTGAATCCTTTCTCTTGGAAGAAAGGGTTTTTCTGCCAGAGTCATCCAGACTATGTTTCAGGCCAGGAAGAAATCTTTATCAAGTGATCTACTATAGAGTCTGGCAAAACATTTATCGCTTGGTGCGAATCCAGGGGTTCGCTTGTAGAATATATTGATTTTTTGCAGAAGTCTTGATGAAGGTCTTCAATTGAGGACAAATATCTGCTTATCTGTCTTTTTTCAGAAACCCATAGCTAAGCATGATTTTATCAGAACTTGTTTTACAAGGAGTCGCTCATGTGTGGCCTCCTCATAATCCACTTATGCCGGCTTGAGGCCTGAACTTGGTTTCAGGTTCCTCCTTTTTGAACCATGATAGATGCGTCATTAAGTCTAAGGGCGCTTATAGTTATCTTAGTGGCAATAACCTCAGCAGGCGGTTTTCTGAATTAGCATCTTATCAGTAAGCCTCATTATTTGAGTGTTTTAGGATTTCTTCCTAAAAGTATCTTTTCATTTTAATGAAGAGATGGTTTTGCCTTCCTTATGTCCTGTTCCAGTGTCTAATAAGGAAGGGGTTTTCTTCACTGTTTGGGTGTAGTGAGAGCACTAAGGTATTATCTCACTACTACACAATCTTTCCATAGTTTGGACTTCTTATGTCATGCCTGAGGGTCCACGGAAAGGTCTTCCACCAGCTAAGTCTGCCATCAGTCGATGGATTAGACAGACAGTGGTAAGAGTCTATTTTGCCAAGGGGAAGGAGCCCCTTGTTTGGATCACATCTCTTTCCACTAGGGCCATTGGTGCTTCCTGGGCCTTTCAGCATCAGGCCTCGGTGGAACAGGTTTGTAAAGCTGCCACCATGCCTTCCTGGCATGTAATAACATTTCCAGCTATGGCTACTAGACCACTGGAAGGAATTAAACAGGCTGAACTGGATGGACTAAAGTCTGTATTCAGCCTTACATACTATGTTACCTGGTCTTCGGTTCATACATTTACCAAATTTTACAGGGTAGATGTAAGGGCCTCAGCTGACGCTGTGATTGGTCGAAAGGTTCTTCAGGTGGTAGTGAAATAAACTGCCTGCTGTTCCGCGCTGGGGATCCTGCCCTTAGATGGCACTGCTTTTGGAGATCCCAAGTGTAAGGAGGGTCTGGAATGGATCGGAAGAAAAAACACAATTCTGTGAAACTCACCTGTAGAATTGGGATCCATTCCAGACCCTCTGGGCCACCCTTTTTGGGTCATGATCTATCTTTTGATGCCTTTTTTATGGTGTTTAGTCCATTTATTATTTCATGGGCATTAAAAAAAAAAAAAAGAAAAGAAAAAGTATATTTTGAGAGAATTCAAGCGGAGTTCGGTGTGAGGTAACATTGTCTCCTATAAGGGGGCCTCCCGGCCTGCCTCTGGTTTTATGATTTACTGCTTTTGAAGTACTGGTTTTGATTAGGAGGCAGCTGCTACTTATGGGCCGGGAGGGGTCACACCTTTTTGTCTTGCAGTCCCACCCTTCGGGCAAGGAAGTAATCCCAAGTGTAAGGAGGGTCTGGAGTGGATCCCCAGAAAAAACAATTCTACAGGTGAGTTTCACAGAATTGTGTTTTTAAGAATCTTTCAGCATGACCCACAGAGCAAGAGACTCCACCCCCTGGGAGACTGGAAACTAACTCAAACTGAACAGAGGTTAAAACCCCACCCTTTCCCACCTCAGTCTTTATCAAGTAACCTAAGTTAACTGTAGGACTATGGGTGGGTAATAAGGGGTTGTGCTAAAGGATTCTCAGAAAAGCCGTTACCGGTAAGTCTAACAGGTATTTTCTCTAATCATCTTTCAGCATGACCGACTGAGAGGAGTAGGCAAGTAATCTGCAAGTATTACCCTTCTACCGAAGGCCTGATGTTTTGCAGACAGGAAATCAAGTCTATAATAATTGAGAAAGGTGTGGGGTAATGACCACATTGCTGCTTTGCAGATCTCTTCCTAAGAGGCATCGGTCCTCTCTGCCCAAGATGCTGACATGGCTCTTGTGGAATGGGCAGAAAGGTCTGGGGGGCATTGCAGAACTACTGCTATTCAGACTATGTGGGATTACCCTGACCTTCAAAGACCTCAGGTGAAACCCTCCTGGATTATGTCCTAGGGCTCAGCAGGCTCCTCCTAAACTCTGGAGTCTGAAAATAATAAACTAAAATAAAGTCTATCACACTCTGTTCAGTGGTTCCTTATGGAGGAACACACAAAGAACTGAGGTGGGGAGGAAGGGGTGGAGTTTTAACCTTCAGTTTGTTTCCTCCCAGTGGGTGGAGCCTTACTCTATGGGTCATGCTGAAGGATGAGAAAAATGAGGTTTATTGTACAAATATAATTATTTAGTATTTATTAACATTGATCAATGTTTGATGTGACATGAACACACCGATATTTGCAACATGTATATCATCCTGCATATTTTAAAGCATTATAATTTATATGTACACGTCCTTTCAGGTTCTTGATTCAGGACATTCTTTAAATGATTTTTTTTTTTCCATTAATGTCGTTACCGGTGGGACAAGAACTTGACCTCCACCTCACCCCCTTTTCTAACTGTAAACCCTAAATAACCAACACTTCTATTCTAGTGTTCTCTAAAGCTACAATAAAAAAATGTGTCTGCAGGATTATCACGATGTGGTGAAGACCCCTATGGATTTTGGAACCATCAAGGAAAAAGTGTCGGCTGGAAATTACAGCAGTCCCTTGGAGTTCTGTAAAGATATGCGATTGGTTTTCTCAAATGCTAAGTTATACACGCCCAATAAAAGATCCAGGGTAAGAAAGTTCTCCTGCATGGTGTTTTCAATTAAGTCCTCTTCCCAAGGTGTTTTTGAAAGTGTGTTGTTTTTCCCTATGTCCAGTCCAGGCCGTCCCAATCCATCACATGTGGGTAGTCCGCCACCAGGTGGCGCAATTACTGCAAGATCCAGAGCTGTAACTCCTTCCAGCCCCCTATAAAAAGAGCTGTCTCCATAGAATTCCCAGGATTCGTCTTGCAGTACTGCTGCGAGGATCGTCTCGGATACTCTCTCTGGATTCGGCAGCTGAGCGGGGCATTTTTAAGCCTGTCGGCCGCTGCACCCCTATTGCCTCTGTCCCCATGGACCCACGTTTGCCTCCCAGCCTCGGCTGAAGGGACAGGTGAAGGTAGGGAGAACACCAGGGTCAGGCTTTTACAGAGCTAGGCTCTGGGCCCCAGACCCCTCCCTAAAGGGTAGCTGGCCATAGGCGATGGTGAGCCTATTTGGGGGGGAGGCACCACCTAAGCCCTGGTTATCCTTGTCTGTCCCACAGCTTTATTATTTTTGTGTGTGCTTTTACTTCACTGGATGCTTACTTCCCTCGCTCCCTTGGCATCTTCCCCCCCATCTTGCGTTGCCTTTAGACGCTTCTGCGTCCTCATTGGCTGGCTGTCGGGCTTCACGCCCCTTAGGGGGGCGGGGCCGGGCTTCGCGCGCTCCGCGTCACGGCTCGCTCTGGCCCGCCCTTCGAGGTACTCGGCGCCATGTTGTCTCTTTGTGCGCGCGTGTGACGCTCTTACTTACCGTGGTCCGTAAGTGCCCTCGCGGGCGGCCTTTTTACTCATTGTAGAGTATATATAATAAAAAAAGTATATTTTGAGAGAATTCAAGCGGAGT
The DNA here is from genome assembly GCA_027917425.1 of Gastrophryne carolinensis. NCBI lineage: Eukaryota > Metazoa > Chordata > Amphibia > Anura > Microhylidae > Gastrophryne > Gastrophryne carolinensis. Next base: position 497,635,940 of record CM051236.1, read on the forward strand.
TCGGTGTGAGGTAACATGGTCTCCTATAAGGGGGCCTCTGGTTATATGATTTACTGCTTTTTAAGTACTGGTGTTGATTTGGAGGCAGCTGCTACTTATGGGCCGGGAGGGGCCACACCTTTTTTGTCTTGCAGTCACACCCTTCGGGCAAGGAAGTGTAAGGAGGGTCTGGAATGGATCCCCAGAAAAAACAATTCTACAGGTGAGTTTCACAGAATTGTGTTTTTTCTGCCCTTCTCTTTGTTCCCCCTGGGCCACTGTCGCCGGCCCCCTCCTTTTCCCCTTTCCCCTCTCCCGGTTGGGGGGGGGCGGGTGATGGCCTGCACGCGCCGCCGCGCGTCTGCGGCCTCCTTTCTCTGCCGCGAGTGCACTGCGGGGGCCCATCCCCCTTCCTCTTGGCCCGGGCGCCATTCACAGGCCTGGTGCCGGCATCTTCGCACCTTTTCGCTGGGGGCGGCGCCGCGGGATGACGCATACCTGCCCCTCGAGGTGCTTCTTGCGGCGCCAGCGTTTTGCTGGCTGGCTGCAGTTCCCCTGGGGACGCTGTCTGCTTCGGTCTGGTGACATCGCATGTGTCCTCTACGCACGCTGCGACCGCCATTGCAGCTGGTCCGTGAGTCCTTCTGCAGGGCTTATTTTTCTGGTGCATGTGCTGTGGGATGCTCATGTTTTCATGCTTATGTTTTACAGACGGGATAGCAGTATTGTGGTTTCTCCCGGTTCAATACCCCCCTCCCCCTGCCCCTTCTCCGTGTTGGCTTACTGTGCCTTTTTTGATAATCACCATATGGAGGCTTCTGGGGATAGTGAGCTTGGGGGCCCATCGGGACAGGCTCGGCTGTGTCATGTACTGGGCATCCCCTTTGAGTGGAGGCGGCGCGGTTTGTGTCCCGTGCGCCCAAAGCATTATCGCGGAACAGGTTGGGACGAGTGCCCCCCTTTCCAGTTCTGTTCTCCCGACAGCATCTCCTACTCCCTCGCGCCTGCATTTAGCTCCCAGCGAGGGGGAAGACAGCAGGGGATCGCGATCGGATCTGGCGCTGCGCATGGCCAGAATTGAGCGACAACTGGCCCGGCCGGCTGCGGACAAGGCCTCTAGCAAAAAGAGGCACCTAGACGGGGAAGGGCCTTGACTTATATGGTGGCCCTGACTCCCCGGAGAAGGGGGAGTTGTTCCGTGACTCGGATTCCTCTGGGGATTGTCATGGCGAGTATGATAGTGATCTAGGGTCTTACTCAGGCGAGGATACTTGGCTCCCGGATGATACCGACAGGCTCTTGTCGGCTGTTTTTGATACTCTTCACATTGCTCCCCCTAAGGTGGCGAAGAAGAAGCAAGGTGAGCTATTCCGCCCTGACAAGCAACGCTTGGGGTTCCCGGAGCAGGGCCATTTTTTCAATATGGTTCTCAAGGAGTGTGAACGCCCCAACAGGTTGCCCTCGGTGCCTAAGGGGCTGGATAGAAGGTATCCCTTCTCGGCTGATTTGGTTCGCCGCTGGTCGTGTCCCCCTGAGGTGGACGCTCCTGTCCTGGGGCTGTCCAACACTTCGGTCATGCCGTCCTGACACCACAACCTTGCGTGATAACGCTGACCGGCGTATGGATCAGCTGGCGTGTCATGCCTTTACCTTTGTTGGGGCTGGTTTGCGTCTGGTCTGTGCCGCGGCTATTGTGACCACCGCTATTAAAAAGGTCAGGCGCCTGGCTGAGGCCGCCCGGTCTCGCAAGAAGACTGAGGATTATAAGGACCTTTTGCTTTGTGCTGACTTTATTGCCTTTGTGCTATTTGCCATGGATGACGCCGTCAGGCTTAGCGGTAGGGCCTCGGCCCTGTTGGTTGCTACGAGTCGGTCTGTCTGGTTGTGTCAGTGGGCGCCCGACACTGCCGCTTGATGCTCTGACCGAGGATGGTAGGCTCCCCCAGCAGAGGAAGTAGGCTCGGCCCTTTCGGGGATCCTCTTCCTTCACCCTTCAAGGGGAGGTCGTGGGTCCTCCTTCTCAGGTGGTCGCGGAGGCTCTTGTGGTTGAGGCAGATCCCGCGGTCGCCCTGGTCTCTTCTGGGGAACCAAGCCCAAACCCTCCCCCAAGGCCCCTCAGGCATGAGGAGGCGCCCTCACCCGACCGGGTGGGGGGGCGGCTTCGGCTTTTTGCTCACGTCTGGAGACTGCGCATCTCAGACCGGTGGATTCAGGAGGTGCTTTCCTCCGGTTACAAGATAGTTTGCAGCCTGGCAGCCTCCAAGATTTCTCCGGTCCCGGATCTCTCTAAATCCTGTGGCGGCTCAGGGCCTGCGGTTGGCCGTACAGCGTTTTCTAGCTTCCGGAGTGATTTGCCCGGTACCTCTTCAGGAACAGGGTCGGGGGTACTACTCCAACCTGTTCACGGTCCCCAAAAAGGACGGCTTGGATTTAAAGGGTCTCAACAAATTTGTCAGATTCAAGCGTTTCCTCGTGGAGACCTTAAGCTCGGCTGTGAGTTCCCTTCGGCCGGGCGACTTCATGACCACGGTGGACATCAAGGATGCCTACCTTCACGTTTCGATCTTTCCACGTCACCAGAGGTTCTTGAGGTTCGCTCTGGGGGATCAACACTACCAGTTTGTGGCCTTGCCGTTCGGTATCACATCGGCCCTTCGGGTCTTTACCAAGGTGCTGGCGGGTGTCATGGCTCTACTGAGAAGCTAGGGCATTTGCATTCTTCCTTGCCTGGACGATCTATTGATTGCTGCTCAATCTCTTCATCAGGCCGAGAAGGATACTCAGGTGGTGACGTCCACTCTCGAGTCCTTCGACTTGGTGATCAACTATCCCAAGTCTTCACTATCTCCGTCTTTGGCGAGGTCCTTCCTGGGCAATGACGCTGGATACTTCTCAGGTCAAGGTATTTCTCCCCCAGCAGAAAGTGGAGGGCATTCAGATGCAGGCGTGGGAGCTACTGATGTGCCCTCATCCCTCCATCCATCTGGGGATGCAGTTGGTAGGCCTCATGGTGTCTTGCTTCGAGGCGGTTCCCTTAGCTCAGTTCCACATGAGAGCTCTTCAGTTACATCTCTTGTCGGTTTGGGATCGGAATCAGGAGTCCCTGGATCAGGAATTTGCTCTGTCTCCTCTGGCCAGGCAGTCCCTTTCATGGTGGCTGGACTCGAGGAATCTCCTAGTGGGCAGGTCCTTTTTGCCTTCCGCGCTGGGAGATTATCACTACGGATGCCAGTCTGACCGGTTGGGGGGGGGGGAGTTTGGCAGTCACTGAGGTTCCAGGGTCAGTGGGGTCCACAGGAGCCCATGCACCCATCAACATTCTAGAGTTGAGGGCGATCAGGTTGGTTTTCTTCCAGTTGACTTCCCACCTTCGGGGTCATCCTGTGCAGGCCTGCTTGGACAATCAGATGGCGGTTGCCTACATCAATCATCAGGGAGGGACTTGGAGCAAGCGAGTCCTCAAGGAAGTGTCTCTGATCTTATCTTGGGCGGAGGAGACTGTTCCCTGCATCTCGGCGGTTTACATTCCAGGGGTGGAGAACCAGGAGCCGGACTCCCTGAGCAGGAGGACGTCTCGTCTGGGGGAATGGTCTCTCAGCAACAAGGTTTTTCTCACCCTGTGTCGCCGCTGGGGTCTGCCGGATGTGGACCTGTTTGCGTCCTGTCACAATCACAAGTTTCCAAGATTCGTCTCACTGTCAAAGGATCCTCTGGCCTTCGCCACGGCCGCGCTGGCATTTCCTTGGAAGGGGTTTCGACTCCTTTATGTCTTTCCTCCCTTCCCTCTGCTGGGTCGTGTGCTGCACAAGATAGCCCAGGAGGGGTGGATCAGTACGTCCTGCCCGGTGTTCCAGAGCTCCTCACTCAGGGACAGCTGGGCCCCCTAATTTACAAATGCTGGCTTTAACGGCTTGGCTGTTGAAACCTCCATCTTGAGGGGCAAGGGGTTTCTGGCTTCGGCTGTCGATACTCTGATTCAGGCTCAGAAGAAATCTTCGTCTATGATTTACTATAGGGTCTGGCATCCTTATATTGCTTGGTCTGAGTCCAAGTCTGTATCTTGTCGTGAATTCTCCATTCCCAGGATTCTGGAGTTTTTACAGCATGGTCTGGATTCGAGTCTACAACTTAGTACCCTCAAGGGACAGGTTTCGGCTCTGGCAATCTTTTTTCAAAGATCTTTTTCCAATCATAGGCTTGTCAAGACTTTTTTCCAGGGAGTTACTCATGTGCTTCCGCCGCGTAAGCCCCTGCCACCGGTTTGGGATTTAAACTTGGTGCTTTCTGCCCTACAGGGTCCTCCCTTCGAGCCACTTTGTCAGGCTGCTCTGTCCATTCTGACTCTTAAGGTAGCTTTTCTGGTCGCTATTACTTCGGTGCGTCGAGTCTCTGAGCTGGCGGCGCTTTCCATGAAACCTCCCTATTTTGAGCGGCATGAGGATAAGGTGGTATCTGCCCTTCATCTCAATGAGGACATTGTCTTACCTTCCTATTGTCCTGCCCCTGCTAATTCAAAGGAGCGGAACCTACATTCTCTGGATGTGGTCAGGGCGCTCAAGTATTATTTGGTCGCCTCTGAGCCCTTTCGGAAGTCTGATTCTCTTTTTGTTCTCCCTTCCAGACCTAGGAAGGGCTTGCCTCCAGCCAAATCCACTATCAGCAAGTGGATTAGACAGGCGGTGGTGCGAGCTTATTCTGCCAAAGGGAAGGAACCTCCCTTCTGTGTTATTGCTCACTCTACTAGGGCTATTGGTGCCTCTTGGGCTTTTCAGCACCAGGCTTCTGTTAAACAGGTTTGTAAGGCTGCTACTTGGTCTTCTGTTCATACTTTTTCAAAGTTCAATAAGTTTTACAAGGTTGACTTTAGGGCCTCAGCTGATGCTGTTTTTGGCTGCAAGGTGCTTCAGGCGGTAGTGGCTTGAACTGCCTGCCGTTACTCTTTGGGGATCCCACCCTACTTTTCTGGACACTGCTATTGGATGTCCCAGATGTAATGATTATACCACTGACAATGCTGATAGCTTTGTGCAATATGCTACTGTGGAGCTGTGTGTTGTAAATACTTTGTATCAATGCTGACATCTGGGAGTTTTGTTACAGTTCACTACAGACTACAGTATATCTGTTGTCATACATACAAAGCCACAGTAGCAGAGTGTTATCAGAGCTGAATCAATGTGGTGGATGTGGATATTACATCTTCCTTTAACTTATTGTTAACATACTTATTGTGGTATAACATGCATAGCTATATATACGGTCACAGCTTGGTGTTTTGTCTTTGTCTTATGGAGTATGTATAATTATGATATGTATATAGAATAATTTTTTAATATTTAATAAAAGTCATTTTGATTATATTTGTAAATTTTGTGTGCGCACTTCATTGATCTTTATTGTTCAAGGAGAGGAGTGTTTTGTGGATACCCTCGATATGATGTTGCAGCACCACTCTACATTTTTCTATATTACTTTTTTGTGGATCATGTGAGTGCTGGACTATTATTGAATTAATTGCCAGATGTAATGATTGAAATGAAACAGGTCGTGCTGTACACAAGGAAAAATACAATTCTGTGATTACTCACCTGTAGAATTGATTTTATTGTGTACAGCACGGCCTGTTTCATCCCTCCCTTGTTATTGTTATCTTTGGTTGCCTCTTGATGGGGATTTGTTCAAAAATTATTTGTTTTTGTGAGGCTGTGTATTTTTGCTCATGGTTTTTCTCCCGGGTTCTTGCATAAATGCTTTTCAACACTGGGGGTCTATGGGTGATTCCTGGCTTTTTATAGGGCCGGGAGGAGCCACAAGTCTTCTGCAGTCAGCTGCGCCACCTTGTGGCGGAATACCCAGATGTAATGATTGAAATGAAACAGGCCATGCTGTACACAGTAAAATCAATTCTACAGGTGAGTAATCACAGAATTGTATTTTTTTTTTTTTATGTTAGCAATTGTTTGCATTTATGGACGCAATTTTCCCTACCTGCTGTCTGTTGTTGGGCTTTCCTGTCCCTACAGCACCTCCCAAGCTGGTTCAGTGCTTAGAATATTTCTGGGTTCTGAGACTGTTTCCCACAGGGAGCATGTGCCCCCAGAATTCCATGCGTACGCAAAAAAAGCTCAATGATTGTCGCGGCCCTGCCCTCCATATGAGGCACAGAACCTGTGAATGCCCAGACCCATTCTGACCCATTCTGCAATGGGAGGGGTGCATGCCAAGGCAGTGCTGCTGACCGGGCATGCTCCTGCATCCAACAGTTACCCTAGCATCTATGCAGACCAGATTCCACTATAACTTATGAGTAATATACATGTAAAAGAACAGACCTTTTCTGAAGTTCCTCTCAGAACATCCCTACCAAACCCCCCCCCCCCCCGTATTACCTTTTTGGTTGTTGGCATTATATAAAATGCAAACATCCTGTTGCAGTACTAGTCCCTACCCCCCACAAGACCTTAGCCACTTAGATAGGAGCGACTCTAGCTGCTGTCGCCCCTCCCTTATTTGGAACGGACTGGCAGACCGGGGTCTGAATGCGGACCTCGGCTCCAGATTTCCATGCCCCTGCCCTGACAGCCCTGCACTCAGTTGCGTCTGTTTTGCCATGCTCAGAGCTGTTCCTGGGGACGAGACCCAGCCAGGCTGCTAACCTTCCCTCAGAATCTCCTGAATTGGGAGACCCTGCTGTGTGAAACCCTTTGGGGTGCCGGTATTCACTCACCTTTCCCTGGTCCAACTGCACACACACAGGCTCTCGTCCAGTGAGAACAGTTTGCCGTGACTGTGTCATTCGGCAAACGTCTCTCATTATTTTCAATAAAGAGTTAGAGCGGCCGCATCTCCTGCATCCTCGCGCTGTGCTTGTGCATGCTCCCACCCCAGCCATTCAGATAGGATGGGACAGAAGTGCGCACGCTGCTGGGAATGCGCCCGCTTGTGCTCCCTATTTAGGTCAATGTGAGTGGTTTGCCAAGGTAAGGAGAGGTAAATGGATACCGACTTTCTAGGGGTTTCACACGACGGGGCCTTATTTGGGATGCCCCCAGGGAATGGAACAATACTCAGGGAAAGTCAAATTCACTGGTTTTGGATTAATATCAAGTAGCCAATAACACTGTGTTTTTGTCATTTAGATCTATAGTATGGTTTTAAGGCTTTCTGCACTTGTAGAAGAAAAGGTGAAAGTTCTTCTGTCCAATTATAAAACTGCCCTGAAGTACAAAGAGGAGCTTGAACATTCTGATGCCGCCAGGACACCTAGATCTACAGAGAGGCGACGAAGCAGAGCTTCACCCAGGTACACATTGCATATGTTGCATTTTTATTGTTTTCTGAAATAAATCCTGATGCAATTTGTGACAGAATTTGTAGTAAGAGTATAACAATGTATTCGACTGAAAAATTTAACTAAAGATTAAACAGGAATACTCAATACATTTACTTTAATTGATGGTGTTGCTCTCTAGCAGGGTATCCTGATTTGGGATGCCCTGATGTGTGTGTGCGTGTTCCCACGGATCACCCGAAAGGCCACCTCTTCCTTGTCCCTACATGGACTGCTCTGCCAATCAGCCGTGTATGTTCGATTCAGATTTTCTTTGCCGCACTGATGTCTGCAAAGAACCTTCCACCAAACCTCCTCAGGCATGATGGGGCGCCCTTGCCCGTCTGGGTGAGGGGATGGCTGCAGCACCTTGCTCCTATCAGGAGGCATCATGCCTCATTCTGGTGGATTCAGAAGGTAGTGTCCTCCGGATGCAGGATAGAGTTTGCTGCGCGGCCTCCCCCGAGATTGTCAGGGTACTTCTGGTCCCTGCCTCTGTTCAGGAGTTGGTGCAGGCCATGCACGGCCTGCAGGGTCTGGGGCTCACTTGCAGATTGCCCTTAGCAGGCAGAGGCAGGGGCCACTGCACCAACCTTTCCACATTCCCCCAAAAGGATGAGTCAGTCTGGCCCATTCTGGTTTCACAGGTTGCGGCAATTCTACAATTACAGGCAGTTTTCTGCATGGAATCTCTGAGGTGGGCAGCCAGCGCCTTGCGCCCAGTGGGCTTCTTGCCGTCTGTGGAGATCAAAGATGCTTATGGTTCACATCCCTGTGTCTTCTGGACACCGAGGCTCTTCAGGTTCGTGTTGGAGGCCCAACTCTTCAGCTCCCAGAGTGCTCACCAAGGTGCTGACGGGGGTGATGTCTCTGATGAGACCAAGGGGCGTCCGCGCGAGGACCTACCCGGACGTCCTTTTCATTTCCCAATCTCTACGTCAGGCTGAGTTGGTTACTCGGCTGGTGGTGTGCATTGGGAGTCATTTGGATGGGTGTTCAATCACCTCAAGTCCTCATTGTCCCCTTAATTGATAACTCCATTCCTAGGGATCAATCTGGATTCGGTTCAGGCGAGAATCTTCCTTCCTCAGCATTAAAGTGGACAATCTGGTTCCATGGGCTCAGTCCCTCATTGCTGTCCTCGTCCCTTCACCAGGCAGGAATGCAGCTGGTGGGCCCGTTGGTGGCTTGCTCAGAAGAGGTCCCTTATACTCAGTCCCCCTTGGGCCCTTCTGCAACTTCTATTGTTAACACTGGACAGGGATCCAGCATCCCTGGAGCTGGGTCTGTGTGCCTTCCCCCCTGGTACGGAGGTCCCTCTTGGAGCGGTTGAACTCAAGGAACCTGTCTGGGGGTAGTCCCCTTCTTGCCCCTTCCCGTAGACGGTCACCATGGATGCCAATCTATCAGGTTGACGGGGGGGGGGGGGGGTTTCTTCTGAAACCCCCTGAGGTTCCGGGGGAGGTGGGGCCCTTAGGAGGTCCATACACCTATTGATTTTTTGAAACCGTGAGCTTTCAAGATTGGTTCTATCTCGCTTGACTACTCCTCTTCAGGACCTGTCTGTTTGGGGGCGCTCGGGCTGTCTGATGACAGTGGCCTGCATTAATCATCTGTATGGGACCTGGAGCAAGATGATCCTCCAGGAAGGTATCTGATCCTGATCTGGGTGGAGGACAATGTTCCCTGCATATCAGTGGTATTCGCCCCGGTGGATGTCCTTCTGCGACAGGATGTGCTAATCCTTGTGTCCCTATGGGGTCCAACCAGTGTGGATCTGTTTGGGCCCCGTCACTATCACAAGCTCTCGGCCCTTGTTTCCCTGTCCCAGGATCCTCTGACCGTGGTCATGAGGCTTAGTAACGTTATGGCAGGACATTCTATTCTGTATGTCTTCATTCCCCCTGCTAGGTGGGGTTCTGCGCAGGATTGCTCTGGAAGGGGGGACCAGTGATACTGGTGGCCCCCGGGGGCCTAGTGGAGTGTGGATTCGCAGACGTGGTACTGAGGGCAGTAGATCTTTACGTTCTGCCAGGAGTGCCGCTCTGCTCACTCAGGGCCCCTTTACGTCACCCCAATCTACAGACTCTGGCCTAGACGGCTTGACTGCTGAATCATCCATCTTGATGGAGACAGGCTTATCTGTCTCGGTGATTTGACTGTTGGAAGTCTAGGAGCAAGCTTCTTCTTCTTCTTCCATCTATTATAGGGTATGGTGTACCCATATTGATTGGTGTGAGTCTAGGTCTCTTCCCTGTCGGGCGTTCTCTGTTCCCAGGGTTCTAGAGTTATTACAGCATGGGTTGGAGTTGGCTCTCCAACTCAGTACTCTGAAGGGTCAAGTTCTGCCCTGTCCGCCTTCCTGTAGAAGTCTTTTGCTCAGTTTTCCTTGTTTAAGATTTTCTTTCGGGGGTTGCTCATGTGCGTCCCCCCACGTATTTCTATGGTCCCTGTTGGGATTTGAATTTGATTCTGTCTACCTTGCGGGGTGTTCCCTTTGGACCTATTCAGGATGCTGTCTGACTGTTTTTTACCTCAAAGTTGTCCTTCTGGTGGCTGTTACTTCAGTTAGACGTGTGTCTGAGCGGGCGGCTCTGTCTAGCTAGCCCTCGTTCTTTGAGATACACCAGGATAAGGTGGTATTTCGCTTAAGCCGGACCTTCTGCCTAAGGTGGTGTCTTAGGTTCATTGATTCAAGATATTTTTCTTCCTTCTGTGCCTTATTCCTAGCAACGCTGAGGAAAGGGGTCTACATTCCTTCAACAGGTGTTGGAAGTGTTTCTTTGGTTGTCACTGTGCCTTTTAGGAGAAATGATGTCCCTTTGGGTCTACGGGCATCTCCATCCTGTATGTGCCTGATCTCTTCTTATATCGGGGGGGTTAGGCGGCTTTGGGCCTGGTCATTACTTGGATGGGAGGGTCCCTTCTGGTCCTAGGAAAGGTTTTTCGGCTTCGGCCAAGTCTACTGTAGCTTTTGGACTTGTCAGGCTGTTACTCAGGCCTATTCCTCTATGGGGAAGAATCTTCTTCTCGCTTACTTCTTATTCTACTCGTGCTTTGGTGCCTTTGGGCTTTTCAGCACCGGGTTTCTGTTGAACAAGTTTGCTAGACCGCTACTTGATCTCTGCTCATACCTTTTCAAAGGTTTTACAAGGTTGACGTTAGAGCCTTAGCTCATGTTGCTCTTGGTCGCAAGGTTTGCAGGTGACAGTGCTTTAAACGGTCTGCTGTTGCCTTTTTTGTTGGGGATCCCACCCTACTTTATGGACACTGCTATTGGATGTCCCAAGTGTAAGTATTATATTTGGAGCAGGACGTACTGTATACTAAGAATAATACAATTCTGTAAAATGCTCACCTGTAGAATTGGTATTATAAGTATACAGTACGTCATGCTCCACCCCACCCTGGTTTTTGCATTATTCTGGATCCCCTGTATGGTGATTGTTATCATTGTTATAGTTACCGGTTGGTGGTTAAATTCTCCCGGCTTCTTGTTCACTGCTTTTCAATGCTGGGGATTTGTGGGAGGTCCCTGGGTATTTGAGGGGCCGGGAGGAGCCTGTTTTACATGTCTCTGCAGTGCAGTGCCATCTGACGGAGGATTACCCAAGTGTAAGTATTATATTTGGAGCAGGACGTACTGTATTCTTATAATACCAATTCTACAGGTGAGTATTTAACAGAATTGTATTTTTTTTTTTGTTTTGTTTTTTGATTGAAAGGTTTGAAAATTTTTATTTTTCTGTGGCAAAATTATGTCTTAAAGTGGACCAAAACCCAGTATTTTGACTAGTTTTTGTCCTTTCCTCAGGGGGGGGGGGGGGGGGGGGGCTGATTGGGGGTGCCCCGCTGTGTGAAACCCCCCAGATCGTCTGAACCAAGCTCACCTCTTCCCGGTCCCTCGGCACGTCTAACAGTGAGAGTGCCCGCGCCAGCCATTTGTTAGTGGCCGGTGCGGGCACACTCCCTGTTAGAGTGATACGGTCGCCAGAGCCACTGCTCTTAGGCGCGCCGTGGGACCAGGAAAATGTGAGCTGGTTCGGGTGAACCGGGGGGTTTCACACAGTCGGGGGCGATAGGGGTGCCCCCGGGGAAAGGCCCAAAACCCAGGATAGTCAAAACTATTGACTATCCTGGGTTTTGGTCCACTTTAAAGGTGCTGAGTTGATCTAGCAATTTAGAATTTTTTCTAATGTCTGATGGCCAGGGATTATCAGTCTGTGTCTTTATAGAAGCAGTTTTCACTTGTCAGTAGCAACAGATTGCCAACGTAAACCAAGTGCAGACTTGGTGTACTTTGCCAATAGCAACAGATTGTTGCAAAGAACATAACGGCAGTATTCTGTGTGTACAAAGCTCACTTCTCTCTTTGGTGTACAGACTTGGGCCTCGATTCAATAAAGGTTGAAAAAAATTCTCATGGTAGTAAAAAATTCAATTCATGAGAAAAAAGCCTGAGAATGTTACTGAATCACTAGATAAAAATACAATGAAAGTCAATGACAGCTTTTACTACAGTGTAGAAAGGAGTAAACAGTTCTCTACTTTTCTTAGGAGTAAAAAAGTGCCATTGACTTTCATTGTTTTCTTAGCTGGTGATTCAGCAACAGTGACATATTCTAAGCAGACAGCACGTCCTGCTCCAGATATAGTCCTTACATGTGGGTATACCTCCGCCTTCAGCGCCGTACACTGCAGAATCATGAAGAAAACAAGCTCCTCCCGGCCCTACATATACCGAGGGACCTCCCACAAATCCCCAGATTTCTCTGCAGTGCTGAACTGCGAAGACATGAAGTATCACGCTCTCGCAGGCGAGCGGGGCTTTACAGCCCGAGGCCCTGCGGGACTATTTCCACCCGTCCTCTCTGTGAAGAATATGTCTCCCAGCCTGGGCTGCGTTGGTCGGGTGAAGGTAGGCAGCACCTCGTGTGCTTAACACAGCCATGCTCCACCGCAATCACCCACCATAGGGTAGGCGGTTTAGGCTGATGGGGAGCCTCTAGTGGATGCCCCACCCGCATTATTGCCCCGTACCCCGGGTAGTGCTGGACCCTGTGTAAGGGTCGCCATCCTCCCTCATTCCCCAACTAGTTAGTGGGAAAAGAAAGGGGGGGGTATGTGTGTGGTGGTCCCTGTGTACCAGTATATCACGCTTATGGCCTTATTTCTGCCCTTCATTAACATTGAAATGTCAGAGCCGCGCTGCTTGCTCTTTATTTGGTTTTCGGCTACCGCCGTATGTCTTATGCACAGTTGCTGCGTTGTCTAGATGCTGTGGCGCCTTTCCTTACTAGACGTAATGGTTTTTCTACAAATCCTTAAGCGTGTGATTGTATCCTTGCTTGGCCGTTACCTCAGAGCTTCGCGCTCTTCGGAGTGGGCGGGGACTTGAATTGGCGCGCTCCGCGTCACGGCCGAGCATCGAGCCCGCCCTTCGAGGTTCGCTGGGTGCCATTTTGCTGATCTTCGCGTGCGTGGTGGCGGTTTCCCTCCTCCCTTGGTCTTTAAAGTGGACCAACACCCAGGATTTTGACTATCCTGGGTCTTGGTCCACTTCGGTGGGGCACCCCCGATCGGGGTGCCCCGCTGTGTGAAACCCCCCCGATCACCCTAAAAACTCACCTCTCCCCGCTCCCAGCGCCGACGGACAAGCGATTTGACAGCCGCTTGTCCGTGGCTCCGCCGCCACCCGCGCGTCCCTCTTGACGCGCCCGCGCCGGCCATTCACAGATGGCCGGCGCGGGCGCGCGCACGCCTAGAGGGGCGCGAGGGAGGCGGCGGCGGCCGACCGCCGCCGAAGCTAAGGTAAGGGGTAGAGATGAGCGAACTTTTGAAAAATTCGATTCGACTGATTCGCCGAATTTTCCGACAAAAATCGGTTCGACCCGAATTTATTCGCGACGAATCGCTATTAAAAACGGATATTTCTGAGCCTCCTAGAGCCTCAATAGGGTTGTAAACCATTCTGCCTTGCTGTAACACGCACAGGATGCGTGCTGGGTTAGTTAAATAATACTTTGAATAAATATCACATGCAGATCAGAGGCATCGCTAATAGAATCGCAGAGCGGCACAATTGCAGAGAGTTGAAGTGGCATCACTATGAGGGGCAGGAGCCCAAACATTGCTTTAAAGAGACACTGGAGTTGGCAGCAGCAGGAGCCTAAAAATTGGATAAATCACACCCTGGAGTTGCAAGAAGCAGCAGCAGGAGCCCAAATATTACTTTAAAGAGACACTGGGGTTGGCTTCAGGAGCCCAAAAATTGGATGATTCACACCCTGGAGTTGGCAGCAGCCCAAATATTACTTTAAAGAGACCCTGGGGTTGGCTTCAGGAGCCCAAAAATTGGATGAATCACACCCTGGAGTTGGCAGCAGCAGCAGCAGGAGCCAAAACATTCTTTTAAAGAGACACTGGAGTTGGCTTCAGGAGCCCAAAAATTGGATGATTCACACCCTGGAGTTGGCAGCAGCAGCAGGAGCCCAAACATTACTTTAAAGAGACACTGGAGTTGGCTTCAGGAGCCCAAAAATTGGATTAATCACACCCTGGAGTTGGCAGCAGCAGGAGCCCAAATATTACTTTAAAGAGACACTGGGATTGGCTTCAGGAGCCCAAAAATTGGATGAATCACACCCTGGAGTTGGCAGCAACAGGAGCCCAAACATTACTTTAAAGAGACACTGGAGTTGGCTTCAGGAGCCCAAAAATTGGATGATTCACACCCTGGAGTTGGCAGCAGCAGGAGCCCAAATATTACTTTAAAGAGACACTGGGGTTGGATTCAGTAGCCCAAAAATTGGATGAATCACACCCTGGAGTTGGCAGCAGCAGCAGGAGCCCAAACATTACTTTAAAGAGACCCTGGGGTTGGCTTCAGGAGCCCAAAAATTGGATGATTCACACCCTGGAGTTGGCAGCAGCCCAAATATTACTTTAAAGAGACACTGGAGTTGGCTTCAGGAGCCCAAAAATTGGATGATTCACACCCTGGAGTTGGCAGCAGCAGCAGGAGCCCAAACATTACTTTAAAGAGACACTGGAGTTGGCTTCAGGAGCCCAAAAATTGGATGATTCACACCCTGGAGTTGGCAGCAGCAGGAGCCCAAATATTACTTTAAAGAGACACTGGGGTTGGCTTCAGTAGCCCAAAAATTGGATGAATCACACCCTGGAGTTGGCAGCAGCAGCATGAGCCCAAACATTACTTTAAAGAGACCCTGGGGTTGGCTTCAGGAGCCCAAAAATTGGATGAATCACACCCTGGAGTTGGCAGCAGGAGCCCAAACATTACTTTAGAGACACTGGAGTTGGCTTTAGGAGCCCAAAAATTGGATGAATCACACCCTGGAGTTGGCAGCAGCAGGAGCCCAAACATTACTTTAAAGAGACACTGGAGTTGGCTTCAGGAGCCCAAAAATTGGATGATTCACACCCTGGAGTTGGCAGCAGGAGCCCAAACATTACTTTAGAGACACTGGAGTTGGCTTCAGGAGCCCAAAAATTGGATGATTCACACCCTGGAGTTGGCGGCAGCAGCAGGAGCCCAAATATTACTTTAAAGAGACACTGGAGTTGGCTTCAGGAGCCCAAAAATTGGATGATTCACACCCTGGAGTTGGCGGCAGCAGCAGCAGGAGCCCAAACATTACTTTAAAGAGACCCTGAGGTTGGCTTCAGGAGCCCAAAAATTGGATGAATCACACCCTGGAGTTGGCAGCAGCAGGAGCCCAAACATTACTTTAAAGAGACACTGGAGTTGGCTTCAGGAGCCCAAAAATTGGATGA
The DNA here is from genome assembly GCA_027917425.1 of Gastrophryne carolinensis. Taxonomy (NCBI): domain Eukaryota; kingdom Metazoa; phylum Chordata; class Amphibia; order Anura; family Microhylidae; genus Gastrophryne; species Gastrophryne carolinensis. The sequence continues at coordinate 497,651,046 of CM051236.1, forward strand.
ATAACACCCTGGAGTTGGCAGCAGCAGCAGCAGGAGCCCAAATATTACTTTAAAGAGACACTGGAGTTGGCTTCAGGAGCCCAAAAATTGGATGATTCACACCCTGGAGTTGGCAGCAGCAGGAGCCCAAATATTACTTTAAAGAGACACTGGAGTTGGCTTCAGGAGCCCAAAAATTGGATGATTCACACCCTGGAGTTGGCAGCAGCAGCAGGAGCAGCAGCAGGGGCCCAAACATTACTTTAAAGAGACACTGGAGTTGGCTTCAGGAGCCCAAAAATTGGATGAATCACACCCTGGAGTTGGCAGCAGCAGCAGGAGCCCAAACATTACTTTAAAGAGACACTGGAGTTGGCTTCAGGAGCCCAAAAATTGGATTAATCACACCCTGGAGTTGGCAGCAGCAGGAGCCCAAATATTACTTTAAAGAGACACTGGGGTTGGCTTCAGGAGCCCAAAAATTGGATGAATCACACCCTGGAGTTGGCAGCAGCAGCAGGAGCCCAAACATTACTTTAAAGAGACACTGGAGTTGGCTTCAGGAGCCCAAAAATTGGATGATTCACACCCTGGAGTTGGCAGCAGCAGCAGGAGCCCAAACATTATTTTAAAGACCCTGGGGTTGGCTTCAGGAGCCCAAAAATTGGATGAATCACACCCTGGAATTGGCAGGAGTTGGCAGCAGCAGCAACAGGAGCCCAAACATTACTTTAAAGAGACACTGGAGTTGGCTTCAGGAGCCCAAAAATTGGATTAATCACACCCTGGAGTTGGCAGCAGCAGGAGCCCAAATATTACTTTAAAGAGACCCTGGGGTTGGCTTCAGGAGCCCAAAAATTGGATGAATCACACCCTGGAGTTGGCAGCAGGAGCCCAAACATTACTTTAAAGAGACACTGGAGTTGGCTTCAGGAGCCCAAAAATTGGATGATTCACACCCTGGAGTTGGCAGCAGCAGCAGGAGCCCAAACATTATTTTAAAGACCCTGGGGTTGGCTTCAGGAGCCCAAAAATTGGATGAATCACACCCTGGAATTGGCAGGAGTTGGCAGCAGCAGCAACAGGAGCCCAAATATTACTTTAAAGAGACACTGGAGTTGGCTTCAGGAGCCCAAAAATTGGATTAATCACACCCTGGAGTTGGCAGCAGCAGGAGCCCAAATATTACTTTAAAGAGACCCTGGGGTTGGCTTCAGGAGCCCAAAAATTGGATGAATCACACCCTGGAGTTGACAGCAGCAGCAACAGGAGTCCAAACATTACTTTAAAGAGACACTGGAGTTGGCTTCAGGAGGCCAAAAATTGGATGAATCACACCCTGGAGTTGGCAGCAGCAGGAGCCCAAACATTACTTTAAAGAGACACTGGAGTTGGCTTCAGGAGCCCAAAAATTGGATGATTCACACCCTGGAGTTGGCAGCAGCAGGAGCAGCAGCAGAAGCCCAAACATTACTTTAAAGAGACACTGGAGTTGGCTTCAGGAGCCCAAAAATTGGATGATTCACACCCTGGAGTTGGCAGCAGCAGGAGCAGCAGCAGAAGCCCAAACATTACTTTAAAGAGACACTGGAGTTGGCTTCAGGAGCCCAAAAATTGGATGATTCACACCCTGGAGTTGGCAGCAGCAGGAGCAGCAGCAGAAGCCCAAACATTACTTTAAAGAGACACTGGAGTTGGCTTCAGGAGCCCAAAAATTGGATGATTCACACCCTGGAGTTGGCAGCAGCAGGAGCAGCAGCAGGAGCCCAAACATTACTTTAAAGAGACACTGGAGTTGGCTTCAGGAGCCCAAAAATTGGATGAATCATACCCTGGAGTTGGCAGCAGCAGGAGCCCAAATATTACTTTAAAGAGACCCTGGGGTTGGCTTCAGGAGCCCAAAAATTGGATGAATCACACCCTGGAGTTGGCAGGAGTTGGCAGCAGCAGCAACAGGAGCCCAAACATTACTTTAAAGAGACACTGGAGTTGGCTTCAGGAGCCCAAAAATTGGATGATTCACACCCTGGAGTTGGCAGCAGCAGGAGCAGCAGCAGAAGCCCAAACATTACTTTAAAGAGACACTGGAGTTGGCTTCAGGAGCCCAAAAATTGGATGATTCACACCCTGGAGTTGGCAGCAGCAGGAGCAGCAGCAGGAGCCCAAACATTACTTTAAAGAGACACTGGAGTTGGCTTCAGGAGCCCAAAAATTGGATGAATCATACCCTGGAGTTGGCAGCAGCAGGAGCCCAAATATTACTTTAAAGAGACCCTGGGGTTGGCTTCAGGAGCCCAAAAATTGGATGAATCACACCCTGGAGTTGGCAGCAGCAGGAGCCCAAAAATTGGCCTAAAGACATAAATATGTTTTGCACCATTTGTAAAACGTGGCACCATGCTGAATCTAGTCGCATGCATCAGGCATTGGTGGGTGGAAATCCTGGCTGATCCATCCCTGATTCATTTTGACAAAGGTGAGTCTCTCCACATTTTTAGTTGACAGATGAGTTCTCCTCGCCGTAACTATGGCCCCCGCCGCACTAAACACCCGCTCAGATGGCACGCTACTTGCCGGGCAGGACAGCTTTTCCAGGGCAAACTCTGCTAGTTGCGGCCACAAATCAAGTTTGGCTGCCCAGAAGTCCAGTGGATCCTCAAGGTGTGTTGGCATGGTCATGTCAAAGTATGACATGACCTGCTGGTTCAGGTCCTGCTCCAGGTCTTCCTGCAGCTCATGAGTAGGCTCACTATGCGGGTGTAGAAAGCTACTCATTAGCGACTGAGGCTGCTGCTGATGGAGCTGCTGCTGCTGCTCCTGCCAACCCCCCCAGCGGCCATGGCAGTGGAAGGTGAGCGCAGAGGTCCCCTCGAGTCAGACCTGCGAGAGTATGGACCATGGCGCAGATAGGCATCGGCCAACCGTCTACGTAGAATGTCTTTGTAGTAGTTCAGTTTGTCCTCCCTCTCGGTGGGTTTAAAAAATGCCCCCATTTTGTGCCGGAAGCGAGGGTCCAATAAGGTGGACAGCCAGAAGTCATCCCGCCGACAGATGGAAACAATTCTGGGGTCACTACGCAAGCACGTGAGCATGCTTCCTGCCATTTGCGCAAGTGACTCGGATGGACTACCTGTCTCCATCTCCACTGCATACTGCCACGGTGTGCCCGGGTCCTCTGTCTCGCCTTCCTCAAAAACCTCTAGCTCCTCTGGCTGCTCCTGCTCCTCCTCTCCTGTCCGCTGACTAGATAAACCAGCCATTTCGCCAAGCCTAAACTGTGTTTCGCTGGGCAACTCCTCCTCCTCTTCCTCCTCCTCCTCCAGTTCAGCTCCAACGGGGTTCACGTGGCCGTAAGATGTAAACGCCATGTCTCCAGTGCCCTGACCAGCCATGGTTTCCAACGTGCTGTAGTACATGAAGCAGTGGAATCACGTCGTTCATCCCGTAATCCTGCCGACTGACAAATAAAGTGGCTTCCTCAAAGGGCCTGAGCAAACGGCAGGTGTCACGTATGAGCTGCCACTGGTTGACGTTGAAGTTACACAGGGGAGTCCCCCTATCTGCTTGGATCATCAGGAAATCCGTGATGGCTTTTCTCTGTTCATATAATCGGTCCAACATGTGAAGGGTGGAATTCCAACGGGTGGAAACATCGCAAATCAGATTATGTTGGGGGATACCGTTCTGACGCTGTAGCTCAAGAAGGGTGTGTTTGGCGGTGTATGAGTGGCTGAAGTGCATGCAAAGTTTCCTTGAAGTTGTTAGGATGTCTTGCAGATGGGGGGAACACTTCAGAAACCGCTTGACAACCAGATTGAAGACGTGAGCCATGCAGGGGGCATGGGTCAGGCTTCCTTGGCGCAGCGCAGACAAAATGTTCTTCCCATTGTCGGTAACCATGATTCCCATTTTAAGTTTTCTTGGAGTAAGCCATGTTTGGATTTCCTGATGAATACATTTAAGCAGTTCCTCCCCTGTGTGACTCCGTTCGCCAAGACAAACCATGTTAAGCACTGCGTGACACCTCCGTGCCCTGCACACATGGTAGACTGGAGGGGCACTGAGACTTGAGCCTACAGTGGAGGGTGAGGAGATGGCGGAGGATGAGGAGGCCGAGTCGCACGGTGTCACAGGCCCAACGGGCAGGGAGCGCGGAGGCCGAAGCGGCGTGACCTGTCCAAGTTGCTGCTGCAAAGGGACCACATTCACCCAGTGGGCCGTAAACGACATGTACTGTCCCTGACCGTAGTTACAGCTCCAGATGTCTGCGCTGCCATGCACTTTGCTACACACCGACAGGCTCAAGGACTGGCCCACCTTCTGTTCAACAAAAGTGTGCAGCGCTGGTACTGCCTTCTTGGCAAAGAAATGACGGCTTGGGACTCTCCACCTCGGCTCGGCACAAACCATCAGTTCTCTGAAAGGTGCAGATTCCACCACCTGAAAAGGGAGCGACTGCAGCACCAGCAACTTGGACAGGAGCACATTCAGCTTCTGCGCCGTAGGATGAGTGGGCGCATACTGCTGTCTCTTGGACATGGCTTCGCTGATGGATTGCTGGCGGGATGCATGACTTGGAGGAGCAGGAGCGACAGAGGATGGGTATGACGCACAGCTGCCTTCGGCTGAGGTGCTGGAGCCTTGGCTGGCAGAAATTGGGAGCGGCGTGCCACTTGTTGAGGAAGCAGACTGGACCACCCCTTGGGAGCCTCGGTTCTCCCAGGTCGCTTTATGGTGACGCATCATATGTTGACGCAGAGCCGTGGTGCCAACATTTGGACCCTGGCCACGCTTCACCTTTTGCCTACATATCTTGCATGTGGCCATGTTACCCTCCTGCGGATGCTTCAGGAAAAACTGCCACACTGCCGAGTAGCTACTTTTCCCACCCCCTGGCCTCACTGATTCACTGCTGCTGTTGCCAACTCCAGGAACCCCTGCTCCACTACCTCCCGATAAGGTAGACTGCCGCACAGCAGGTGCTCTACCCCGGCCCCGGCCGGCTCCAGCCTTTGGAATTGTGCCCCCATGCTGACTGCTACCACCTTGCTGCCTCAGCTGCTGACTCCGGGGCAACCTGCGCCCCTCTTTTCCTGATGATGACGATGAAGCCCCTTCATCACCCGGCTCCCAAGTGCGATCGGCTTCATCGTCATCATCATTATCACCGAGTTGTGGCTGTACGTCACTGATGTTCGTGGATTCGTCAACAGTGTCTGGCGCAGGAGCTGGAACGCTCGCAGCACCCACGACACTGTCCACATCACTATTTGTCTGCCTAGCTAAAGAAGCCACCTCCATTTCTTGGCTGGGCAGTAGCTGCTGACTGTCCTCTATCTGATCGTCCTCCTCACTAAAGAGTGGAGCTGAACCCAAAGCATAGGATACGTCGCTGGGGGAGGGAACGGCGTAGGACAGAGGCAATGGGAGGACAGGGACTGCTCTCGGGGCATGCCAACTCAGGGTTGTGTCAGAGGAACCTACCGACCCTAGACTGGGGGTCTCAGACATAAGTTGTGATGATGTTGTTGATGAGCGCGTCAACCAATCTACCACGGCAGATGCGTTACTGGTGGAGACCCGACCGCTAGCAGATACTGGCAGATTAGGTCTCTCAGCGTGACTCCTGCTGCTACTGGCCCCCAGTCTGCTGCGAGCTCTGCCTGCGAAATCTTGGCCTCTGCCACTCCTCTTTTCACTTCCAGGCACTTGTCTGCCCGACATAGTCTAACTGGCGTGGTAGTAGGTGATATTTTAAGAACCCCCAGGCAGCGGTGGGTCTATATGAAACAGAATATAATGCACACCAAAAGTGAGCAGTAACACTCAGCCTCCAACAGGCCTGCCTAGTGTAAATAAGAGAGCTTCTTAGTGTAAATAAAGAGGGGTATGCTATGTTACAGAATGGGATGCCCCAACAGCCAGCAGTGCACCTGGCAGCAGTAAGACTATGCACAGCAAAAGTGTCTTTATCAGGCCTAATTTCTATGAGAATAAGTGCAAATGGTTATTATGGTATTAAATAGAGGCTGGTGTAGTCACAGAATGGGATGCCCCAACAGGAGTGCACCTGGGACTAGTAGTGCTATGCACAGCAAAAGTGTCTTTATCAGGCCTAATTTCAATTAGAATAAGTGCAAATGGTTATGGTCTTAAATAGAGGCTGGTGTAGTCACAGAATGGGATGCCCCAAAAACCAGCAGTTCACCTGGGACCAGTAGTGCTATGCACAGCAAAAGTGTCTTTATCAGGCCTAATTTCAATTAGAATAAGTGCAAATGGTTATGGTCTAAAAAAGAGACTGGTGTAGTCACAGAATGGGATGCCCCAACAGGAGTGCACCTGGGACCAGTAGTGCTATGCACAGCAAAAGTGTCTTTATCAGGCCTAATTTCAATTAGAATAAGTGCAAATGGTTATGGTCTTAAATAGAGGCTGGTGTAGTCACAGAATGGGATGCCCCAAAAACCAGCAGTGCACCTGGGACCAGTAGTGCTATGCACAGCAAAAGTGTCTTTATCAGGCCTAATTTCAATTAGAATAAGTGCAAATGGTTATGGTCTAAAAAAGAGACTGGTGTAGTCACAGAATGGGATGCCCCAACAGGAGTGCACCTGGGACCAGTAGTGCTATGCACAGCAAAAGTGTCTTTATCAGGCCTAATTTCAATTAGAATAAGTGCAAATGGTTATGGTCTTAAATAGAGGCTGGTGTAGTCACAGAATGGGATGCCCCAAAAACCAGCAGTGCACCTGGCAGGCAGCAGTAAGTCTATGCACAGCAAAAGTGTCTTTATCAGGCCTAATTTCAATTAGAATAAGTGCAAATGGTTATGGTCTTAAATAGAGGCTGGTGTAGTCACAGAATGGGATGCCTCACAGCAGACTTAAGATCAGTTCAGTATATATGCACAGTTAGTGTATAAGCAGCCTGAAAACGCTAACAAAGCCAGTCAGCCAGCCAGTAACACTCAGGCTGGATGAAAAAAAAAAAATCTCCCTGTGACTGCCTCCGATTTTTCCTAACTTTCCCTGTTTTTCGCTGACTTTCTGCCTGTCCCCTGCCTGTCTCCTGCCTGTCTCCTGCCTGTCTCCAGCCTGTCCCTGTCTGTCTGTCTCTCTCCCTGCCTACAGCAGCGTTCTGTCTCTCACGAATGCAATAGACAAATGAGGAAAAGCAAGATGGCCGCCGGCCTTAAATAGCGCTGTGACGTCACCGGGCTTGCTGGCTGCTGACAGGCTGCATGTGACTGCCCCAGCTTGCACTGGCGCGGGGTAGATGTCTGGACATGTCCCGTCCGCCATCTTAGAATACCTGTAATGTAAATTAATGGATGTTAAAGGAAAACTTCGAGCGATCGAATCGCGGGGAAATTCGGATTCGATCCGAATCGAATTTTTCATGAAATTCGGATCGAATCCGGGTTCGTCCGGATCGATTCGCTCATCCCTAGTAAGGGGTTTTGGGAGGGGTTTCACCCCGCGGGACATCCCGATCTCGGATGTCCCGCGGGGAGGGAGGTGATCGGCCCGGGAATCTTATAGATTCCCGGGCCGATCACCCGAGGGTGATGGTCCACTTTTAAGTGCCCTCGCTGGTGACTCAGCTGCGCATGGCTCTGACACCCATTCTTCTCCTTATGTCTTTCAGACGCTAAGATTCCGGTGGCATCCCCCAGCCTGATATATATCTTAAACGGGTTCACTTTTATATTCTCCCACATTCCTAGCGGGTCTTGGAGCATCCAGGGTCGCTTATAGCATAAATCCCTGTTGGCATATTGCATTGATTATCACCATATGGAGGCATCTCAGAATTATGTGTCCGGGGTTCCGCGGGGACAAGACCGGCTGTGTACTGCGTGGGGACCACCCCATGCTGATGCTGACAGAGCACGGGTCTGCGGACCGTGTGCTGAACAAGCACTGGCCCTGCAATCAGGTTTACCAGTGGCTGCACCTTGCTTCAATACACCTGTCTCCCCTTGTTTAAATCTCACTCCTGATGAGTCGCACTTGAGCGGGGATGACCAGCAGGTGGTGCCGCGCAGGCTACCTACGGCTCAGCAGGTGATGCCTGGTTGGCAGAACGCTTGGGCGCTGGAAAGAAGCGGTCCCTGACACTTCCTGGTTCTATGTTTCCCAATGAAACTGAAGAGTCTGCTGCTATGCAGGTCCTTGATCCTTCTGATGAAGGTGGACTGTTCTCAGGTTCCGGTTCCTCAGACGAGATACCTTAGACCCGTGATAATTCTGGCCCTGGTTCCTGGGGCCGGTGTGACACTGATAAATTACTTATAAAGATCTTTGGAGTACTGTCCATCTCTCCTCCGGGAGAGTCTCCCAAGTCCAAGAGGGAGAGTTTCCACACGGCGACGCCGCGCTTGGAATTTCTGGAGCAGGATCATTCCAGGCTCTTTTATCTAAGGAATGGGAATCGCCTTGTGAACTTACAGGAGTTCCGGGGGTCTGGGATTGGAAGTACCCTTTTCCCCCTGATGTGGTTGGCTGCTAGTCAGTCCCTCCCGAGGTGGATGCACCTATTATTGGGGTTGCTAACCCTCCCTTTATGACAGCCTCTACTCATCGTCCCCTTCGGGATGCTGAGGACCGTCGCATTGACAGTCTGGCTTCCCACGCCTTTTCGTGTGCAGGGACGGCTCTTTGCCCGGTCTGTGCCGCGGCCGTCACTGCGGTGACCGCCAGGACCCTTCTTAGGAAGATACTTGACCACCAACCGGAGGATCTCCCTTGGGAGGTCTTTAAGGCACTGTCTGATTGTGATGTTTTTGTGAGTTTATTCTCTCAGCGATGGATGACACTGTTAAAATGTGCACTAGAACCTCGGTTCTTGTGGTAGCTATTCGCCGCCTGCTTGGCTGCAACAGTTCGGGGCTGACAATGATACTAAAAAGGCTCTTACTGGCCTTCCCTTTAGAGACGACGCTTATTGGGGCCCGGTTGGACCTTTTGGAAAAAAGGAGTAAGGCACCCTCGAGCAGAAGGCCGCCTCGGCCTCCCAGGGGGACACCCCTCCCCTTCCCTACGTTAGTGTCAAGCGCGAACCAGAAGTGTGCTTCCAACTTTTTGGAGTGGAGACCCGCCCCAGGGGGGGCAGGCAACGCCCTGGGTCCTCCAGTGCGAAGTCCAAATCTGCCGAAACCGCACAAGCGTGAAGGGACGCCCTTGCCTTGTTGGGCGAGTGGACTGCCGCGGCACTGGGATCCTATCGTAGGGCGCCATGCTTCTTTCAGGTTGTTACAGGAGGTATTCCCCCCGGATGCAGAATGGAGTCTGCTGGGCGGTCCTTTTTCTAAGGTTATCAGGGTTCTTCTAGTGCCTGTTTTCCCTTCGGCAGTTGAGGCAGGCCGAGTTTGGTGTGTAGGGTCTGGGCTCTCTTACAGGTTGGCCCTTGACCTGTGATTGCATCCACATTACCCTTCCCCTCCGGGATGAAGCAGTCTGACCCAGGTTGGCATTCTGGGGCCTAGCATTTATACCTTCACAGGCAGTTTCTACATGGTATCTACCTGTTGGGCCGCAGGTGCTCTTGTCCAGTAGACCTCTTGATGCATGTGAGGATTTATAATCCCTTTTTAGTCCCCTGTGCCTTCAGGACACCTAGGCCACTTCCAGCCAGTGTTGAAGGTCCAACTCTGCGCATTGGGGTATTGTTTTTGGTTCCTCTCCTGCTCCCAGATGACTCACCAAGGCGAGTATGGGAGTGGTGTCTTGGACGTGCCCGTGTGGCGTCCGCGCTAGGTTCCACTTTATTGTCCTTCTTTGCTTCCTATTTTTGCATCAGGCCGTGTTGGCTATTGACTGGTGGCTCCTTTCGGAGTCCTGTGGATTGGTGCTCAGGCACATCACTTACTTAGTGTTCCCCTGTTCGGTATCCCCCTACGGGGTGGCATTTAGATTGGTTCATGTTAGAACCTTCCTTCTGCTAAATGTGGACTTGTTATGGAAAGGGCCTTGCCCTCTTTGATGTCACACTACCTTTACCTTGCAGCTGGGGGGCCTGTTGGTGGCGGCCCAGATGCTGTCCCTTATTCTCAGGAACCCTTGGGCCCTGCGACACCTTAGGTTACTTATCCTGGACAGGGTTCCAGCACCCCTGGAACTAGGTCAGTACGCTCCCCCTTGTTACGGGGGTTCCTTTTGAGGTTGTAAATTCAAGGAAGATGTCTGGGACCATTCCTTCCTTCTCTCTTCTCCCTGTAGATGGTCATCATGGGTACCAAGTCTTGCAGGTGGACTGGGGGGTCTTATTTCTTCTGAAATCCCCCGTGGTTCCTAAAGGGGTCCCCTTAGGGGATCCATCTTCATACGTTTTTTTGGTTGACACATTGAGCCTTTGGTGGGCTCTAATTTGCTGGACTACTCCTCTTCAGGACTTGTCCTTTTTGGGGACTCTCGGTCAGTCTGAGGACAGTGGCTTGTCCCTTTTTACCTGTGAAGGTCTCGGAACAGGTTGACCCTTCAAGAAGGTTCCGGTTCGGTTCTAAGTGGGGGTTCACATCCCTTGCACTTAATTGGTATTAGCTTGGCTGGCTGCCCTAACGTGGCAGGAGGTTTTATTCTAGTATCTCACTGAGTCCCTACTGGTGTGGCCCTGTGGGGCCCCTTTGCTATTACAGGGACTCTGTCCTGGGTTATTGTCCCAGGACTCTCTGGCCTTGGTCATGAGGGCCTAGTATTGCTTCTGTCAGGACATTCTATTCTATATGTCTTAACTTCTTTCACCCTGCCAGGCAGGGTTCTGCATAAGATTGCAGTAGAAAGGGAGAACCGTTATGCTGGGGGCCCTGGGTGGCCCAGTGGGGCGTGGTTCGCAGATTTTCTGCTGAAGACAGTCGTATTTTATGCCCTCTCAAGAGGGCTGTTCTGCCTATTCAGGCTCCCTACTACGTCGACCTACAGGCCTTTTAGGCGTTTGGTCGATTGGCTTTTCACCCTATTGGAGATGGGTATCTCTGGGTGTCTTTTCTCTATTGGAGGGCTAAGCCTAGCTCCCTCCTCTTCTTCTCCCTTTTCTGCCGGCTATGTTGGAGTATGCTGTTCTAGTCTGCTTTGCTTGGACTAGCTCTCTTTCCTGCGGGATGTTCCTTATCCCTGGGTCCTAGAATTATTATAGCACGGTTGAAGTTGGCTCCCCAACTCAGTGCTCTGAAGGTTTCAGGGCTCGCCCTGTTCACCTACTGCAGAAGTCTAGTTCAATCTTCTGTGTTGCGCATTCCTCAGGGGTTGCTCAGGTGCATTCCCCAGGGAATTCTATGCTCCCTTTTTGGGGGGTTACTTATCCGGATGCCCTGCTAAGGGTTCCCTTGGGTCTTATTCAGGTTCTTGTCTGAACTGTTCCTTCCCTCATATCGCTCCTCTGGGGCAGTTGCTTCAATGTGCCATAAAGGATGGCTCTGTTAGCGGTCCTAGTCATTATATATATATATATTGTTATATATCTGTACACCATGAGGTGAGGGTGTTCCGCCTTACGCCGAATTGGGTCCAGGCGGTGTTCTTATTCTCCTTTAGTCCAGACCCTACGGTCTCTGGGCTATTGTCTGGCTTACTCTGAGCGAAAGGGATCTGTATCCCTCATCAGGTGTTGGAGATTCCTGGTCCTTCTCTTGTCCCTGGTAGGGATTATGCCCCTTGGGGCTTATAGGTTTCTCCATCCTTATGTACCGGATCTGATTGCTAACACGGGTGTAGGTGCCCTTTGGCTTGGTCCTGCTCGGTCGCTTTTGTTCCTCTGAGCCTAAAGTAAACGTCTCGGCTCTTGCTGAGCCTTGTTAGCGTTGTTTTTGAGTATTCCTGCTGGTCTCGCCTGAGACCTGGATTCATATTCCCAGATGGGGAGAGCTCTAAGGTTGCCATGGCTGCCCTTTTTTTCCAGTAGCATGGTTAGGCTGTTACTCTGGCCTACTCCTTAGGGGAAGATTCTTCTTCTCTCTTGGTTTTTGCTCTCTTACTACTTGTGCTTGGCTTGGGCCTTTCAGCACTAGGTTCTGTTGAGCAAGCTGGCTAGTCCGCTGCTTGTGTTCAGTTCTGCCTTTACAAGAATTCAAAGGCTGTGGTTAGAGCATTGCTCTCGTTGCTCTTGGTAGCATGGTTAAGGTGACAGCACTTTTATGGTTGTCTGTGCCTTTTTTCTCGGGGATCCCACCCTACTTATGGACACTGCTATTGGATGTCCCACATGTAAGGACTATGTCTGGAGCAGGACGTGCTGTCTGCTTAGAATAATACAACTCTGTGAAGTACTCACCTGTAGAGTTGGTATTATATGCAGACAGCACGTCCTGCTCCACCCCACCCTGATTCACCTTGTTCTGGATCCCCTGTGTGGTGATTATTATCTTGGATATTATTGCCAGTCTCTGGGTGGTTGGTTTTCCTCCTGGCTTCTTCTCTCACTGCTTGTCAATGCTGGGGATTTGTGGGAGGTCCCTCGGTATATGTAGGGCCGGGAGGAGCTTGTTTTCGTCATGATTCTGCAGTGCACGGCGCTGAAGGCGGAGGTATACCCACATGTAAGGACTATGTCTGGAGCAGGACGTGCTGTCTGCATATAATACCAACTCTACAGGTGAGTACTTCACAAGAGTTGTATTTTTCCCTATATCCAGTCCAGGTCGCCCCAGTGATGACATGTGTGTATTCCGCCCCCAGGGGGCGCTCGACTGCAAGATCAAAAGCTGCCGCTCCTCCCGGTCCCCTATAAAGGCACGTGTCCCCTCATCATTCCCCAGTGTTCATCTTGCAGTCTGGCTGCTGAAGATCGTTGGATACTCTCTCTGGATATTGGAAGCTGAGCGGGGCCTCCTAGCCCGTCGGCTGCTGCGGGCCCTATTTCCACTGATCACAGGCTCCTCCCGGCCCCTCAAATACCCGGGGACCTCCCACAAATCCCCAGAATTTCTCTGCAGTGCTACTGCAAAGGACAAGAATATGGCTCTCTCTCTCTTCTGGCAGGTGAGCGGGGCTATTAGCCTGCGGCCCTGTAGGACTATTCCCACCCGTTCCATTAGTAATGTGCCTCCCAGCCTTGGCTGCGCTGGTCGGGTGATGGTAGGCAGCACCATGAGTGCTTTAGGAGCGCTGCTCCACCGCAGACCCCACCAAACGGTAGGTGGTATAGGCTTATGGTGAGCCTCTATGGATGCCCCTCCCGCGCTATTGCCCCATGCCCTATATATCGGTGGGCCCTATATAGATGGGCCACCGTCCTCCCTCATTCTCCCTGTAGCCTTCGTGGGGGGGGGGGGGGGGGGGTGTGTGTGTGTGTGTGTATATTATAGATGTTTTGTTGTTACTTTACATATGTTGTGTCTGCTGGCGCGCTGACTTGCTTTGCCTTTATTACTGTCATTACTGCCGCCGCGCGTTTTTTTTTTTTTTTTTTTTCAATAATGTTCCGCGCTATGGCGGCGGCATTAACTCAGGTGCTCCCGCGCTGTCATTGGCCGCTTGTCTGATTGGCTTCGCGCTCTTCGGGAGAGGGGGGCCTGGCTCTGGCGCGCTCCGTGTCATGGCTTGCACTGGCCCGCCCCTCGAGGTATACCGACGCCATTTTGTCTGATCGTGGGCTCCGGTGTGACGGTTTCTACCTACCGCGGAGTGCCCTCGCGGGCGATTTTATTTTTCTATTTTTTGTATGTGTTGCTTACGGTCCACTTTTATTGTGTCTTTCAGAAGGGCGAATCCATTGGCTTCTCCCGGCCCGCTGTTAATCTTAACTTGTGAGGCCTAGTGTAATTACTTCCACTTCCCTATAGCTGATTATTGGGGCATCCAGGGTTGCTTTATAGCGTTAATCCCTACTGGCACTTTGTGCCTTGTAATCACCATATGGAGGCATCTCAGGATAATGTGACCGGGGTTCCTTCGGGACAAGCCCGGCTGTGTGTAGCTTGTGGGGTCTCACCTATTAGCGGTGTCAATGCACGGGTCTGTGTACCTTGTGCCCAGCAGGTGCTAGCGCCGCAATCTGGCCTTCCTTCACCTACTCCCCCAAGCCTGAGTCTCACTCCCCATGACTTGAATACAAGTGGGGGCTCTCAGCCTGATGTGTCTGCTAGACTGGCTAGTGTTGAAAACTCCTGATGTCACTCTTTTCCCTATGGAAACTGATGAGTTTTTGCATTTATGTGGCTATACCCCCTCAGACGAAGGGGAGCTGTTCTCCGATTGGGGGTCATCTGACGAGAGACCCAGGGGTCATGATGATTCTAGCTCTGACCCCTGGGCCCCGGATGATACTGACAGATTGCTGGCCCAGATTTTTGAGGTTCTGTCCATCTCTCCCCCTGCTGCGGCTCCTAGGCAAAGGAGTGAGCTTTTTCATACTGCTAGATCACGTTTGAAATTTCCCGAGCAAGCTCATTTCAATAATCCCGAGCAAGGTCCCTGATCAGAAGTGTCCTTGATGGTGCCCCTGATGATTAGTCTCCTGATGTGTTGTATGCACTATCCAGCTGTGATGTTTTTGTAAATTTTGTCCTCTCTGCCTTGGATGACACCATTAGAATGTGTGCCAGAACTTCTGCCCTGGTGGTGGCTATACGCCACTCTGTTTGGCTGAGCCAGTGGGCTGCTGACAATGCTGACAAAAAAAGCCCTCACTTGTTTTCCCTTCAAAGGACTACGCCTGTTTGGGGACCGTCTGGACCTTTTTGCTAAAGTAGGTAGGTTACCCCAGCGCAGGCGGCAGTCTCGGCCCTCGACCCATCCGGGTGGGGGGACGGCTTCAGCACTTTGCTCACGTCTGGAGGCTTCATGTCTCAGACCAGTGGATTCAGAAGGTAGTGTCCTCCGGGTTACAAGATAGAGTTTGCTGCCCCCCCCCCCCCCCCCATCAGATCCCGGATTCCTCAGGACCCTGTCTCAGCTCAGGATCTAGTTCAGGCTGTGCAAAGCCTCCTGGAGCTAGGGGTCATTTGCATACCCCTCCCCCCATTCCCAAAGGCTGTGTGGCATCCCCCTGCCCCCATTCCCATAGGCTGTGTGGCATACCCCTCCACCCATTCCCATAGGCTGTGTGGCATCCCCATCCCCCATTCCTATAGGCTGTGTGGCATACCCCTCCCCCCATTCCCAAAGGCTGTGTGGCATCCCCATCCCCCATTCCCAAAGGCTGTGTGGCATTCCCTATCCCCCCATTCCCAAAGGCTGTGTGGCCCCTCTCCCCCCATTCCCACCCCCCTCCCCCACGTTAGTATAGGCAGGCGCCATAGTAAAAAAAAAAAAAAACTTAAACTCACCTGTCCGCTGACACCGCTGTGCTGAGCGGCTGGCTCCGTGAATGGGGTGGGCCCCATTCACGAGCTGGCTCTGTCCCGGCCCCGCCTCTGCGATCGCTGTCTTTTCAGGCAGCGATGACAGCGGCGGGGCCAGAGACAGAGCCCCCGCCGCTCCTCCATCTGCTTCTCCACATGCGAGCACGAAGGTCCGGGCAGCGGGTGGGCGTGGCCTGCGCCGGTGCAGGCCACGCCCACCCACTGCCGGGACCTTCGTGCTCGCGTGTGGAGGAGCGGCAGGGGCTCTGTCTCTGGCCCCGCCGCTGTCATCGCTGCCTGAAAAGACAGCGATCGCAGCGGCGGGGCCGGGACAGAGCCCCCGCCGCTCCATTGGCCTCTCGCAGTGTGCCAGACAACGCGGGAGCGCCGGGGACGGGTGAGTTTTTTTTTTTTTTTTTTTTTTTTTTTTTTTTTTTACATTCGCCCGATAAGGCGCACTGACATTTTTCCCCCACTTTTGGGGAAAAATAAGTGCGTCTTATAGGGCGAAAACTACGGTATGTCACACACCCCGCTTCACCCCGCCCTTTGGTATTCTGGATTCTTTATATGGTGAACCTTTTTTACTGTTACTGGTTATTTTGGCTCTCCCTGGTCCCTTTGTTTCCTTACTGCTGTTCTAATACTGGGGAATGAGTGGGAGGTCCCAGGTATTTATGGACCGGGAGGGTCTTCCTTTTTTTATTGACATCTCTGCAAGATCGCCATCTACAGGTCAGTATAACCCAAGTGTAATGACTATCTGAAGCGGGGTGTGTGACATACTTATAATACCCATTTTACAGGTGAGTATTCACAAAATGGTATTTTTTTTCTACCTTTATTGAATTGAGGCCATGGTGTTTGTTGCCAATAGAAACCGATTGCAGGTATTGAAAGCTGCTTCCATAAAACACACATTTGCTGACATAGGGGGAAAAATAAGACCAGATCAGATTGAATTCCATCGAAAGTGGACTTAACCTTTAAACACTAATGATCAAGAATCCAGTGGACTTCTCTTGGGGAATATTGTTTAAAATAAGTACACTTGTCATTTGTTTTTCCCGCAGTAGTTAAAGCTGCTGATTCTGTTTTGCAGCTCTGTCCAGAAAAAAGTCAGATACGGGAGATCATCACCATGTCCTAAAATAAATGGTTCTCTGCACCCGTCTACACGACCTACCTCGAGTGGAGTAACTTCTGCTACCACGCACAGCAGCATAAGCAGTTCCTCTGCTAGACATGCGCGTGGACAATCAACCAACAGTGCTACCAAACCTTTTACTAAATCGCACACAGGTGCTAGACGGTCGTCCTCAGGAAGCCGTTCCTCCTCTTCAGGTATGTAAGATTTTGTTCATTAAACCGGACCTTCACCCTGAATAAGAGCCTATCTTGTATGATTCCCCAACCCCATACATACAGATTATCCACATTAATCCGGACCTTCACCCTGAATAAGAGCCTATCTTGTATGATTCCCCCACCCCGTACATACAGAGTGCCCACATTAATCCGGACCTTCACCCTGAATAACAGCCTATCGTGTATGATTCCCCCCACCCTCTACATACAGATTGCTCACATTAATCCGGACCCTAACCCTGAATAAGAGCCTATCTTATATGTTTCCCACACCCTGTACATACAGATTGCTCACATTAAAAATCATCCTACCTGCACCTATTGCATTTTTCCTGGTATCCTGCTCAAGTCGCTTCATCTTCATTCTTCACTATTGGGTTATCCGCCACAAGGTAGCGCAGTCGACTGCAAGAAGACTTGTGACTCCTCCCGGCCCATATAAGGGCAGCAAATTTTCCATATCTCAGAGTTTCCTTGCAGTCTAGGCTGCGAAGACAGAAGATTGTCTCTCTCTCTGAGACCTACGGCATTGCCGACACCCCTGCACCTGCATTTAGCCCCCAGCGAGGGGAATGCCAGCAGAGAGTCTCATTCAGACCTGGCGTTACGCGTGGCCAGCCTTGAACGGCAATTGTCCCATCCGGTCGCCGGCAAGGCCTCCAGTAAGAAGCGGCATTTGGACCCGGCTTATTCTCTCTTTGCTGATGATGATGCTTATGAGGCTTTTGGTGGCCGTGACACCATGGAGGAGGGTGAGTTATTCCATGATTCCGACTCCTACGGGGACCGCCCGGGTGACTTTGACAGTGACCCCGGGTCCTCCTCAGACAAGGACATGTGGCTCCCCGATGACACGGATAGGCTCTTGTCTGCGGTGTTCGATACCTTGCACATTGTTCCCCCAAAGGCGGCCAAAAAGAAGCAGGGGGAGCTTTTCCGCCCTGGTAGCGCCTGGTGTTCCCGGAGCAGGGACATTTTTCCAAAATGGTGTTTAAGGAATGGGAGAGGCCTAATAAACTGCCCTCGGTGCCTAAGGGGCTGGACAGACGGTATCCCTTTTCGGAGGAGTTGGTCCGTCTTTGGTCTTGTCCCTCGGAGGTGGACGCTCCTGTCCTGGGGCTCTCCAATACGTCTGCTATGCCGTCTCTGGACACTACACTACACGTGATAATGCTGATTGGCGCATGGATCAACTCGTCTGCCATGCCTTCACTTTTGTGACGGCTGTTCTGCCTCCTGTATGCGCCGCGGCCATTGTCTCCATCGCTATTAAAAAGGTCAAGTGCCTTGTTGAGGCCGCCCTATCCCGCAACCTAGCGGACGAGTATAAGGAACTTTTGGCTTGCACTGACTTTATTGCCTTTGTGCTCTCAGCCATGGACGGCTTGGCGGTAGGGCTTCGGCCCTGCTGGTTGCTCTCCGTCGGTCATTTTGGCTGCGGCAGTTGGCGGCCAACGCTGCTGCCAAGAAATCCCTCACCGGGATTCCCTTTATGGGACTTCGTCTGTTTGGGGAGCGTCTTGATCTCTTGGCCAAGGATGGCCGGCTCCCTCAGCACCGGAAGCAAGCTCGGCCCTTTCGGGGCTCTTCTTCCTTTCGTCCCTTCCAAGGGGGACTAGGTTCTTCCTTCCCTGGTGGTCGCAGGGACTCCTGGGGACGAGTTAGATCCCGCGGTCGTCCCGGTCTCTCCTGGGGGTCCAAGCCAAAGCCCCCCACCAAGGCCCCTCAGGCATGAGGAGGCGCCCTCACCCATCCGGGTGGGGGGACGGCTTCTGCTTTTTGCTCACGTCTGGAGACAGCACGTCTCGGACCAGTGGGTTCAGGAGGTGGTGTCCTCCGGCTACAAGATAGAGCTGGCAGCTTGGCCGCCCCCAAGATTCCTTCGGTCCCGGATTTCCCAGAACCCTTCGGCGCAGGGCCGGAGGTTGGCTGTCCAACGACTTCTGTCGTCCCGAACGATTTGCCCTGTGCCTCTTCAGGAACGGGGTCGGGGTTCTATTCCAATCTTTTCACGGTGCCCAAGGAGGACGGTTCTCTGAGACCTATCCTGGACCTGAAGGGTCTCAACAGATTTGTCAGGTTCAAACACTTCTGCATGGAGACCTTACGGTCGGCGGTGAGCACTTCATGACCACGGTGGACATCAAGGATGCCTATCTGCACGTTCCTATTTTCCGGAGACATCAGAAATTCCTGAGGTTCGCTTTGGAGGATCAATACTACCATTTTGTGGCATTGCCGTTCGTTATCTCTTCGGCCCCTCGGGTGTTCACCAAGGTGTTGGCGGGTGTCATGGCATTCTTCCTTACCTGGACGACTTGTTGATTGCTGCTCAATCTCTTCAACAGGCCGAGAGCGACACTCAGAAGGTGTTGTCCACTCTCGAAGCCTTCGGTTGGGTGATCGATTATCCCAAGTCTTCGACCACTCCGTCCTTGGTGAGGTCCTTCCTGGGCATGACACTGGACACCTCTCAGGTCAAGGTGTTCCTCCCTCAACAGAAGGTGGAGGGTCTTCAGTCGCAGGCGCGGGCTTTGCTGTCGTGTCCTCACCCCTCCTTCTGTCTGGGGATGCAGTTGTTGGGTCTCATGGTGTCTTGCTTCGAGGCTGTACCCTTCACCCAGTTCCACATGAGACCTCTTCAGTTGAATCTCTTGTCCGTTTGGGATCTGACACGGGAGTCCCTGGAGCAGGAATTTGCTCTGTCCCCTCTGGCCAGTCTCTCTCGTGGTGGTTGGACTCGAGAAATCTTCTAGTGGGCAGGTCCTTTCTACCTCCGTGCTGGGAGATTGTCACCATGGACACCAGTCTGACCGGTTGGGGAGGGTTTTGGCAATCGCTGAAGTGCCAGGGCCAGTGGGGTCCTCAGGAGGCCCATGTGCCTATCAATCTCCTGGAGCTGAGAGCGATCAGGTTGGTTCTCTCCCAGTTGACTCCTCACTTACGGGGTCCTGCGGTCCAGGTCCGCTCGGACACTCAGAGGGAGGTCGCCTACATCAATCATCAGGGCGGAACTCGGAGCAAATAAGCCCTCAAGGAAGTGTCCCTGATCTTGTCTTGGGCAGAGGAGAATGTTCCCTGCATCTCGGCGGTTTACATCCCAGGGGTGGAGAACCAGGAGGCGGACTCCCTGAGCAGGGGGACTTCTCATCTGGGGGAATGGTCTCTCAGCAACAAGATCTTTCATGCCCTGTATCGCCGCTGGGGTCAGCCAGACGTGGACCTGTTTGCATCCCGTCACAAACACAAGCTCCCAAGATTTGTCTCTATGTCAAGAGATCCTCTGGCCTTCGCCACAGGTGCTATAGCAATTCCTTGGACGGAATTTCGACTCCTTTATGCATTTCCTCCCTTTCCTCTCCTGGGTCGTGTGCTGCGCCAGATATCCAAGGAAGGGATACCGACCATCCTGGTGGCCCCCCGCTGGTCGAGAAGATTCTGGTTCGAGGACATAGTCCAGATGGCAGTGGATCACTTCGTCATGCCTGTCGATCCAGGCCTCCTCACTCAGGGACTGCTGCGCCATCCCAATTTACAAACGCTGGCTTTGATGGCTTGGCTGCTGAAACCTCCATCCTGATGGATAAGGGGCTGCCAACCTCGGTTGTCAGTACCATGATTCAGGCTCGGAAGAAATCTTCTTCCATCATTTATTACAGGGTCTGGCATGCTTACATTGCTTGGTGT
Organism: Gastrophryne carolinensis; assembly: GCA_027917425.1. Taxonomy (NCBI): domain Eukaryota; kingdom Metazoa; phylum Chordata; class Amphibia; order Anura; family Microhylidae; genus Gastrophryne; species Gastrophryne carolinensis. The sequence continues at coordinate 497,671,360 of CM051236.1, forward strand.
GAGTCTAAGTCGTTTCCTTGTCGCACTTTTTCCCTTCCCAGGATTTTGGAATTCCTACAACATGGCCTGGAGTCCGGCCTACAACTGAGTACCCTCAAGGATCAGGTTTCGGCTTTGGCAATTTTTTTCCAAAGATCCTTCGCTAATCATAGGCTTATCAAGACTATCGCTTCATCCCACCCTTGTTCTGTTATCCTCTTTTGCCTTGTTATGGTGGTTACCGTTGATAGAGTTTATAGTGGGGCTGTGTGGAGTTACATGGTCTCTGGCCTCCCAGCTTTTCTCTGTATTACTGCTTTTCAACACTGGGAGTTATAGGAAATTTGCTGCCCTTTTATCGGCCGGGAGGAGTCACAAGTCTTCTTGCAGTTGACTGTGCCACCTTGTGGTGGTCTTACCCCGGCACCCCCTTTTGGTCTATTTCTGCCCGGTTTTTGATTGTTTGTACCTTTATGGTGGAATGGAAGCCTCCCAGCCTATGCTGCTCACTGGGCAATTGGTAGACGGCACTATAGGTGCCTAGGAGCTTATCTCCTCCGCTCGACCCCCTCTTTTGGGGGCAATGCAGCTATCCGGCATGGTGATCCGGAAATGGGATGCCCCTGTCCCGAGGGTCCCCTTAGCCCCTTACTCTCCCGTTACGGTCCCTTCTCCCTTCACTATGGGGGGGGGGGTTAGAGGGATGTGTATTGTGTGTGTATTTCACTGTATGACTTTTATTACATGTGTGTTTTACTTTTGTGCACTTATCAGACTGCACCGCAAGAGTGCACTTGGTCTGATCATTCCTCTTAGAGCTTCCTCGGGCAGGTCTTTTATATAGTGCTGGCCGGCTTGGCCAGTGTTCAGGTCAGCTTTAGGGGCAGCTGGGGCGGGCCGCGCTGTGGCAGGCTGGCTTGCTGCCTGAGCCTTTGGTGTATCACAGCCCCCTCCCCCGCTGGTCTCCTTTCTGTTCGGCCGCCGTTGGGCAGGCCGCATTGTCAGCGTCGGCTGCGCTGTTAGTTCCCCTCCCTCCCCCCTCCTCCTTCCTTTGTTTTGGTTGCCCGTTGTAGTGGCTCATCTGGAAGTAATCCCTTGATGAATTGGCCGCACTGATCGGGCTTGAAGGGGGCGGGCCCCGGTGACGTGGGAACGGGGGCGTGGCACCGGCGGCAGCGTCATGCGGCCGGCCCCAGCCCAACTTCCTTCCTGTCTTAAAGGAAGACACGTGGGGGGGGGGGGGGCGCGCTGACGCACATGGGTCTGTTTACTCTTGGTTCCTACTACTGCTGCTGGCTGCTGCTACGTTCATGCTGTTGCTGCTGCTGCTCTCAGATCTTTGCAGGTAAGCGGTCCCACCTTGTGTGGGGCCGTCGAGTGTTATTAAAAAACTATAATATTTATAGTTTTATTAGACAAAAGGGGGGAAGATTTTTAAGAGGATGTTTTTTATTATTATGTATTAAATAGAGGGCAAGGTTTTTTCCTTTGCTTATTTAAAGGCACCTTGGTGCTGTGCATAAGTATGTTTGCATGTTGCCACATGTTTGGGGATCTGACTGTTGTTTTATTCTTCCCCTACAGATCCCGGGAATCCCTGATTAAAGCGGCCTCCCAGTTCTGTATTACTTGGCTAGTCTTTCTTTTTAAAAAAAAAAAAAAAGACAAATTGGGACATATTTACACATATATATATATATATATATATATATATATATATATATATATATATATTTATATTATTATTATTATAAAAAAAAAAAAATATATATATATATATATATATATATATATATATATATATATATTATTATAAAAAAAAAAATATATATATATATATATATATAATCTATATTTATATAAAGATTATTAAGGGGATCTTCATTATAAATTAAATCCTCCCTTCCGGGACATTTACAATAAGGTGGCATCCCGGGTGGCTTATGCCTTAAACCCAAAAGTTTGCGAATACCATAAATCACCATATGGAGGCTTCCGATATTACCGGAAATGGTTCTTCTGGGCCATCTAGGGTGTGCGCAGGATGTGGGACTCCGCTCCCAGCTGATGATGTCTTTGTATGCATTCCTTGTGCAAAGCAGAGTATTGCGCGTCAGTCCGTTGCTCCGGCTGCTGACCCGTCGCAACTTCCATCATCTCCTACCTCTCCCTCCCTGTTCCGGACCCCGCGTGACACTGTCAAGAGTGGGGATTCGCAATCCGAGGTGGCGGCACGGTTGGCCAGCCTCGAGAAAATAGTGTCCGTTAAAGCAGGGTCAAAAGCCACTGCAAAACGAAAGCACCTGACTCCGATACCTCCGGCTTCACAGGATGAGGTATGTGAGTATGGCTCCCCGGACGAGGAGGGAGAATTCCTGTTGGAGTCAGATGAGCCTGCAGATCAGCTTGAGGCTGATGCTATTGGCGATTTGTCGGCGGGGGTTTCCCTCGACACCCCCTCCATTCTGGCTCAAATGTTTGAAATTTTGAATTTAGATCCGCCTGAGGCTGTCACCCTGCCAAAGGGTCAGTTGTTTAAAGAGCCTCAGCCGCGTTGGGTTTTTCCCAGACAACATCACTTTGAGAGGGTGGTGCTTAAGGAATGGGAACATCCCACGTGGTTAACTGGAATCCCTTCCAGTTGGGAAAAGCGTTATCCTTTTCCGCCAGAATTGGTGAAGCTTTGGTCCGTCCCTCCTGACGTCGATACCCCTGTGCTAGGGCTCTCCAGCACGGCTATGGTACAGTCTGCTGAGACCACTGCCCCTAAAGATGGGGAGGATCGTCGGATCGACCAGTACGCTCGCCATGGTTTTATTTATGCTGGGTCAACGATGCGCCCGGTGTGTGCTTCGGCGCTTCTTATATTGGCGGTTAGGTCTGTAATTCAGGAGCTGTGTGTGGATCTCGATCCCACTTGTAAAGAGTTTACTGCGCTCAAGCAGTGTGAATCTTTTGTTTCCTATGTTCTATCCGCTCAGGACGATGCGCTGGCTATGAGTAGCAAGACAGCTGCAATGCTGGTGGCTATTCGTCGGTCAGTGTGGCTGCGTCAGTGGTCAGCTTCTAAAAAGGTGCTCACAGCTCTCCCCTTTTTGGGCTTGCGTCTGTTTGGTGAGAAAATTGATTCAGTCGCAAAGGTGGTAAAATGCCGCAATGCAAGAGGCCTCGTCGTCCCTTTAGGGGGGCAAGTTCTGGTAGGCCTTCACTTCGGGGATTCAGAGCGGGTAGGGGGGCTTCCTTTCCCGCTACCAGAGGTGCAGGTTGGACTCGGGGGAGGGGCCGTGGCCGTCCCGCTCAGTCCTGGGGCACCAAGCCAAAGCCTGCTGGTAAACCCGCTCAGCAATGAGGGGCTGCCCTCACCCGTGCGGGTGGGGGGACGATTACGACACTTCTCCCAGGTTTGGGACCAGGAGATTCCGAACAGATGAATCCGGGAGGTAGTGTCGTCCGGTTACAAGCTGGAATTCGACTCTCACCCTCCTTCACGGTTCTTTCGGTCTCGGGTGCCCATCGATCCTTTGGCCGCACAGGGGCTCCTGGTGTCGGTAAAGAATCTGTTAGAGATGGCAGTCATTCGGCCGGTACCGCGCTTAGAGATGGGCCTCGGGTTTTATTCCAATCTTTTCACAGTCCCCAAGAAAGACGGGTCAGTCCGTCCCGTCCTGAACCTGAAATTACTCAACAGGTTCATCCGTTTTCGGAAGTTTCGCATGGAAACCTTGCGTACGGCCGTCGTTTCCTTCGGCAAGGGGACTTCATGACGTCCATAGACATCAAGGATGCTTATCTTCATGTTCCCATCTGCCACGCTCATCAACGTTTTCTTCGATTCGTGATGGAAAATCAACATTATCAATTCGTGGCACTTCCGTTTGGCCTTACCTCAGCTCCAAGAGTGTTCACCAAGGTGCTGGCAGGGGTCATGGCCATTTTCAGATCTCGGGGCATTCGTGTCGTACCTTATTTGGACGACCTTCTCCTCATGGCTCCGTCGCTCAATCAATCGGAGACAGACACCAGGTTGGTGGTCTCCACGCTGGAAAACTTTGGTTGGGTGATCAACTTCCCCAAGTCTTCCCTCGCTCCGGCCAGGGTGCAGTTGGACTCTCTTCAACACAGAGTGTTTCTCCCCCAGTCCAAAATTCATCTGATTCAGGAATTGGCTCGGGTCCTACTTTCCGATCCTCGGCCGTCCATCCGTCTGGGGATGAGGCTGATAGGGTTGATGGTCGCCTCTTTCGAGGCAGTTCCTTTTGCTCAATTTCACACGAGGATGCTTCAGCTTTATGTGTTGGCGTCCAGGGACCGGCAGCCTCGGTTGCTGGATCAGCCCTTCCAGTTGTCCTCCCGGGTCGGGCAGTCCCTCCAGTGGTGGTTGGTCTCGACCAATCTTGTGAAGGGCAGGTCTTTCCTGACCCCTCTTTGGGAAATTGTCACCACGGACGCCAGTCTGTCGGGATGGGGCGGATTCTGGAAGGAGCTGCAGTTCCAGGGGCAGTGGGGACCTCAAGAGGCCCACTTACCCATCAATATTCTGGAACTGAGAGCCATCCGTCGGGTGCTTGCTCTCCTGACTCATCACGTTTTGGGCCTTCGGGTCCAGGTGCGTTCAGACAATCGAACAGCGGTTGCTTACATCAATCATCAGGGAGGGACTCGCAGTCTGAGTGCTCTCAGAGAGGTGTCCCTGATCCTGACCTGGGCAGAGGCCCATGTTCCTTGTCTCTCGGCGGTATACATTCCAGGAGTGGAGAACCAGGAAGCGGACCGGTTGAGCAGGGGCTCTCCCCGTCTGGGAGAATGGGCTCTCCATCCTCAAGTGTTTCGCTCACTGTGTCTCCAATGGGGGACCCCGGAGGTGGACCTGTTTGCCTCTCGTCACAATCACAGGCTCCCGAACTTCGTGTCGCTCTCCCAGGATCCTCTGGCTCTGGCAGTGGACGCCATGTCCCTGAGCTGGGGGGATCTGGGTTTTCTGTACCTGTTTCCTCCGATACCCATGCTGGGCAGGGTGGTTCGGAAGTTGGCTCTGGAAGGGGTGTCTGCCATTCTCGTGGCCCCAAGGTGGCCAAGGCGAGTGTGGTTCGCAGACATCGTTCGGCTGGCAGTGGACCAGTTCGTCCTGCCTCTTCGGCCCGATCTGCTCACTCAGGGTCGGTTGTGTTACCCCAATTTACCAGCGCTGGGTTTGACGGCCTGGCTGCTGAAACCTCCATCTTGGAGGAGGGTCTTTCTGACTCAGTTGTCAAGACTCTGATCAGTGCCCGGAAGAGGTCTTCTTCTATCATCTACTATAGGACTTGGAAAGCCTATATCGCTTGGTGCGAGATGAGATCTTTTCCTTGTAGGGTCTTTTCGGTCTCCAGGATTCTGGAGTTTTTACAATCTGGGCTGGACTCTGGTCTCCAGCTAAGTACTTTGAAAGGGCAAGTTTCTGCCTTATCTATCTTTTTTCAGAAGCGTTTTGCGCTTCATTCTTTAGTTAAAACCTTTTTCCAGGGGGTTACGCATGTGCGGCCTCCCAGGAAACCATTACTCCCGGTTTGGGATTTGAATTTGGTTCTTTCTGCTCTACAGGCTCCTCCTTTTGAGCCTTTGCAAGATATTGCTTTGTCTACCCTGACTCAGAAGATTGTCTTCTTGGTAGCTATCACTTCGGTCCGGCGTGTCTCAGAGTTGGCGGCCTTGTCTATCCAGGCGCCCTACTTTGAGAGGCATCAGGATAAAGTGGTCTTTCGGTTCAAGCCAGACTTTCTTCCCAAGGTTGTTTCTGCTTTTCATTTGAATCAGGATATTGTTCTTCCCTCCTTGTGCCCTAATCCTAAGAATGACAAAGAGAGGGTTTTGCATTGTTTGGATGTAGTACGCTGTGTTAAGTACTACTTGATTATCACGTCTCCTTTTCGTAAGACTGATTCCTTTTTTGTTGTGCCCTATGGGCCTAAGAAGGGTTTGGCACCAGCCAAATCTGCCATTAGCAAGTGGATACATCAGGCCGTTACTGCGGCCTATTCTGCTAAGGGGAAAGTTCCCCCTTTTCGTATCACTGCTCATTCTACTCGCGCCATTGGGGCGTCTTGGGCTTTTCAGCACCATGCTTCTGTTGAACAAGTTTGTGAGGCCGCCACTTGGTCTTCTGTTCATACTTTTTCTAAGTTTTACAAAGTTGATGTGCGAGCCTCAGCGGATGCTGTTTTTGGCCGCAAAGTTCTGCAGACTGCAGTCATTTAAGTTATGCTTCACCTGGCCTTGAGATGCCCATCCCTTGTGGACACTGCTTTTGGATGTCCCAATAGTGAAGAATATTAAAGGTGAAGCGGGGTGTGTGGCACACCAAGAATAATACCATTTTGTGAGTACTCACCTGAAAAAAGGATATTGTTGGTGTGCCACACACCCCGCTTCACTCCCACCCTTTTCGGTATTCCGAATCCTTTATATGGTGAAGCTTTTATTTATATTGATTTATTTCGAGGTTACCGTTAAAATACTGGTACCTTGTCTTTCTGCTTTTTAATACACTGGTGATAAATGGGAGGTACCAGGTATATATAGGCCGGAAGGGGGCTCGTTACAAGACTTCCTCTCTGCACAGCGTCACCTGGCGGTGAGTTAACCCAATAGTGAAGAATATTAAAGGTGAAGCGGGGTGTGTGGCACACCAACAATATCCATTTTTCAGGTGAGTACTCACAAAATGGTATTTTTTAGGCTTTTAAACATCCAAGATGGTGGCCTGTGGAGTCTCAGGAAGTGTCTTCTGATTATGCCGCTCTGAATTCTAGAATTGCCGTCCTTTTCTTGACCCCAGCTCTGCTCTGTCTGACACTGCTGTAACCCCCCTGCACCCCCCCCCCCAAATATGTGATGCTTCTGAGGCTCGTATCCTAGAGTCCCGAACAGAGTTGAATCGCAGCAGGGAAAAGATTACCAAGAGGACTAAAAACTAAAAATATATAAATTTTAGATGCTGGGGAATAGTTTAAGGGTTTGGGCTTTTTATTAAATGATGCTGAAGGTCTGCTTTAAAGCTGAACTTCAGTCAGACTATGACCCCCCGTCTACCCTACCCTGGAGCCGAGGCAGGATGGGAAGAGGGGATGTTACAAATAAATAACCCTTTACCTAATCCACGGGCCAGCGCTTTTTTTCCAGTACCTTGGATCCTGGCAACTGCCATCTTGCTTCAATAGAACCGGGCAGCATCCCCCTGCTCCATGCGTGCTCCCGCCCAGCTATTCAATTGAATGAGCTGCGGAACGTGGGTGAATCCGGGGGGTTGCGGCCCTGTGTAGTCTTCTGCGACAGGCCGCACATAAATGGGAGAGCGGCGCTAGTGCAAAGATAAGGTATGGGTTCTTTTTTTTTTTTTGTAACCCCTACCCAACCCCACTGAGGCAGGACCGTGGAGGGGTTATAGTTTGAAGTTCTGCTTTAATACAGCCAGCCTTAAAGCGGGCTGAAAGTCTAACTTTTTTTCTTTATATCAAAACTTAAAACCTCATAAACCTGCAAACTGCTGCATGCATAATAAAGTGGACAATATTCTTGGCTATCCTGGGTTTTGGTCCTTTCCCTGGTCGGGGTGCCCCGCTGTGTGAAACACCTCCCTCTAACAGGGAGCGTGCCCATGCCAGCCATTAGGAAATGCCTGGCACAGGCACACTCCCTGTTAGAGGGAGGTTGAGGATGCGGCCCTCAGAGCCGTTGCTCTTAGACGTGCCGTGGGACTGGGAAGAGGCGAGCTGTGTTTGGTCGATCTGGGGGGTTTCACACAGCGAGGCACCCCCAGGGAAAGTACAAAAACACAGGTTAGTCAAAATCCTGGGTTTTGGTCCACTTTAATGACCGACTCTCAACCACCTCGCCCAGTGCCGCCATTTTGCTACACCTGGGAGTATCATACAATCCTTCCGGGTGCAGGGTTTTATTCTTAGTATACAGTACGTCCTGCTCCAGATAAGAATCATTACACTTGGGTATTACTCCCCCAGATGGCGCTGGACTGCAGAGACAGCGAAATTGGCTCCTCCCGGCCCCTCAAATACCCGGGACCTCCTACAAATCCCCAGATCTTTTCTGCAGTCTGGACTGCGAAGGACAAGAAGATGGCTCTCTCTTCTAGTGGGTGGGGCTATTAGCCTGCGGCCTTGTAGGATTATTCCCACCCGTTCCATTATTAATGTGCCTCCCAGCCTTGGCTGCGCTGGTCCGGGTGATGGTAGGCAGCACCACTGTCAGGTGCTTAGGAGCACTGCTCCCCCACCAAAGGGTAGGCGGTATAGGCATATGGTGAGCCTCTATGGGATGCCCCTCCCGCCCTCTTGCCCCTGTCTATCAGTGGGTCCTATGTTAAGTGGCCGCTGTCCTCCCTCGCTCTCTCTTGTAGCTCTTGGGGGGGGGGGTGTTGGGGGGTGCGTGTGTGTGTGCATATGCCTTGGTGCTTCACTGTATTATGTTTTGTCTGGTGGTGTCAGTCGCCGTGCTGACTTGGTTGCACTGGTTACGTTTTTAAATATGCCGCCGCGCGTGTTTACACTGTGCTCCGCGCTTGGCGGCGGCGTTACCTCAGGCGCTAGTGTGCCGTTATTGGCTGCTTCGCGCTCTTCGGGGGGGGGGCGGGGCCCGCGGTTGGCGAGTTCCACGTCACTGTCTCCGCAGCCTGCCCCTTGAGGTATACCCGGCGCCATTTTCTCTAGTTTCGGCTGCTTCGAGTCTACTTACCGCGGTCCATGAGTGCCCTAGCGGGCGTTTTTTATTACCCTTTGAGATGTATAATGAAACTTACGGGGTTCTCTTCGCTTATGTCTTTCAGACGGGCTGACCTCTATTGGTTTCTCCCGACCCTACTCCCTCTATTTAGTTATTAAACTTGTGAGGCCTAGTGTGTACATTACTCCCACTTCCCTAGCGGGCTATTGGGGCATCCCGGGTTGCTTTTTTAGCATGAATTTTTTAGCGGATAATGTGCTCGGGGTTCCTTCGGGACAAGCCCGGCTGTGTGTAGCTTGTGGGGTGTCCCCTACTAGTGCTGACAATGTGCGGGTCTGTGTACCTTGTGCCCAGCAAGTGTTTGCGCTGCAGCCTGGTTTACCAGTAGCTGGGCCTGCGCCTCGTATGGCTTCACCTACTCCCCCAAGCTTAAATTTGACTCCCATTGAGTTGCATACCAGTGGGGATTCTCAGCCTGATGTGTCTTCCAGACTGGCTAGTGTTGAGAAGTTGCTTGCTAATACCTTGGTGCGTAAGGCCTCTTAACGCCTGACGTCACTCTTTTCCCTATGGAAGCTGACGAGTTTTTTGAACTGTCTGGCTATACCCCTTTGGAAGAAGGGAGTTATTCTCTGACTCAGGGTCATCTGATGAGAGGCCCAGGGGTCATGATGAATCTGGCTCTGACCCCTTGGGCCCCAGATGATACTGATAGGCTGTTGGCTCAGATTTTTGAGGTGCTGTCTATCTCTCGCCCGGTTGCGGCCCCCAGGCAACAGGGATAATTGTTTCATACAGCTAAGCCACGTTTAGAGTTTCCCGAGCAAACCCATTTTAATAATCTCGTGCTCAGGGAATGGGAGCGCCCCAGCAGGCTTCCCGGTGTACCTAAGAGTTGGGATAAGAGGTATCCCTTTCCTGCTGATGTGGTGAAGCGTTGGTCATCCCCTCCTGATGTGGATGCCCCGGTCCTAGGGTTATCTAACACCAATGCATTCCCCTGACTCTACTACGCTGCGGGATAGTGAGGACCGGCGTATTGATCAGCTGGCGTCCCATGCCTTTGCATGTGTGGGGACGGCGCTGCGCCCGGTCTGTGCCTCTGCCATTACGGCTGTGGCTATTAGGACCCTGCTTAGAAGTATCCTAGATGGTGCCCCTGATGATGTGTCTAGTGAGGAGTTTAATGCACTCTCTTGTTGTGAGGTTTTTGTGACTTATGTCCTCTCTGCCTTGGATGATACCATTAGGATGTGTGGCAGAAACTCTGCCCTGGTGGTGGCTATACGCCGCTCGGTTTGGCTGCGCCAGTGGGCTGCTGCCAAGAAAGCTCTCACTGGTTTTCCCTTCAAAGGACTACGCCTGTTTGGGGACCACCTGGACCTGTTTGCTAAGGGAGGCAGGTTACCCCAGCGCAGGCGGCAGTCTCGGCCCTTTTGGGGACAGGGCTCCTTTTCTTCCCCCTACCGTGGTGCCAGACAGGGGAGGGGGGTCTCCCTTACCGGGGTCCGAGGAGATTTCTGAGGTAGGGGCAGAGGACGTGGACGCCCTGGCTCCTCCTGGGGCTCCAAGCTGAAGTCTTCTCCCAAGCACCCTCAGGCATGAAGGGGCGCCCTCACCCATCTGGGTGGGGGGACGGCTTCAGCACTTTGCTCACATCTCACGTCCTGAATCCACCGATCTGAGACATGACGGTGGATTCAGGAGGTAGTGTCCTCCGGTTACAAGATAGAGTTTGCTGCCTGGCCGCCCCCAAGATTCATCAGATCCCGGATTTCTCAGGACCCTGTGTCAGCTCAGGCTCTAGTTCTGGCGGTGCGAAGCCTTCTGGAGCTGGGGGTCATCTGTCAGGTCCCCTTACGAGAAAGGGGCAAGGGGTTTTATTCCAACCTTTTCACCGTGCCCAAAAGAGATGGGTCAGTCAGGCCCATCCTGGACTTGAAGATCCTCAACAAATTTGTCAGGTGCAGGCGCTTTCTCATGGAAACTCTGCGCTCTGCCATCATTTCCCTGCATCCAGGGGACTTCATGACGTCTGTGGACATCAAAGATGCTTACCTTCATATTCCTGTGTTTCCAGGTCATCAAAGGTTCCTCAGGTTCGTTCGGGAGGATCAGCACTACCAATTTGTGGCATTGCCACAAATTGCTTCAGCTCCCAGAGTGTTCACCAAGGTGCTGGCAGGAGTGATGTTTCTGCTCAGGTCTCAGGGCATTCGCTTGCTGCACTATCTGAATGACATTCTCATCACTTCCCAGTCCCTCCAACAGGCAGAGTTGGATACTCAGCTGGTAGTGTCCACTCTGGAGTCATTTGGCTGGGTGATCAACCATCCCAATTCTTCCCTGTCTCCCTCCTTGGTGACATCCTTCCTGGGAATGAATCTGGATACAGCTCGGGCAAAGATTTTTCTTCCTCAGCAGAAGGTGGACAGTCTGCTAGCGCAGGTTCAGTTCCTGCTATCCTGACCTCATCCCTCCATAAGGCAGGGAATGCAGCTGGTGGGCCTGATGGTGTCATGCTTCGAGGCGGTCCCTTATGCCCAGTTTCCACATGAGGCCTCTGCAACTCCACCTCTTGTCACTATGGGACAAGGATCCTGCGTCCCTGGACCAGGTCCTTGTGCTTTCCCCCCTAGTCAGGCGGTCCCTCTCATGGTGGCTGGACTCCAGGAACCTGTTGGTGGGCAGATCCTTTCTGCCCTCCTGCTGGGAAACGGTCACCAGGTCTGACAGGTTTGGGGGGGTTTCTGGAAGTCCCTGCAGTTCCAAGGGCGGTGGGGCCCTCAGGAGGCCTACACACCTATCAACATTCTGGAACTGCGGGCGATCAGGTTGGTTCTGACTCATTTCACTCATCACCTTCGGGGCCTGCCTGTTCAGGTATTGATGACGGCGGTATTGATTGATGACGGCAGTTGCCTACATCAATCGTCAGGGAGGGACCCGGAGCAAGAGGGCCCTCCAGGAAGTGTCTCTGATCCTGGCCTGGGCGGAGGACAATGTTCCCTGCATATCAGCTGTGTACATCCCGGGGGTGGAGAATCTGCAGGCAGACTCTCTGAGCAGGGGGATCTCTCGCCTGGGAGAATGGTCCCTCTGCAACAGAGTTTTTCAATCCCTGTGTCATCGTTGGGGCCAACCAGATGTGGATCTGTTTGCGTCCCGTCACAATCACACGCTCCCGGCCTTTGTCTCCCTGTCCCAGGATCCTCTGGCCTTGGCCACGGATGCCCTAGCAATGTCATGGCAGCTTCTGTATGTCTTTCCTCCATTCCCCCTGTTGGGCAGGGTTCTGCGCAAGATAGCTCAGGAGGGGGTGCCAGCAATACTGGTGGCCCCCAGGTGGCCAAGAAGAGTGTGGTTCGCAGACGTGGTGCAGCTGGCAGTAGATCAGTACGCTTTGCCCAGGGTGCCAGACCTGGTCACTCAGGGTCACTTGCGCCATCCCAATTTACAAACTCTGGCTTTGATGGCCTGGCTGTTGAAACCTCCATCTTGATGGAGAAGGGGCTGTCTGTCTCTGTTGTTTATACCATGATAAAGGCTAAGAAGTCTTCTTCTTCCATTTACTATAGGGTTTGGCGTGCCTACATTGACTGGTGTGAGTCTAGGTCTCTTCCCTGTCGTGTGTTCTCTATTCCCAGGATCCTGGAGTTCCTGCAGCATGGGTTGGAGCTGGGGCTCCAACTCAGTACTCTGAAGGGTCATGTCTCTGCCCTGGCTGTTTTCTTCCAGAGGTCCTTTGCCCAGCATTCTCTGATCAGGACTTTTTTCCAGGGAGTTACTCATGTGCGTCCCCCACGTAAGCCTATGTTGCCTGTATGGGATTTGAACTTGGTCTTGTCTGCCTTGCAGGGTGCTCCCTTTGAACCTGTGCAGGAGGCTGCCCTGGCCATTCTTACTCTCAAGGTTGTCTTTTTGGTGGCTATCACTTCTGTTAAGCGTGTGTCCGAGTTGGCGGCGCTGTCCATCCAGCCCCCCTACTTTGAGAGACACCAGGACAAGCTGGTGTTTCGTTTCAAGCCTGATTTTCTGCCTAAGGTTGTGTCTGCCTTTCATTTAAATCAGGACATTGTTCTTCCTTCCTTGTGCCCTAATCCTAGTAATGCTAAGGAGAGGGTCTTGCATTCTTTGAATGTGGTTAGGTGTCTGAAGTACTATCTGGTGGCTACTGCTCCATTCAGGAAAACTGATGCTCTTTTTGTGGTCCCTTCTGGTTCTAGGAAGGGTCTGGCTCCTGCTAAGTCTACTATCAGCAAATGGATCCGTCAGGCTGTGATTCAGGCCTACTCTGCTAAGGGGAAGAATCCTGCCTTCCGCCTTACTGCTCATTCTACTCGTGCTATTGGTGCCTCTTGGGCTTTTCAGCACCAGGCTTCTGTTGAACAAGGCCGTTACTTGGTCTTCTGTTCATACCTTTTCAAAGTTTTACAAGGTTGATGTTAGGGCCTCAGCTGATGCTGCTTTTGGCCGCAAGGTTCTGCAAGCGGCAGTGGTCTGACCTGTCTGTTGTTACCTTTGGTGATCCCACCCTACTTTATGGACACTGCTATTGGATGTCCCAAGTGTAATGATTCTTATCTGGAGCAGGACGTACTGTATACTGAGAGTAATACGATTCTGTGATTACTCACCTGTAGAATCGAAATGAGTATACAGTACGTCCTGCTCCACCCCACCCTTGGTTTTGCATTTTCCTGGATCCCCTGTATGGTGATTGTTATCATTGTTATGGTTACTGGTTGGTTCTGTTTAACTTCTCCCGGCTTCTCGTTAACTGCTTTTCAATGCTGGGGATTTGTGGGAGGTCCTGGGTATTTGAGGGGCCGGGAGGAGCCAATTTCGCTGTCTCTGCAGTCCAGCGCCATCTGGCGGAGTAATCCTCAAGTGTAATGATTCTTATCTGGAGCAGGACGTACTGTATACTCATAATATCAATTCTAAAGGTGAGTAATCACAGAATTGTATTTTTTATTTACCCTGCAGTTTTTAGCATTCTCCAGACTGTTTTTATTGCTTTGTGTTGACTTTAGATGTGTTCATGTTTTGGCTTTTGCAGACAGTGCTTCAGATGCCTCATCATCCTCCTCTACCTCGGATTCGGCACATTCCTCCCGCTCCTCATCTTCTAATTCTGACTGCAAGTCTAATGGAAATAGTGACCGTGACTCCAACACCGACAATGGCTCCAAAATCCGAACAGCCAGTAGCAAGCAGAAGCAAGGTGTGTGTGTATAATATATATAAATATATATATATATATATGTATATATATATATATATATATATATATATATATATTTGTATTCTTTAAAAAGTCCACTTTCGACTATTATTGCAAGTGTATATTTTTGTGTGGAAGGTGCTGAGCTGAACTAGCATTTTTTTTCTAATGTTAGCAAATGTTTTAGGGAAGAGGTTTTCATTCTTGCTATTGGCAATGTACACGAAGTGTAGACTCCGATGTTGCTTTTTAAACCGGACCAACACCTGTTTTTACTTTACTGGGTGTTGAGCCAGCGACCAGAACGGAGTCCCACGGTCACGAACCCTGCGCCGGCCACCGGCAGGATCTGTCCACGTGACTGGCCGGCGGCCAATCGCTGGACTTAGTTCTCACCGCTGGTTTGTAATGAAGGTGAGTATTAAAAGCTTTGTGCGTCTTTTGCTGCAAGGGGGGCTCCAGCATTGTGGATAGCCCCCCGCGAGCTTCTTACGATCACCAGACAGCGGGACCAACACCCGTTATTACATTAACGGATGTTGGTCCGGCTCTTTGCCGCCAGAAAGATGCTCGAGGGAGCATCCAGAACGCTGGAGCCCCCTCGCAGCTAAATGCACAGGACACGTAGAATACTTGCCTTTCTAACGAGCCAGCCCCAAGACAGGAGTTCCACGATTGGCCACCACACATGGACGAATCCTGCCAGCGGCCAGCACAGAGAACGCGACTACAGCCCACGGGACTTCTTTCCCGACACTGGCTCGTAAGGAAGGCGAGTATTCTACAAGTCCTGTGCATTTAGGTGTGAGGGGGCTCCAGCGTTCTGGATGCCCCCTCGAGCTTCTTTCTAGCAGCAAACAGCCGGACCAACACCCGTTGATGTAATAACAGGTGTTGGTCCGTTTTAAAGTAAAAACGGTTATTGGTCTGGTTTAACTTCTTCACCTACCAAATTGCTTTTTTATTTCTGCTCCACCTTTCCCTCCCAGCTTATTGACCATAAATTACCCTTTTCCCATATTGCTTTCACAAACCTATGCTCTTCCACTGAAAACTGTAGATAATGTGGATAGATGGATGAACATCACTATTATAAAAATCTTCCCTGGCTCTTCTTTGCTAGAAGCCTCAAATGACTGGAAATCCAGGGTGTACTATTATTAAAATTATTATTATTGTTTGTTTATATAGCGACATCGTCCTCTGTAGCACTGTTCTATCACCAGTTGCACATTGGTATAGTTATTTTTGTTTGTAACTATTTTTAAAGTCCATGTCCAGGCACAAACTAAATTCTTCCACCTTATTCCCCATTGGAACTGTAAACCTTTTAATGAGCACCTCAAAATGTTACAAAGTATCACAAGCTGCTTTCTTCACTTCAATGTTTGGGTTTGAGTTGATCAGGGAAGAACGTGCCATTGGGCCACTTTGAGTGTTGCTCATCTGCTGTGGTCAGAGACAGCTTTGGGACCACTGTGATTTGACTTGCTCGCACAAGCTGAGCGCACCAAGAAGCATAGTAGCTGTTGGACCACATTTTCGTGTGGTGCTGGAGGAATGAAATTGAAGTAGGGGCAAACTTTGGATCCATGCTATGAGGGTTTCCCAGTTCAGCAGGAAGGGACATGAGACTGGCATCAGGTGACCTGTTTGCTGCCTCATTATTGCTGTTGGGTGTACAGTCCCTTTAAACCGGACCTTCAGCATGATTTAATGAAAAGCCCAAACCCTTAAACTATTTCCCAGCTTCTAAAATTAATTTTTAAGTTTTTATTCACTTATTATTCTTTCCCCCTCCGGGCTGCAACTCTGTTCAGGAGTCTAGGATATGGGTGCCGCCATCTTGACTCAGAAGCATCACATATACTGAGGAGAGGAGAGTGGGATAAAGTACAGGGGGTGGGGTTATAGCTGTGCTTTCCACAGACAGAGCAGAGCTGGGGTCAGGGAAAGGACAACAATCCCAGAATGCAGAGCGATCCAGTCAGAAGACACTTCCTGTTTGCAGGCTGCCTGATGCTGCATGAGCCGCAATTTTGGATGTTTAAAGGCTCATAACATGCAGTAGATGCAGGTAGGATGATTTTAAATGTGGGCAATCTGTATGTACAGGGTGGGAGAAACATATAAGATGGGCTCTTATTCAGGGTGACGGTCCGGATTAATCCGGGCCATCTGTATGTACAGGGTGGGGGAAACATATAAGATGGGCTCTTATTCAGGGTGAAGGTCCGTTTTAAATGTAGAATGCCTGGATATGAACTATTATTCTAAGCATACAGCACGTCCTGCATATTCATAACGTATGGGTATACCTCCGCCTTCAGCGCCGTGCACTGCAGATCATGAAAAAACAAGCTCCTCCCGGCCCTACATATACCGGAGGACCTCCCACAATCCCCAGATTTCTCTGCAGTGCTGAAACTGCGAAGACATGAAGTACCACGCTCTCGCAGGCGAGCGGGGCTTTACAGCCCGAGGCCCTGCGGGACTATTCCCACCCGTCCTGTTTGAATTAACAATGCCTCCCAGCCTGGGCTGCGCGGGTCGGGTGAAGGTAGGCAGCACCTTGTGTGCTTACGGAGCTAGACTCCACCATAATTCCCCAACCATAGGGTAGGCAGTTTAGGCTGATGGTGAGCCTCTAGTGGATGCCCCCCCCCCCCCCCCCCCCCCGCATTATTGCCCCTTACCCCGCGTAGTGCTGGACCCTATTAGCGGGTCACCGTTCTCCCTCTTTTCCCCGTCCACTAGAGGGAAAAGAAAGGGGGGGGGGGGTACGCGTGTGGCGGTCCCAGTGTACCGGTGTGTCACGCTCTTGGCTTCTATTCTGCCCTTTATTAGCTCAGAGATGTCAGAGCCGCGCTGCTTGCTCCTTATTTCGGCTGCCGCTGTGTGTGTTCTTTACATTGATTGCCACATAATATTGTTGCCGCGATGCCCGCGCTTATTGTCAGTGTCCGCATCTATGGTGCGTTAGGCCTGTGGTTGCATCCTTGCTTTATTTTTTTTTTTTTTTCTTCATACTTGTTTTATTGATTTTCATACAAGAAAAACCAGAACATACATACATGCTCATAACAAGCGAGCCATATAGGATATTACAATACAGTGTCAGCTTTTCCAACAGAGCAAACAAAATAATATTCAATGATATACAGAGCAATAGACATATAGCATTCTACATCCTAATGGCCCCCCCCCCCCCCCCCCAAGGAGAGGGAAGTATCCGGGCCCTCCCTCAGCAGCCGCCAGTCCCCCCTTAAGTGCATTGAGATAATCTCATTCATATCTGCCGGGAAGGCCGCACTTCTGTATCCTTGCTTTATTTTTTACCTCAGAGCTTCGCGCTCTTTAGAAGGGCGGGGCCTTAGTTCGGCGGAGTATTTAGCCTGCCCTTCGAGCTTCGCCGGGCGCCATTTTGGTTAGCTGCACGCGCCGTGGCGGTCTCCTCCTCCCTTGAGCTGTAAGTGCCCTTGCGGGCGAATCCATCTGATTATTGTCTGTCCATCTGCGCATGATCCTGACATCTCTTTCCCATTGTGTCTTTCAGACGCTGAGTTCCCGGTGGCCTCTCCCGGCCTCATATCCATATATATCTATATACATATACATATATTTATAATATACGTATACATTACTATACTCATACGTATAAGGAGCGGGCCTTCCCAAAATCTCCCACATTGATCAGCGGGTAGTTGGGGCATCCAGGGTTGCTTACTGCATAAATCCCTATTGATATTCTATCTTTAAACAATCACCATATGGAGGCATCTCAGGATAGTGTTACCGGGGTCCCTCTGGGACAGGACCGGCTGTGTATTTCGTGCGGTCTCCCCCATGCTGGGGCGGACGGGGCACGGGTCTGCGCGTCGTGTTCTGAACAGACGCTGGAATTGCGAGCGACGCTTGCTGTTATACCTCGCTCCTTCTCTCCCCTTTCCCCCTCCCTAAACCTCACTCCTGTTGAGTCTTGTACAAGTGGCGAGTTACAAATAGATACCTCTCCTAGACGGCCCACCCTTGGCCAGATTGTTGAAGGTTTGCCGGCCGGATGGGTCCAGATAGACAACGGCCTTGGACTCCCGCGGCTTCGGCCTGTGCTATGGGCTCTGAGGAGTCCTTTCTTACACGTGCTAGCGCCATGTCGGAAGAGGGGGACCTGTTCTCTGACCTAGGTTCCTCTGACGAGAGGCCGAGGGGTCAGAACGATGCTGGTCAGGCCGATTGGGACCAGTTTGATATTGGCGGGATGTTACTCAGGATTTTTAATGTCCTGTCCATTTCGGCTCCCGGTGCGGTCTCCAGGCCGAGAGGGGGGCGCTTTCACACTGCGCCTGCGCGCTTGGAATTTCTCGAGCAGGCTCACTTCCATACTCTTGTACTTAAAGAGTGGGAATGTCCCGCTGCTCTTCAAAAGCCCCCGGAGGACTGGGTTTGGAAATACCCTTTCCCCCCCGAGATGGTAGATATTTGGTCTTCGTCCCCGGTAATGGACGCACCGATTATTGGGGTTCCTAACCCTCCCTCCCTTACAGCTCCGGCTTACAGCTCTCTGCGGGACGCCGAGGGTCGGCGCATTGATAGGCTTGCTTCCCACGCCTTTGCCTGTGCAGGCACGGCGCTGCGCCCTGTCTGTGCCGCAGCTATCACGGCAGTGGCCGCTAAGACTCTTATAAGAAAGCTGCTGGAGCAGCAGCCTGAAGATTTACCTTGGGAGGTGTTTTACACACTCTCTAGCTGCGATATTTTTGTTAAATTTATCCTTTTGGCTCTGGATGACACCATCAAAATGTGTGCGAGGACTTCTGCCCAAGTGGTGGCTATAGGTCGCCTGCTCTGGCTTCATCAGTAGGGGGCAGACGATGACGCTAAAAGGACCTTGACGGGGCTTCCCTTTAGAGGGCATCGCCTGTTTGGGGCCCGTCTGGACTTATTTGAGAAACAGGACAGTCCACCCAGTCAGGGGCGACCGTTGCGCCCCCCCGCGGAGCAGGTATACCCCTCCCCCTCCATATCATACTGTTAAACAGGAACCGGGGATGCCCCTTGTAGGGTCTGGTTCAGTATCCGGTCCCAGGAGTGACGCCCAATGCCCTTTTCCTTCCCTGGAAACCCTCATGCATGATGGGATGCCCTCACCTGGGTGAGGGGATGGCCACAGCACCTTACTCCTATCAGGAGGCATCCTGCCTCGTCCTAGTGGCTTTAGGAGATAGTTCCTCCAGATATGGGATAGTGTTTACTGGGTGGTCCTTCCCTGAGTCGGTCAGGAGGACTATGGTTCCATGCCTTTCTTCAGGTATGGGTGCAGGCTTAACTGGGCCTGTCAGGTATGGCTTTCTTGCAGAACGCCTTTATCATATAGAAACTGGGGCCCCTGCGCGGGTCTGCCTCTCCCTCCCTTCAAGGATGAGGGAGTCTATCTGCCTAACCCCTAGGGGGGTGTGGTATCTGTATCCATAAGCATTCAGCCTGGCGCCCTTGACAGGGCTGTTTGTGCACCAGGGGTCCTCGGGCCGCTGGTGGCGTGTTCAGATTTTTTTCTAGATTCCAAGGAGTCTTCTAGATATTGGGCCCACTACTGCGGGGCATTGGTGATCACTGACACCTTTGAGGCTTGGGCTGAGCACCCTGTTGCGCCCATGTACGCGCTAGGCTCTAGAGGGTTTGATGTCTCACATGGCACCTATCAGGCCCTCCTATTCCTTCACGAAAGCAGTTGTGGGATGGAACTTGGCGAATTCGGCCTCTACTCTGCTCCATCCTCTAGTTCCTGGTTGTGCCTGGATTAGGCTTCACCTAGTGTCTTTTCTCCTTGGCTATAAAGATTTTACCGGTATGAGGCCTCTGGTCCTCCGTCCTGTATAGTTATTTTTCCCAGACAAGAATTGTTTCTGGTGTGCTAGTTGGTGACTGGTCCTTTGACATCACTTGTCTCGGTGATCTTTGGGCTCTGAGGCGCCTTAGCCATTAGGCCTGGAAGAGGGGTTTGCACCCTGGGTCTAGGTCTGCTTACCTTACTCCTAGTGGAGGCGGTTATTCTTCTACTGGTTACTCGAGAGTACCGTGGGGGAGCATTCCATACCTTTTTTGTTTTTCCCTGTTGTTGGTTACCATGGTACCTAATCTGGCAGGAAGACAAAGGGGGGCTTATTCTTCTGAAACCCCAGGGGGTTCCTAGGACCTCGATGGTTCTGATTCCTAGAGGAATTTTTGGTCATAATGAGCATTTAGTGGGTCCTAGTTGGGGACTACTCCTTCTTAGTACCTGTCCATTGGGGGACATTTTGTCCATGGTAGGACAGTGGTTGCTTCCTTCGGAACTCTTGGGCCTGGTTCTATTCCAGGGGAGCCCTGATTCCTTGGGGGGACTTATTATTCCTTGTCCCTCCTGTAGTATCCCTCCCGTGGGAGTTTCTCTGTGTACCTATGTGCTCACACTGGCAGGGGTCTGTGGGACTCCGTCTCTATTGCAGGGTTCTACCCCTGTTATTGGCCAGATTGGTCTGCCCTGGTTGGGGTTAGTGGTTCTGGCTGGATAGTTTACTTGAAAGACCTTATTCCCTTGCCCTACCGGGCGTGGGGAGAGCTTGCGTTAGTCTCTGATGGCAAGCAGCACCTTATGCTAGGGGCCTGGGTGGCCCAGTGGCGTGTTGGTCCTCAGGGAGTTCTGCTTAGAACAGTAGGACTGTATGTTCCCTCATGAGGCCTATTTTTGACATAGTAAGGTGCCTTTACCTTAGGCCTACTTTAGCGTTGGCAGGATCTTGTGCTTACCCTGTTGGGGATGACAGATCTCGGGGCGTCTTGTTCCTTGGAGGCTCTGGACTTGTTCTTCCTCTTTATTTTCTTCCTTCTGCCACGCTAGGTTTGGTTATGTTGTACCCATGCTGTTTCGCTGGGTCTAAGCTCCTTCCCTTGCGGGATGATGTCTGCTCCTGGGCTTAGGGTCCTATAAGCAGTTTTTGCTATTGGCTCACGACTTGACTCGGTCTATGGTTGGGGCCTGCCCCGCTCTTCTATTGCAAGACCTGATCCAATCTTTTGTTTGCATTCTTCAGGGTCTGCTCAGGTGCATTCCTGGGGGATTCCTAGTTCCCCTTTTTAGGGGATGACTTATTCTGATGCCCCACTAAGGGTTCCCATGGGTCTTATTCAGGTCCTTGTCTGACCTGCTCCTTCCATCATGCTGCTCTTCTGGGGAGGTTCCTCCAATCAGAAGTGTGCCATAAGGAACGGCTCTATTGGTGGTCCTAGTCGTTATATATATTTATATATATATTCATACCTGGTGTATAGCTGTATACCATGAGGTGAGGGTGTCCGCCTTACACCAAGTTGGATCCAGGCGATATTTTGTTTTCCTTCTGCCTTGGCCGGATCCTCTGGTCTCTGGGCTATTGTCTAATTTACTTGAGATATAAGGGATCTATGCCCCTCTACTGGGTTTAGAGATCTGCCTGAACTGCCTTGTCCCTGATAGGGATTTTATCTTTTGGGGCCTACCGGTGTTCCCTTCTTGTAGTACCGGTTTGATTGCTTCCATGGGCTAAGGGCCCTCTGGCTTGGTCCTATTCTGTTGGTCGTCCTTCCGGACCTGTAGTACTCTTTTGGCTTCTGCCGTGTATTGTTGTTGCACTACTGCTGGTTCCGTCTGCGACCTGGACATGTTTTCCCTGTTGGGGAAAGTTTTGAGTTGCCGTGGCTACCCTTTGTTGTAGTAGCATGGTTAGGCTGTTACTTTGGCCTATTCTTTAGGGGAAGATTCTTCCCCCTATTATTTTTCGTTCTCTTACTATAAGTGCTTGGCTTGGGCCTTTTAGCACTATGTTCTGGTGAACAAGCTGGCTAGTCCGCTGCTTGTGTTCAGTTCTCCCTTTACAAAGCTCAAAGGTTGAGGTTAGAGCATCGCTCTCGTTGCTTAATAGCATGGTTAAGGGTGACAGCGCTTTACTGTTGGCTGTGCCTTCTCACAGGGATCCCACCCTATTTTTGGACACTGCTATTGGATGTCCCATACGTTATGAATATGTCTGGAGCAGGACGTGCTGTATGCTTAGAATAATACAATTCTGTGAGAATCTCACCTGTAGAATTGGTATTATATGCATACAGCACGTCCTGCTCCACCCCACCCTGGTTTCACTTGTTCTGGATCCCCTGTATGGTGATTGTAATCACTCGGTGTTATTGCCAGAAATTCTGGGTGGTTTGTTTCTCCTGGCTTCTCTTCTCACTGCTTTTCAATGCTGGGGATTGTGGGAGGTCCTCCGGTATATGTAGGGCCGGGAGGAGCTTGTTTTCTTCATGATCTGCAGTGCACGGCGCTGAAGGCGGAGGTATACCCATACGTTATGAATATGTCTGGAGCAGGACGTGCTGTATGCATATAATACCAATTCTACAGGTGAGATTCTCACAGAATTGTATTTTTTTTATTTAGAAGTGTTTAACCTTTTTTTCTTTTTTTATAGCTTCTCAGGGCAATAAGCAAAAGAGAACTGCACCCCAGAAGAGAAAAATTTCAAGTTATTCTGACGAACAAAATTCTGCATCTGAAGGGAAGAGTCAAGGGGCAAGGAAGAAAACCCTTCGTAAGTGTGCTGCAATGGCCGCCAATAAGATAAGTCAGATGTCCGATGTTGAAGACAGCGCCTCCACTTCAGACAGTGACTGCAGCGCCAGCAAAATTAGCAGGACACTGCCGCCGAGGACCGCTGCCGCCAGAGCCAAGAGACGCTTTTTGGACGGCAGCGAAGAAGAGACTGCTGTAAACAGTGATGGTGATAAGATTATAGAAAAGAAAATGGTCACAAGAACTCCACCTAGAACTTGTCCAAAGCCCTCTCGGGTTCCACACGTGCTAAAGAGTGACTCCAGCATCTACAGCTCAGATAATAGTGTTACCTCCCCATCTCCGAAACGTTCTGCATACGACGGCTCTAACAAGAGAGACAACCACGTAAGTCGTAGCAGCCAAAGCACGGACGAGCTTTCAGACTCTCCGCTTGCTCGCCTAGCTAATAGTACTCGTAGATGTCTTGTCGATTCGCTCTCTGACTCATCCTCTGCAGAAAGTGATATCACAGTATTAAGGAAACCTCCGAGCCCTCTCTACAAAAGACAATCGCAGGAATGTAGAGTGGTCCTAACCAACGTATGTCTAACTGGTGCTGCTGAATACTTACGAAGCCCACGATTAGATCGACCTTCACCTCAGACCACTACTCCTTCCTCAAGAGCTTCCGATACGGACTCGGACCTAGATTCAGAATCTGAAAACTTGTGCACAAGGCGACCTAAGAGAGTTGTGCCTTTGGCGGCGTCTCCTCCTGCTCGAAAAGCAAAAGTGTTAAGCGACCCCGAATCGGCTTCCGATTCTGGCACGGAATATAATAACTGTAGGTTCTCCACTACGGAGGAGAGCTCTCCGGTGAAAAAGGACTGCTTCTCTGGCTCTGGTTCTGAATCCGCTCACTCAGAGGGCGCAGGTAACGCCAGAATGAATGGAAGAAACGCTTCCGGAAAAGACAGAGCCCCCGATCCAAAGAGGAAGCGCACAAAGAGCAGCTGCGGGGATGACGACTGGGAAGATATGGATGCTGGAAGGCGGAAAAAATTAACCCGGCGCTCCAAGATCCGCACAAGAAACCAAGGCCGGAGGACTGTGCGCTATGACGACGAAGCTGAAAACGGAGCCCAGAGTGATGATCACGTAAATAGGGGGAGCTATAGAACTACCTCTATGAGGAGGGTGGCTCCTAGAGAAAGAGCAAGGCAGTTTTTGCGATAACAAAGAAAGAGAAAGTGACAATTCCAAACGTTCAGTATCAGGGAATATACATCTATTTTTCTACAAAGTGAAGAGTTTATGAATGTTACAAAACTTAACATGTCTGAGTTGCACTTAAATGAAAGCATTAACCGCACAGATACTGTCGCGTGCTTCCAGTGTTGGGGGCGGGTGGCGTCTGAGTGCAGATAATTTGTATTTTTCAGGCTTTTACATCAAGGAGCCTAAAAAGTTTTTTCAAATGAGAGTCTATCACATAGGCCCTCATTTTATTGATAGTTATCAGCCATTGAGCACTAATTTGCACAGTTTACGTTTACAAGTCTTTTGGGGCTTTTTTTTTTTTTTTTTTTTTTAATTTGCTGAAAACAAATGTAAAACGTTCATGTCTCTGCTGAATTTTTCCTTTAAACTTGAACAAATCTCTCTTCCCAAAGTATTCTTGTTTCATTTGTTTCTCGGTTCCTGGCTAAGCCCTCTAAGGGGTTGATTTAGAGCCAGGTGAGAATTCTCAATACGCTCTATGTTGGTCAGATTAGAGACCCCACTAGAGGGTACACTAGTCTGTCCATATGGCGACCCTCCTATTGTGAACTGACAGGGGGTCTGGAAAAAGCTGCTTCATTCAATATTTACCAATTCTGATTCCAGGACTAGGTCCAGTCCAGGCAATGATATGCAGGACCCAGCTCACCCACCACACCTTTGCTTATTAAAAATTCTCACTTTTATTCATTACAAAAGTTAAAAGAAGTTACATGTACGATAATGCATAATAAAATATTAATTCCTGTATGTCGTTCCTGACCATATATCTCCATTGCATGAGCAGTTTTACTGACTCCCATATAATTAATTAATCTTACTGGTCTGGGCAAGGGCAAACATGTTTCGCCACCTCGGCTTCTTCAGTGCCCTAGTGTGGGAGTCAGAAAAAAAGATATATCTAGTAGATAAACCAATAACAATAGATGCAAATACAAGTAATACATATTCATGAATGATATTACAACATTAAAAATTATGTTATTAAACAGCACATTCTTAGACCACACAATATTTGGCAGCACATAATAGAAGTCATACTCATGGATATGGCATTGCCTCTTCATTGAAATAATGAGCATAGGAACTCCACAACCCAAAAGACAAAAAACAAGAGAAAGGAGGGCAGACAAAAAAGTCCTGGGAAACATAAGGCATCCTCACCTGTACTTTTTAAGTTTTCTGCCACCGTATCAGACCCTGGAGGAGATGAGGAGCCACCTATTCAATGCCCACCGCCTGTTAATCCATTTATATTGGTCTGGACCATAATAATATATCCAGATGTTCTAGAGAATATGATAAGAAAGAATTTTGGAATAGATCACCAAAAAAGAAAAAAGACCCATTTGATTGGATATGAGAAATGAAGGGGAAGGAAAAAGGGGGAGAGGGAGAAAGAGGAAGGGCATAGGAAGGGAGAAGGGGTATGGCACTGAGATTGTACTTTAGCCATATTTTTGGTATTCCAGCCGCACATTACCTTAAAAACACACTGGATTCAAGAGTCATTTGAAAACATCCTTCAGTTTCTGATGCTGGTCATAAGGGACAGTATGTCTCACTAAAAAATGAAGTAAACAAGTCTTGGCTCTAATAGGGGAATTCATAGTAGATGGTAACAGGCTATTAAAGCATATTAAAAGATTTGGATATTATATGGGTGGACCCTTACCTCCATACAGGCTGTGTTCATAGATGGTGTTCTGCAGTGGAGTCAGCGCGCTCTACACCCTGCGCGTATATCCCTGAGTATCAGCGGGAATACTACCCGCTCCCTTAAGATGGAGTTCGTGAGCCCGGTGTGTTGTGGGGGGCATTCACCCCTCCAGGCGCGCTGTCTCACGGCGCGTGTCTCTCAGCACCACGATGTTAATGGTGCTGAGTGTATATTTCCGGTCTGTAGACCGGAAATGACCTCACGCGCCGTCCTCCCCCACATTCATGTCTGTAAAAACCTCCATTTTGTCAGAGTCCGGACTGCCAAGCCTCAGTTACCGGCTCGGCATGTATACAGCACATTTTGTGTATGATATATGCCCAGTATATTCTGCGTGGAAATTGCTTCTATATGAAGCCTTGATATTTTGACACATGTCCCAGGCTGCGCTCTTAATATTCTGCAGCCTTAGTGTTCTAAAGCGGGTCCTAAGCTGCGCCCTGCGGTAGCTTAATAATTGCTATCTGCGGGCGGTTATTACACTAAATACACGTATAGTGTTGATGTGTGCTGGATCATAATTACTAATATATGCTCCATCGCAATAATCCATAGGAGTGCCTTAGCAACGGACTCGTGATATATATATATATTGTATCATGTCATTTATATCCTTTATACCGATATTAGTGTATGATTATTACAGCATATCATTTATATCGTTTATGTTGCTTATTGACAAAATGGATAGACATGGTCTGGGGAAGCCACTGCAAAGTCACCCCATCCGTGAACCCTCCATTATCCTCCAGTATGGGGCCCCTACATCCATTTTCTCCCCATTAACCCTATATCCCCAGAATGGCAGTCATCTCCTCCTGGGTATGTCCATATCCTATAACCCCAATTGGTATTGGTGTATATAATGTATAGTTATGTAATATCTCATGAGGCGGGATACCTTAGTTTACCGCCGTAATACAATGCATAAAAACCTATAATATCAGTATATCAAAAATCATTATTTATTCTGGGTGGATCCCATTTTAAGATGTTTTTACCCCTCTATCCTATTCTTCCCTCTGAATCCTCCTAGTACTTCTCAGAGTTCTGAAGAACTCTTTTTAACTCGGCACCAACCGATTTATCATGTCATAGAAATGGGGCAAATGTCAAGGTGTCATATGGCTTTCCTCTGCCATACAGGAATTAGAAACCAACAATGATCTCATCATTAAACCCGTGGATAAAGGCGGCAATATTGTAATCATGTCCAAGGAACAGTACACAAATATGTGCCTACAGATACTCAACAACAAACAGTGGTATGTCAGGGCCCCCACATCCAGGCTGGCCGTGAACGCCCAGGAGTACCACACCATGATTAAACAGGCTCATGACCAGGGGGTGATAGACACACGGATTGCTGGCTTCCTGGAAACCCCCAACCCGATGACGCCAACGTTCTATGCCCTACCTAAGGTCCATAAGTCGTTGGTGTCACCACCGGGGAGACCAATAGTGTCGGGTATGGGGGCGCTCACAGAGAATGCCAGAAAATACGTGGACCAACATCTCCAGCCCCTGGTCATGAGCCTGCCATCATACGTCAAGGACACGGGACACATTCTACGTGTCCTTGACGGTTTATGGGTGGACCCGGAGGCTTTCTTGGTAACCCTGGATGTGGAGGCCCTGTACTCCAGCATTCCCCATGACAAGGGCATAAAAGCCGTCAAATTTTTTCTTAATGAACTTGACGTGTCAGAACATAATCACAATCTCTTCCTCCTCAGGCTCCTCAACTTCATCCTCACCCACAACGTCTTCCTTTTCGACGGACAGTTATATCACCAGGTACAGGGAACGGCAATGGGGACGACTTGTGCCCCATCGCTCGCTAACCTGTACCTGGGTCGATGGGAGAGAGAGTTGTGGGCTGAGGACGAGATGGCAGTGTACCTGTGCCTTGTCTCGGCATGGCACAGGTACATAGATGACATCCTTGTCATCTGGGAGGGGCCTGAGGAGGGACTACGTGATTTTGTATGCACACTGAATAGCAATAACTTGAATTTAAAATTCACGAGTCACTGGGACAAACACGCAGTTACTTTCCTTGACCTGAATATACACAAAGATACTCAGGGTCAAATTAGTACTACCCTGTACAGAAAGGAAACGTCAGCTAACACCATGCTGCGGGCAACAAGCTCCCACCCTGCTCACTTGTTACGCAGCATCCCGTATGGGGAGTTCATACGGGCTCAAAGGAACTGCTCTACAGTGCAAACATTCAAAGCAGAAGCCACAAAGATTTGGTCGAGGCTACATGCACGGGGGTATAGTAGGCCAATACTTAAATCGGCCTACAAGAAGGCACGACATCTTGATAGACAGAGATTACTCTACAAACCCAGACGTACCAAAAATGAGATGGGCCCTGCCCTAATACTTACACCAGTGCACACAACTCAGTACGGAATATTTTGCAGTCAAACTGGTCTATCTTATTGAATGACCCCTTCTTAAAAACATTTTTACCACCCAAGCCAAGAATAATCTATAGGCGACCAAATAACTTAAAAGACAGACTGGTGCGTAGCCATTTTTCTGGATGTGAAAGGGATCAATGTTGCAGTATTAGGGGCACCTACAGGTGCGATAACTGTAGTATGTGCCCATATATACTTTCAGGCAAGGAAATATCACTTAATGGTAAGAAATACAACACAAAACATTTCATCAATTGCAACACTAGCAATATCATTTATCTACTTACTTGTGGGTGTGGCGGATCCTATGTAGGG
Source organism: Gastrophryne carolinensis (assembly GCA_027917425.1). NCBI lineage: Eukaryota > Metazoa > Chordata > Amphibia > Anura > Microhylidae > Gastrophryne > Gastrophryne carolinensis. The sequence goes on from CM051236.1 coordinate 497,699,598, forward strand.
AAGACTAACCGTCCCCTTAAAAAACGAATGTATGAGCACTTATACAGCATTAAATCTAACAATGAGAAAACCCCGATAGGACGCCATTTTAAAAGACATCACAATAGTAATCCGGCAACCCTACCGTTTCAAGGATTGGACCGGATACACCCCTCTATTAGAGGGGGGGAATCTGGATAAAGCCACTTTAAAAATAGAGACTCGCTGGATACATCGATTGAAGGCCCACAAATTTCTGGGACTGAATGACACCTTGACATTTGCCCCATTTCTATGACATGATAAATCGGTTGGTGCTGAGTTAAAAAGAGTTCTTCAGAACTCTGAGAAGTACTAGGAGGATTCAGAGGGAAGAATAGGATAGAGGGGTAAAAACATCTTAAAATGGGATCCACCCAGAATAAATAATGATTTTTGATATACTGATATTATAGGTTTTTATGCATTGTATTACGGCGGTAAACTAAGGTATCCCGCCTCATGAGATATTACATAACTATACATTATATACACCAATACCAATTGGGGTTATAGGATATGGACATACCCAGGAGGAGATGACTGCCATTCTGGGGATATAGGGTTAATGGGGAGAAAATGGATGTAGGGGCCCCATACTGGAGGATAATGGAGGGTTCACGGATGGGGTGACTTTGCAGTGGCTTCCCCAGACCATGTCTATCCATTTTGTCAATAAGCAACATAAACTATATAAATGATATGCTGTAATAATCATACACTAATATCGGTATAAAGGATATAAATGACATGATACAATATATATATATATCATGAGTCCGTTGCTAAGGCACTCCTATGGATTATTGCGATGGAGCATA